>NW_027019317.1:4214403-4837516 GCF_013076305.1 Rhopilema esculentum
TCTATGTTAACACTCTCTTTTTCATAGTCATAAAGA
The DNA here is from genome assembly GCF_013076305.1 of Rhopilema esculentum. The sequence continues at coordinate 4,214,440 of NW_027019317.1, forward strand.
GAATAGCAAAAAATCAGGGGGGCTATGGAGGAGGGGGGGGGGCTATGGCCACCATCGGAGGTATATTTCATGCATACACATTTCCTATTCTATTGCAAGTTTTAGCAGAGAATACAAAAGTCTGTTAACATGTGATAAACACATAGACGTGTAAGACCTCTTTCTCTTTATTTACTGACACCCTGATATTTAGCGGTAAGTAGTAAAAATATTGGGAAGCCAAACTGCGCGGTTATGAGAATGTTGGTTTGAAAAACTGCGTGGGCAGAAAAAAGCTCTCCCAAATTTATTTTGCATGGAGTTTGCGCAGTGCGGGCTATAGCCATCGTCTCCGGGAAACGCCTGTCACTTCCAGCCGCCCCTGTAGGCAACAACCACATAGCTGTTGATTTTGGCTAGGGCGGGCAAACTCAAGCAAGAATTATACCTGAGGGGGGCAGGCTTTTAACAAAAAAATGAATAAATAACAAACATATATATTTGGACTAAATCAAGCTTACAAAAGTTGCAAAGCAACTTTGAGTCCAAAACAGAAGAACAATTTAATTACAAAATGTCAATAAAGCAAACTTCAAGTTTTTCATAATCACTCAGTTGAGAGTTTCTCAAAAGATGTAGCTCGAGATAAGTTTTTTGTCAAATAAAGTAGAGTCAGTGCACTCTGGTGATGAAAAGGTGTGCTGAACCAGTAAATTTAAGTTCAGACTGACTGTTCTTAGTTTTTTTTGAAAAATCTGAGGCTGAATTGTTCTTAATTTTTAGAGTGTAAGCAATGCCATATTAATAGGGCGGCACCATGGTTGCCACAAAAAGGCAAAATTTTTCATAATCTTAATGCTTCAAGCTCGCCGGAAATTGCATTCTTTGAAGAAAATTGTGATATTAAAGTTTTATTCTTAAAATGAATATCCACTGGCGGAAAATGATGGTATTAATGGACTTTTTCTCTGTTTTACCTTATGCAACATTTTGCCTTCACTGCTACTGTAAGGCTAAGACTTGCAGAGTCTCAGAAACTTGTTTTGGTGAATCTTTTGAGTTATTACATGTTAAGGTAGAGATAGTGGGTGCTTAGTTAAGGGTGAGTGCTTTTTGTCAATCAAAAAATGTTTAAACAAAATAATGTTGTTTCCAACAGTGGACCATTCGGATTTACCAGCGAGTTTTTCTCTGATATGATGGTTTGCGTGTTGGGGGTCATTATTGAGCGAAAATATAGGGAGCCTTTCCTGCAATTTGCAGGAGTATTTGCATGTATGTGATACAGATGGTTCCTGTCTTTATATTCATCTAGTTTTATGCTATAGAGGCATAGGTATCTCTCGAGATTTTCAACCAGTGGATTTTCTGCCTTGCATGAGCATTCAAACTTAATTGACTTTGTCAACTCGAACTTCTCACCATGAAGTAAATATCACATTATATTTGTTCAGTTTTCTTATCGCCACAGACCTGGAACCTAAGGCAACTTGACCTGAAAATAGGATTTTGATTCTAAATTAGCTGTAGGCTACAGTAGATGATGATAGGTTGCATTTTGCAACAATATGCATGCCGGTTTACACATGCAACTTTTTGGTCTCACCACAAGTTGGCTGTATAAACTGCACTTAAAAAAGATTCACAATTTGGATATGACTACTTATCAAGTAGGAAGATTAATTACGATTTAGGAAAGCAAATTGAATTTAAATATATTCCTTGATTTTATTTTGTTCTATTTCAGATGAGAAATGAAATAAGCTTTGCAAGAAATTCAGGTACTCCTGCTATCTTCAAATGTTTCTGCTCAACCACTTCATCAGTTGTAGAGAAGAGAGATGGAACAAGACCTAGAACCAAGTCACCATCTTCTACAATTTCAAAACGAGATAGACTAGTACGTAGAATTCCTACTCTGTTTGATGCAATATCTTCCAGTTTCATAAAGTATGGATATGAAGTGATTGTTATTAATCTTAACGGAAACTTCTATCATGTCTTGAAGGGGGTTATTTTGTAAATATTTTATCCAATTATATTTTCAGTTTAGAGAACTGGCCATTATCATCAGAAAAGGCAAAGTTGATAGGTTTACAAAGGTACTTTAGTTTGTTTATTCGGTACATCTACGCCAAGCTTATATTGTACAATTAATGCTCTCTCTGAATGGAGACATGCTACTTCAAAGATCTTAAATTGGAAATTACATTTGTAGCTGTCCCTTTTAAAAACGGTTCCATTGGTCTGTATGAATTGAATGTCATAATAGATCATCAGGGCAAATTAATTGTAATTTTGGGATAACTATTTCAGGAAGCTGTGAACTACCATACAGGCTCTTGAATTGAACATGTTATTTGCCAAATGAAAGCAAATTCTAAAATTCAAAACTCTCATGAGGGCTAAGGGCAACTGTAATTTTCTTTGAAATTTCTCATTAATTAACTGTCACTCTGTTAGTTATCTGACATTTAAAATTTTTTTGACCTTAAGCCAAATAATTTATAGAGATCTCTTTGAATTGTTTGTTTGTAAATCTGGCAGATTGCATATCGTGTCATGTTATATAACAATTGTGATAAAACTGATTTACTTTTCTGAATTCTGTTAAATCATGCCACACTGTAATAAAGTAGATTGAGACTTTGGAAACCGCAGCTTGACAATAAAATTAATAATAAGTACCACAACAAAGAAAAAAGACATAATGCTTGAAACATTTTACAACTTCTTGTTACATCACATGTCGCATAATGTCACAAAAAGACATTATCGGATTGTCATGATGTAACAAGAAGTTGTCTAATGTCTCCATGTGTCTTTTTCCTTGACATGGTACTTATTATTCATTTTATAATAAAGTTATTTGGCATGCTGCATCATGGCTTTCATAGCTTAAAGTTGGTGTTGTCAAAGTATTTTTTCCATGATCTGAACCAGTTCCAATAGGAGGAATAGAATTATTGGTGAGACCATTTATAGCAACACAATAGAAACAAATAGATCCTTTATTGGAAACAAAGAATATTCCTATTTTTTTATAAGAGGAGGCTTAACCACCCCTTCCAAATCACAGTTTTAACTATGGCGAGTTTTAGCCATATGTGGATCATGTTCCATCTGGAGCCCTGCCAACTCAGCTGTCAATGCATCAAAGACCAAAATGGTTTTTTGTTTTTTCTAGGACTCCTGGCTTTGCACAGCATATTCAACAGGTGAATCATACAACATTGAAGCTTTGAGAAAGTATTTTGAGAGGAAAAGTAGCACTTACAAAGTGGCAGAATTACCTAAAGATACATCAGATGTCTTAAGGATTTCACGTCAAGAGCAACTCGGAGCTGAAAGTCATGAAATTTTCTTCTTTAGGCGCCTAGGAGCTTTTGTTTGCTGGAATGTAAATGAAGCAGAAAGAGTGGAATTAAAGTTGATGCTCAATGATTTTCAAACAAAGCCTTATCCTGACGAACTTGTTGAGCGAGAAAATGAACAGCTAACATATCTTTATAAAGAACGGGACTCAAATTTGGCTGGTGGGGATATTCACCTGAACAGCAAATTAGGGGATGAAAATAAAGCATTAGAAAAATATGCATTTGCAAATGCAATGGCTTTATCAGGTATGCTATACTGTTTTTATATAATCTTTGCTATGAATTGTTCATTTGAAGGAGTATCTCTATAATATCTTCTTTTTTGACTTTCAGTACAATGTTCTAATTTTGGAAATATTGGGAAAATGCCATCGAGCTATCTCATAACCCTTTTCTTAGGCATGCTACCTTGATATTCAGTATGTTACAGATATAGTGGTTTTGGCCATATGACTTAATCCCAACCTGTGCCTGGTTCAAAGCCCTTGACTTTACTACAAAGCACATTAAAGAGATTGGAGTCATAAACTCAAAGCTGAAATTTATTTGTAGTTGGAACCTGGGGAGAGAAATCTGGTTATCTTTACAATCTGTTTATTCTTTAAAAATTTTCAGTATGAATGAACAAGTATTCAAAATCTACCGAATAATTAATGGAGCGCACTTTGATCATCTGCTATCAACAAGCAGCCTTTTTTCTGGTATTTATTAAAAGTTTTGCAAATATTTAAAGCCAAATATTTTTTGCAAATATCTAAAGCCAAATGAATCAGTTCTCATGTAGCTGTTAACTGGAGACTAGATACCTCCTGCTGACTTCAGGTACAGCCTTGCTTCAACACAAGTAGATATTTCAGGAGAGTGAGGAGCATGATTGTCATCATACAATAAAGCAAGATAGGCTTTAGTAACAATAATATTGTGGTTCAACTTGCTGAGCTATGATGATCTTTCAAGAAGATTTTGCTTGCCAGTATGATTTTTTGAATTGTAGCATAATCCTCATTTCAATGGGCCTGTTATAGTAAAATGATAAATGTGAGATAATTGAGAAAAGACCAAGATAGAAAGGAACGAAAAACCAGTAATATTTTCTCATCAAACCTGACATGTTAGTTGAGTTGATTTAGACCATTTTCTCTTTTTTCAATTTAGTGAAGCTTGCTATATGGGAGGCTGCATTGGATCAGTTTGTAGATTCTTTGAGAAATATTCCAGAGGTAAACCCATTATAATTCAGCTTGAGATGTTGTCTTTATCAATAAGATTGCAACAGCCTAGTTATTGTTGCTTTACCCTGGAGTTTCGTATGATTGAGTTTGACACAACACATTGAATGTTGTGCTTTATTTGGCATACAATATTTTATTTGTTGAAAGTCGAGAAATATTTTATTTAATTGTGACAAACTTAGAAGTTTTTGCACAAAAATCTCTCATTTATTCTGAAAGTCAGGAAAAGTCTTAGGTGCTTTATTGCCTCAGTCTTCGTCATAAGGAAATCACCATGCGTGTGGCAAACCACACGCATCATTTCTTTCATGCGTGCGATTCACACTCTTAAAAATCAGGCTATTTCGGTCCCAGTTTACACAGTCCTGTTCAAAAACGGAACCGAGACGGTACAAAATTCGTTTTCTTTCGTAACAGGGTCAAAACCATTCCGGATGGCAGAGCACAATTAGCTCGGTTCCAGAGTGCTAGCGTAAACGAAAGGGCGAGCCGCGACCGTTTTGTCACGGTGCCAAACTTGTACGCAGGGCCGCCTAAAGAATTGGAGGTCCTGGGGCTAAAGTGTAGAATTAGTGCCCTGCGAGCGAAGCGAGCAGAAATTTTTTGCGACCACGCCCTTTAAGCTAGCTTAAATTTGTTTATTCGCTTCAAATGTTTTACTGTTTATGGGCATAATTTTGTTACTTTTTATCAATTTTATTTCAAAACAGAATTCATTACTTTGTAAGGCCCCCTTCACCTCGAGGCCCTGGGGCAATTTGCAGAGAGCCTGAGTGTTTCTGCTGTGTTCTTTCAAAAAACATTCGACATTACAGGACAACTATAGGGAAATATTGATTGATACAGTGACGTAGATAAAGGGGGGTCAAGGGGCAGGGCGACTTACGTGAAGTTATGTACAAAATTTTGAAAAAATAAAAGCTCTTATAACATTTTGGTCGGAAAATCTAAATTTCTCGCCCCTTTTATGAATTCTCCTATCCACATCACTAGATTGGTATTAACCTTGATTGTCGGAAGATCTTCTTTTAGCGGGTCTATTCGTCGCCTGCCTCTCGCATCTATGATAGAAAAGCCAATTTTCTTTCAAGCAATTTCATCGATATTTACTCCGATAATGGCGAAAACGGGAAGGTAAAAGTTTTGGACACTACCTGACGACCGCCATGTTTCCGGGAGAATTAGAACAAAGCAAAGCGATAAGCCACGATACAGAGCGAAATAGTCACTATTTAAAGAATAAGCCGATGTTACTCAGCTTATGGAAGACAAAACTTCCAATGTTTCGTTGAAGAAAACAATTTTATTCAGGTCAAAAACGACGGTCAAATATACAACTCATGCGTGCGATCAATCGCTCGCATTATTGGTGCCATGCGTGTGCCGATGCGTGCGCGTGCGATCGCACGCATTAAACGACAAAGACTGTTGCCTATGCCTGTCTGTTGAGTTTATCAGAAATGCAGCTAGCACCCTCTGTATATCTTGTCTGGTGTAGTTGATTCAGATTAATCTTGAAAGAAATAATCATTTTAAGCTCAGTCACCTTTGATCTTGCTGCTAATGCTAATTGTAATGATTTGGGAATTGACAGGATTTACAGAAAGGGCTTAAGCCCAACATATCAAGAAAACAAGTTTTACAGAAGTTAGGAGAGCTTTTAAGCTTACGGTATGTTTTTTTTATTCTGATTGTTTATTTTTAGCCATATCATGTGTACCCTGATGAAATTCTTGATTTTCTTGCTCTATGCCTAAATTTCTTGAAGCCTAGAGGCTTGACACAGACACTGAACTACCTTAATGTAAGAATTAATGAATACTCTGGCACCATGTTATATGTCACACTTTTTCATCAAAAATCATCATTTGACACAACGGGTATGAGAACCACGAGGAAAGACCTCTTTTAAGCATGAAAACTGGTACCTAAGATCAGAACTGGTAATGGGCAGTAAGCTATTTCCTTTTGTGGTGCCAGGTTGCGGAATCCGCTTGAATTGAACATAAGAAAGGCTTGCAGGAAAACTCTATCAAGGGTTGAGGCTGTAAGCACATTAATAGTTTTTCTTGACATCTTTACTTGAAAAATGGGTCTTGATTCTTTTTAATAGTTTTTATATTGTATATACATTTATGATAAAGTTTTAATTTGCATTGAGTTGTGTAATATCTCAAAGAAATTTTCAATCATCTCATGATATCAAAATTTTCTTGATATAATGTGTTTTTATAAACGATGAATGAATCTTTGTTTGGTTTTATCTATAGGCATCAGATAAATTTGTATTCAGATCTACTTATGACGCCAGACTTTTACTGGGACAGAGAGTCTTTGGAGATTCTGTATAATAAAACATGCAATTATTTAGATGTTGGAAGGAGAACAAAGGTAGGCAAACATTGGTCAAATCATTGGTAAAAAAGTGATCAGACCTGCATATTTTTTAGCAAAATACCAATTTGCCAATTTGGCCTAGTATTTCTATTAGGGACTGTACATAATAGGAATATTTGCAAAGTATAAATGACAAGCTAGTCTAAAGAGGTATTTTAAGCTGTGATTTGATAACTCCTAACTTCTATTGCAAGCCGTTCCGTAAAGATTTTAGTAGGTTTAAAGATACCAACCCTTCAACACAGACTTTTGAGAGGCCTTTACTTTATCTTTCTATATGACCATAGAGTTTCAGCGTTTTAGACCTGATATGAGCCTATATTAGCAAGATAAAATAAAGAACTAAACAGCTCTTTATTTTATGTCGATAATATCAGAAAATTATTAACAGGCCTTACAGGACAGGGGCTCCAGCTCAATCAAAAACCGCTGCACATGCCTAGAAAGTTCTAGGGATTTTTATTGACTGGCACTTAATGTGTTTTTGCTCTCTAAAACTAAATGCCAAAAACCAAAATTCGTTTTGATGATATTTGATAATATTTGGTAATATTTCGGTTTTTACATTCTTTACACTGAATCCAAGCATATGTACTTTAAATGGGAAAGTTTCAAATTTATTTGAGTTTCTTTCATTATATCATAATCTTGACAAATAAATTAGCACAAATCATAATTTCTAAACAGAGTTTACTTCATGCATTTTGAGCAAATAAATCTCTATTTTCAAACCATGGCTGACTAATTTTTAAACAATAAAGCAATATTTTTCCCAGGTGATCAATTGACCGCCTAGAAGTTTGATCAGTTTCTCAAGTGTCTGCTTTTTTGCTTCTAACATGGCTTGATTATTAAAAAGTCTTCCAAATTTAATTTATGGAATAAGAATTTTCCATTTTATCCTTTGATTCATCTATCTTCACAGGTAACAAATGAGAAATTAAATCTTTGTTCAGAAATGGTTGAAATTCTTAGAAGTCACTTAGATGACAGACACTCTTTGAGAGTTGAATGGGCTATCGTTGCTCTTATTGCCATAGAGGTAAGCATGTGTCTTTTGCATTCATTACTACATTTCTGGTAATATTAGGTGGACAATCGCACATGCACACCTCTACACAGGCTTAAATCTCCAAACTGTACTGGCAGCACAACATTTTGACTGACTTCCTTTTTATCTCTTTTCTTTCTCATTAGTTTTCTCTAAGTTAATTTCTTGTTATTTTGTGTGTGTTATCTTGATGGCAGTTTGGTGGGGCATTATCACTCTAGAAAAAATTGTTTGATTTTTGTTAAATCATTTTGTTTTCAAGAATTACCAGATTTAATTTCAAAACATTAAAGCCCCAACCAAACGAATAAAAAATCAGCAGAAAACATCATCCAACATGTTTGATTGAGAACTCCAAACTTTCAAGGATTTATTGCTCATTTGATTAAGTTCTTTCAAAATCATTTGCCTCTTGCATTTACTGGAGATTGTCACCAACTCCCTTGTGAAATATTGTAATTAAGTTTCATGGGCATATAATCAGCATCACAATGAGCAATTTTCACACTGCAACAGATTGTATCAACAAAAATGTCATAGATGCAGACACTGTGTACACGAGATGTGTTATATTATTTTCAGAACTTTTGAATCAACAATCTTTTTTCTTCATTACATATGTTGAAAAGGGCATGACCTGAAGCAGGCCACATCCATATTCTGTAGACTAGCATCAACTCTTTTTAGTGCACATCACCACTGCTTGCTATAATTGTGTTTTTGTTTATAGGTATTATTTGAAATTGGGCATTGGATAGAGAAGTTTTTCCCGCTATAAACTATCAACAGGCAGTGGATCGCTCAATCACACTCTCAACTTCTAATAAATACAAATAAATTTAGAAGGTTTGCCAATCCACATCATTACATTTTATGGTACAAGAATGCTAGCCTAATTAGCAGAGCCTAGAGACAATTTATGACTGTTTTTATGCTATGTAATAACACCAATGTATATCGCCTAAGTTTTTAGCTTCAACAAAAAGTTTGAAAAAATACACATTATTTGATAAATATTTGTTCCATCTTTTTTTGAAATGATTCTATTTCAAAGGTTTTTTCTGAGTGACACATAGTTGTTGAAGAATACGAAAAAGAGTATCTTTGTAAACTTTTTTCTCAATTCAAATATATATCTTGTAGTAGCTACATCCAAACAACCTACCAAATAAACAAGCATTTGTGAACATTTATCAACAATAAATTCAAGTTTCACAGCAATATTGTAATGACAGGCTATTTGATTTTGTTTTAGCCATAAAATTGGTCATTGTAGAAAATATATAACTAGTGAGGGTGGAACTTTATTAAAATATAAAGCCAATGAGACCTATAATATCAACATATTACTAGAAAAAGTTTTTGATATCATGAAGATCTCTACTTCAGGCATGTTATCAGGCCATTGACTACCTTAAAAATCTTGACTAGAGAATTTTATATTCTAAAAACTTGAATCATTCACCATGTAAGGAAAGGATTCTAAATTTTCTAAAAATCTTAAATAATAGATGTAGCTTAATTTCACTAGCAGAGCAGGTGTATTTTTTGAGTTATTGAAAAATTTCAGTTATTTACAGATAACAGTCAGCTATTGAAATACTGAATACAGACATTCCAATAGCTCATTTTTTACCATTGTTTTTCTATCATTATATCCACTCTTCCACATGGCTTGACTTGTATGTTTCATCAAGTCTGGTAATGTATCAGTCTGGTTTTGGTGGCAAATACTTCCCACAATATCATTCTAATCACAGTTTATAAGTTGCTACACAATTGTAACAAAGAGCTGCAATCTCTCATACCATACTTGTATCACTTAGTGCCTGAAATAGTAGTCAATTGCAGTTGAGAATGCAGCAAAGCCTGCACAACCAAGTATGGCTGCTTGACCTCCAGCTAAAAGAAAATTGCAAAAATATCAAGAAATTGATATGCTTAAATCCTAAACATAGAACTTTGCATCCAAAGTTTAGTTGACTAAATCAGATTATTTATTAGATAAAATATGTTATGATATGTTTCATATGATATTTATCAAAATGTGACCAACCTCTCAAACCAAGAAGACCTCCAGTAATGCATCCAGCCATGGTTCCATTTTGTAAATCAGTTTTCCCTCTGTACTGTTAGCAAAATAAGAAAACTAAATATTTTTTTCTGAATGGTAGGTAACATTTAGTCAAGACACAAACAATATTTTACTATTTTGTGTGTTGAAACTTATAATGACAATTTATTCACAAATTTTTGGAGTTTGAATTTGTAAGTATATGCTACCAATGGATTTCAGTAATTTCTTTTTTTAAGAACACTTTCATTAAAGAGCACTTTCATCATATTTTTTTTCATACTGCCGTACACTTAATTACTTTTAAACCTTTGTCCAAATTATTCACCTTTTAGTTCAAGCCCTGGTTTTGGAGGACATTTCATAATCCTTAATTTGCTATATTAAATATGAAAATAGAGTAAAACTGTATGCAAACTTTAAGTTTCCAAATTAAGAATATAAACTTGTTAGGTTAACATACTGATTCTAAGAGACACTCTGTGGCTGAAAACATTGCTCCAACAACTGCAAAATTCTTTCCGTATGATGAGGCTCGTGATTTCATTTCTCGAAATACTGATCTTGCAGTTTGGTTTTGAGTATCTTGTACCATGTATGATGGCATTGATGAGTCGAGTCCTGCAGTAAATAATCCAAAACCAGCACCAAGGCCATATCCTGTTGAAATGGTTATCATTTAGTGAGAAATGAAATCACAATCACAATATTGAAATTTAGAATGAGAGTAGGGAATTGCAGTTAAAAGCAGGGACCGCGCACTACTCTAAAGGTGGAGGGGCTGAAATGGGTGTGACCGAAATTTTTTGAGGCCACGCCCTCTTGAACGACGGAAAACGCACCTTTTAGAAAATGCTTGCTTATTTCTATTGAATTTTTATAAAAAGTCTGGTTCAGAGAAGTTATCAATAACCATAAAAATAGATATAATTAGCTTGAGGGTAATAAAAAGCCAAGCTAACCAAGTTAGAAAATACATCATATCATTAAACAAGATGAGACACCTAGAAAAAGAACAAAAATGGTTCCCAGTCAATGAGAACTGCTACTACATAGGAGTAAACTATCCAAAGTTGCGTTAGAGTAAACCTTCATAAAAATTTTCTAGCCTACTATTGCATTGGGCTATGGCCCCTGCTAGCCCAGTGTCTGCGCGGTGCCTGGTTAAAAGACAAGAAAATCAAGATATTTTTAGAGGAACCTTGATAAATCAAGCCTGATGCAAGTAAAATTTCTTGCCTAGCACACATGCCATCGCGGTTTTGAATGCACAATTTTCCATGACTCTCTCCACAACAACCTCTTCTTTCCTTTTGAGCATGCTTGGGATAGCAGGCGTCGGCGTAAAATTTACTTTGCTATTCCTAAACTCTTCAAGTGTCGGTATTACCTGGCTTAGCCGCAGGGTCGTCAGACCTCCAGCTTGCTCACGTTCGTCGTCCATCTTTAAATTTAGAAGCGGCAAGTTATTGAAAAGGAGGCTTTGCTAAAAGAGCTTCTACTCTAAATTTCAAAATGGAGGTCGTCGTAAATACCGCTAAAAGAAAGAAGCCTAAAGAAGGAGACGACAGCGACGCAAAGAAACCATTCGTTGCTAGATCTGCTATTGATGTTCAGAAGCGCCAACTTGAAAAGCTTATGAAAGACCCAGTATGCTTAAATTTTATGCTATTTTAGTGTTACATATTCATTCACTCATTTAATTTTCGATTCAATAGCCTACTGTTTTTGTATTTTCTAGTTTAATTTCCAAAGAAGGAAATTGTTGTCTGATTCCCCCTTTTCATCAATATCTTAAAGGACAAACTAATCGAGCTTCCAAAGTCAAGGAAAGAATGGAAGCCCAGAGACGCACCAGAATTTGTTCGTCATGTTATGGGTAAGAGATATTATTGTAATTTCGAAATTTCCCCGAAATTTCCTACAAATTTCGGTGCATTAAGTCCGCCTTCTATAACTCAAAAAAGCATAAACCCTCTGATACTATCAATGATAGTGATAGCTTAACCTTATGATGGTAGACAAAGAAAGAACGCAAGGTTTAGCTATATCACTATCAGTTGGTTTTTATGCTTTTTTGAGCTATAAAAGGTGGATTTTATGAAAAGAAATGTCCCTGAAATTTTGCAAATTGGAATAAGCTCTTCATGTATGGTTCATGTTGAATACGAACATGTTGTTAGACAATGATTCTCATCAATACAGATTTTAACAAGGCTATTTTGCAAAAATACCTTTCAAAACTGCTCAAAATCCTTTTTCTTGCACAGAACAATTTTTTGAGAAACAACCATTGTATGGAAAGGGAATTATGACAAAAGGCTGCTTTCTCATAAATTTATATTTTGATGATTGGCAAGTAGCTAGTGCCTATCAGTTTCCATGAATTATGTCATGTAGTTTAGATTGTGCTGCATTGGTTAAAACAGTGATAAAACTTTGTTTATTGCCAGTTTATATTTTCAAGGGTCAAGTGCTGGTGCTGGTAGTGGTGAGTTTCATGTATACCGTGGACTACGCGAAAGAGAAACCAAGAGAAATGAATGGCTAGATGCTCAAGCAGCCAAAGTATGTCATGAGTTCACTTGGCTTTTCAAAATCTGATTGGTTTTGACATTCAGACTCACATTTTGTCATTGATATTTTTCATAAGGTTCAGTTGAGAAGCTGAGGGTCTTCCTTAATATTAAACTGGATATATGCCTTAAAATTCCTTAATATTATACTTAAGGTTAAACTGGATATATGCAACCACATGGCTTGTCGTCTAGTGCCTCTAGGCATCACATCAAATATTTTTAATGCTATCCATTGTAATAAAGTTCAACAAGTGGCATTTTATCTGCTTTTCCATGTTGTTTAACAGCAAATTTACAAAGTCTTTGACAATGCACAGAATTGTTATTGCCTTCCAAAAACAAGATAATTTTCCTAAAGTTAAAAGCCTCGAAATTTGGCCAAAAGACTTTTTTCATTACTGCAGCATTTCTGTAAAATTAAAATGGCAGTAACATTACAGTGTTTCTGTGAAATAAATGATAGTAAATTCAATGTTTTCTTTGTTTTAATTTCTCATTATTTGATTTCAATCAATCATGCAGACATCTTCAAATTTCCTATCAATGTAAATTTCCTATAAAACTGCAGGCTTCCCAAAAGATTTCAACCTTTTACAGAACAGTGGGCAAAAAAAATGCATGCAGTGAAATTTGCATTGTAAAAATGTTCTCAAACTAATGATCAGTGCCTTGTTCTTACATTCAGTTATAAAGCCTGCTAGAAATGTTTATTTAGTTTTATTTAGTGCCTTGTAATCATAGGGAAATTTCTTCAGCCTGTTGGAAAATCATTACCAAGAAAACATTTTTGAAGTTGCCAATCTAAGACAATTTTAAAAATTGTAGAAAGGGAAAAATGAAAAAAATGTTAATGCTCAAACATTACAAATTTCCAAAAAAGCAACATTTTTATCATTTCTGCTGTTCACGCAACTCAAAATGACGACAACAAAACATTGTTCCATTTTTCCTGCAGCATTTCAATCACAGTAGCAACAACTTGTTTCCCAAAATGCCAAAAATGTAGAGGCCAGAAGTAGGCATAATTTGTTTGATACAGACATCATAGAAGACCTGAAAGCTAAAATGTTGCAAATGGACCAGAACATAGAACTTGTTGTCAAATTTTTGATTTGGCAGATCATTATAGAATTCTTTGTAGTGACCAATGACTCAAAGGGACCTGCAAACTAATTTTGAGAACAAGATTTTGAGAATGAAACTGGAGAAATGACAGATATCCCGTAACAGCAAGCATGCTATGATTTGCTCACAAGTCATAAATAAATCATTTATCATTATGAGATAAAGTTACATAATTTACTTTGGTGAATGTGTTGTAACACGAAATGGCTTTCTTGAATACTGCAAAGACTAGCTGATATACTGTAGTCTTGAATTCAAGTCCGTCTTTTGCTGTCATTCCCCTATTGGTAACATCTTTTAGAGAAAAGCTGAAGAGCAATACCATCAGAAAATTGATAAGAACAAGCAAGAAGCTGAACAAAAAACAGCCAAATTAAGAGCAAAAAGGTTTGTGTGGTTTTTCTTGCCATACTGATATGTGTGCATTAATTCAGTTTTCACTGTGTGAGGGGTAAAAACATGTCACCCTGATTTCTTGAGGGTAACATGTATCCATCATGTTAATATTTTCCCCTGCTTCCAACTGTTTTCTACAATATTACAATATATATCAACGTTTCCACAGACATGGACCAACTGTTTCCAAACTTAAGAATTGCAAATAGCATGTTGTGTTTGCGAGAGACTGCCCATTCTTTTTATATCGTTTTTGTTAAATGGTCACGGATAGTGTTTTGTTGAAGTATGTCGAAGAAAAACAGATCAAAAGAAAAAGACGTCATGTAAACCTTGTTTGAGCTACTGATATTTGTGACAAAAAATGCAAGCGTGGCATTCTAGTCCTGGAAAGAAATTAATTGCTGCCATTTCAGATTGTATGTTGTCGTTTGATATCTCAGTATAGTTCTGACACTGCAAGGTTCATATTACTGGCTTGTTTATAGAATTGTTAATTTTTGCTAAAATTGTAATTGAGTTAAAGACATTTAATGGATCTCATTTTGAGAATCTCGATATGAAGAGATCAGTTTATTGTCAATTTATAAATAGTAGCTGCTTTGTCTCAAACATCCATACGGTTTTTATATATTTTGGAAGCTAAAGAAGCTGGACTGAACCATTATATCTTAAAATCTCGTCAGCTACTAAGATAAACTGTTGTAACGATCTTTGCTGTAATGTACTTTGTTGCTAAGATCCTAATCTACCTATGACTACGCATGTTAATGTTTTCAGCGAAGAAAATCTTAGTAATACATAAGTATTGAATATTAACCTGCTATCTTTGGATAAAGCCCCTTGTTTATCAAAAGAGTTATTTCCTCAATGTAGAGTTTCATTCTCTAAATATAGTTATGTTGCCTTCATTTTCAGGCAAAAGAAAAAACAAAGAAGAGCTGTGAAGAAGAAAGAGACCAATACAGACAAAGGTTTTCCTCTTTGGTCTTATTTTTCATTGCTACCTTTCGCACGTTTCTTGTGCCCTGTCTTTCAGTTTTTGTTCAAGTAAATTGTTACATAATAGTTATGTTTTATGTATCGGTATTGTTTGCCAATGTAGAAATATCTCGGAAGCTCTGTATGCATGCTGTATATTAGTAGCAACCAGCACTGGTCAAATCAGGGCATTACCAAGTGCTTTTATAGTGACTTCAAGCGAAGTTATTCATTTCCGGGAAGTCTTTTTACACTGATCCTAGATTCTGCAGAATTATTCTCAAATGAGAGAGTAACTCTTTAGGGGACCCAATCATGTTTATAGGTTCTTTCCTTGTGAAAAGGTAGCTACATATATTTTTTTTGCTTAGATGAAAAACAAAGCGAATGTAAGGATGAATCAGAAGAGGAGGATGAAGGTGAAACAGAGGAAAAACATTTTGTTATTGGAGGGAGGTGATGCCTAGGCTTGTGTATGTGTGTTTAAATGGCTGGAGGAATCACCCATACAATTCATCATAGGTTTGCTCATGCAGCAAGCTTGGTCACGTGTATTACTTTGCATTGCTTCCACTCTAAGAGATATCACGGATGCTTGTTTAGCGAGATTATCTGTGCAGTATTTTCCAAGGGATTTGAAATATGGAAAGCCTTAACGAAATACAGACATAATTACCTGCATTGTTAACCTTGTCAGTAAACATGGCGAAGTTGGGTGCAGCTGCTCGATAAGCGGTTTCCTCCCATTTGTTATGTACTTTGGACGCGAAAAGAGTATCAGACATTTGTTTAACGCGTCGCCATCACGTATCTGTAAACACAACTTCACGCTGGCGAAATTTGTAACACCCGTGAAACGTTGTATAAGATGTTATTGTTGTTATTTTGAAAAGAACTAGAAATTTTAATGTCACGTCTGAAATTTCTCCTTTTCCCTTCTGGCGAACTAAGATTCTTCTTCATCTGTTAATGCATTACAAGTCGTATCTAAAAATGATATCAAATTAGCATGGCGTCCGTTATCTATGATTATGCAAACTTTGCTTCTTTTGTCTACCGACTTTTATAGAACTGTTTAAAAGCCTGCTGATATGATTTGTTCAAATGCTGAAAAGAGTTTTGAATAAGTTAATTGCTTTTTATGGGCTTCAACTACCTATCAACATATTTATGGGCCATGCTACTTATTAGATGTTGCCATAGAATATAAGTCAGTCAATCGTTACGTAGCTATTTTCTTTGGCAAGGCGAACTTGATTATTTTAAGCATCGATCTTGAATACTTTTATGTTTGTGGCTTTTCAATTTTTTTTATTGAATGACAAATAGCGTATACTCTACATTGAGTTTCCCGAGGGGTGTATCACTTCAAAAACCCTCGTACACCCTGCCAAAAATCCGCAAAAATCCACGAAAATCCTTTCAAAAATCCGCAAAAAGCCACGAAATCCTTTTAAAAAATCCAGAGATCCACAAAGAAAATAAAAGTCCGAAAATCCAATCAGACTTAGAAATGTGCAAGAAATGTCCGGTACCAAGTCAAAGAAATAAGGCCAAACTCTGGCAACATCAGCGTTGAATCACGGACTTACATTTTGAATGAAAATCTATTGGATCAATCAAAAACATCATCGAAAGATACGATGGATGATCTGGACGATGAGATGGATGATTTGGACGATGAAATGGATGATTTCGAACAGTGAATACGAAGACTTTCCGTTGTTGTTGCCGTTCCTCATCATAGTTCCTCGCTGGCTGACAGTCATCTTTGGTAACATGAGTTCTTGTTCCAGTCGTCCCTTTATTTTTGTGCACCAACAGTCCCTTCCTTGACAAAAAGAAACGTGAAAAGCCACCAACCCTTGATTTCGCAAAAACCTATCTCGGCAGCGCAGGTGCGCAACGTAACGAGAACGCAACATTGAAAAGCCTGGAAACCAGTGCTTCTTTAGGAAAGAAGATGATCCTTCCAAGTCATTGTTAGGGAGAATACTATCATTTTTGTGCTTAAAGGGCAAAAAGAGGGCAAGAGCTACCTAGGAAAATGTAGCCAAACCATTTTTTCAAGCATGATGAGAAAATTTTCAAGCATGATGAGATGACTTAATCGAGCCATTGTATAAAAAGATGATTCGATCCAGACTCTTTTGTTGAATAGCTGAATGGTCCATTGAGTAATATATGATTTAATGAAAGAGCCAAAACTTGATATCGTTGTAATGAAGATAGAAGAAACATTCAAATGGTATGCGTCAAATTAATTCAAATGTCATCATTTTCTGAAGAATCCCGAAAAAGTGGGCTGAGTGTTTTTAACCCACCCTGCATTATTGTTATACTTTTGATATAGTTGTTTTGTAGAGTTATGTTTTTAAGTCTAAAGGACATGGCTAAATAACTTATGTTTTGATAAGTTCTTTTCACAGAACTGCATGAATAAATGAAATATGCCAACTAACATTTGGCGATAATCGGAGTTGTCAAGCAAGGAGGCATAACGAAGCTAAATGACTTTTCTTTAAGATTTTCGGAGAAAAAATCCGGAAAATTTGCTAAAAATCTGAAAAAATCCGCAAATCTGGACCCGAAATTGACGGATTTTTAAATCCGAAAAGATCTCGTACGCCTTTTCATGGCCTATTCATTTTCTGCTAAATCTTACAAAGACAGAAAACGACCGGTTAAGAGCTTGAAGATTGTTTTGCTGCTTTTTTCAGGATCTGTGTCTTGTAAAAGGTCAAGAGGAAGTAATATCTACATCAAAACATCTGCTGTTTATTAGGTTTTATAAATCTAAACCTTTTATAACGCTTAAATTATCGCTGTAATAATTTGCACTCTAGGAAAACTTTGTCCTTCGTTAAGTATTCTTGCTGTTACATTGTGGAAACAATACATTGGTTATTAATTCATCCCTAAAAACATGGTACCAGCATATTATTTTAGTTTTTTTGGTAAATGCAGTCTTTAGAAAAAAGATGAATGATGGATAAAAGGTATCAGAAATTCAGTCAGAAGCGAGAATTTATGTCATATCTTCACCTCTCATTAGAGACTATATGAGATTTTACAGCGCCAGTTGTAGGAGAAGAACAGCATTCTATTTCAATGCCTTTTTTGGGTTTCTCGAGCAGGCAAAACTATAACCATATCACCGATCTCAGTTGTATTAGAGAGTTCAGCAGGCTTATAGCGTAGCAACGGTAGAAAAACAAGACATGCCTCACAACTGCTTATACGTTCAGCAGAATCGAGCAACCTGCTGGACCCACGATTGGTGTTATTTACAGCCGACAACTCTGGTATCCAACGATATCATTGAATCTATTCATGGTGCATATTCAGTTCTTATTAATTACCATCCCTTCCTTAGCTTCACGTTTCTATTGGGATATTTCCCGTTTAGATAAACCAGCTCGTTGCTACGAAAATAAACATTTTTCTCAACCGCTACGCTGAGAGCAGGCAAAGCTTTTTCTCATCGTTAGCTGAAAATTTTATCGAAGAAATTGAAAAAGACCTGTGTCGAGTACAAACCTTGCTTCAGGTCTAGAAATGTCAACCATTGAAGAACTTGAAGCAGAATTGATCGGTGAAGAAGAACCAAAGAAGATTGAAGAAGGAGAAACGAATGGTGGACAGGATGAAAACGAAAATGTCGAAGATGACGATTTAGAGGAAATTGGAAATGGGAACAGTGAAGAAGAGAATAAAGATGAAACAAACAGTGAAACAAACAATATCGAAGAGGAAGAAAATGCAAACAACGAAAGCAAAGAAAACAACGAAGTCGAGTCAATTCAAGATAGGTAATTATAAATTTTAATGGTGCAATCAAACAAGCCAGAAACAGGACAACAAACATGATATAGGAATACCGTAAATCCTCGAATTAGCCCCCTGGGGGCTTTTTTATCTTTGATATTTTTGGATGGGGGCTTATTCGAGGGGGGGCTTATACGAGGGGGGGCTTATAAAATTATTGTAGATATTAAGAATACATTATTAAAAGACCTCGTTTATTTTAGTAGGAATTTCTTTATGAGCATTTAATTAATTACTGCCAAAAGTATGAATTTGTTGTAGTTATTCAATAAAACGCCATAGGCAACCTCAGATGGCAAAAATCATCAAATTGAGGGGTCCAATTTGAGCATTTACGGTAGCAATGGGGGCTTATTCAAGGGGAGGAGGCCTATTGACAATTTGTAGTTCTAGGGTGAGGGCTTATTCGAGGGGGGGGGGAGGATGAGCCAATTCGAGGATTTACGGTAGATGTCACTAAGGTCTCAACAATACATCGTCAGATTATACTTTGACATGTATTTAAAATTTGAGGTAATTCTATATTATATCACCATCTAGAATCTCTTCTATTTATCTTTGAAAAAATATTTAATACTTAACTGGATTTGAAGGAACGTTTGTAGCCGCGTAGCTCGATATTAGGATAAGACCTGGGATGCTGTGGTCAATTCCAACAAATGAGTACCCCTGCTTGGAAGTCAAGCCTTTTGCAGCGAACACTTTTCTTGAAAATTTCAATTGATTATTTTGTGTTATGAGTACGAATGCCCTCTTCGACCCATTTTCCACTGCTAAGCACACACGCAAAAAGATGCATATCAAGTTATTCCGATGCTCCTTTCAATTCCGAAATTTTCTGGTTGCTATGGAATCTAAAATACTTTATGCAAAGTACAGTTTCAAGTGGAAAAACCAGATCTTCGCGCTTTCTTGGCCATCGTCTTACATTTCTCATTGTGTTACTTGTTTCCTGTTATTAATATAAACCCATTGATCTAAAAGTTAAAACTCAATGTAGCTTATACCCAAAAAACAATGCGAAATGTTGTATTGCCTTTGACTGAAAGCAAGTGCCTGCAACGAAAGGCTCTTATCTTCAATAGTTAACTTATCTATTCAAACATAACACTGATATACACTTTCAGTAGGAATATGTCCATTTTACAGTGACATTAGTTTAGGGATTAGTTTTTTATTCTATTTACGTTGACTGATATTATCCAATTCTCATTGACATATGAAACACAGCTTACTGTATCCGAAGTTTTTTTATGGATACTATACAATGTCTGCATAAGGTTCTGTCTGGCCCTGTAATGTCTACACTGCCTGTCGTTCAATCTATAGTTGAGAAGGTCGGCTGCTTGAAAAAACCAAGTCATCAACAGGAAAGCTTTAGGTTTAAATTTTCTTCTTGTGTCCTTCTCTTACTTGCTTATTTTTTCCAAGGCCACGCACAAGCAACTCGAGACAGTCTAACATGGATGGGGATGGTCGCCAGTCTGGACAACAAAATAAAAGCAGAATGGGCTCAGCAACCAGACCTGTAAGTAGACCAAAGAGCAATATCTCAATGGGGTCTGATGAGTTGCAAAAGCTTGTTGATGAAGAGGCGGGAGAACAACAGAATGGAGAAGAAGAAAGAGAATTGAAATCGGTAAGGGCCTGTGTTTTCATATCATCGTTGAAACTTAGCCATAGACCAAACGTTATTGTTTCACTGGCTCATAAACTGTTAAACTTTGGCATTTATTGGCTGCCAATAAACTGCTAAGAGTAATGCGAAGCTAAGCTTTTTTACACGATATCAAGCCTTTTATTGCTTCAGACCTGTCAAATCTGTGAGATGACCGCAATTTGCTTGGTTTGTTATACAGCTTTCTTTTTGCCTGATTGTTTGAAATTTGTGAAATAATTTAACATCACCTCCCTGAAGCAGAAACGTCACCGGGGTAGATTTGTATCATGAACGTTCGATTTGTTTCGTGAAAATACCTCAAGTATCTGCAGTCCTCGTCTTGACTTTTTTTAACTTAGAAACGAGGCTCAATGCTTACTAAAGTATGAAGTTTTTCAAAAATTGCTCTCAAAGAAATGAAGTCTTTTTTGGATTTCTTAATAAAACACTTTATTCAGTAGAAGAACCTGCATCAGGACAAGAGATTCCAATCTATGTAGTCTACAAATGCTCTTTAAAAAACATTTATAACTAAATTGCTCTTTGCAATAAAATCTCGAACTTTGTTTTAGAACCGCCTAATGAATTTTTTTATTTTTAAAAAGCAAACTTCTATTTGCTTTAGCAACAGAATGTTTCGCCGTGCTTTAGACCTGCATTGGCTGTGAAAAAACCATTTTACCAGCAAGCTTTATTATTAATGCATGTAATATCACTGTCATGAAGACTGCTGTCATGCTCTGTCAGAATCAAAACAATCCAAAATTCAAGCAGTACTTTGTTGAGTAATTTTTGAACAAGATATTGCTGTATGGCCAAATCAAGTCAATGACAATGTTGTTATCGTGGACTGACAGTGCTTAAAAAGAAGAAGAAAGAGCATTTGCTCTCAATCAATGTTTCTCATTTTCTCTATATTTAAAGGAATAAACATTTCAATGTCATTTGAATTTCATAAAACAGGTGCCCGATTGTTGCAGCAATTTCATTGTCAAACAAAACTGTCAACTGAGTTTCGTAGGCAAACGGTTGTGACTGCATTTGAACTTTTGTTAATCAGTAGCAGGTCGACTGCTTTCAGTTTAGCCGCATTGATAATTTTGAACAGAAACTGTAATTAAAAGTTGTCTGAAGAACAAAGTCACAAACGTAAGTTCGTTATCGGGAGATATTGCTGCAAGCTGGCCAAAGTTGGTTATGATAACCAGTCAATTTAGTTGTGCAAGTGCGTCTCAATGCAAGAAACAGAAAAAACTTCAAATGATGTACGGTATTCTGCTGTTTTTTTATCTACTACTGTTTAATTGTTTTTCTACAGTTTTCTTTGTACTTTCGATAAACTCTCTCTTCAATATCATGGAACTAGCCATGTCTAAACAGTTATTGCTAATAATTCCCAGAATATTTCATATTTGATGGTATTTTCTAGACTAAAACCCATTACCACGTCCACGCACAAGTGATATAATTCAAACTTTTTCATCACCCTACTCAACATTTTGCGCAGTGCTTTTCTTTCCATTCTTCGTTACACGGATACATATCAATATACGCAGATTTAACGACAATCATCTCGTTCAAAGGTCTGTTTTTTGGTCTTTTCTATGTGCTTGCTTGTTTGAATACTTTCAGCTTCCGCAGTAATCCAGTCCAGATGGTTGATGTTTTAATGCTATCAACCAGTTTTGAGTTTTATCTTGGTTTAATATGAGAAGTGATGTATTTAATGGACGAAACCTTTCTATCCCAGTAACCGTGAAGATGTTCGTTTTATTGTGCTTCATGCGTATCACTTCAACTATCGATATGATTGCAGGTTCAGATTTTCTGATTATGAACTTTTTCCTTCACCTTGCAGGAGAAGAGTTAATGATATTAATATTCCTTAGCCCAATTTCTATTTTTTAGTTATGTTACTAACTCTTTCTATCCATCAGCTAAAAATACTTCTTTGGATGTAGCAAAAATTTGCATAGTATATATTGTTGCGAAGAAATGGAGTTCTGCATCCATTGTAAGAAGATTAAAATTATCTGAACGTGCGGATATTCTACATAGAAACTAACAACAACTTTTTTTAATGCTTTTAGCTCTATGACAACGCTTTCCATACCCAGTCAAAATCCTTTGATCACAGTTTTTTTATATAAACCTCTTTAATCTCTACCGTAGCCTGCGCCACTCGGTTTTTATGCATTTTGATTTATGTTCTACCTTTATAGGCCTAATGTGTTTAACCCCATGAAATTATAGTGTCGACGAGTTATCATGAAATCAGAACTTGGAAAAATATACAGTAGAATTTATGATACATGCATTTGAAATGATTCAATGACACTACTCTCAGCATCGTTGTAGCTTATTTTGCATTATCAGAATAAGTTTGTTGCGATTTGGGATTTGCTGTTTGCTGGCAACAGACAGTGGCTCGATAATCAACTTGTTTCTGTCAAATGTTTGTTGCCATTGCTTCAACAACCAGTAGATATTCTCGCTGTTTGTCATTCTAAAGTTTCTATTGATAAAATTTGTTTTCTGATGTAGTCATGTATTGAAATTGGCTTTGAATCGCCGTATCTAGTTCCAGAATTCAGGCAGAGTTGTTTCCCACAATCGAAAGTAGTTGCCTTCCTTCAAAATTAGGTTTTGTCAATGCAAAGTAGGTTCTGTCAATGCAAAGAGGTTTTTGCCAATCTATAGTACTTTCTGTCAATCTATAGTACAACCCACAGTACTTTCTTCCAATCAAATGTAACTTTTTGTCTGTCTGAAATAGTTTCTGTCAATCGAAAGTTACTTCTGTCAATTGAGGTTACTTCTTTAAATCTGATGAAGATTTTCTGTTTTGATGAAGTGAAGAATGATTGAAAATAGAGCCTGTTATTCTCTCCTTTTTTTAATTTCATTTTTTTTTTGAAAATCGGTTTTTTACAGAAGATCTTTTGCTTGTAATTAAATCATCGCAGTGACCAGGCATGTGCATGTTTCACCTGTCATCCTCATCGCAATTCGCAGGTACAATTCTTGACGTATAATAAACAGTGGTGCGATGGCGTATTGCAAGTCATAACGAATTTGCAGATTTTTTGTATATACGTCAGAAACTACATTTTACTGATTGGATGTCTAGCCGTCTCCTTAATACGACCAACCTGTGTACAGCTGCCGAAATTGCAGCAGCGTAAGATGATTTTGAAGTTTGGTGACAATGTCATAAATGTTGTATGAGCGAAATGCCTTGAAATGTTTATAAAGTGTCCAAACCGTTTATATCATCGTGTTAAAGATATTGATGTTCTGTGTGTGATGCAGAAACCCATTCATAAAATATCTAATTACGATAGCTGTTCATTTTGCTGAAAACTACGCCGTGAGTATTGGCTCAGTTTGTTTTCTATCATAATTGATTCATCTGTGAGTACACAATGTTTTTTCTTATCCCTCATGTCACTGTTATGTTCAAAGCTCCCCTCTTATTTGCACTTGGTACAGTAACTTCCAAATACCACCAAATATCAAATCTCTTGCCTGATTATTTCAAGCCAGGTAGCTCTGTTAAACTTTCTACTGTTAGCGCAACCTGCCATTTTTCGAAAAACTGTTGCTAGGCTAGCAGTTGCTACAGCAGTGAATCAACACACAAAGTGGATCCCTTGTTAATGCGCGTGGGATTACGCAAATAAAATCAACAGCATCTTAAACTAGAGTTTCTGGCACCATAAAGACAATTGCAGCTGTTAAAAAAGTTATTTAAAGCTTTTTGGTGATATTGTGTCGAACTTGCTGTTGTTATCTATGTTCTATTTCTAAACACGTGATTTTACATGGACTTTGCTATTTATTAATTCAAACAATCTTTTTGTGGGACAAAATAAAAAAAAACTTCTTTGAAAAAACAAACATTTTGAAATATACTAAAGCTTTTGGTCTTACACTCTTCACAGTATAAAAGGTAGAACATAGACCGAAAACTCTACGCTAGGAAATATAAATACCCAGTTGTGGATCGAAATAGGCCAATCAGAAACGTGAGCACATGACTGTCGAGGTTTCCCAATCATTGCTTGCGTATTGAAAATTTTATCAATGGAGTCCTAAGGTCAAAACCAACTCCTTCTGTCTACACAATAATGGTTTTGTCATGTTTATGTAGATAGATGGAAAGACGATCATGCTTACAAATAATCCGAAACATGTCATCATTATAGTTTTTTGCGCAATATGGGGTTTCCGGTAAATGCTGCCTGATAGGAGAATTGCACCATCTAGTGTGTTTCAAAATGTTTACTTTTTTCAATGCAATTCAAATAATCCGTGTAAAATTGCATTTTGTTTTGATACCTTCACTTTACATTATGTTTATTGCTTCTCGCAACAAACATTTCCATTCTCGCAAGTTGTTCTTTTTCAAAATGAAGTTGTTTAGGGGCGTTAATGACTTTTCAAGGGAATTTTTGTCCTGGTCTATCAATTGGTGTAGAAGAAAATAAAAGTGATGAAAGGAACGGTTGTATTGGTAGAAAAATATATCTGCAGCAAGAGCAGAGAAGTATGAAATGCTGGTTTTGAACAAGAAATTTTGTAACTATTCTGATTACAGAAATGATTAAATTCGGTCGATCTTTCACCGGTATCAGCCACCTTATGTTTCACCTATCCACATCTATCTACGATGTTTAGTGATGTCAAATTATAAGATTTGTGAAAACCAAGTGTGATTTCCCCACAAATGGTGCCAATTTTGTCACACCACTAAAACACGCATCATTATATCAAGATTGGGAGTGCTTCGTTGCTAGAGTTTCAAAGTTTAGAAGGACAAAAGTCACACATCTGCAGAAGACTATGGCAAGAGGTCGGTCCTATTCTGTGGATATTGGAAAACTCAGGAGCGAAAATGCAAATGCAGACAAGTGGGTGTCTGCTTTTAATTCATTGCTAAAAGCATGCGATTCATTCAACGACAGAAAGAAACGTAATTCTATTCTCTCCTTCATTGGAGAATCTGCTCTTGAAATTGTCGAGTCTTCGTGCAATGACGAAAAGTCGCCGCATGAAGGAAGAAGTCATTCACCAGAAGAAGGCAATATGCGCAGGAGAAATTCATCAAAGTCAACGGAGGTAGCTATTTTCAAGGCTTTTTTGCCTCTTCTTCAATGATCGGATCGAAGTTATATTCACTCGCTCGTTGATAGCGCTTGATAATGATTTTTGGTGTGCCATCCAGCAAACATAACTAGTTGTAGTGGGTTTGCTTAAAGGTGATGAAGTAGGCTTGCCTCAACAAGGAAAGTCCTCTACTTGAAGATGTGACTCCGATTAATGATTTTGTCCTTACATGTACGAATGTTTAGCTCTCAAACCAAAGAGAATGGAACATCTTGACACTGAAACATTCTACAAAACGATGGGAATTGGGAGAATTTCTCAAAATTGATTCATTTTTTCATTTTATTTTTTTCATTTTTTCATTTAATAATATTTATACATTTCATTTTATAATATTTATACAGGTTAAAGGTTCATACATATATATTTTCAACCTGACATGTTTAAAAGATTAAAATAAGCGCTAATAAATATGTTACGATACTAATAACAAAAGAAAATTACCAACCTAACCTAATTTACAATATTTAATAAAACTAAGGCTATAAAAAAATACAACAATAAACTGGGAGCAATAAACTTTAGGAAACGTTTTCTAGTTATAGAAAAGTAACATGAGATGACGAAGAAATTTGATTTGAAGCATCCCTAAAATATTAAAAGTATAGTAACGATACTAGAGCTCTTGATGTAAGAGCATTTGCTTAGATGGGAATAAAAATATGAACGTAGATTGCGAAGAAGACTCTGCTCTACTGTTCACTTCAGTTTAGTTGTATTCTCTACTAACACGCCTAGTTTGACTACCAACACCTAGTTTGATAATTTATCATCATTTGTTAAGAAGAATCTCTTCCTTTTACATTGTTTGACATTTGGTTGTTCTTTCATTTACCTTATATTTTTGTTGCTTCTGCGTGTGAATTATAAGTATTGAAAGTTTCGTAAAAGCCTTTCTAATACGTTTTCTACCAAAGACATACTACGTTAAACAGTGTAGGAATAACTTTCTGTCGCATCATTGGCATTTTTGGAAAGCAATATCGTCATCTGGTCTTGAAAACAGTGTTATATATTCACTCGGCAGGCCATATCTCTAGCCTGACGTAGGCTGGATTAATGTAAGACCATTGTGTGGTTTTGACAACCTCAAAACCTTCAAATCAGGAAATTTGGCAAGAATATAATGAATTTAATGTGTCTTTATCAATTTTAACCCACACGCAGAGTCATTTACATTTACTCACGTCTACCTTCCTGTTTTCAAATAGTTTTGAACTATTTTGGCGTAGATTTCTATTGATTGTCAAGATGAAAGATAAAGCTTGACATCAAACAATTTTCCACATTACTTTCGCACAACTGAATATTTTGTTATTTTCAAGATTTATTCAGCGTATGCATTTCATTTTAAGCGGTCTTTGAGAAGAAATACACCATTCCCTCCACGTTCTTATTCTGCTCTTTGTAGATTTTTTTTGATTTATTGTTTTTACCCCCAATTAACCTTGGTTACACTCCAAACACGATGAGATTTCTGCTAGTCCTGTACGACATACCACATGCCACTTTTTGCATTGATTTAAGGAGATACAGAAAATCACATGAATATTGAGAAATAGCCTATCAACTGGAACACGTGACCTTTTTTCGGTATATTAAAGAAAATTTTACAGAAACTCCTCTTTTTTCCATAGCCTGTAATTTGTTAGAGAGATGGTGAAGCGTTGCCTTGAGTATTTCAGTGTATGCTATCTGTCTTTGGAGCTCCCAACAAGTACCACTTTCTACCTTTCATATACAAATCATCTACAACTTTTTTGCCTTTTTCTGTTTAGTCTTCTCATTCCTCACTTGGTGGAGAATTGCATCGTTATCACATTTCATGCAGGCTCCGATGTGTTGTATTTTGCGCAATTCGCGTGTTCGTTACATTAGCAACAACCATATTCGTCTTTCAATGCGAGAAACGCTTTATAACTTATCTCGTTCACAATTTCGCGACTTGCTAGAACTGTTGTGTTGATGCCGACTTTTAACACACCTGCCACTGCTTCGAAGCATATTTAAACAGTAGTTCTACAAAAGAGTTCTTTTACAGTTCTAATTGACATTTAGCATTAATTATACTTATCTTGTTGCCTTGACCTAGCAGTCCTACGACCATTCACTAAATACTCATAAAGAAAAATTTTGCGATTCAATATGATCAATCATATATCATTAACTTGCACTTCATAGCATTTCATTTTAAATCCATATTTTGCAATTTAGCAATTTTTCGGCAGCAAGTAAAAATGATAAATACAGTCAACGCAGATAATTCAGTATTTCAAGAAAAAGGGACATCGTTGAGTCTTATCGAGTTTTCAAGGAAAGGGAAACCCTTAGCACCATCACTACTGCTGCACTAGAATTATCTGATTACGGTAAAGTACATATCCAATAAACATGTTGTTTTATTAAACAAGACCGCTCTGAAAGAATTGAACAGTATTCATCGCAGTGGGCCTTGTAGCTTATTGGAATTACCAGACGATGTAAAATCCTGATCATTTAAACGACAGGGTTCAAATTTAATTGTTGCTTGTTATTGAGATTAGCTTGAGCTTTTGTTTTAGCAACGAAGTCAAACATGCTTAACTAGCCACGCATAGTTGCTAATACTTTTAGAAGCTCTACGGAGTTGCCTTGCACTGCTCTGCCTGTAAATTGTTAACAGCAGTTTACATTCTATACATCATGGTAGTGATTATTATGATGATGTTTAATAAAATACGCTTGACCGGTCTAGGTGAATGGATCGAGGGCTCTCAGCCGCAGCAGCATGGAAAGTCCTGCAGGGTGGCGCGAAAGATCCAAAGTAACGCTTGCATTTCCACTGGAGAAGCAACACTCCTGTCCTGTTTGTAGGGACGTCTTGCGATACCCAGTGAAACTAGGATGTGGTCATAGACTGTGCTACAGCTGTCATCAAGAGGTTGCCAGGTAAAATTGATGATGTTAATAACAACAATTTCCTTATTTCCCTTTTACATATGACTTGCTTACTGGTATTTTTCAAATGGCTTGCCTATAGCAAATACTTAAGACTACTTATGCTAAATGAAAGGGTAGCAATTGCGATAATAACTAGCCATTATAATAATCATATTGACCAGTATCATCATCATTACCATCATCATCATTTTAAGTTACCAACAGCTATCACCAATCTTCATCAGACATCATCCCCCTATATGACTGACAACCAATAACACCATCATAACATTAACGGCTCCCACGAGGTCATCAGGATGCTCAAATCTGGTTTTATTTCTACCATTAATGGTACTCGTGGGGAACCATCTTGCACGTTGTTTCTCAGGCTTGTTTCTCGTTGTTCAAGAAATTAAATGTTCTTGAAAGCAATCACACATACTCGATTTAAAAACCTGCTTCCAATATAATCATACCATGTATTATATTCATTCCAATATGATCATGCCAATATAATCATGTTCATATGTTTATGTTTTAACTTGCCAATTTTCATTTGTCTTCCAGAGTGGAACCACGCTGCCCAGTAGATCAATCACAGTTCGATAAGGGAAAGGTACGGTTGTGTTTGCGGCCTACAATGGCCTTGCGTTTTATCACATAATATAGATATTGAGTTTCGTTTCTTTTGTTGCAGGCTCCCGAGTTTTTCAACTGTTGAAAATCTCTGGAAACAAAATCAATAGCCATTACCTGCAGAACAGGTTCCGGTTCGAGTACCTAGCCTAGAGACCTTGCCAGAAGATACGTTGATTTAGCATAGTCGAATCAAATAGTCATCTAGTGTAATTATGCTGGAAAATTGACCTAGCAACAAATTGATCTTTCATAAGTCTTGTAGCTGACCCGTTTCATGATTTGGCTAGAAAGTTCAACTGGTTATGCATGAAAGCCGGTTTGACAAGAACAGAAAGCAACCGTGCCTTTGTTGTGTTAATACTCATACTCTGATTGTTTTTGATAGCCTCCAGTGGACCAGGCTTTCAATGAGGAAATCATGGCATTGGATGTAATTTGCAATAACCATGAGTGGGGGTGCACTTGGCAAGGATCCTTCAGAGAAGTACAGGTAAGGGTAGATTTATCTTGGTTATTAAAACTTTGGTTTTATGTTTATAAAGACTTCGATGCAGTAACTTCAGCATAACTTTGCATATGTTGCAATACTCGAGGTTGGGTGGCTTTAATCTAATAGAAAGGGGAGCATCCATGCTAAAATTTAATTCCGACAAACGATCGTATCGAGTTTGGGCGCTGAATCTAAGGCTTAAGAAATGAACAAACGTTATGTAATGCTTGCAGTTTTTGTTTGGTTATATGACAAAACATGTTTGCCAAAATAGAATTGTAATCCGTTCTTTGACCTTCTTTAAATAAAACCTTTTCCGAAATAACACCAGCACGATTAATATTTCATCCACACAAAAACATTTTCCGAAAGGCTGTTATCATGGTGGGCATCGCAGCCCCTTTGCCCACGCTTACGACGACTCTATGTAAACCCAGTCTTGTAAGGATAATTTTTGAATTTATGAATTCGGTGAATTAAAAACGACTTTCATCACTGATGAGCGGGTAGAAATATCAATTATTTCTTCTGTATTTCATCTATTTGTTCAGGGCAGTTAAAATTGTACGGGAATACCCCTAAAACCAGGAATAGAGCAAACTGACAGTAACGGTAGAAATCTTTTGAAAGTCTCAAAATTAAACCAATTTGTATGTTTTACTTGTTTTGTCTTAGGTTCACAATGACAAATGTGACTATGCTGACATTCTTTGTGCCAACGATTGTGGAGCCAAGTTCCAGAGAAGATTCTTGCAGAAGCATTTGGATAAAGACTGCCCAAAAAGAATCATTCCTTGCGCATATTGTGATGAAAGGCATCTTCGAGAAGAAAAACGAGTGAGTGTCGACTAAATCTGCAATGTATTGTACACTACTGTATTAAAATGTAAACTAAGGTACCGTATTGCACTCAACAGTATTGTATTGTAATCTAAGGTATTTTATTGTACTCAAAAGTCAGTGGCGAAACGGAGCCATCTGTGGCCCTAAGGAAAAAACTGACACGGGGGCCCTATTTACAGACTGCAAAAAGCCCCATCCAAGGGCGAAGAGCATGTCAAACACAATTACGAAGATGAAAGAATGATAATTTTACTCGTTAACAAGAAGAAGCTGAGTTATAAAAACTTCCATTCAAGATCTTTAAAACTTTAAAATTTAAAAACATAGATATAAAAGCAATTTAGGACCCCCTTTTGGTCGGGGGCCCTTAGTTATCGAACTAAGGTGCCCTAAACTGCGTTACGCCACTTGCAACAGTATTGTATTGTACTCTAGTGTCTTGTGTTCTACGCTACTGTATTGTACGATATAGCTAGAAGCATATAAGCAGGTCTTGTTTCTGTTTGTATTTTGTGGACGGAAAGCTTCTTTTGTGATCATTTCTGTGCAGAAATAACTCTACATCCATCTGCTGAGCCATGAACAGTAAACAAGGTTTTAAGATATTTTCTTTGTATAACATTGAATTCTTTCTTAAGGGAAACGTGTGGGTGCCTTCATTGGAGCGAAAACTGACTAGAGTAACTACTTCGAAAATGATACCCCATTTTTACATCCCGGTTTTGCACCCCCAACATGAGACACGTGATTCATAATCTAGACACGTGACTTTGTATTTAGTTATATGTTTATACGATATATGTTATTTTCATATTTTGTAAATTGCAGCAACATCTTGAGGAATGCAAAAAAGTGCCACTGCCTTGTCCAAACAAATGCGACAAAAAGTTGACTATTCCTCGAGAGAGTGTAAGTAACTCGATAAATTCCTGCCTTTATCCCATATTTCTTGTCCTTAGCTTTCAATATTTTCTCTTTGCTTTGTCTTGCTTCCTTTTCAAAACTATCAGCAATTTCACTTTTTAAGTATAGATACAGTAATTCGTCTTTTCGAAATGATCTAGGTTTCACACTTTGGTACGTAGGCAATCAGCGTTTTGTTATTATCTGAGATTAATAGGAGAGTGAGAATTTACACCGAATTAAGATGCACCCTTTCTAACAAAACCAACTAAATGTTTCCAAAACGTATTCTTTACTTGTAAAACGTATCCTGATTGTTTATTTTGATGGATCTGTTCATTTGCTCTTAATCGGTTAAAGCAAATTTCAAAACCTGCTCTGTGTTACATGGTCTTTGGAAACTTTCAGTAAGACTACTTTACTATTTATATAGTTGGATGCCCACATTGAGCAAGAATGCCCAAGAACAAAGATCATGTGTCAGTATGAGGACATTGGCTGTACACATCGAGTAAGCATCTACATTTTGTAGAGTATATTTTTTCACTGTTTTTTAAATGTAGAAGTGTTTAAAAGCATGTTTGTACTCTGAACAGGAAAGGGAGATTTTGACTTTTAATCCTTGTGTATCTTGTCTCAATCTGCCTCGAACATGTGACCATTTTGATTGGCGATTTATGGTTTTCCATAATATCTATTTTTCTATATCCCTTTTTGATTTGAGATATACGTGTATCTAACTTTGTTTTTCTAATTCCTGCTCACAATCTCTCGATAATATGAGATCTGTTCTTATTGTGCAGTCCAGTCGTGAGAAGTTGCCAAAGCATTACAAAACTGGGATCATTGAGCACGTGCGTCTAATCTACGACCTCGTGATGGAACAGGGTAAGAGACTGGAATCTCACGACGTCCAGTTGCAAGATCATTTAAATCTCCTTCAAAACCACCAAGAAAGACTAGCTGATGTAGAACGCATTTCCCGTAACCAGCTTATTTGGAGAATCGAGGACTATTCCAGAAAGCTGAAAGAAGCGAAAGCAGGTTCTCTGACGACCCTGTTCAGCCCGAGTTTCACTACAAGCAAGCACGGTTATC
Source organism: Rhopilema esculentum (assembly GCF_013076305.1). The sequence goes on from NW_027019317.1 coordinate 4,247,180, forward strand.
GACTGGCAGCATCTGTTTGCTTGAATGGAGATGGAAAGGGCAAAGGAACACACATGTCAGTTTTTGTTAGTGTTCTTCGAGGTAGGTCACACTTTCTTATAGGTCACACATACAGTTATCTTCTTTATGTGAAAAGAGACATCCTTCTAAATACTGTCCCATCAACTTTCACACATTTTATAGGTACGTATATGCTAAATTCTGTTTTGTATTAGAAAAGTGATAATTGCAAAAAATTGCCAAGAACCAAACGTGTAGTCAACCCACCCTATATGCACACTTGCTATTAAGGAAGTATGTGAACAAATAGATTATTGGTTACTCCTATGCCTGACATCGCTTGCATATCAGATACATGCAATCCTGTAACTTGTGTTGCACCTGGACTTTATCGTTTACATAATATCTACAAAATTCTATTGATACATAGGTGCATACGATGCTCTACTCAAATGGCCATTTGATTTCCGCGTGACATTTTATCTACTGGATCAAACAGAGGATGCATCAAAAAGAAAACACCTGAAGTTTAGCATCAAGCCAAACCCTTGCCAGGATAACGAACCATTCTTAGGAAGACCACGATTGGAGAAAAATGCTAGCTTTGGAGGAGCAAAGTTTGCCAAGCAAGAAGATGTTGAAACGAGAGGGTATATTAAAGATGATACAATATTTATAAAAATAACCATTGACTGTGATGGAAGTAGTGAGCCATGAAAGTAACTGACTTTCTGTATATAAAAATGATATGTAAAATAAATTATTCCATTTATAACATCAGTTGTGAGAGCATTTAATTAAACGTACTCAGTTGTGATAATCCTGGGACTTTTTGACATTTTTCAACACCATTTCACAAGAGTCACATAATAACGATTTTCAGGGGGTAACTTACAAATATCAAAAACACAAATATAGTGGTTCTACCCTTTAGTTCCGACCCTAACTGTCATATGATATAAGCCAAATTCCTCTCTAATTAGGCTGAAACTGACTAAACAACTGATTACGCCCCTTGAAAAGACAGTCTTTGTATACCGTAAAGGGACAAGTTAAGACAGCTATATTAACCGATGTAAAATCAAACTGCCAATTCCATATTTTAGGCCTATTCTAAAGTAAAGATATGATTCTGATATTGTTTCCAATGGGTGAAAGAAGGGGCAGATTTTCTGAACGATTTAAATTAAGGTGCTAAAACATATAGAATGAGATTATCGAGCTGATACGCAATCTCCAGAATTGATATCCAGATTTCATTTAGGGTATTTAGTTTAGAAGTTGCTCAAATTCATCATCATTAGCAATTGGTCTATTAGCTTGACAGATAAGAAATTTGACTTCACTATTGAATCAGTAACAGCACGACTGGTTGTGTTAATGTTTTAGTGTTAGTAGTTCCTCTCTGAACATGGTAATATTGTAGATAAAAGTAGACTAACAGACTTGTAAAAAAGTCTTCATTTTAAATTATATCATTTACCATGTGCACGTAACATTAGAAAAATATTGAACAAAATCGTAACACATAATTTTGTGTCTTTTTTCAATTCTTCGAAGTATAATGGACTTGGACACAGACGTCAGCAGAATGAACTTCATTGGTTTCAATGATTTCTTTGTAAAAGTAAAAATATTAATTATTTAATATTTATAAATCATTTCAAGATTCTGTGACTCGTTAGCCAATCGAGAAATTGAGCAGGTGCAATGTTAATAAGCAAGAGAAGACCCTGTAAAATATAGAGACTTCTTGTTGGTTGACAGTGGGTCTTTAAGGATATAGCCTACCCCTATCTAATACATTTTTAATGGGTTTTTCAACGTGCTGACTGGTGGGACAGTTGGCCCGGTGGAACCAGCAGTGAAGAAAAAGTTAGTACTATTACCGCAACCAGTTGACCAATTAACTGCTCAGCAGAAGAGGCCGATGCCAAGTATGGGCAATGGTGCATCTTCATCCAATCCTGGTTGCTGTTGTTGCAAAGTTAATCAATCATTTTGAGATTAACTTGCTTTGAACATCTAAGAATTCTCTCCAGGTACAAAGGAGAGTAGTTAAATGGAATAACAGCGTTTATTACATGAATGCCATGTCAGTTATATGAATTAGAAGTTAAAAACATTGCAGCCAGTGGTTGGCTTTTAACTTCTAACATAATTCGTGCAGACGGCAAAGAAGGTTGCGTTGTAGGTCATTTAAAAAACAGTACATAAAAAACGGAAAACTATAAAGCAAAAAGTTTTATGTCAGGCAACTACCCTTAGGAAACTGTGACAAAGAAATGCAAAACAGCGACCTTGAATTTCTTAATTAATCCTGCAATGGATGCAGATAACGATACACAGGATAAATCAATAAGTGCTAGGAGTTGTCCTTCAAGAGCAGAGTAACCGCACTCTCCCGGAACGCTTAATTCCTCGACGCCCCACTTGTTTTGACGCTTGATGGTCTGGAACCCAGTGAACCATTTGGTTTGTTTCTGTAGTAAAGAAGGATAAAGCTTCAATTTTGTACCATATACTTCACCTGCCTCGTTTGACTATTACCGAGGTCTAGTTACAAATGGAGAGATGCAATAGTTAAAAAGAAAGCTGGAAGTAAAGCCCATAGCTGATTGTTTAAAGGACTGTCTTTGCTATTCAGTCCAGATTGACTGAATAACTGACACGATACAAATAGACTCGATTTTATAACTGTCATGTGATGAGTCAAAACTTTATTTTTATGGGTATTGAATGATTTCGTTGCTTATAAGATTATTTCCTGTCATGGCAACGTAGGTTTTAAAAGTTTTTCGGGGTAATCACTAATAGAGAATCTCTCAGTGGTTGCTTATGGTCGCAAACTACAGTTTCAAAGGTTTAGTGTTCGAGTCCTTGACATGGCCAAACTTTCACCCAGATTGCGTGGATTAGCCAGCTCACTGCAATTCCGTGCGTAGAAATTACAATGCGTAGCGTGTTACATTAAGGGAGGACTAGAGGAGAACAATGCTTGTAGCTTGTCAGTGTCCTAAAAAAACCACTCTCGGATGCTGGGTAAAAAAGAACACAAATACAAAAGTATAGAAAGAAGGCTAACACAAGAAAAATGAAGTTTTGTAGCGGTACCATAAAGTTTAATTGGGTAGAGATGTCTTTACAATCTGTTGTCAAATGTCATTGCTCAGATTTAGCACTGGAGTTAGTTTTTAGTGAAACGAGAAATCTGCATTGTTGTGTGATTACTCGATGCTGTTTGTGGGGAGCCAAAGAAAAAACTATCAGGGATATGATATACCGTGATTGAACAATCAAGACTTTTTTGACTCAAATACAGCCTAAAATTTGCATCCATTTATACAAAAATTAATTTTTAAAGGCATTGAGTCATGATATAATGGATTGGGTATACCCTAAGTGCAAAATCCGCTGAGTCATGATTTTCATGACTGCGATGCTATTGGTTGACCTGGAACTGGTCACATAAACTCACCTCGTACTGATTGACAAAACAATTTCCATCAATAGCAAGTTGTCAACAGCGGATGCAAATATCACATGAAATAGCAGCGATCACGCCGAAACCAAATGACCCCCTATAGAGAAGGCCTATTTACCATGACTCAATGCCTTTAATCTATTACCACAGTCGTAGGCGAAAACATTTGGAAGGAATATCCCAGTGTTCTAAAAATAGTTTAAAATACTATTCAATTGGTAATGAGTAACGGGAATGAATGAATGTAATGGTACTTCATGTTAACTCAGAGGTGCCAGTACATTCTCCGAGGATGCGAGATGCTCTTGCTGTTTCCAATTTTTCAGAATGTCTCCAAGGTGGAAATTTTTTTAATGAAGCAGTCGTTTATTTTTTTTATTTTGCTTAGTAAACAATATATATTTGTCCTTGTGGCAGACTAATGCCGCAAAAATCGGGGGCCCTTTTGGCAATTTTGCCCACAAGAGAAAAATGCTTTACAAATACCCTGCATTTTTATCAATTGTAAGAAAAATTATGTGAACCATTGTTTGAAAAAATTTGAGGAGACTAATAACCACTCTCCCACCCCCCCCCATACGAACCTTTTGCATCGCCACTGATGGTGCCAGTTCTCCTTCTATGATATTAAACTTGTACATTTCGTACACATATAAATCTACATTGAAGAAAAATGGAATACCCATTACAGGAAAACACAAGTAGGAATTCAGGCTCTGAGCTAGTATTTTACCTTGTGGGGGTTCAGTATACTTTGCTGGTACCCGAAAAACAGGACCCATGGTACAGATCTAAAACAAATTTTGGGACCTTGGATAGAGAATTGCACGTGAGCAATGAGGTATACTGTAAAACCTCTTAAAGTGGGGGTTTTACAAACGTGAGTTCTTTGTAGGCAGAAATTCTCAAAAATACGGCAACGGCAGATAAGATCAAAATTCTTCTTTTTATGGCAATGATACGACTAACGGCTAACAGCAAGTTCGACAAATAACGACGCGGCTTCAACAGGCACGACAAAACTAGCGGCAGAGCTCCAAGCAGTACGACAAAACTTTCGACAAGACTACTCCTAACTTATGAAACAACCCTTTATATAACCTAAGCAAACCTTAAAATGATAATTACGTAATACAAAAAACATATTTACAGACGCTGATGCAATCACAGCGCAATGGTGCAATTGTCACGTGATACTGTCCGTAAGGGAACCCTGTGTCGTTACAATACCCTCATTGCACGTGAGCCACCACTCCCCAAAATTACGGAAACGAGGCGACCGACAGACACGACAAATGTCTTTATTTGTGTGCAGGGTCAGAGGACATGTAAATTTACAATATTAGGATACCTTGAGATTTTTCTGCTATCATCATCTGCAAAATGTCCAGCACAAACCATTCACCACTAGATTTTTATAGACGCCAAGCATCGTGCACTGTCAAAGAGCTGCAGCGCCATTTTGATGATGAGAAATGTTTGGAAATGCGTAGAAAAATATGGGACACCTTGGAAAAAGACCCATTATTCCAGACTACAGAAGCTGAAATAACTGAACAAATGGATCTTGATGAGTGTAGGCGATTAGCACATATGAGAGCCAAGAGAATTTGTGGATACCAGTTTGTTGATTTAGAAACATTCTTGGAGTACCCACTTGTTGGTGCAGCCCTGCAAAGTTCGATTGGAATGTTCAACCGAGATTGCCTAACAAGTTATCTTATTCATTTGACTGTAAGAAAATCTTCAAACAATTTTTAGTTATTTGCAAGGTTAAACCATGGGGATGCAGATGTTATCAAGGATTCAAAAGAAACTAGTAATTGTCGAATTTTCTAAAAAAATATAATTTAGGATATCTGTAACGATTATTTAATTTAATATGTGTTAACCTTCAAACACCAGTAAATATTTTGTTGAACCAACAAAATGGATTTTACAATCTGCTAAGATATTTTTGGCGAGCCTAGTACATATAGGAAAGGAATGTAAGGAAGAAAAGAGAGCAAAAGTGATCTGTTACCTGCAAAAGTGAATTATAGAGTAATCTATTGATCTAATTCTGTCAATGACAGTAATATTGCTTTTTAAGGTTTCATTCCCGTGTGATAGCTAGTTTTCTTTTACTAGCGCATATTTGATTAATGTGCAAAGTTAGGACCATATCAAGAGTTTGTAAGCATAATTATAGAGAGAAAAGACTCATTAGAGATTTGACTTCTGAATTAAATCTGCAACAAATGAAATTAAATCAAATCTATTGTGTAACAGAATATAATTTTTAATGTTTTCCTTGTCACCCTAGGTCCATTGGAGAATGGGTGTTTGGAATTACTTTCATTTACAAGCTATTTTCATGTTTCACTTTTAAAAATTGTTAAACCTGCTTAAGGAAAGTCTGCTTGATATTTTCCTGCAGATTTAAGCGGCAGTCTATTGGTTGTAGATGGGCATGTGACAATGCATTTATCTGACTTCGTTATTTAAATGAGACATGTCCCACACCTGGATTAGAAAATAAACTTTAAGAAGAACTAGCTATTCGAAAATATACTCTGTAGCTTTGCTTAAAAAGCATGTTAGACTTGGAGAAGACCTGAAATATAATTTATACTTCAGAAAGTTTGGAAGTTTTAATGTTAAATGCTGAAGTTTGGAAGGTTTAATCATCACATCAAATTCTGAGTTTTTTGAATAAAAAAGTTTTCATCACTCCACAGGTTTATTTGTAATATAGTCAAAATTTGAAATTTAGTAGCATTGTTTGATTCATTTAGATGTTTGGAAATACAATTAAAGCAACAACGTCAAACCATGAGCTCCTAGAAATAGCAGACAAAGCAGATAGAATGGAGGTTTGTTTTTTTGTGTAATGTGGTATTTTGACAAGTTTAAGATGCATTCTTGTATAACATGCACCAATAATTACCTCTTTAAATTCTAAGAAAATAGTTGCTTCTGTGTCTGGGTGTGTATAAGACACACCCCCTTTTCTTGATACTTTGAAAGCATTTATTTTCAGTGAAAAATGAAATATATCATACTCAAGAAATACTAAGAAATTTATTCTGTGGTGAAAAATTTGTTCATACCCATTTTGTGTAGCATTATGTTTAAAATTATCAAATAGAGGTTTTAAAATCCATGAAGTTCCTCCTTGAATTTTGTGCAGTGACATACCCAGTGGCAGCACCAGCTAGTGCCGAGTGGGAGGGTAATGGGCGTGGCCAGTGAGACCACGCCCTAATCGCCTCGTTCCAGTGCATTGTACCAGGTCAAATTTCCTTATGAAATATGATCTACCCCTACCTAGTGCTTTTTAACCCGTTTTTAGACGAAATATGTAGACCATGTTTCGAAAAAAGTGGGGGGGGTGATTACCCCCCATACCAACCCCTGTTGCCACCACTGGACATACCCCCACCCCCCTCCCCAGTAAGGAGAGTTTATCTGATAAAAGTGTGGTTCGTTTACTCTGGACCAGACCAGAGCCCAGTAAATAATATTTATGAGGCGTATCATCAAACATAGCAAAGTTCAAAAAAGGTGTTTCTTAAACATTGCGGAATATGGTATTTTCATTTTTCATGAATAATTAGTTTTGATGTAGAAATTATTGAACAAAGGTCCTTTTTCTTTTAATAAGTCAAATACTTGTTAGAATACTTTGATTTTAGTTTTAGAGGTCAGACCTAACCCTCTAAATTGCATAAGTTTAGCATAGCCATAATGTTTTTTTTATAATTTCATCAACCTAAAATTTCTACAGCATCTTTCCTAAAAGCAGCGATTCATAGTACATGCTAAAATATTCTAATTTTTTAATCTGTTGGGATGTCAGAACCAACATCATTTTCTTTATCCTTCAAACACTGGTTTCTTCACCAACAAGAGGTAGCCACCAATTCATAAATAGAAAAGCATTATGATTGTTTTTATATATATAAAGGTAATTCCTTTATCTAGAGAAAATTGCTTGCAAATACTTTATTTTTGGTATGTTATTGTAATGTGCTCAAGAGGAAAGTTTCAGGAGGGAGCCTTAAACTGATTGAAGTATTTTTACTTGAAGCTGTACTAGTTGCTTTGTTCTTTCTGCAGGTTTTTGGCTGTTATGCCTTGACAGAAATCAGCCATGGCTCCAACACCAAGGGGATGCGAACAACAGCTACATATGACCCTCTAACTCAAGTATGACTTACTCAGGAATTTAAAAGTTCTTAATGCTTGGGCTCAAAGTTTAAATTGATGCAACAATCAGTGCAATTTTACCAAGACTAGATTCAATTTTAGTTGGAAGGTGTGAGTCCCCTTTGTGCCTTGTTTTGTCTTGTGTGTTACAGTGTTAAAGTCATTGCTGTTCTTGGACTTTTTGTAATCTAGACTTGAAATATATCCAAACAGATGAAGCAATTGGATATGAACATTTTTTGTAGGAATTTATTCTACATACACCTGATTTTGAAGCAGTAAAGTGTTGGTCAGGCCATTTGGCACACACAGCATCTCATGCTGTCACATTTGCAAAGCTCTACACCCCAGATGGAATTTGTCATGGCTTGCACAGCTTTGTTGTTCAAATTAGAGACCTAGAAACATGGGAAACCTTACCTGGCATTACTGTTGGTGATATGGGAAAGAAGCTTGGCCTTAATGGATTAGATAATGGGTGGGTATTTTATCAAAATGTCCAAAAATGTCTTTGTTTATATTGAAGAATTTGTTGAATTTCCTATGTTTTTGTTGAATTTTAAATACAGATCTCAAATAATGAGTAATGAAAGCACTTTTATGGATGTTAATCCAAGATAATTGATGTCATATAATTATTAATGGAATTTGTTAACTCATTTGTATGCATGTTGTTACATTAGTTTGTAATGACAACAGTAAACTGAAATTTGTTAATATGAAGACAGGAAGTATTTTAGCTTATAAAGTTCAACAATATTTTTCTGTCTTTTTTTTTGTTTTTTTAAAAACTTTTAACTTCAATATGTTTTGAAAACCCAAGGTATTGTTGATTAAATGATCTTATGCACCCTGTATAAAATGCACTTATTCAATTGGCTTTTACCAGATTTATGCGATTCAACAATGCCAGAATTCCTCGAACTTATCTTCTAAATAAGAATGCAGATGTAACTCCAGATGGAAAATATGTAACCAGTGTCAAAGATGATAAGAAGCGATTCAGTGCAACTCTTGGTACTTTGCCAAGGGGAAGAGTTAGTATACTTGGTGTTGGGGTATCCAATCTGAAATGTGCTCTCACAATAGCAATAAGGTATGACTATTATGTCATTCAGCATTATTAACTGTAAGAAAATTTCAGCTATTTCTCTCACCAGGGTTATATATCGGCTTGGAATTCATATTTTGTTTTATCAATGGCACCCGAAATTATGCACAACAATCAAGTTACACCCATGCTGGCGACAAGTTTACCCAACCGGTTTTTTTGCTGTGGTTTAATTTGTATTTTTTTTTGGTTCTCTGTGTTATTACAAAGTTAGTTGGTTATTCCTACTTTTTCTTTTTTCAAGTACTTATCTGTTGGAAGTGTAAATAGATAAGGGTGTCCTAAAAGGCATGCCTGAAAAGGCTTTTCTATGGATTATGGAGTCTCCTTGGATGGATGGCTAGCTGCTTTTGAGTTTTATTGAGACACTTTTTTTAGAGAAAACTACTTTGAATTCTATATAGAACATCTGTTTTGGCTGATTGCTTTGCTGATAATACAGTTTAAATGAATTGCTGAGATGTATATTTCTGTGTTTTTTCTTGTCATTTCAAGGGAATTTTGGGTGCAAGTTTCAAGCCTTTAAAAATGCCTTTGCTTTTTCAAGCCACCTGTGTCATTTTTTTTGCATAGATATTCTGCAGCTCGTAAACAATTTGGTCCAAACAAAAATGAAGAAATCCCAGTTTTAGAATACCAAATGCAGGTAGATTTGAGTCTGTTTTAACAACTAAGCTTTGATTAAAGGAGCCAAATTTGACATGCAAAACATTATGTTTGCTTTGTATTTCCTTTGATAAAATGATTAATTTGACGTTTTATGCGGATCACACTCCTTCTAAATTGTTGAAATGTTAAATAGTGATTTTTTACTGAATGCCTGTTGGATTGATGTATTTAGAGAATTAAGACTTTGTAATAATTTCAAAGTTTTAGAATAATTACTTTGTAATGATTTTTTAATTTCTTTTTTATGATTACTTTTAAGCTCTTGGACTTTGAATGAACTAAAGTAGAAATGTGATGTAGGTAGCCTATTTTCATTTTGTCTTTTTTCCTTTTTAAAGCAATGGAGACTCATCCCCTTTGTTGCCACCATATTTGCGCTTGACAATTACTACCAATCCTTATTCATTGATTGTTTTAAAATGGAAACAAGTCTCATGTTTGGAGAAAAAGGAGAAAGGCTGGTAGGTTTCAACTATATATCTATTCTTGCAATATGTGTCACTTTAAACTTGTCCCATATTGTCACAACTACAGTCTATGTTTGTTTTTTCCAAGTTCATTTTCAGCTGTTTTGCAACCTGGCTAAATGAGTTACCGCTAACATGTCAGCTAGGTCAATTTTCTATACCAAATTTTCTATATTTCACATTTGTATTTATATCATATTTAACAAATTCTATGTGCAAAGCAACCCTGTTAGTCATAATCGACTATTTTTAGGGTACTGTATCTAAAATCTGCAGATAAAATAGAATTGCTATTTTATATAGTTCACAATTTCATTCCAAAGTTCCGCCTCACTAGAATATAGTCAATTGATGCAAGTTACCTCTGCCTCAACATTTAAAAAGGGTTATTTGTTTAATTTTAAGAAGAATTGAAAGATATTTTGGATATAGGAGTTACTATGGGAGTTTAGCAAGATCTAAATTGTAAAGAAAATCGAAGAAGCTTCATTTGGTCATGGTACCATTCAATAGTCACGACAACAGTAGTGCCCCAATGCCCAAACGATAGTGATTTGGATAATCCCCTTCTCTTCCAGTAAGTCTCTCCTAGTGGTTAAACAACTCGTTTTTCGATGCAGAATGCGATTATGGCCCCTATCTTATATCATCAAATACGACCATTAAATACATTGTAATTTAAAAGACACAGTGCATAAAATATTGTATCCTTGAGTAGTGCTGCCAAAAGGCCAGGTTGCTAACTGAGCTGCGGTTGCTGTACAAAAGTCTGGTGTTTAAGTCCAGAGTAGGCCCATAGTTTGGGAGACTCCCATATATCACCCCGGCAAGGAATAGGAAATTAGAGGGAGCGGTGAAAGGAAGTGTTCTCTCTATTTCACTTTATATTCACTATATGCAGATTGAATATCCGTATATACTAATTATATCCAGATTGAATATACTTACATTACGTAGTTGCGATATATTGTTCTGCTGTGTTATCTCAGAAACCTCTCTTACGTTTTGTCCTATAGCATCATTTGGGTCGCGAAATTCATGCTCTATCGTGTTCCGGCAAGCCGCTTGGTTCATGGATGGCTCAGCGAGCGATTCAAGAGTGTCGTGAAGCTTGTGGAGGCCATGGATACTTAGCAGGTACATTTTATTGAAACGGAAAATTTACTTACCCCATTGCAAGCATATAGCCCATCCGTTTTTGCTTTTCCTATCTGTACCTTCCTCTTTGAATACTTTGCGCAATTTGAACCTAGTCTACTACTTTCACATTCGTTTATTCCATAATAATAATGCAAATAATTTGTTGTCACATGTTATAAAACAAGTAGAGGGTAATTCAAAACCAAACCAACCAACTCACATGTTCTGACTACCCCTAATCTCTAAATATATCTGTACAATTGCTTGCATTAGCAATGGAAATTTGCTCTTAAAATTTCAGCGTAGTATCTTAAACGGGGGCTGAGAAATCAGTTTCCAAAGACCCTAAAAAGTAAATTGCATTTAAATTTATTTACTGGTGCCCTTTCTAGACCAGTAATAACTCATTTTAAAGCTTTTTTCAAGCTTCAATTTGAATTGAATCTTATTTTACTTCTTGATTTGTTTAGGCCATAAGAATTATGCACCGGGTGCATTAAATGCAAAGTCATGTTTAAATGTATTTATTCATAGAGAGTTCTTTAGAATTTGAGCCAAGGCGCTTCTGCCTATTTGCCATTTTAAGATAATGATTGCAGTTAAGGAAAAATCACAACCCTCGAGTTTTATTGTGAAGAAATTCTAAAAATCAGTGACATGATAATTTCTATTTGTAACTTCTTATAACCACATTATAATACTATTGTTGTCACAAATTATAAAACTACTATTGTCACAGATTATAACACATATTTTATAACCACGTTATAACATTTAGTGTGAATTTGACCAACTTTAGAATCCTAAATATATGAAATGAAATTAATTAATATTAACTAAGTAATGAGGGAATTTTCTTCATAGCATCGAAAACTTCAACGATACTACTCCTTCAAGTCAAGCTCCTTCATGATACCAAACTTTCCTTTTCCGATAACGTGGCGCCTGTTTTGATAAAGAGTCTTGATGATTGGCAAAAAGTCTGCCAGGCTCTATAGAAGGGTACATACGCTGTAATTTGATGATGGGAATGTCATTTACACGCATGGCTATATTTTCACGTTACGGGCTAGTTCTATACAAACTGTTGAATAATTGAGCTTAGAAGTTATGTCTATAGTTGGTTTAATTCTCTTCCCCTTTTTCTTGTGCCAATGACATCCCTTACCTTTATGCGAACTTTCGAGTAAAAAGTTTTTTTATTTTGTTAACTGAACCCAGAAACGTGAAATTGTCATTTTAGTTAATGTGAGGCATGCTGATAACCAGCATTTAGAACTGAAAGGAGAAACCAGCTTGTGAATGGTGAATTCAGTCACGTGTTTGATGTTTTCCAAAGCCAGCTTAAGAATGGCAAAGGCGGGCTAGAAGGGCGTGTTACTTAACGAATGCTTCATTTACTGAAATAAAACACTATTTGTTTACATTGCTTTTCAATTCATTGCAGTAAGCCGCTTTGGGTATCTACGTGATTCAAACGATCCAAATTGTACATATGAAGGGGATAACAACATGCTTCTTGGTCAAACAAGCAATTACTTGATAAGCAAATTAAAAGACATGAAAAATGGTATGCTCAGTCTTTTATTACATGAAAACATATATTCATAAATATTCATATATTCATAAAGTTTACTGGTTATTCATATGGTGCTTTGTGCCAAGGGCTGTACACTCTTTTGTTTACATTACCGGACGGTTCTAAGTTGCAACTCAAGTTTCCACCACATATTTTTGCCTTCCTTAGCAATATCCACGTGAATGTTGCTAATCAAAATTTCAAAAAGCGTAACCTTTTCGTACAGTTGTTGCAGAGAGAACATATGCAATTTCAACTCGTGTCATTGGGCAATTTTTTCAACCCATTCAAAGCTTATGGTATTGTTGAATAATGACATGTAAATATTATCCGTTGCATCGTCAGTGAAGTTTGACGCAATCGTTGTGGGAGAGGGTACGAACAAGTGCAATTATCTTAATGAACAAACCATCCACATGAAATAACATTAAGCATGTCCAATAAAGATTGAGTTCAGTGTCCAAGCACTTTGACTTTGAACAATAGGACAAGCGGAACCAGCAGAAAAGGTCTACGTGTTCGTTTCCCCAGCATGACCTATTTGAAAGCAGGGCTAGTTTGCCCTTCTATTCTTTGTATCACTTGTTTTATATTCAAAGGCAGGTTAAGTCGCTGTTTATCCTTTAGAAAAGGGGACTTTTGTCGACGTTGTTCCCATTCCTTTTTTTAATTCCCATCCTCCTTAAAGTGCCTGTGACACGATTTTCGTACTTTTGAGTTTATATATCTATTCTTATGTAAAAATGCCTGTTATTTTCATTTCTGAGGTTAGTTTTTACGTTTCGTGAGAAAGGAAGGAGTTATTGGCGATCTTCTACGCAAAATTCGCCATCTTGGTTTTCAGAATGAGTAGACAGTGACGTCACGGGAGGGACCCGATCGCCTCCTCCTTCGAGTTTTTGTATCGTAGTCAATGAGGGAAATCTAACAGGTCCAAGATGAGAGATATTTCGAGAGAAAGTAGTGGCAGCGAGGATGAGATTTTTGAAGGTAGCGCTTACATTGTTACAATGACGAGTTCCTCCCATGACGTCACAAGAGAACGGCGAATGATGCTAAAGCGACTTGGTTAGGCCGCACTATTTTGCTTAATTTCAATATGAAAACGCTTTTATTTCAAAAAAAGTTCAGATCTACTTTAAGAGCAATGCAACGCTTCGATTAAGAGAATAAAAAAAATCATGTCACAGGCACTTTAACCTAATCATATTCTTGGCATTTTAAGATTCTTTGAGAAAAATCTAACAATTCTGTATTTCAGGACTGGACATTTCATCTCCGCTTGGGTCGGTAAATTTCATCCAACGACTTGACCACATACTCAAAACAGGCTACACGTCGGACATAACAACACCCCAAGGTAAGATTACTCGAGAGCTTTTATTTGCCATAAGACAGCCTTTCAAATCAAAGCTCCTGGGCAGCGTTTTGATCCAAGTTTCACGTACGCAGTGCTTGAAGGCAGTAGAATTGCATCACGTTTACTCTGTCCTGATCTTCATCCACTGGCCTATCACCAAAGAAAATATACACGCAGATTGATAATATACTGTCCTGACTTGAATGCATACTGTTTTGGAATAAAATATCCCCAAAAAGTTGAGAGATAAAGCATGAATGAACGGGTATAATGATTATTTAAACATGCTGATTTGTCTGTTTAGAAAATTAGTAAGCTTTTCGGTAATATTCTAAAGAAATTGAATAAAAAAAAGTAAAATTCACAAACATTTTTAGGCTTTGACAAATGAACTAAATATTTTTGGTTGTTGTTAACTTTCAAAGTATATATGTTTTGAATTTTATTCAAGGAATATTGCAGGCCTATGACTGGCTTGTTTGTTATTTGCTGGTTGAAAGTGATAGAAAGCTTCGTGACCAGTTGCAAAGTGGAAAGGTCAGTCAATTTTAAATGTTTTGTTCTCACCTTTCAAAGCCTAAACCTGCACAAAAATCGAAAGCTCTTTGGAATAACGATGACCGTTCAATGTGAACCTAGCATTCTTTTTCGTCCCATAAATGTTAGGGCATGAATAGATGGATTGTTGGAAAGCAGATGAATTTATCATATATATATATATATATTTCTCCTGAAGAGTGAGTTACTCACGAAACAGGCTTGTAGAGATAAACCATGTAGTTTTACTTTCTTCAATCTATGATATATCACGCTCTACGTGCTAACGTATTGAGCACTGTGCTACGGAAGTATCAAAAGACAAATTTCTATATATATATATCTATAGATTCATCGCTCATTTCATTGGGCCGTTTGGCTCAGTGGAATGAGCGTGGGTTTTTGAAGCAGGAAACTGGAGTTCGATTCCGACCAAGAGTGGTTCGATACAATTGGGCAGCACCCTTGTAGAAAGAATTTTCCTCCTGTCAGCATTTGCCTTATGATTATATATATATATATCTATATATATATATGAACTGAGACTAGCCCATTGGAAAGAAGAAAAGTCTGAATTGCTTTTCAGCCTATTTTTTTAGCCTTGAGTCATAGTGAAAACATAAACAGTTTCTCTCTAAACTTTGAAATTAACTTAAGCCAATCTTAATTGCAATCAAGCATGTCGCACGTTGGTTTTAAACAAAGTATGTTTAGCACGATTTTGCTTGCCCTAGCAATGTTCAAAATGATTAAAAAGGCCGTGTTCAAATGAGATGAATGACTCCCTCCAAGTTCAGAAAGAATGAGAGTTCTCCATTCTTTGCTTCATTTGCTTTCTCTTTAAGTTCTTTAGTATTATCTCTGATCTCATCATACATTTCTTTGGAACTGAGTATTTGAAATTAGTACCGATTTTCTTTTCTTTTTTATTCTTAAGGATGAGTTCACATCTCGAAACGACAGCCAAGTTTACTACAGTAGAACTTTGGCTTTGGCCTTCATTGAGGTATGGTTATTTTGTGCTTCCTCTTTTCGAACAGGTGCTCCTCGAATGTCAGGATTTAATAACAAATTCTCTAATTGGTAGGCTATGTTGCTTAAGATATGGCACCAGTTTTCATGGCTTTATAGTTGATTTATATTATTTGGAAAAATTGTAGATTTACATTTCAGGCGACAGTTGAAATTTCTTTGACTGGTCATGCTGGGAGTCAATCCATGATTGTTTGTTTTGCGCCCGAAACTAGTTGACTCATCACCTGCAGATATTTTTGATAAAATCACTCATTTTTTATTCTGTGCATTTCCAGAGCAATATTTAGTGAGTTATTTTGTAATTGATGTTTATGTTTTCTTTAGAAAGTGGTGATAGATAGTTTCTACCAAAAAGTGTTCCAAAGCAACATATCAGCAAATATTCGTGATGTGTCTGAGCGTATGTTCCGTCTGTACGGATTATGGAGTCTAGAAAATCATCTCTCCACTCTCTTCCAAGGTATTTTCCGTCGTTGATCGTTTGTTTACATACCGTTATGAGTAGTAAGTACCTTTAGACTTACTCCACGAGCCTCTGTCTGCTACTGCCTCTCTTTACGGACGCTACAACTGATACCATTTTACTTTATCTACTGACAGAATTTCTCACAAAGATCCCAATGAGAACGCAAAAGAAAATCATTTTTTTCGTTTACACGATTGGCATCATGGATGATTTTTCTAATCATTGCTTTCGTACGGAAAGAAACTATGAATTGAGAGAATGGTTAGACTGAACCTGCTGTTCTCTTTGATGAAAACTCTTTAGAAAATTTTGCTCTTTAGATGATTTGTTTTTGGGAGAGATAATATTGAAGGTTTTTGTGTGCAAGTTTGTTTTATAGTGGCTGACGTCGTATAAACAGAGCTAGCAAGCTTTTATGTGTATAACATGGTTCCAAGTTTGTTCCGAGTTACATGCTTAACTTCTAGGTGCCACTTTAAAGCTCCCAGTTTTACGCACGAAGAATAACTTCTTAGTAATGGTTTTTTTGTAAAACTGTTAATTCCAGAGATTTGATAAAAGTCTCCTCTCCTTGATTAATCTTGTTGTTGTTTACTTACTGGTAATACACGTCAGCGCACATCTGATTATGTTTGTGATGAAACTGATTATGTTTTTCAACTTTTCAACATTTAAAACTGACACATCTGATTATGTTTTTCAAGCTTTGGTCCTCTCCTTGCATTTGCTATCTTTTTTCTGTAACTGTTTTAGGTGGCTACTTTAAAAATGGAGAATACGCTAGGACTGTTCGTGATACTGTTCTTCAGCTTTGTTCAGAGGTATGGTGCAAGACCAGTAATCGACTTTCAATTTTAAAGATGTCATTATGATGTGTAAAGTTTACTTTCAGTCATATAAACGTTTTTCAATGAAATACTTAAAAGTTAATCATGCGAGCATTATGGAGAAGGTGGCTAAAAGAATGTATCTAAAGAGATCTGATGTACGAAGGTCTCTGAAAGATATCATTTAAAAAATAAACTTGTTCCCAAAGACGTCTTTTCTCCGTGGGCAATATGAAGACGTTGGCGCTCTCGCAATCAGTTTTCCTTGTTTGAAAATTCATGTAATAAATGAGGATAAGCGATTGAAATTTTTTACTTCTGCTTGGTTGTAGCTCAAACCTGATGTTGTTACGCTGGTTGACAGTTTCGCGCCTCCTGACTGGGTTCTTCAGTCAGCGCTAGGACACAGTAATGGCATGGTAAGCTAGCTACTTTCAAGACACTTTCGCTTAAATACTTCAAAGCTTTAATGCTACATTGAATTTCCCAGTACGAAGCTGCTATCAAGCCAGCATCTCTCGGGAACCGGGGGAATTATTACTGCAAATTAATACCCGAAAGGACTGCTTCATTTGCCTTTGCCGTTTTGTAAAATAAATTTATAATGTATAGATATTTTTTTTTTAATATGCGAGGCATAAAATGCTTGGTATTTTGTTAGCGTTACTAGGAAATGGATTCAATAGGAATTATCATCGATTTAATCACCAGTTAAATTTTTACTTTCAACCATTGAAATGTTTATGCAAATTAACAGGCTATTTTTTGCTATCTTTCCAAGTAGTGCTATACTTTTCTTTTCAGCCACTGAAAAATTTATACGAAAATTTTACAAAAGATCCGAAGAAAAGTGAAAGAATTTCATGGTGGCGGGATGTCCTGAATCGTCCGGAGGATTCACCTACAAAAAGCAAACTCTAAACACATTGATTTGCTTTGTAAAACGATGAAATAAAATGGTGTATTCTGTGAAGACAGTCTCGCTTCCACTCCTCATCACAAGGAGGCATTTTCAATGATTGAATCTGAATTTTAGGTTGTTCATGTTTGAACTTTAATTAGAAATTATGCGCTGCAGTAACAGTTAAACTTTATCTGTAAGATATATTTTACGATTCAAACTGTTTTCCAAGGTTTTATGTGATCACATGAAAGGACGATATTTAGTTATCTTATATTTTAAAGGAACTCAAAGGAACTTAAGGTTACGGTAAACATTTTCTGGATGATACATCCATTTTTCGATTATATCAAATTCAAGTAGCCGAACTTTCAAGGCCCACTATGATACCAAATTTGAAACTAACAGACAATTTGAAAACTGAAAAAATCCCATGTAAACAAAGATTTCCATAATTTCTTTATCAGAACTTTTAGTTGAGGCCTGAAAATCTCTTGACCTGTTAAGCCGATTATCGTTGCTTTGCGGTTGTGGTCGCATATCTCATTTACAATATCGCATGGTACATCATGTATCCAATGTACGGCCGTGTTTCTTTAAACAGGCTTATTGGTTTTAAAGCTTCAAGTGACTTGACCCGTATTACACTGTGGTTTACGAGTGTACCTTGCAAGTGCGATCAGTAAAATCCCGTTTTCTCCGGAAACAAAACTCCCCTACAAACAGGTACGAAAAAGCTATTTGGTACCCAAGGAACCAATCAAATGGCTCAAAAATTTGCACACGGTCAGGACAGATATCGGCTAAGCAAGGTGGGTCTCAAAATTTTTGTATTTGCTTTGGTCCGTCTTTTATAGCCAAATACAGCTATGAGATTGTAGAAAAATTGTTTGCCAATTTCGAGGGAAGAAGGAATTGAAAAGTCTGGGACACATTTTGGTAGCTTAGGATCTGCGCTTTCTGCTGATATAAGTCAGATTTTGATACCTCAAAGGAACAAAATATAGTGTGGTGGGATTACGATTTTACCCGGACAAGAATAATAAAAAGCTGTAAGTTGGCACATAGGTTCCATACGATACTGGGAATAACCAGAAAAAGAGCCTCATCAATTGGACATTGGGAATTCCTTATTTGGGCAAATCCCATATGGCGCACTGAGCAACATTAAAATTTTGAACCAATACTGATCAGTGCGCCATTATGGCATTTGCCCAAATAAGGAATCCCCAATGTCCAATTGATGGGGCTTTTTTCTGGCCATTTCCAACTTGGTATAGAACATCTGTGCCAAATTACAGCTTTATATTATTTTTATCTGGGTTAGACCGTTTTTATATCTACTTCCACTACACTAATAGCTTTTGAAGGTGGTACGCTCATTTAAGCAATAAATTTGCCTGGAGAGTATCATTTTACAATTTGCTATGCAATAACTTTTGCTATGGTTAGAATCACCACATTCTTGTGCATCGAATGATGTGAAGTTTAATCCGCCTCCCGTAACCTTAAAGGAATTAATTCAAAGTATTTAGAAATAGATTAAAATTGAATTGTTTGGGTTGCTAACGATCCTCTTAAATCTGCTGATAGCAGGCTTGTTTTCCCAGAGAAAACTTCTAAAATATGCATAATATAGTTGTGTACAGTAATTATGGTTTTAATTTTTGAGATCAAATCGCAAGAAGGAGCTAAGGAAGTCTGGTCAGTCCGTTAGCGGAGAAGCGGGAAGGGGCGGACTATTCCCCTAATATGTGAAAATTGGCCCTGAAAAGTAGCCTTAATTTTTCCACACCAAAATCTGTCCAAAGAGAAAGCCAGATATTTTCCTCTCGGACTAGTGAAGATTCTCAGCGTCTGGAGAATAACCGAAGAAGCAAATTTTACCAAGTAATCTTCAAGGGAGGGACTTCATTATTGGCTTGAGTTGCGTTAGAACTTGCGTAAATCTTTTTCTGCAAGTATTTTGCAAGCGTAGCATATATCGCCATTCTCATATATCGTCATATATCGAGAAACTCTTACCCAAAGTGCCAGAGAAAACTATTGATATATCAATAAGCCGTTCCTTTTTTTATCAAGATAACGGTCCGTGTCTCAGAACTAAGGATACAAGTGGTTACTTTGCTGCCAACCAAATTTAAATATCTCAAAGTCTTTCATTGTCAAGACCTGACTGTAACTGAAATTATGAACATATTTTTCTGATGAGAAAATGGTTGCTTAACAGGCAGATTAGTCTAGTAACAGAGACTTTTAATACTAGAAATCCAATTCATTCAAACCTTGAGATTTCCCCTTTGTTTTAACGTTTTTACCATAACTTGGAGTAAAGTCTTTCTATTGAAAGACTTTGCTTGGAACAAGCCAAAACCAGACTTTGCTTGCAGATTTTAGTTATCAGTAAAATTCATACCTGGTTAATGAGAATAATTTAAAGCTTTTAATGTATCGTTGCATATTTCAAGACATTTATTATAAATGGTATGAAAGTTACATTTTTAGTAATGATGATTTTTGTATAGCATTAATATTAATGCAAGTCCACACCCTTTAAAACTTTTAAATTGCGACTCATTTGACAGTAAATTTTTGAAAACGTCGTAATTCACAGCCTGACCAACCAAGCTGCATCAAATTTTCTGTACAGATTAATTTCAACATGAAATTCAAGTTCTATGATTCAGGTTTTGGTTGATTTGAAGCAAATAATTGAGAACGCTTGATCAAATCCTGGAATACGTTTGTTACGCTGTAAAATTTTTGAAGCAAGTTGGACGGGATGCAATCTTATACTTGTTAGTAAGTTACTGATGTCGAATTAAAATGGATCTGAATTTTGAATTTGAATTAATTTTATGTTTTTTTCTGGAGTTTTCTTTAGTGGGCCTGCGAGTGCACCAGCCTTTGACTACCTTGAGAATAATTCTCTATAAGGTCGATGTCAACAATGGGAACCTGTTTCCCGGCTGATTATATGTCTCGTTTTGAAATACTGAGTGGGAGGTTTTCACAAATGTGTGTTATGCAACAGCAACATTAGAATCAAAGTCCAAATCTGGGAGGTGGGGGTAGACGATCACAGTTGAAGAGGAACAAAAGAAAGCTCGTTCAAAATGGAGACGAAAGGATACCAAAATTCAAATATTGAAAAGCGATCAACATTTAACATACACGAAATGCATACGTTTTTGGAAGACATGTTTTGCAAGGATCTGCTCGATCAGATATGGAGAACTCTCCAAAAAGATCCTTTGTTCCAATGTTCGGAGAAAGAATTAACCGGCCAAATGTCTATGGAAGAAATTCAACACCTTGAACACCTTAGATTAAAAAGATTATTGGAGTACAACTTTGTAGACGCCGAGTTGTTCATAGAGCACCCTTTACTTGCAACATATGCCCCAATGTGCTTTGGAATGGCCAAATATGGCTGGGGTTTGAGCGCAAGACTTGGTTTAAATGGCTCAGTAAGAAAGTTATTATGATTATAATCTTGGTTTAAACACCTGCCTGCAATGTTTGAATTTTAGAATTGTTTATTTTCTACTTCAGTATATTCAAAATATCCAATATTTTCCAAGAACGAGTAACAAGAACTATCTATTCTTAATAACTATTGTTTTCAGACCCTAGCTCTAGCATTAATTTCTTATCATCATTTGCTTCACACTCAGTCTTGCAAATATTGATGACTGCTTCTGTAAAGGAAAGTTCTATTATACAATAGTTTTTGCAATACATATACAATAGAGAGTTCACTTAAAGTTTTCACATACAAGTCAAGTCAATGATACGTTCCAGATGTATCTAGCAGCAGCAAAATTTTATTTTCTATCATTGTTGCAATCAATACTAACCTCTTTTGAACCATGCTTGATCTGATGCTGAAAATGAAGTTTCTGCTGTTGTTGAGCTAACAGGGACAGTCACATGATGAAACTGACCTGCTATAGCATTGGATATGCATCTACCAACTTTATTAGGATTGGGAATGCATTGATAAAGGAATGTTGCCTTATTCTTCTCTGATGCTCTTTCTCTGGCTGAGCTGCACCTTTGTCAGCTTTTGCAACTTTTCCAGCGCCTATGTGCACATCACCTTTATCCACAAATTGAATAGACTAGTCATCACCAATAGCATCATCACTGCTGGCATTGTCTCTATCCTCATATCGGCAGACAGGATTGATCTTTGAGAATGTCTCAAAATAGCTAAATAGCGTACAAGCACATCTGTAGCAATCAACTATCCCGGAAAAAAAGTTGAGACTTTTAAAGAAAAGTTGTTGTTTTCGCGTTCCTTTGAAAAATACCTCCCCCTCAATTCAATGTTAACTGCATGTTTTTGAAGCACAAAAAAGAACAACTTATCCAACATTGATTCAGGAGGGGAGGGGGAGTCAAGTTTGCTGGGGGCAATTTAAAGTAGAGAATTACCGAAATTGCATTTTGTGTCAATAATTTTTTCCGGGATTGTAGCTTGTATGTCTTGGTGAAACATCCAAGGACCTTGAGATCGTGAGGGAAAAGCAATCTAGCAGAAGGCAAGGAAAGCAACTTGGAAAAGCAACAGAAAGATTTCATTAGTCACTTCATCAACTGAAACATAAAACATATCAGACTGCCACTGACCTGACACTGTCAAAGATGGTGTCACCCCTAATTTCCATGCTGTTCATTATCCTGCAATTTTGTCTTCTTGTTGACTTCCATGCTTCTTCTGCTGGGTTGAAGTTTTGCTCAACACTTTCAACAATCTTCTCTGGCCATTCATGTAACTTAACAACTGAAAAACTGCACTATCTTTCATGCTGATTGCTTTGATTAAATCTTGTGATAGTTTGAAGATCCCAGGTTAATGGACTCAGTGATGGTAAAGGGCTCTCACAAGGTATGCTGCAGCAACAGACTACTTTGCCTGGAAACTTTCCATTAATCCTGCCAATTTACCTCTATAAAAAATTCTACTGGGAACAAAAGTTTCTTGCACCCGCTAGGAATAACAAGTTCACTATGCTAGATTCACCACTTCTTGGCAAGCATTCTTACCCCAATCAAATTGCTGATAACTTGACCAAATTCACAAACAAAGCATATTAAAATTCGGTTCTCTTGATGCACCTCAGATTGCAAAACATTTTCAAATATGGACACAGACCTTTGGACACACAGATTTTTTACTATTTGAAGCTATTCTATATGCATGGCAAACTTTCCAACATGGCATCAGGTTGTCTTTGAGACATTCAAGTATTGACTGGGATCCATCTGTTCCTCTGCCAATCTGACAGATGGTGGTATTTCTCTTAAATTTATTAGACATTAATTGCTATGCTTAATCAGACATTAGTTGTTCTCAAGATTGTTTTACCAAGCTCAGGTATTAGCTTTTTTGTTTCATTTAGTGAGTCCAAAAAATCATCTATGTTCAATTATGATTTATCCCCTCATTTCTGGGGTAATTTAGATTGATTTATTTCATTGTAGATGTTTGCAGGAACAATAAAAGCAACATGCACAAATCCTGACATGCTTGAGCTATCAAAGAAGGCATCAAGACTTGAGGTGACGTGGATTCTTTATACTCTTAGATGCTTTGTAACACCTAACACCCCCCTCTCCATGTTAGACTTTTTGGCTACATTTTGATATCTAGGTATGTGTATAACATAAACAACGTTTTTTGTCCTAATGCTATAAATCTTTATTTGATCTTTGTCTTTCCAATGTATTACACCCTCCTCCCCTGTTTGTTGAATTAGAAGAATAAACTCCAGCCTAGACTGTGATGGGCTAAAGATAGGAAATTCATTTGCCAATCTTAGAAGAGGCAGCAAAATAACTGGTCACAAATAAACATTTTACTAAACAAAGCCAAAATTCCTGTCATACCACCAATTTATTGAAAAAGATGTATTTGTGACCAACTTTTGTAAAAGGCCACGAATATTTAATGACTATTTCTTGCCCTAGTGCCGAACAATTGATGCAGGTAAGAAAACCTCCCCCCCCTCAAAACAAGTTGTTCAGATAACAAATGCTTTACAGAATAATTTTGCCTTTCTTGAGGATAACATACTCAAAATTATATCAGATCCCTCAACCCAAACTAAGCACACTGCAATTCTACTTTCCTCTCATTTTTACTTTTTATGAAGCAAAGCAGTAAAAAGTCATTTGAAAGACTTTTTACTGCTTTGCCATCTTTTAGTGTTCATAGAACTGATCTCCTCGCTGGAATTTACACTCTTTTGCACCCTTATTGATATAATAGAGAAAGATATGCAAATCTTTATGGATATGCTTTAAAGAAAGATATGCAAATCCTTATGGATATGCAAATCTTTCAAATAAAGCCCTGTTGCAAATCTAAATGTTATGTACACGATTTTTCCTAACAAACTGAATAGACTGTTTGTTCAGACATTAAAAGACAATCTGGGGACTTTGGGAAGCTTTAGCAATAATGTAACTCATTACTTTCAGGAAAGAAGAACAGCAGGACACTTCCAATAACTCATTTCTTTTTTCCATGAAACACAGGACACTTCCAATAACACATACCAATAAGCAATGACAAACGCCAATGAGTGAACATTCTCATTGTCTAAACTCTCTACTCAATGACCTGTTATGCCTTTCTCTATGTTTCACACTTTCCATTGATGTGATCGAGTTTTAATTATATATTTCAACTTTGAGGACCTGTCTTACTTTCTCAATGCAGGTATATGGCTGTTTTGCATTAACAGAAATTGGTCATGGAAGTAACACAAAAGCCATGAAAACCACTGCTACATATGACCCCAAAACAGAGGTACTTTTAGATTGAGGGTTTTGAAGCATCAACATGTAAACAAGCATGTTTTTTTTAAATTCAACATGGGCAATGTTTTGCCAGATACTGTATTTTGCTGTGTATAAGGCGCATTCTTGTATAAGAAATGCCCTTAATTCCTTATTAAAGTTCTAAGATTAATTCCTTGTTAAAGCTTTTGCTAATGTAAAACCTGTGATGAAATTATTTTCCAGTTAAAGGCTGTCTGTCCCCCCTGTGATTGGCTAATTCTTACTTGAAATTCTTGCCTTGAAGAGGGATTTCATCTGCCTTTTAGCATCTGGCATTAGTTATTGTTGGTTATATGACAAAAATGCCTTAATATTTATATAATCAAAATGGATTTAGACATTTGACATCAAAACAAAATTCACAGCAACTCCCTCAGGGAGAGTACACTGCGGTTGTTCTTCATCCTGATAGTTATTTGTGCATTAATCCAATGATGCATAAATATCTTGGCCATGAAAACAATTGGGGGACATAATGCCTTTAATTCAACTAAACTTTTAAATTACACTGAGTTGTCACTGGCAGTGTTCTTTGTTTTTTTCCAATTCAATGTTGTATTCACAATGATACATTTCTCATTATAGTTTTGTTTCCCACATACCTCCAAATGAAGTGATACAGGGAACAAACCCTCTATAAAATAACACTTTGCCTTAAAAAAGAAATGATGGGATAGTCAATGCTAAAATGTACTGCTAAGACACACCCTCAGGCAAAGGCAAACAAAATTTGAGGTTCATTTTATACATGGTGAATTACAGTATGTGAAATATAAATCAGGTTTGCTGCCAGAAAGGCCTAGGTTGCTCTAAAATGATTTTCTAGCGTGCACAAATAACTTTGAAAGAAAGGTATATGTCAAAGGGTTTGTGGTTTTTGTGCTACTATAGTATTTTTTTTCAAGGAATTCGTCATCAATACACCACATTTTGATGCTGCAAAATGCTGGTCTGGGCTGTTAGGTGATGGAGCAACACACGCCCTTGTCTACGCCCAGCTCTATACACCAGATAATGTCTGCCATGGACTGCATACTTTTGTTGTGCCAGTGCGAGATCCAGAGACTTTACATTCACTACCTGGAGTTACTGTGGGTGATATGGGAAAGAAGCTTGGCTTAAATTATTTTGCCAATGGGTATGATTAGGTTATTTTGTCACCCATCCTTTACAGTACTAGGGAATTACCGAAATACGAAACTGAACATGCAACTATTGATAGGAATAAGTCCCCTATTTCTAGATAATTTATTCAAATTTGGGATCATTGATTTTCTACCCTATTTTGTTGATAACATGACTTTATCAATTTTCTACTGGATTTTATAATCTTTACTTCTACATGATTGATTTTCCACCCCACTTTTTTGAGATTCCACCCAAATTTATTTATTGTAGTGTGGAATGCTGTTTATGAAGTTTTTCAAAGCATGGCATTGCTATCCCATCTTTACTGATATTTGCTTTCTTTTATAGATATTTCTATGTTTCATAAGTTTGTGTGACAAAAATACACATTTTCTGATTTTTTGGTAGAGGTAAGCTCTAAATGAAATTCTTAACTTAACATTTTATCTTTCCTAGCTTTGCTTTATTTGACCATGTTCGCATTCCAAGAACACATTTAATGAACAGAACTGCTGATGTTACTCCAGAAGGTCAATATGTTTCTAAATATAAAGACCCACAGAAAAGGCACAGTGCTGCTTTGGGTGTTCTTTCTGCGGGTAGAGTTGGTATCACTGGAATGGGAATCGTGAATCTCAAAGTTGCTATCACAATAGCTATAAGGTTTGTTCTGCTGCTTTAGATACAAAACTTTCTACTTTTTAGACTTATTGTTCTGTTGTTTAACTTACCAAGTTGTTACTAAGCGCACATGCAGATTTTGTAATGAGAGTTGAGATGCAACATTTCCAAAGAGTTATGAAAGACTCTTGATAAGAACTGGCCATAATTCTAAACACAGCAAGAAATGTGATACAGACAGGTTTTTAAACCTTTGACTTTTAATGGGCTTTGGCTCTAAGAGTACATCAGATAAAATTTCCAGCTCCTGTATTCTATTTGTTTATAGTGTACAGTGTATACAGTTTACAGTGTTCTTAAAGTTTAAGATCTATTCTTCCAAGCTGAAAAAGCCTTGCAAAGCATTCAATATTTGAAAGTTGAATCATAAATGTCAAATTTAGCTCCATTTTCAAATTCACAAAACCCTTTAAATAATTTCCCTTACCACTTAACTTGTAATTCAGCTTTTGTTTAAAAAATTCAGCTTACGAATTCCATAAAAGTCATCAGCTGATATAGACGAAAGATTGACCTTTTTGTAATTATAAATCATAAAGCATATGAACGGCAAAGGAACAAATGTGGAAAGTTATTACGTAATGCTAAAAGCAGTTATTTTAGAAACCTAGACTTGAGTAATCTTACAGATAATCGCAAATTCTGGAGAGTGATCAAACCAGTCTTTGCAGAAAAGATAAAAACAACACCCTCCATTACATTGGAAGAAAGTGGAGAATTGATTGGTAATGACCGCAAGATTGCAGAATTATTCAACAACTATTTTATAAACATAACACAAGATCTAGGAATTCAACAAGATATAACTCACATATCAGTTACAAATGGTATAAATGACCCAATTGATAAAGCCATTGAGAAATATAAAAACCACCCAAGTATCATAAAAATAAAAGAAATGTACCCTGACCCACAGCCCTTTATATTTAGGGAAGTTAACAGTGGGGAAATTTGGGATCAGATAAACAAACTTAATACCAGAAAGGCCTCACCAATATCAAATATACCTGCTAGGATATTTAAAGAATATTCAGACATTTTCTCTGAAATTTTACAAAAAACATTTAATGAAGACCTAGCTAATATGAAATTTCCAAAAGAACTCAAATTAGGAGACATATCATCGTTGCATAAAAAAGATGATAAATTCAGTGAGAAAAATTATAGACCAATCGCTACCTTACCGTCAGCATAAAAAATATATGAGAGAATCATGGAATCACAAATTACTCCGTTCACGCATGGTTTTCTATCGCCACTGCTAAGTGGTTTCAGAAGGAATTATAGCACCCAACATACATTACTCAGATTCATAGAAAATCGCAAAAAAGCTGTGCACTATTGATGGATCTGTCAAAAGCATTTGACTGTCTGAATCATGACCTAATAATTGCTAAACTCAATGCTTATGGTTTTAGTAGAAGCGCCTTGAACTTCACATTATCGTACCTTAGCCAGAGGAAAGAAAGAGTCAAAATAAACGGCTCTTAATGGAAAACCACGAGTGTAGGTGTGCCACAAGGATCAGTTTTGGGACCTCTCTTGTTTAATATATACATAAATGACATGTTTATGTTTATATCAAATAGCCAAATACGCAATTATGCTGATGACCCAACGCTTTATTTCATCGACCAAGACATTAAGCAGGCTATTAAAACACTAGAACAAGACGTAGTTATTCTGAGAGAATGGTTTCAAAATAATTATATGAAACTGAATGGGGACAAATGCCATCTTATAAATTTTGGTAAAGGCAGCAATGACAAATCTCTGAAAATAGATAATACGATAATTAAACCAAGTAAAGAACAAAAACTTCTTGGTATAAGTATTGATAATAATTTTTCGTTCAAAGGACACGTACAATCGATATGCAAAAAGGCCAGCCAAAAGCTACATGCCTTATCCCGAATCTCCAACTACATGGATGATAGAAAAGTGAAACAGACCATGCACGTCTTCATTTTATCACAATTTAGCTACTGTCCTTTAATTTGGATGTTTTGTGATCGACAGGTTAACAATAGAATAAATAGAATTCATGAAAAGTCTTTGCTTCTTGCCTATGATGACTATGAATCAAACTTTCAAACTCTTCTTGAAAAAGACAACTCAATGTCTATCCATGATAATAATCTGCAGTTACTTCTTACAGAAATATATAAAACTTTACATAATCTCAACCCAAGTTTCATGAAAGAAATCTTTAGTGAAAGTAATGCGTGCTATAATCTTAGAAACATATCCCGAATATCGCTATCAAAACTAAAATCAAATTGTTATGGTATAGAAAGTGCAACCTATATGGGATCCAAGCTCTGGCAAGAGCTTACAAATGACATTAAAACATCTTCTAGCCTCGCAATATTTCAGAAAAAGATTAAACCTCGGAAAGATACAAAATGCAACTGCAGACTATGCAAACCTTACATTGCGCAGATTGAATTCTTGAAATAGTCATCGAATAACTGTAATTTTTATCTAATGAGTCATCCCTTTAATTTTGTACATTTCCTATATTATTTTATCCATTCATTGTAATTAATTTTAGATTTATAAATTTACTATAAATAGTAGGCTTTAATTAGCTGTTATATTAGCTAAAAAATTTGCTTCGTCTACTGTAAATAATTTTATAATAATAACAATAATAATAATTTGTTTATAGATATTCAGCTGCTCGTAAGCAATTTGGACCAACTCCTGATGCTGAGATACCTGTCCTTGATTACCAAATGCAGGTATCCTCCGTTTCCTAAATGCTTTAAAACAGTTTGTTACAAAAATGTATTGTTTCACCTAAACAGACGATCGTTAAGTATAAACTCTATTGCGACCATCAACCTGCTTGCTAGTAGTGGTAGAAATTTCCTAAATTTACTCCATCCATTTCTAACTCTAACTGTTACACTAGCATAAATATTGTTCTGAAAGATGTCAACAAGGTAGCCAAACTACTGAACAACTTTGATTGGTTCACCATCCATATATACACTGTCAATGTTAAAGTCGCAACCTGTGTTCGTTTTTTGCCCACCTTTTGCGCATAAAATGGTTGTTATCTTTTGGCCTTCCTATAATCCCACTACGTCTTTTGTGAACCCTGTCCTTACAAGTAAAACAAAAATTTAGTTGCTCCCAACTTCCTTTCCATAAACTTAGCAGGAGACTTTTTCTTTTTCTGGGGCTGTCCAACACTGCACCCACTGATCACCACCTTTGTCTTGACAACATTCACTCTCAGACTCAGGTTTTTCCCTTAAATAAAGGTCTGAAGATGAATGTTCCTTTTTTCATGTGCTTAACTTCCCTCCATTGTATCACTGATAAGGACTATGTCATCTGCCTAAGGCATTTCCCCTGGGCAACTGTTGTGTTTTTTTGCCTCAACAGACATATAAGAATGAAAGTAAGACTGTTTTCTACAAGTTTTCCATATCAAACTTTTTGAAATTGTAAGTTCAGTCATAGAAAAGGTGCTCACTGAAGCATTGTGATAAACTCCTTTAAATAAAAGTGTATTTTCTAAAACCACAACAGCAACCTGCAAGAAAATCTCTGCACAATTCTTCTAAGACACTGGTAATAATGGACTCGTTCTTCCCACTTTATGCCCACTTTATGCCAAAGTTGTCCCTCAATATGCCGTCTCTCCATAAAAAGTGCATCTGGCCTGATCTAGCGCAGTAACGCAATTAAAGCCAGCACCTCATAAAGTTCAAAACTAAGAGCCATTCTGCTTTACACTAAAGCATACACAGCTATACAACATGCTGTGTACGCTTTATTTGTATGTACTTGGTGTATACAACAGGGCTGCTTCAAGTTGTGGCAGATGCGAAAGACCACTGACAGTATTTTTCAGTGTATTCATTTGATATTTGATTTGATGCTCAAATATTTTTTCTAGCAATGGCGTTTGTTGCCATACTTAGCTGCTGTTTTTGTGACGGATCACTACTTCAAAACTTCGTATGTAGATTCACATGAGTTTCAATTGAAGCTGATGTTTGGTGAAAAGGGTGAGCATATGGTACGAAAATACTCTTAAGTTATAACTTTTTTCTTGTAAAATACGTACTTAAATGCACCTTCTGTATAGTTTTATTTTGTTTTATGTTTAGAATATTGTACTGTTGAGAATCATCTTTTGAAGATATAACTTCGGGTGTTTATCCTACACAGTAATTTTCTGTGGTCACGATTTTGTCAAAATTTATGTGGTACAAGCCCTACACCATTTTCAAGGTAAATCATAAATGCATGAAACTGTCAACAATTTTCTCTGAACAATCATTTCTTTCATGGTAGGGTGAAATTTTTTACTCTTTAGTGGATGAAACAGCATTCTTGGGAGAAGACAATTGTACTTTGTCAGCACTGAAACTTTGTTATATCCAAGAATTGAAGGAATTTGACATACTTGTTGAATTTTCTTGGGATTTTGCTCTTTGCTCTTTGCAGGACAATACTGGTAAAGAGATCCATGCATTGTCGTGTGCAAGCAAGCCTCTAACATCATGGCTAGCAAGGGATGGCATCCAAGAATGCAGAGAAGCCTGTGGTGGTCATGGCTATTTATCAGGTATAAAATTCACTCTTATTTCAGATTACAATTGTTCAGACATTCTGTTGGATATGTAGTTTTATTTTTCATTCCTAGTTTCTAACCTACTTGAGCCAACAGGTTTCACGATTATTACAATAATGTTGCATTTGGTGTCCTTCATTTTACTTTTTTTCAATATATTTATCACTCAGCATGATAACATTTTTTACACAATTTATATGTTTGTAGTCCTTCGAGTCGATACCATGTGGGCAACTAAATAAAATTGTTGCCGAATTTAAATTCTTTATTTCTCAATAATCTTTGGTCAGTTTTTTTCTCAATAAACTTTGAAAATCAAGTTTTTTGCTCTGTTTAAGTTTGAGTGCTTGCCCATTTGAGTTGAGTCATAAAGACTACGCCTCTTTTTCATATAATAAAAAACCATTCATTTCTTCTCACCAAATTTTAACACTGAAGCAATAGAAGTGTCAATTATACCTTCAATTCAGCATGATTAGTATTGCCATAATTCAAGAGATTGACAGGAAAATTTTACTAATGTTTTATAACAAGCCTTATTGGTCCTTAAATTGTACAGCAACCAGACATATACTTCTAAACCTGGTGCCAGTAACGTAACAAGTGGCCCTTGTTTTTCTCTGAACTATTTAGTTAAACGGATTCCATCTCAAGGATTGCCCAAAATTTATACATAAAGACTTATTCTCAATGTTGTAGCTCTATATTATACATAGTTGCATTTTTAGTCTTTTATTAAAAACAGGCAGCCAGAGATTTATGACATTGCCAATATCATGATTTTAAAACTTGTCCCCAATTTAAAGTGAATCTGACTGGAACAGAGAACTTTATGAAAATGCCAGCTATCCCATAATCACTTAAAATTGGGCTGCCCCCTGCAAAGTTGGCAAATTTCCTAACTTACTGTTCCGTTTAAGGAGATTTAGAATCATCCAGTTTGAAATGCTTTTGATGATCTTCCTGATAGTCAACAGGTTTGGAAGTCTGCGAGATGACAACGATCCAAACTGCACTTATGAAGGAGATAACAACATGCTTCTTGGCCAGACAAGTAACCATCTGTTATCATTGCTCTATCAACTGAAACGTGGTATGTTTCCTCTAGATTTCCTTTAAATTTATTTGTGTTTCATGGAACAATTTTTAAATTCGTATTTAACATTAGAGTGTTAAATCATGCCTGATTGCAGGAGCCATAACTTTTGCCTAATTTTCCGAGTTTTGGGAGTTAACTTTCTCCACCCTCCAATAAAATCCTGCCCTATTTTGAATTAAACAGGGAATATACGATGCTCATTTTACACTTTGATAATTAAAGTGTCTTGCATACCTTATAAGCTTTTGCTTAACAATCAACAAGAACTATCTGTGTCTCGATTTATACGCTCTCCAGCTTTTTTCGACTGTATCTTTGTTTTTATATAGGAAAGCAAATTGCATCACCACTTGGCTCTACCCTTTTCCTCAATCGGTATGCTGAAATCCTTTCTGCGACAAACCATCCCGATGTCACTACACCAGAAGGTAAGCACCCCACATTTTAGACAATAAGGAGTTTACTTTAGAGATTGCTAGCTTAATCTACTCAATTGATGAAGTCGACAGTTTTTACATTTTAAATCCACCATTATAAATCCGTTGCAAAGCAAAGCATATTTTTCTGTCTCCTTGATAGGCGAATTTTCAAACCTGTCAGGAGATAAAGGATGACTCAACAGCAATGCGCCTTTTAGCAATACGCTTTGGCTCAAATCCGCCATCATTGTTATAACAAAATGATATGCCCCCTTTTCTTTGATGACTTCCCTCGGACTGATGGAGATTTGATACCAAATGAACATTGTTCTTTGTAGGAATTGAGGCTGTGCGTAACAGAATGTAACACTGTGTTACTAAATGTAACATTGTATAACCGAATTGGGTTTTATGTTATACCAGCTACACCCCCTCCAGATATTTTCATTTAAAATAGGTGAGAATGTATATAGTAAATGATAAGATCAGAAAGATCGTATGTTGCCCTGAAGTGTAAAGGAATCAAGCTGCACTCTTTTAATTTTTGTTACAAATCTTTTATATTATAATCAGGGCTACATAGGGTTGCTTGCACAAAGCTAATTCTTGTGCAAAAAAACTGCTCTTGCAAAAAAGGTACCCTGAATGGCTATGATATAGTCACTTATTTTTTGTATGAAATTCCGTTGGTCTTGGATTAACATTGTTCATAACAGATTTATAGGTATAATGAAAAGTCAACCTTGTTGATAAAATGGAACTGTATTTTCAGGTGTTTTGGCTGCTTATGACTGGCTTGTTTGTTACTTACTTGCGGAAAGTCATCGGAAGTACAACGAACAGTTGGCCATGCAAAAGGTAAATGTTTTTCTCAAATCTCTACAAGTTATATTTAGAGTGAATGTAGAGGCTGCATATTAGTTTCGGTACACACTGCCCATATTACACTTCAAGCATAACATTTTTTCGGTATCCCCCCCCCCCTTCCTAACCTTATTTCACTACACTAGACAAGTTCAAAAACGACCTCTTTGTGCGTCTTTTTCCTCAAGTAGTATATCCTTATATATTTGTATCCTTACACAAGTGTTTTATTCTTTTGGAGAAAATAAGAGGCAATAAGAAGGTCCCTCTCTTCTAAGTATTTTTTCAAAGAATAACAGCCAAGGACATCTATATTCTAAACCTCCCTTTCATTATTTCCCAGCCCTGTGTTTTAAGAAACTTGCATATTTAATTCTGTTAGCACGACAACCCAGTCATCGTCATTGCAGCATTCCACTCGTCGTAAGAATTTGTGTGTTGTTGTGAAAATGCATGTTAAATGTTTGCTACATGCTAGAACTTACAAAAACTTTCAATCACCTTGTTTACTCTGTAACCCCCGTTTATTGGCATTTGAGTTATTCCCTAACCACCCTGTCTATTCCAGGTCCCCTATTTATTAGCATTCCCGCCCACCCCATTTATTCAAAATTCCCTGTTTTCGAAATTCCCAGTCAGTTATGTTATGAAATCAACTTCTATCAAAATCAGCTTCTATCAAAATGGTTTTTTCTGTGGTATTACCAAGCTAGATAAAGGATAGAATAAGATCTACAAAGCTAGACAAAGATGTTTTTTTCAATATTTTTCTAGGGCAAACCATTTTTCACAATTTGTTTCTCCCCCCTCCCCCCCTCGTTGGACTATGGTTTATATTTTGGACCCTGTTTTGTATAGAAATATCACAATCGTTGAGATCACCGTAAATCAATGACTAGCTTTGTCCCAGTTTTATTGGCCGCCTTGTTTGCGAGTAACATTGTATTGAGTTAAATCCTTTCGTTAAGAGAAGAATTGTGAAATCACTTTTGCAATGATTTGATGTTGGAAGTTTTTTTTACAGGACAAGTTTACAGCAAAGAATGACAGTCAGGTTTATTACTGTCGAACTCTGGCAATGGCTTTCATTGAAGTAAGAAATACTTTATTTATTCTGCAATTTTAATTTGTAAACACCCATGTTTTAAACTCAAATGAAGCCAAATTCAATTGTGTCCTTGTGTATCCTTTTGAATAAAAAATTGTGTTCTTTCTGGTAAGTTAAAAATTGAGCAGAACAAAACGTTAGTAAGAGTTTGAATCTTGCATCATTAAGTTGCCAACCAGATAGTAATATAACACGGTCCCATAAACATTTACATTTCCTTCGAATGCCATGAACCGTATATGCAAAATTGAAGGCATGTTTTCAGTACATTCCTTGTCAATACCTTGTCAGAATTGTTTGTAACACAGTTTTGCGACCCCTTTTCTTCATTGACTAGCATAAGCATAGCGAATAGTTTTCTGCAAATTAAATAACTGCTGTCTGAGTTAAAACTAATAGTGGTCTAATTCACATTAAAATTCCCATTCAATTGGGAATTTACCTATACGTATTATGTTGTCTCAGCTTTATCTCACTTAAATTTGTAGCACGTGGCAATTGAAAGGTTTTACAAAAAGGTTTACCAGACCGAGGTTCCACAAAGCGTTAGTAAAGTGATCAGAAACATATACATGCTTTATGGACTTTGGAGTTTAGAAAAACATCTAGCAACACTGTTTCAAGGTAACGCAGTTTGTTCCACTTCAGATTAAATGGTTAAAGCACTCCTCCTCAATGACCAATCTCTATCTATAAACATTGGCAAGAATACGACACAAAGGATGAATTTGGGAACGACTTTATAAGGTTTTCATTAACTTTGTAAAATATATCTTCATATTGCCCAATCACTAATAACTATAAAACAGGAATGACCAATGAACAAACAGGAGCGACTTTGGATACCTAAAAATACATACATGGTACCTATTGGTTTATTTATTTTCGATCCTGGCAAAAGTCAGTTGTTATTTTATCTCCTACTTTTAAGAATACAAGTTATTTTTGGGATGGATTTTTATGAAATAGGACTTTTCGACTTGCATTTGGTTGTGGCATTTTAGTTGCTTCTGCAAGACTTTCACCGTAACCCCCTCGTTACCATGCTATAGCATTAAATTTCAGACTCAAAATACCATATAACTAAGGTCATTTCTGATAAATTTGCGATTGTGTTTCTTGAATTTAACCGTTCCATTCAATAGGTGGTTTCTTTAAGAATGGAAATGAAACAATGAAACTGCGAGAGGAAATTCTCCAATTGTGTAGCAAGGTAAGCAGCAATTTTTTGTTTATGATAAGATCCACTCTATTGCTATGGTTACATTTTTTATTTAAGGTTTGACTGGTTCTATTCATATAGAAAATAAGCTCTTATAACGAGGATTTTACACCTGCTGCCAATATAGTGCTTCTGCCAAATCAAAACTGGTCAAAATTGTGTACATTTGGACATACATTGTTACTTCCATCTAGAATCACAATCCATTCTTATATGCCAACAGAAATGCATTGCTCACTATGGAGTTTACCAGTATTCTCAGGTTGCCTTTTTGCATTTATTTTTTAAGTTTGTAAAATCATGTAAAATCAGTGGGTCGGTAAAGAGTGGGTAGTGAAGGGGAGGGGATGAAAGAGCTTGTGTTACGCTTATTCCAGAGCCTCTTTCCTCTCCTCTTCTTCTTCGTCCGACCACTATTCGATCATTTCTTTAACTGAGGCTCTGGTACCCAGGGTAGCAAAATCAGTAATTAAGATACACAGACATGCATACCCGTCTTTCAATAATTTAGTACTAATGTCCAGTTTTATGCATTTTCCTATTCATTTTTAACTAGATGTCCATTCACTTTTGTATTGCAGCTGCGGCCTGATGCAGTCACACTTGTTGATACATTTGCACCTCCAGACTGGGTTCTGCAAGCTCCCATTGGTTTAAGTAATGGCAAGGTAATTCTTTATATGTAATACTCTTGTCCAAATGACATAATACCTGCTATGTTACCATTGTTGTCTGTTAGCACACAGACTCTTGTACTATCCTGTAAGAGCAATTAACAGTGCTCCCATGTAAAAGTATTTATCTTTACATTACAAAGCCATGCTCTGTGGCAAGAATAGGGGGATGTAATCAATGTAATCAATATATTTTTAGTTGTTATCTTTTTCTGCTATTACAACTATATCTTATCAAAAAAATAATAGGTATTGTTCCCGTAATCTCATTTCGAAAAAGTAATAAGGTTGGAGGTAGAAAAGATCAAAGACAGTTTTTCAATGCTCTTGTGACTTTGCCAGAAACACCTGTGCGTTTATGACTGCCAGTATACGTTCTTTATGGCTGCCAGTATACGTGTGGGATGTGTTTTATACCCTCATTTAGAAGTACCAAGCTTAAACGTTGGCTGCCTTTGTCCTTTCATTTTTAAGGAATTATATGAGTGTTGAGTTAATTTACTTCAGTCAAATTTGACTTAACATCGCTGAACATGGCTGAACATTGCTTAAAAAGGTATCCCTCGCATTCTTTGTTAAGTGTTTTCAAGTGCAATTTTGGAACAGGGCCCCATGCTCATGGCAAAATAAAGATACTTTATTTGTGCACCCAGATCATATATACCATATTTGATCTTATAAATCCCTCTCTTATAAACTCCTACCCTTTAATTAATGCCTAGGGCTTTTCTTAGAAATATTTCAAAGAAGGCAACATTTTGTGTTTATGTCGTTTTATAAACATTTTATAAGTGTTTATGTCTAAAAGCAGCGCCATGCAGGTTACGAAAATTTTAAAACAGAGACGCCTTATGATTGCAAAAAAAAAGAGAATCTATTTGGAATAGCAGATTCTGATATGGAGGAGAATCTACTAACTGAAATTGATTTAGACGAAGAGGAGGATGAATTTTTATCAATTGATTAGATTTTGTACTTTTCAGATTTAGCATGGATTGATTTGAGAAAAATGATTTTATTTTACAAAGAACATTTTTTCAGTAAAGGACCCTCTCTAATAGTCGCCCTCTCCAAAAAGCCAATAATTTTAATAAATACCGGGCGTTTATTAGGTCAAATACGGTAGCCAGTGTCGCCGGCGCACTTCCCATTCTGAAGAAGAACCTGGTCTGCAGCACAGGCTAGTTCATATATAGGTCTGTAAATGCTTTTGGTAAAAACCCACGTCTTAACCCCACGCTTTTTTCGTCTTGCTAGCTGGTGTTAGGGGGGAGGGAGGGTGTTATATTTGCAGAGTCTTTTCCAGGAGTAATTTAAGCGTAACTGAATTAGAGCCTTGCTATTTTAATCGACAAAGTGAATTTCTTCCGTTTCTGATTAAACAAAATACCCATGTGTATGATCTTGAGGTGTTTTAATAGAACTTACCCTTTTGGTTGTCAGTTTTTTGCCCCTACATTGTCGACGTATACTTCTTTTAGAGCTGTGATACAACCAACCCACTTTCATACTTCATACACAAAGTAGTTCAAGCAAGTAGTTAAGCTTGCGACATAAATCGAAATCGCCTTTTAGAGTGGATTATTTTCAAACACCAAGAGTTTGAAAATACATTGTTTCTGTGTGGACACGATTTTTTTTAATTTTCATTAAGATGAAATGAAATCTTTTTAAAACGTATCCATGTAGACGAAGGCCAAAGGGCACAGAAATCTTGTCCAATTTTGTATGACTATTATGGATGCGGCCTGTATGTACAGAAGTCGATTTTGCCCAAGTTTTTGTGGTATCTGGTTTTATAAAATGGGACAAAACAAATCAAAAAAATAAAAGAAAGTGGAATGCAATAAAACAAACAGTGAATAGTTGAATAAATGGAAAATGTTTTTCTAGATTACTTTGATAACAGGTGTTCCCCCCCCCCCAAAAAAAATGAAGCAGGTCTTACCCTGCATTATGAAGTTATTTACAGAAAACTTTGTGACTTAAGATATTCACCTGTTGTTGTTATGCCAATGGCGCATTTCGATAGACTATTTCTGAAGAGTATATTGCAAGACTTCATGACAATGTTGGTGGCCTGTGTCTATATATTTCAATTTTGGAGCAATATTATAGTAGCTGATGTTTTTTATTAAGTGCACAGTGACAGGTGTTGTGTTTATAGCATCAGAGGAAGATAACATAGTTTTAACAACCTAATATATATATATATATATATATTATATATTAATATATATATATATTATATATATAATATAGATTCATAGATTGAAGAAAGTAAAACTACATGGTTTATCTCTACAAGCCTGTTTCGTGAGTAACTCACTCTTCAGGAGATGTTGATATATCACGCTCTACGTGCTAACGTATTGAGCGCTGTGCTTTGGAAGTATCAAAAGACAAATTTCTATATATATATATATATATATGTATTCAAAAGCTCATAATGTAAAATGTTTAAACATGTTTCGATCGAAGTCTTCATCAGTAATCATTACTGATTTACAGTAATCATTGTACATATTTAATTTTGTTCCTTCCTGTTTTTTATGCTGTCAGCTCTTGTGTTTTAAGCTTATCTTTTCATTTTCTGTGCTTATTATTTTATTATTTTTTCTACCTTTTTATTCACTTCTCTCCCAGTTCCCCATAACAATTTGCATTTTTACACATTTAACAATTTAACATTTAACGATATGTATTGTATTTTAACAATAGGTATTGTAAGATAGTCAACACCAATATCTCCATCACATTCTTTTTTCTACCTTTCTATTCACTTCTCTCCCAGTTCCCCATAACAATTTGCATTTTTACACATTTAACAATTTAACATTTAACGATATGTATTGTATTTTAACAATATGTATTGTAAGATAGTCAACACCAATATCTCTATCGCATTCTTTTTTCTGCCTTTCTATTCATTTCTCTCCCAGTTCCCCATAACAATTTGCATTTTTACACATTTAACAATTTAACATTTAACGATATGTATTGTATTTTAACAATATGTATTGTGAGATAGTCAACACTAACATCTCCATCACATTATTTTTTCTACCTTTCTATTCACTTCTCTCCCAGTTCCCCATAACAATTTGCATTTTGACACATTTAACAATTTAACATTTAACATTTAACAATATGTATTGTATTTGGCAGGTCCCCCTTAGATTTCTATTGTTTCTATTGTAATTTAGGTTGATAAGTAGGCTCCTCTGATTTGTAAAGTTATTACTGATGAAGCAAAAGCAAAACGTCTTACGGAACTGTTTTCTTTGAGTTTATATACTGTCATCTAAACATTTTATAGAATGAGTTATATATTGGGAACAAGTCAGTAGCAATCACAAATGGAAGTTCTTTATGAATCATTTTTCTGCTTAGTATGATTGACTTAAATAATTTGCTAATAGTTTAAAAATGTACCAAGTGTGGCATTGGTGCAGCTATTTAAGCTGGTTGCTTATGTGTTTGCTTTTCATTTTGTGACACCCCTTTATTTAAATGGGATTTCGAATGGAAAGTATCTCTTAATCCTCTTTTTGGCTCGTAATCTTTTCTTCCCTTTTAATCACCAATTCATATTTTGCTTTCATTTATTAGCCCCTAGAAAATCTTTACAAAAACTTCATGGAAGATCCAGACAAGAGGAAACGCATTTCTTGGTGGAAAGATGTTTTGAATCAGCCGTCAGATCAAGTACCTTCCAGTAAACTATGATTTCGAATATTACTTGACAGTAAGTTTAAGTTAGAAACAGAGATAATTATGTGTTCAACTGTTCTTTGATTCTCTATATATGCTTTTTTTACTAAGCTTTTAGAAGGATAGAAGTCAGCCTAAGTCTGCGATAGTGCATTCTTTATAGAGACATATAATCTTTTGTTTAAATGGAACATTTAATCTTGTGGAAAATGAATGAATAATATTGTTTGTGATTTTAGAGTTTTTGGAGAAAACAGATAATCAAGTTAGGCATATGACTTGGGGGCACTTGATTAGGAAATTGACAGGGATGTCAAGAAGCCTTTTTGGACCAACCCTGTCACATAAATAAATTTCCAAAAGGAAACACTGTCCTATAACAAGTATGCCAAGAATATGGCACAATAATGCCAAAAAATAACCAGTCTTGTGATATTTGTCATTGGTAACAAATAAAATTGGAACATGCTCATCCTAAGAAAACTCTAAAATCAGAGTAAGCTTTTCTCAAGTATTTCTTCTTTAGATTTTCTTAATTTTGATGCCATGTCCAAGAATTTTAGTACCATCATACCCTGTCCAATAATTTTTAAGGAAAAACTATACTCTATCCTACATCACATGCTATAAGGTCAAGTATGGGAGTTCCCCCTTTGGTGGCATTTCTCTTGACAAGTAAAACAACTATTTTCATCTGTAAGATGTAGCTATCTTTGAGACATGATTTGTAGTACCAGAAGGATGGCCCATTATTTTCATTGCTTCCAGTTCATGAAATTTTGCTTTTGCTGGTATTCATTGGCTAGTCTTGGAAAAAAAATTAGTGAATTTAGGTTGCTTATTATACTTTTAGCCATAAGAATGTAATGTAAACCAAAATAAAATTATTTGCTTGATTGCAGTTTGCTGGTTTTAATCTCATGTATAATGGTATCTAGACATTTAGAAAGTTGAATGTGTGGCTCATTGTTGGGGTGAAGAAAAACGGTCATGTATTAAGATATATGTAATAAATTGTGTGAAAAATTACAGTAGATTTTTATAATGAGAATTGTATCATTAAAAAAGGCAGGTCCACATCCATTAATATTTTTAAATAACAGTCCATTAGTTTTACATTTTGTTTTCTTAAACCTGAATAACATGCATCTTAAACCTTGAACTGTATTCTGTTGCAAATTTATTTAACCTATCTTACTGTTTCTTAGCATAATCCATCCTTTGTTGCTGAAAATTAAATTTTTCCAGATAAGGCTTTTGGAAGTTGTTGTCTTTTATTTCTACCTTGTTGTCTTAAATAATTTCTGGAAGTTACCTTTGTGTTAAAGTTTTTAAAATATTCTTGAAAACTTAAATTTGGATAGGAGGCAAATAAGAACCACTTAATGGGTTGGCAATGGACTCTATTGCGGGAGAATCTTGTTGGTAGTCCTGGATAAGTGGCTTACATCAGAGTGTCAAAATATTGAAAAAAACTTAAATAGTTATTGGCATTACGATGATGGTTATCTACAAAAAGGGAGTCATCCATAAACCACAAGTTACACTTGTGTATCATTATATGAAAATATAACAAAATGCCTGATATGGTATTTACTAGTGACAGTATAAATATATATATATATTAAGTATTACAAAATGATTCAAGAACTTAGTACATTAACAATGTAATTTAATCAATATTCAGGTACTCTGTGTGTCTTAACAGGGCTATAGTTTGCAAAGTATTAATTACCAGCTACTGAATCTATCTTATGTGGAAACTTATATTCTTGATATCACAACAAATGTTTCTCTGGAACACCATGTAGATTGAATT
Organism: Rhopilema esculentum; assembly: GCF_013076305.1. Next base: position 4,289,121 of record NW_027019317.1, read on the forward strand.
GCTTTAGTTCTCTAAGATGTTCCTCTAGTGTCAATGCATTTATTTCCTTGCCAGTAGCTGATTTCCTTTCAAGAAATAGTGTCTTTGGTTCTCTTGGTGGCAGGCTGATACTACGATTCCAATATGGTTCTTCTACATCAAGTAGTTCACGTATGTTCTTTGCTATAAACTGTAAATATATCAAGACACTTGCAGAAAAACCCATTCTTGGAAATGAAAAATGAACAAAGAGGCACCAATTTTTTACTGGGTGGTGAAATTATTGAGCATTGCAGCAATGTCAAATGGAGAGTAACCCTTTATGCTGTTACCACAAGGTATGTTGATAATGTTTAATGTTTGATTATTTTGACTTGTCTAATTATTCACCTGAAAATCTGCAAGTTTAGCAATAAGAATTTGCTTATAGCCATATTTACCTTCATATGCTCAAAATCAGTTATCCCAATCTTGGGTAACGTAGACGTGTCCACCATAACCAACTTTCTTCCATTTATATAATTTGTTTTAATACATTCCTGGATTAGACAAAATAAGAAATATCACATTGTGTAAGAAAGCCCCAAGGTCCTGTGTAGCATTTTAAAGCAACATCTTCACTTAAATAGATTTGCAGGTACTTCAACCCCATGCTTACTCGACTCAATAATCTCATCTCTGATAAATATAAATAATCATCAATGTTTTTCTAATGTTAGATTAAAAAGTACCAAGATTACCAGTAAGATTAAAAACTGGCTCATTATTTTTGTTTGTTTGTGTATGCAAGAGGAAATTGCCTTGGGATGGAAATCTATACCCATTTTTACAAGTTTTTACCTTCATCAATACCTGAAAGAAAAAATGTAGCTTGAAAAGGATAAATCTTTGTCTGCACACTTGTATAAATTTTCATACATGCTGCAACTTTACATGTTGCTTGTCTTTGCCACACCCTTTATTGGGTGTGGTCATCTTGTCGCACCGTTGTGTGGGTGTGGTCATCTCATTATCAATTACACAAAGGTGGTGAGTAACAAATAATGTATTGATAAAGCTGCAAATGATGTTAGTTATATGTCCATAAACAGACAAGTTACATCAAAAAATAAACTTCTGCACAAAAAATATGAGAATATTTTCTGTTCACTTTAAATGCCCATAGTTCTGAAGTAAGGAGAGACACCAAGTCAAAATTCTATATTCTGGTACTTCAATATGTCTTTAAGCCAATTGCCAGATCTCATTATGGTGCTACCTGTCAAACACCATGAAATTACAAAATGAAATTTGACACCAAAGTCAGTTCTTTCAGATTTTCAACCCCTGCTGTTGTTTCTATAAATAGAATCTTAGATGTCTGTCAGACATGCGATTTGACACCATTTTCGGATTGCTGATAGCTAAATTTAGTTGTAAAAGTTAAATAGGATATGTTCTGGTAATCTACTTCTCAGATAATAAAGAAAATTTTTTGTACTCTTCCTCTGTAGTTTTACCTCAAAATTCTTGAAAATTCATTTACGGATATCTCAAAAATTACCGAAGATAATGATCTGAAATTTTCAGAATGTTCTATTCCTATTAGTTAGTACACAATATGTGAAAATTAGCAAAATCTGCGATGGAAGGTGACATTTTCTTTTTTTCTCGGTGATTTTACACGGAATGACTTAACAAGCAGTTCCAATACCTTGTACTGTGGGAATCCTAGGCTCTCCATCCAGTTTTCAACCTGTTGAATGCTCCATGAAAGGCAAAGCGGGATACCTTGGCGGTCAAAAGCCGGTTCAAAATTTTGCTGCCCTGCATCTTCTTCCTTGTTTTGGGTAGCCATTTTAGGTTTAGGGCCTTATTTCCTAGCAACTGCTGTTTGCATTTCAATGGTTGTTGGCATGGTCACGTGGTGGTGGTTGCTGCTGTTAAAGAGGCGTGAAGTCATTTTTTGTAACTTTCAAAATTTCATTTCATTATCACTTTTAATTATTTACACAGGGTAAAGCTATCAACTACATACATAAATTGCTTTCAAAGCTGCCCTGTACAAAGAAAACGATAAACGCTAAAATTTTAAAATACAGATATACAAATATACAGATTAGAATGACAAAGTAAAAGCATTTAAAATACTGGAACTAGCGCCAGGACTAAAAACGATCCCTTTATGTTCTGGAGTTTTCGAGATAACATTTTGCGTCCAGGCTATTCCATAGTTTTGCCCCTCTAAAAGAAAAGCATTTATGGCCACATGCTGTTCGTAGAAACGGGACAGGATGTAGGAATGTGGAATAGAAACTCATCAATTTGAATTTTAAACATTCAATTCTTCTGAGAATTCTGAGCAGCAGTGAAATTGGAAGAATCACAAATTGGAAGCCGCTTCTTAGTAAATACTGTTGAACTCTGTTAAGTCGTTCCCGGATAACTAGGACTTTCACTAAGTCGGAGTACAGTAAATCCCCGCATATAAGAACCTACAAAAATAAGAACCTAGAGGCTGTTTTTCCTAAATTATGCACCTTGTAATTAAGAACCTGTTTCAGTGTGATAAAATATAATAGGTTCTTATCCCAAGGGCAAAAAATAGAGTGATGATAATGAATCCTAAAATTTTAAATAAGGATCCTTCGAATATGAACCTTCATACCCTGAAATTAATCCAAGTACCTTTCCAATAAGAACCTACTTCAGCCTGAACCTCAAAAAGTCGGTTCTTATATGCGGGGATTTACTGTAATTTTCAATTCTCATTGGATAATTTTCCCTTTTTCAAGTCAAAAGTCGTACGCTGAATAAGTCAGAAATCGTTATGTTAGACCATAGTTAATAGGGGAGAACTCCTGGGCAGCATAGCATCTTAGCATCACAATTCCTCATAAAGTTACGTTCTATTTAGATTGTTGTTCTGTAATTGTCTATTAGCGGGTTATACATTACTTAAAATAGAAGATTACCAAATTTATACCATTTAACTCTGAAAAGCCATGCAAGGACCCTGCATTACTTGATGAACAATATGTTTGGAGGAACAATACAATTATGATATTCAAATCCCAAATTGTCTCACCCTCACCCCAAATTTCACGTTTTTTTTATTTTATTGAAAACTTTTTATTTTATTTTATTATCTCTTCCAAAGAAAATCAACAAATAAAAAAAACTCTGGACTCTTTTTTTAAAGATCACCCCCCCCAGCCCCCCCGGTTCCGACGGGCCTGTTTTTTTTTCTGAAAAACGACAAGGCACAGGTGTTTCATTGCTCATTCAACAGAGTTCTTCCCTGCCTCATCTCTGATTGCCGTTGAGAGGCTAGCTTGTTCACTAGGGTACTCGTGTGCAATGGTGGAAAGAATAAAAGAAGTCAATATGGCGCATAAATTAGTGTTCGATTTGTCAAAATTATTTGTAATCTTAATAATAACTATTGGGGATTTCACAAAATGTGTTCATAGCATTGGTGAAGTAATTTATGCTGTAAACTCTGGTGGCTCATCACATACAGATTTAAATGGAGTCCATTATCAAGCTGATAAGTTGTCTGTCGGAATTTCCTCCGATTATGGAAAGAATGTTCAAATAGGAAGAGTGGCTGCAGCCGATCAGATCCTTTATCAGACTGAAAGATACCATGTTGCAGATTTTGGATACAATATTCCTATCAAACAAGAGGGTGATTTCGTTCTGGTTTTAAAGTTTAGCGAAGTCTACTTCAGAGGCTCCAAGCTCAAGGTAGGACATGTCGATGCACGGTTTCGAAATGGCTTTGTGTTTATTGCAATCTTAACCGTGCAGAGAGAAGGATTATGCGACTGGGAGTTTGCATTTTTATGTACAAGATAAAACTAACACCACAAGACACTAGTTGCTTTTCTGGAGTCTTTTTACCGATTATCATTGTTTTTCAAAAAACTGTTTATGGTTCATCGTGCATGCAGCAGCCTACTCTATTTTATAAATTACAGCACTCAACTTTGTTTGTTACGTACATATTTTTTGTCAGCCACCTAGAGTTGTCAGCCTACAAAATCACTATAAAATTAGATATAAAAGTTTGCTTGAATTGACTGAAGAATCGACTTCGTCATATGGAAAACATATTATAACTATGTTTCAAACATAACTCTTTATCAGGCAAATTCAGCATTATTTATATCTCTGAATTTCCTTAGGAATGTTTTGAGCCTAACTCTTCATAGTGTCATGATAAATACAAAATTTGCTCAGACATTCAAAGTTTGATTCAATGTACAATATGCTGAACTACATTATTTATACTCTCCTTGATTATTACATTCTGTGAGGGGGTTTTTAAAAGCCTTTAGACCATTGAGTTTGAATATGCTTTGCTAGAATAGTTTTTCCAACCTCTTTGGTTACCTTGATAACAGAAAAAAAACACTTTGTAATCAAACTTTGGTATCAGTCATATTGCAATAATAAGCCCCTTATAAAATTTTAGGATAATATTTAAACAGAAGATATACATGTTTCAAACAGGCTGGTTAAAAATGATATTGGCAAGATCAAGTGATGCTTAACTTTCTTTAGAAATAAATTCACCCTCATAACCGCAGTTTGCTAAGCTTAAACATTTTTGGAACATGTAAACAGTTTTATTAAGAAAGTGTGCAAAATCTGGTTTTGAGATTGACCTTCTCTGCGTATTTAAAATTAAGGCTGTACAAACTCAAAGTCTTTGGTTCCAGAAGAAGAATGTCATAACATAATAAAAAATGATGAAATTTTACAATTCCTACTTTGAAACATATGATTCAGTTTGTTTGTAAACAAAGCAAGCCTTGTTCTGAGATGAAGGGTGTCATGACCTTGATGATTTTGCATGGAATTCACCATGAATGTCTTTAAGCAGATGATGAATAAAGTGTGATAAGCTTTATATATCTTGTGGAGCTGCTAAAAAGAGACTATCCTGAATTGAAAAATGTAATTTATTATTTTGTTTAAACTTAAAAAGAGTATAGTGACATTTTAATTCAAAATCCTCTACCCTTTAATGAATGGAAACTTCTATTACAACTTAGTTATTATTTAAGATATTCTGTAATTATTTTCTATTCTTCAATCCTAGCTTGTGTTGTTTTTAAATTGCAGCAACATCAAAAATAGGCTATTCAGTGAAATCTATAATACAATGTAATCTTTTTAGGTTTTTGACATAAAAATTAACCAGTTTCCAGTGGTAAAAGACCTTGACATATATGACAAAGTTGGGTATGGCATTGCACATGATGAGTACATCCCGTTCAGTATAAAGAAGGGTACATTAAAAGTTGGTAAGCAAAAGGCTCCATTTCCTGGTCAGTTACATGTAGAGTTTGTCAAGGTAGGTGCACTCAAATGTTTAAAATAATTTGTTAAAATCAAAGTTTATTTTGCAACAAAGCCTCCTACCATGAAAAGAATGTCCTATGGATTTTCCTCTTTTAATTTTTGCAAGAAAATGTCAGTGAAATATATTTGTAAAAGAATTGATCTGTGGCCTTTGTTAAATTTTTTCAACAAAGGGCATTAAAGTGCTTTTTATAAACTTTGAAAATAATTAGTGTTTTTTGTAAACTGCCACATAATTTGTAAAAAATTGGGAAATAATCACAATCTCTAAAATGTATAGGTTGTATAGGTATAAAAAGACAGAGGTGGAATTCTTTGAAACCGTTGAAGAAGCATAGCCTGGGTGGTAAGATTGGGAAGGAGAGGGGTTTGGGCAAAGGTGAATTGAGCAGGGAACATAGGGGCCCTCACCCTTTTGGACCCAAAATAACGATGATGATGATGATGATGATGATGATGATGATGATGATGATGATGATGATGATGATGATGATGATGATGATGATGATGATGATGATGATGATGATGATGATGATGTTGATGAGGATGAGGATGAGGATGAGGAAGATGATGAGGATGAGGATACATGAATTTGATTATTGACCTCATGTAATAGTCATGACAAAATTTTGTCTCATTTTGAAATTTTGTCATGACGAAACTTTTTGTAGTTAATGTATATAAATTTTGTCAAGGAAAGAAAGGTGATTTCATTCAATGATGAACCCCTAGCTTCAGGGAACCCTGGAATGAGATTGGTCTGTTTGATCATTCTTCTGTTTGATTTTAAGGAAAAATGTATGCTGTTAGAGTGGGTATGATTCCTTGAGAGACAGGCATTTGTTGCTGAAGAATGCATCAAATTAGATGGATACACAAGTTTTGATTTTTATCAGAAAATGCATGAAGTAGTCACAGTGCTATTTGATACAATACAGGACTTATCATCTTCTAAATGGAGGCTACATTGAAAATGCTTGACTATAAGGTGTCCAAGCTCAAGATTTGTTGTTTCCAGCTAAATTTTGAGTAAATGGCTTGATGAAAAGCAATTTTTCAGTTTTAATGCATAATTACAACAGAACTGTGTTCTTTTCTTGTGAAGTTTTGCTTGGGATTTTGTTCAGTGACAGACTAAATTGTTGGTACACAAAATCTCCACAGTTTTACAAAGTGGATTCCCCCTTAGAATGTTGCTCAATTTTGATATTATTTTGTTGCCAGTAAGTATATGATTGACATTGGATGCATAAATGCCTCTAATGAAGTGAAAAGCATTGTTTAAGGGAGATGAGAAGATTTTTTAGTGGTAGCTTTGAGAATTTGGAAGTAGTCAACTTCTCCAATTATTTGTAGCAATGATTCTAAATCTTTTAGTCATTCCACATTCCCATTTATCAAACTGCCAAAGTATAATGCTTGTGACTTTTATTTTAGACCTACTATGACAACCCAAAGATAAATGCACTTGCTGTTTTTAAAGGAACTATTGATGGCAAGTATTTTTATTTAGACATGTTTGTCTGTGTAACTGGTAGATCTTCTGGCGTATCTTCTTCACTTTGTCTTGTTTGAGTTATGTTTGCTTCATTTAGCCTATTAAAGAGACTCCTTATAAAAGTATTTGTAACCGTCTAGCCAAAAGCTTATTTATATTAATTGCTTTATTTGGTTTGTTTTGGTATAAAAGCATTCACAAGTTTTGATCACGTGGCAAGTAAACAGGTTAAAAAACTTTCCACCATGGTTCAAAGACATCTTGGTTCAAGAAGAGCAAAGAAAAGTGCTGTAAATGAATAGCTGGGTTTTGAATTTATGCAAGTGTATCCCAGATTTCTTGTATGTAAGTGAACTTTGGCAAGATCAGGTAAACTTTGGCAAGGATTTCTAGTAAACTTTGGCAAGATCACATTTAGGTGTTTGAGATCCCAGAAGATCATTATTGGCCTTGAATTTAGCGAAAAATGACACTTACAGCTGTTTTTTAATAAGGGTTTTTTGGACACTGGTGGGTCAATCTTTACGACTGTTTATCGCAGAAATTTTGGTATTTTCATTCAACGAGGAGATGAAATGCTGTTTTGGACGTATTGCTGTAATATTTGTTCCGTAAAAAACATCGCAATTAGCTGGAATAGATGGAGTTAAAGGCTACTGACATGATCTATCGATTGTATTCTGTTGCAACATGTTACGAAATGGTATCCGAAATTAGGCGTTTTGCATGTCGAAAAACGTGTGACCAAAACTTTTGAAAAATACTTAAATAACGCCCAGAAAAATTAACTGTTTTGGGCAACCGAGCAAAAAGTAAGTATTTCCAAGTTCGCCTTACTGAAATCTTACAGGTTTGCGCAAAGAAAAACCTTTTTTGTTGCAAAAATATTACAGGTACTCCTATCGCCATAGCTCAGTTTTCATGTTTTTGCAGTGTTCCATATGGCTGAAAAATAAAAAGAAACAAACGATATATTTACAATTTTCATTATCATTACTCTTTCTTGATAAATTTCCCATGATTCCCCACCCAAACGGTCATCTTGAAACTTTTATTTAATTTGCTTTAGCTATTCGGTTTGCTATAAAAATTTCGCGGGGTGCGGCCGTTTTTGGTGGGAGGGGGGGTGCATTAATTTTGCTCACCTAGTGTATTTGCAGATTGGTATGAATAGAAACACAGTAAAAATTAATTTCAAGGCGAGCAATTTGCTTTTTAGAGCAATTTAAGAGAGCAGTCTAAAGCTCCCCTCTAGCATTTGAGGAGAGCCTAGAGAGGAGCAAGAGCTATGGCACTCCTCAAACGGCCAGGCCCGATTGTCTATAAGTACGGATAAATGGTTTATTTTTTATGCTCTTCAGAATTCTGCAATCTTCTGAATGTATGTAATGTGCAACAGGCTGACTTTATACTTAATCAATTTAGTAATGTTTCAGTTGTGGGTCAAAGCATTTGTTGATTCCTGTTTCAAAATGATGTGTGATACTTTTATTTTTTCTTAGTTAGTTTCCATTTACACATATTGTTTTATAAGTGACTATTTTGTAATCATCTTTCCTAAAACTGAAACATGTCTAAGTAACTTCGGTATATGTAAAATTTGAGTCAAGCAACTTTTTTTCTAAACTGTGGTTAAAAAGAATCTTTATGAGCAATGTTAAAAAAATGTTTTTTTGAAAGGCTTATCTTCTCAACGTTTCTTTTCGATCCCGAACACCAACAATGACATTATATCAAACAATTGAGGGTAAAATAGTTTTAGTTTGAGGTTTTTTACAATATGTTATCTTGGTTTTAGTAACCTTGAAAACTGTTTTGTTTTATGACAAGAAGTCCAAAAAGAACTATAAATTTTAAGGGATTTTTTAGCCACTCAAGAAGCATTTCAAAAGTTAGATTATAGTGTCTTTATAGTAGCATACGCTGTCTTTTATCGTGTGCTTGCTCATCCAACAAGAATTTTTTTATTCGTGTTATTTATTCCGGGATTAGGGCCATTGGCCTAGCCCATTGGTTCGCTAACTGAGCACATATTCGCCGTCAAAAGTAGAACTATAGAACGTTAATGAAACGTAAATTAGAAGTGAGATGAGTTAAAAGTGGAGATCTCCAATCGTTTCCTCTTATGACGAAATTAGATCTGTTCATTATCTAATAAAGTTATGATGTTTCGACTTAATCCAAGCTTCTTATTGATAAAATATCACCACAGATTATTGGAGTATCCTTAACCGAAATAAATCGTCAAGTGTTTTTGGTACATCAGCTTTTTAGCTCAGATCATTCCCTTTAAGGACACCTTGTTTGATAAAGAATTATTACTTACCATTGATGATGACTTTGTAGAGTTTTTTCGTTTTTTTTCTGCAATGTAAGGTGCAACATCGTTGCAAATTAGCCATGAACCCAAACTATTCATATTATTGCTCAGTTTTGGGTTAAATTTCTTTAAAATTGTATACTTATGCCACAGATCAATTCCTCTTAAGACGGACACTAATCCGACGTTTGAACATGTTAATTGTCCAAAAGAGATATTTTGTTGTTCTTTTAAACGATACTGATCAATAATTTATCTAATTTAGATATACCAAAGCTACCCACAATGAATGTCCAAGATGAGAAATTGGAAGAGAAAGAAGAAGAACCAGAAGAACTATCTGAGAAGCCAGCCAAGAAAAGGAAGACGTCTGGGCCTAAGGCAACAAACCCGTATGACTTGGAGGATAGTTCTTTTCTCTACCCTATCCTTCTTGCCCTAGGTATATTCTTGCCAACTCTTTTATGTTTATGCAAATTATAGATAGATTCACTGGCTGCTGTCTTAGAACAGTACCCGTCAGATTTGACTTTTATTGGACGATGACCAATATTTATTTCCCTTCTAAGCTGTACACCGATGTATTTGATATCCTGATGTGATCGCAGCTTAAAACGGTTAAATTTTAGCAGAGGTATTGTCTGCCTCTTCAAAATAAATGTTAAAAATCTTGAAGCTCTCGTTTTGTTAACTTTTTCTCGACTTTTCAATGGTTGACTCGCTTGCCAAGCGCAAGCAAAAAAATTTCAAATCGTGACTTATATTTTTCCAGCCCGTATAAGGTAACGTCTCAGTTAAGGAAAATTCCTCTTATTTATCAACGTCCTTCAATAGAATTCAAAAGTGTGACATCACCAAAAACCTACTTTTAAGAATTTTTTAATTTTAACATAAACATAAAAGGTCACCACGAAATACTTCCAAATATGCAAATTTATTCAAATATATCTAAAATCGGTCGAGATATTGCCAATAAAAGATTTGAAGCTTGCAAACGAATCACTGTTTTTTTCGTTCTGTTTATCGAGCTATGAACAGAGACCAAAATACAGAGGTTTGGTGAGAAAAGAGCTGATGCCCATATGGCCATATCTCAGCCAATTCGTGACACATTTGACTGATTTCGCACAGCTAGAGGTATTTCCTGATGCTCTTTCAAGCTATGGAATCCAACTTCAAAATTTCTAAAATGATATTTTTGTGACGTCATCAATTTAAACTCTATTTACGGTAAACTGTAGGAAAATTAATGACTTCGGGGCGCAAAAACGTTGATCGATGCTTGAACCATGAATACGATTGCACTCTCAGGAAAGTACTTCGATAAAATGATTTCAAATTTTGTCTCTCTGGCTATTGTGCACAGGGTATGGTAGAGCTTTATTTTTTATTTAGTTTAACACTAAGGAAAACTCGACTTTGTCATTTTCACTATATTATCAACACACAAACATCATTACAAGATTATAAGCACTTACAACAATAGTGTGAAAGCGAAAGTATTAATCCTACTACAAGGGGGAGGGGGGGTGGCCCCAATCCTATTTGCCGATTAATTGGGTGAGCCATTCTTTATATGCCGGCAAAGCTAAATATTACGAAACACCCCTAAATGGGAAACACCTCTTGAAGCACCCCTAAATGGCAAACCCTTCTCGTTTTTTACAATGGGTTATCACTTGAGTATAATTAAACACGAAGCTAACCAAGTTAGAAAAAACAACATTAAAAGGGGTGTGTAGGGGTAGCGAGATGCATAAATCCGCAAATTCTTCGTACTTACACAATAAAAATCTGTACTCCATGTACCAAAATACTCCCATTCCGCAGACCCGAAGACCCCTACACCTCCCCCACTAAACAAGATAAGACACCAAGAATGTGAACAAGAAGAGTTCCCAGTGGGGGGGGGGGCTATAGCCCTTGCTAGCCCATTGGCTGTGCGGTGTCTGTTCATTTCAACGTAAGGATTTGATTTGAAATAAAAAAACATATGTTCTCTACAATTAACAGTCAATCTGGCAAAAAGGTTGTCAATTTACAGGGCCTCTGATGAAGGGCAGCCGATGAAGGCCAACCACTTTTTTGCAAAACAATAGAGATTTTTGCAAAACAATAGAGATTTTTTACAAATTTTTGTCATGGGTGCTAAATTTTCCCTCTCCTCCATACTTTGTTCCAACCTGGGTCGGAGCCCATGTTTTCGGGCAAAGTTTTGGAGCACAATCTTTTGGAAAAAGGTGACCTGTGACCTCAAAGCGCACGTAACCTTTAAGGTGGTAGCTGCAGACAGTGCACGATCATGGCGGACGTAAACACTCGTTTTTCCCAGTTGGTTACATTCCTTGAAACCTATAGAGGAAGGGACAAAGTAATCAGGTTACTCAACTATGCAGCATACATTGCAAGTGGATTGCTGCAAAGATTACGGGGGAAAGATAATGACTTCACTACTGGGCGTCTAGCTGCTGAGCTTTCAAACCTCAGAGTTATGCTTCGGTTAATCGACGACTTTTCCATGTTAAAATATTCGCTCTCATATGGAATTGGAAAGCATGTATGTAATATCGACTATTTTCTTTCGTTAGTGATGACACTTTTGTTGTTTTGTGCAAGATGTCATTACTTGTTTTTTTTTTAAAAAAACTAATCTCGTGGTAGGCCTACTTTTGCTGACTTGTGTGCCATGCTGGCTGTTATGCTGCATACCCAGCTTAATAAAATACAACAAGCCACTGTATTGCAAAAATCATAAAATTGTTTAAAGAACATCCCAGCATGAAGATATTAAATTGCTTAATAAAATTTTTTTTCAGCTTTAGACCAATATTAAAAAAGAACTGCAGCAAATAATTATTTATCTCAACTATAAAATTGTTTGTGGAAATGATTTGGTAAGCACAAACTTTCTTGAAATCTCAGTAGATGTAATTTTGCAAATTGCGACTCATGATTGCAATTTTCATCCATTGCATTGTTTAAAGTATTTTTTTCCAAATCTTTTACAACAGTATTTGCATTGGAACTATTTATAAGAAAAAAATCCTTTTAGGTTAAAGCTATTAGAAATTTTTTAAAAAGCTTTAAATCAACAAATATTTCTGTTTCTGGTAAACAAATTCCCAAAGTACTTAAATATGCTTATAGGAAACATTTTTCTTCTCAAAAGGCCCTGGTCATTGTAGATGTTACTTGTATATGAAAAGCTGTGATTGTATATCACACAGTGTCTTTGTACTCCCTCTCAATGCAGCCACACCTTGTGATTCCTTCACCTGGAATTAGAGAGAGCCAGTGGCTCTCCAAATTCTAAGTGCTAGTTATTATCAATTCAATAACTCGAACCCAAAACCCTTGGATCTTCAGTCCCTGACCCTAGCCAGATATTTTCATGCTCTTCAAAAGGACTATATCACTCTCTTCAAAAACAGGACTATGTAAATTGGACTATAAGCCAATAAATACCATTCTGATGGACTTATTTAAGGCATATGACTGTTTGGCAGGTCATCAAATTATGGTGCTGTCACTCTTGAGATAAGATCACTTCACCTTCAATACTCTCTGCAACAGCATCTCAAGCTATGTATATGTATGCTCATTGCTCCAATTGGTTTGAGATGAATTAAATATATATATATCTTCTGGTTTATCTTCAACTTTAAAAAATCTACTTTTAAGCTACAAAGAATTTGAATCACAAAGTGTGGCCAAAATCTGAAGAGGAAAAGTTTTCTTTGGTTTCCATTTTGTTAAATTTTTGACCAGCTGCCCAGGTACAGAAACAAATAACAGCCATTCAACTGCTAGATATTGTGCTGATATCTTACAAATGTGGTCCAGATGCTGTGCATATAGTGAGTTCTGTTTGTACTCTTGGTTCCGAGCTTACTTTTTTCATAAAACTATAGATGACAAATCTTAAGAACTGGTTGTGTTCTGGGCCTAGGATATCTGCATACATAAGTTCTATCCCTATGTTACAGAATATTTAATAACATAGTGCTAATAATCAAATTATTGATATAATACAATTTAATGATATAATGCCAAATATAATAGTTTTTCAAATAATAGATATTTTGAGCAGTGTCCTAGTAGATCTTTTGAAAATTTTAATCAATTGGCATATTTCAAAAATAAGGGACACATTTTGAAAAAATTTTACCTAAGAACCAAGAGTATAGATCACATTTACAAGAGTATAGATCACATTTACATGATTATATGATATCTAAACAATGAAAAAAATGTTAAGAATTATCTCAACTATGTTTTGAACTACAGGGCAGTGAAGTTTAGGAAAAAATTCATAATTGAATTGTGATGTATTTTTTGGTTATACCAAAGTTTAAATTTTAAGATGAAGTTGAGCTAGAATTTCTTTGAAGCAGGGGCGGCTTGGAGCAATATAAGATCGGTATTGAAGATACTAACAATCTACTCGATAAAATGCCACACCCAAAAAATAAAATCCCCCACATGCCGCACCCCTTTATATAGCCTTGCAAAAAGGATTTTCAAAATTGGCTTCTAAAATGATGTCTAAATAGTTTTGATAATTTACTTCACCTTGTCCACATTCCAACAAAAAATAGCAAGAAACCCAAAACGTTTGTGGTATGCTTTAGATCATATTTAAAATGTTTTACTCCAAAGGGTTTATTTGCTAAATATCTCAGTTGTCCAGGATCAACTTGCAAGAAAATTAGATCTCGTTTGTATTATGTACCTTCCACTTGAAAACAAATGCTTCGTTGCACTCTTGATATACACGTATGAAAGGTTATCAGGCAGTAAAAACTGAGGCCTGTATCCAAAACCAAAGCATGGCCAAAAGCCTTTCAATGAAGCTGCACCATATTGGAAGGTATTCAGTTTGAATTCTAAATAGTGTAGCCACAAAGCTGTGACAGTTTGTGGACTGAGGCAATGGCCGAATGAGGCCATTAAAAATGAAAAAAATAGCCAGATAAGGCCAGCATTTTATTCTGATTATCTATGTTGAACATACTTTGAAACTTGCAAATTTCCAAGCAGTATTCTGTTCCGAAAACGCAAGCTAGAAGGGGACATGTACGCTCAAGGTATTGGGACAAGTTCTGCATGTACCTTCACTTTCAAAATTCTTTGTATAGCCTCACAGCAGAGCTCATTAATCTGCGCGAGTGGCGCTCGCAGGCACAAAAGCTCATTCTCAGGAATTTCTGCAGGCACATTTCTAAATTTATTTTTATTTACCTTTGTTGTATTAGAGTCGTGCTTTTTCAAACATCTTTCTTGGTATTGAAATTGAACGGTCAAATAGAATATAAAAGGTAGTAGTTGCAAGTCTTTATTACCAAAAAGACAGAAGATCCTTACTCTAAAGGTGCAATTTGATTCTCAAAATCAAGTGGTGGAAGAGATCATTTGCAATTATTGTATCATTTTTTTAGAGTATTATGTTATGACTTGTTAATCTCGTTCGTGCATAGTAGGCTGAAGAAATGACACTTTCTTTAAGTTAAAGTCTTCAAGCTTTTGAATCTGGTAGCTATCGATTTCTGAAATTTCATGCTGCACCTCCAAATAATTCATCAAAAACAAAAATTTTCGACAATTTGTGACAGCCAAACAAGCCTCAATTTCTTCAATTATTGGAGTAAAAGCCTTTTTATATTAAAATAATCAAATCTTACAAGCATGATGAACTCAAAGCTAAAAAACGGAGTATCCTTATAAGATACTTTTTATAATAAGACATTTCAACGAAAGTAATTGAAAATAGAATCTTTCTTCGAAATGAGAAAAAGCCAGTTTAATGATGTCAAAATTCTTGCAACCTTTGCCAAGGAAGCGAAAGCAAAATCCTTAAATTCACAGACCTTAAAACAAGATGTTCTAAACAAATCTGCTCCATTTAAAGTAAAGCGTTAAAGATATTGAAAAGCTTTTGATGAATTCGTGAAGATGTCTCTATTTGATGAAATCGAATCGATAACAGCGATAGGGCTACTTGACAACCCAAAACAACCCATAGATAAAAACTGGATCATTCCCTTTCTTATGTACACAATATAACGTTAGTAGCATTTATTATGTCATCTGTTCAGTTTTACATGTAGTTACATGTACTTCATGATGATATTGATATGGTATCTGCTTTTGACAAAGGCAAGTTGGTGTAACAGAATTTAGCATAACATAGGTTCTCGATTTATCGGTATCTGACTATAAATTGCACCCTACTTTACTTGGAGGCACATTTTTACTTGGCTTTGCGCTCGCAGGCGCAAAATATTATTAATGAGCCCTGCCTCACAGTTATCTCCAGTGTTGAATACCTTGTGACTGCTGGCCACTGGCCTCATCGGAAAACAAAAGGGATTAAGAAGTCTCTTTACCCACTGCCAAAACAATATCAATTGTTAAGGTCATTGATTTTTTTTAAGAAACTTCGCCCGCTTTGTAATGGCATTGTATGGGCAAAATAAAATTTTATTGGATTTTGATTTTGGAACATATTAAAAGCATTAAAAGTTGTTTGAAAAAAAGTTGGTATTTGTGAATACCTTGAATACCCCAGCGCACTGCCCCTGCTTTGAAGCATATATTTTAGAATATTTAAGAGTAGCTGTTTCGGTGGCTTGGTTGCAATTCACTATAATATACTCTATTTAGGAACGAAAAGCATTTGATGCCTTTTTGTAATAAAATTCCTTTCGTTACTTTATATATATGACATATATTTTCTTCTGGGTACTTACTTTATTCCTATTCCTTCTTTTACTTTATATGCATGATACAAACACTTCACTGGTAAGTTGCATTGAAATTTTGCCAGAGATTTAAAAAGAGGGATCCTGTACCATATTTCATAAACAGTCTAACAGTAGCTATGCTGCAGCATTGAGATAAAATTTACAATCTTCTATAAAGATTTCATTCTAGGAAATCTATCCCTCCATCCGTTACCAAATAAATAACCTTTAGCCAATTCAAGTGCCATTGTCCTTTTTGCTTCAAAATTTGCATACTTGCATATTTGTACCTTATTTACATTGTCAAAAGTTGTGTTGTTATTCCTTGCTTTACAGCATCTTTATTATGGCATTTAACATCCATCAAATTCCTTCTGTTACTTTATTAGCCATATTCATCATAGGTCTTAAACATTACCAAATTCATTTTTTTATACTCTGTTTATTGTCATTCTGTCATTGTATCTATCAGGAGAAAGATCCAGTCTGTCGAGTTCTCCAAGTCATTCAAAATTTTGTTGACCAGCTCTATTATCCAGTTGAGCATTTGGCCTGGGCAAGAGATGTTGGACTTCTGAAGGGAAGTTCAAACAAGCTATGGAGTTTTGGTTGTTTGTTATGGGTCATCTCACTTACGATGGGGATTTTGTCAAGTATAAGAAAGCTGGTGGCTTCTAAAAACATGTCAGAAAAAGATACAAAATCAACTAACAAGTGAGCCTTCCCAGTTACTTCTAACTAGAAATTATTATGCATTTTTACTCCCATTTTGCAACCTGGTCAGAGCTCCTGTCTATATTAGCATTTTATTTCAAGTTTGCAGCAAGGGCTGACACTTTCCCAAATATTAGGGGACAAGCCTATTGTTTTGATCTGCTCTTAAGCAAAAATGCAAAAAAGTGTTTTCCAGCAATGGAGAAGATCAGCAACAAAGTGAGCTAACTTTGCTGCATTGCAAGGTTCAGCTTTTGTTCACTTTGAGTTGCTTGCTTGCTCAAAAATTAGAAATGCATTTAGAGAGCCTTGGTGTGGCTTTCCAAAAAACTTAAAAACCCAATAAAAATAAACAAGAGGTTGATGACCAGCAAGTTAAATTTCACCAGATTAAATGACAAAAGCAAGTTTTGGCTTGGGAGACCCTTCAGGCTAGAAATACACTATATTTCTCCTAGTTTATTAATCCTTGTTTATTGAACTAACTCAAAAAGTTTTTAATTAATATTTTCAGGGAAGAAACACCTGTACATAGCAGCAAAGAATACAAAGAAATTGAAACCAGGCACATTGTTGGTATAACAAAGCAAAATGTGTCCCTTATTGTAGGACTGTGTGGAAACCTATTTGATTTGGTGAATGGGGTTCATTGGCTGCCTCAAGGGTTCCTTTGGTCATCAAAACTTCCATTAGAAGTTGTTGGTTTGTGTGGGACAATATCATCTTTATGCTTGTTATTTAATGCAATAACGGCTGTCTGATAGTCAGGAAAATTGTGGATTGTTGATAGTCAGGATTTTCGAAATATGTGGCACAACACTGACCATAATCTAACTATAATTCACACTATAAATTTGTATAATTTAATGAATATGCTAGGGTTGCTTGTAAAATAAAATGTTACCAGGTGATCATTTTGCAAAATAATTTGCCACAAAAACTCTGGCTAGTAAACATGTGGTTTTATGGGTGTTGCAAAACATAACTTTACCATTAACAGCATATTGTACCATAAACCAATATCAACTTTTCAGGTTTTCACTTGAGTATACAAATAATATTCTCCTCAAACAAAGAATATTTTATCTTGTCTCTACGAAATACATACTTCACAGATGCAATCAATGATTTTGACATCCTTTGTTTTTAGAAGGGAAGGCTCACAGGATTGCTGTGGGATGATTTCAGTTACAGTGGGGCTATGTTTCATTCAAAGTGCAATATTGCTTCAATTTCTTCTCATCAGAGAAGAACTATCAAAATACCTGCCTCTTGACTAAAATAATTCTAGCTATTTTTTATCACGTCTTGATTCAAGATACATTCAATAAATTGTAAAAAAATGGTTATGAGTTGATTTTGGTGAACAAGAGTGATTGAAAATGATTGTACAAAAAACTTCTTAATAATAGTGGACCAATATGAAGCAACAGAATGTGAACAACCGGAATTACAACTCAGGTATTTAAGTTAAAGGCACTTCAAATCTTCCAAGTGAGAACAGCGGATCTGGATATAGAAGAAAAATTTGCACCAACAAAATATTGTAGTCTGTTTGTCTACACCTGTTCCCTCAGAAAAAGCTTCCTAAGCTTTGTTTACTTCCATCAAGACCAACAATATATAAAATGATCAATTTCCAAATCAAATTGAGACTTAATCTCTTCTTATTGCTTCCTTCCTTCACATATCTTTTCTAGGAAAATATTAATAACTAAATCTTTCAACTCTTTTAACTAACTGCATTATAAACCTTTCAAAATGTAAGACTGGTTTGGTTAACCTTGTGTTCTTACTGCTCAAAGTCACTTAAAAATAATCAATGAAGTTGTGCGTGTTGTAAATTGAAAATGAACAAAATTTGATGAAATAAAATAACGACTTTGTACAAGAAATTAATATTTGGTACAACATTTCCAGCTTAACTAAAACGTTTTGACCTGATGAAGAGTTAAGTTTGAAACGTTGTACCAAATATTCATTTCTTGTACAAAGTCATTATTTTATTCTATCAAATTTTGTTCACTTAAAAATAGGTTGACTTTAACCTTGCCATTTTATAAGCAGAAGCAAAGTACACTAAATGTTCAAAAAGAGATGTAGCAGACCAGGCAAATAGTACCTTTTCCAAAATAAAATAGTACCTCGACCAAAATACAGAATTTCTAAAAAGTGGTTAAATTCCCAAATCATACAAAGTAACCTGGTTTTTTGGTATTTTTCTGTTTATTTCTCTGCCACAGGTCATTAATTGTATTTTAGGTACCTCATCATTTCATGCACATTTGGATGCAAGTGATTAATCCAAATATGAATACAAATTATGCAGATTTACACTACCGTACATCTTCATATTATTCCAATCTTTTGGTATATTAATTTCTGTTGTTTCTTGTTAGAACCATTACAAGTTTCTTTAGCAATCTTTGTAAATCTAGCACACCTTGTATGAGCAGTTTAAACAAAAGAAATGAAAAAAGTGCCAGCTTCTGTGCTGGAGATCTAGTAAAGCAGAAAAGTTAAACTAATAAGATAATTTGGGGTAGACCACAATTGTCTCTCAGGTCAAAATTCCATTCACATCTCATACACATTTTGATAATTCACTTTAATGAAATGAAATTTTTTTTGCCAATTGTTAATGATAGAAATGTTTCAGAGATGTGTTTCAAATGATAGAAAAAACCAACATGTAACTACACTGATTGCATTATAACCAGAGCATTACCTTTCGAACATAAATATCTATAAATTATTATATTACATGAATATTCTTATTACTCTAATATACAAACATAAATGTATTTTATAATCATTTATTTGTTACATTCAAATTTATCATTTATCATAGCTTGTAAACTGATATTATTTAAGGCATTGCAAAAATATGATCAATTTCTAATGACAATGGTAAAAAACTATTTCTGCTGTTTATTTTTGTGGCATGATAAATTTTTTTCTAAAGACATATTCACATAGCTTGTTGTATAGTTAAATATTACATAGTTAAGGGAGTAAGAAATGCTGTCTTGCAAATAGCATAAATATATGAAAATATATATCTCATTTTAAAATAATCACCTCATGGTAACTCAAAGAAATTTAGGACTTTTTTGGAAATACACTTTTTTGGTTAATGTTGAGAGCTGGCAGGGAACCTGCACTCCTCTGTCCTCATTGCCCATCAATGAAACATGACTGTTAATTCTGGACATCATTGACATTAAATCTTCATGCTCAGCGTACGCATAAAAGACTTGCAACATAGCTTCAAACAGCCAGGATTTTGAAATGACTCTTCCATCCACAGTAGTCACTATATCTTTATGGGCTAATTGACCCTGAGTTGTAGCACAGACAATGAGGATGTCACTGTCAGTAGGAATGCGGACTTCTTGATTCCCTCTATTTTTTCCATCCATTACTGCATTCTTACCCCGACCATATAATTCTTGTCCCCTGTCCATCTTTGTTCCACGACAGGATTGAAAGAAGAAAAGCTTAGGCTTTCCGATCAAGGATTTGCATTTATCCCCTTTCACCTCATTTGCAATGGCTTCAAAGTCTTCTGGAAGGTTATCTGTTCCAAAGATTCCCTCTTTACTGCCATGACTCATCATGACAAATGCAAAACAATCAAAGTCATCTATAATAAAAAAAAATTTTTTAAATTTTCTTAACATACTTTGGCATTTGACTTTTTTTATTTATTTACATGTTAATATAAAAAAGTGTAATAATTATATAATAATAGACAATTAATGTAATAATAGATAATTAATGTAATAATAGATAATTAGCCGGCCTTGCCGGGTAAGGTGCTCAATCAAGCACTCATATTGTTTCAGAATATTGTTGATCAAACTCAAACTATCTTCTTAAATGACCCCAATAGTATGATTCATAAGATTTGTACAAGAACATATACCACTAATTTTTTTACATTTTGATTTAACATCTGGCTTCTTTTAATACCATGTCTACAATAATACATTTTCTAATGAAAACATAACTTTCTATGTATCAAAAATACAAACATTTAAAACGAATTTTAGACTAAATAATAGAAATCAGCAATAATCAGACTTTATTTTGATACAAATTTGTCACATCAAATGTGCTCCCAAATATAATTGTTAATGGACAAACAAGAGTACAGCTAAACCCCACTACTCTGTTCCTTTTTTTCGCAAACCCCATCTTTGCCACTTATTTTTTCAGAACATAGAATTTTAAAAAGTATTTTAAATATATTGTTAGCCCTTCCCTGTCTGCTATCGACCATCACTTTCATGGAACAAACAAAAGTAAATCACCTGAAAAAACCATTATTCAGCAGTTGTTCTGCAATAATGCCCTAAAAACAGTTTATCAGTTGTTTCTTAAATACCTCCCACCATGATTCTGGAATATTTCTTTCACAAAACCCTCAAAAATTTCAATTAATCTAAGTTAGTTTTAATGAGCCTGATGTAATGCCAATACTGATAGCAAACATCTTTCCTTTTATTCTATGTTTTTTTGCATCCTGAAGTCTGCATTTCAGTGTTACATGCTTTCGAACAAAATTTCACATTTTTCTGTTAGAATATTTTCGGTTTAAACAAAATACATTGAATTTCTTTATCACTGGGTCTAACTTCAAGATATATTTAAACCTTAACCATAACATACCTAGAACACCAGGCTTTGCTAATTCTTGAATAGACTCTCGGATTTCATCCCTTTTCACATTATATAAGCAGAAAACATAGAATCCAAATGTTTCAAAAAGCTTCTTCACATTTCCACCCTCTTCTGCTGCTCCATTTCTGGGTGCTAGCCTTCCATCAAACCAGACATTGACTATAAGAAGCAAGTAGCCTTTTTTGACTTTGTACACCGATTGATTGTCCAAACTTGGATACTTGGATAGAGTGCTTCTAGATAATCTTGATGAAGAAGGGTGTTGATCTTGAATTGCTGATGATCCATATAAAAGATTATCTGTGTAAAAATGGCATTTGCGATTGTGTAAGAATAATTTTGCATGTTATGCTAGGAAGAAAGTCTAAAAATAATTTATTTGGTAGTATAAAACACATCAACAAAATTGAATTTTTTATCCCTTCAGAGCTGTGCTGTTTTATATTTTAATACGCATGCTTTTTTAATGCTCCTTGTTTTAGGTCTCAATCATACTATACCAGACTAGATTAGTTTCACATCAGATTCTTTGAACCAATCTGAATGAATATCACAGCAGGAGTGGCTGTGAATGACATTTTTGTGCATGTCTATACTATCCACTATTATTGTTAGCTTTGGATAGTACCTAATGTGTTTTGAAAATTCAAATTTTTTTAAAAATAAATTTTAGAAGCAATCCACTGGTAAAAATTTTCAGTTACTTTAAATTTTTTGTAATTTTCCATTTGACAAACTGCGATTTAAAAAGTCTTGTCCCCATATTACCTTTTTAATTTGAAAAAATGTAGCACTGAACCTTTTCAAATTTATGAGAAGCTAAATACTAAGTTTTAAATATTTAGTTTTAAATAAAGATGTTTATGATGAAAATTATTTCATGCAATATGAAAATTAGTTCGGTCGCTACTTCGTTTAGTTACTAGGATACATTTGGAATATTTAGAATGAATTTTCTTTCCAGATTGATTCAATGTGAAGATTCCATTTCAATGGTTAATTTATGGCAAATGTGAAGGTAACAAATTGACAACGCTAACCCGGGAAGAACGCTAACCCGGCGGGAAGGAACATCATAATTTGCAAGGAAGCCTGTTTGGTCCATTTGATGTTGGCATAGGATAGCAATTCTATTTTCAGGCTCTTAACAAAAAGGAAACGTAATTTCCATTCGAAGAATAAGTTTACTTAGGAAACTGAAAACAGACTTCGTGCGTAGGCCTGCAGACGAGGGTTGCACGAAAACAAACACTACAGAGGGGGAAACCCGTCACATGACGAGGAGAATAAATCAGAGTCACAGTGAACTCGAGAAGTGATTTGCGTGGTTAGTTATCAAAATATTTTTATTCTTAAATTATTAGATGCCGTTAATCAGGACTTGGCAAACATGAAGAGCAGGATCTGTAGCTTACCTTTTCCATAATGTGCACGCGAAGAAAAGTCAAAGGAGCTTTGTCTCGTGAGGATGGTCGACGAGTAACGTTCCTTCTCCTGTATCTTTTCAAGTACCTGCGTTGTTCTAGAAATTAGTTCTTGAAGTTCTTTTGCATGACTGCAGTCTTTAGAACATTGACAGTGCTCCAATGCACGAAAATTAATTTTGAGTATCTCTTCCAGTGCATTTGAAATAGAGTCGACTGAGAAATCTTTAACTGCTGGAAAATATTCCAATTCATCGTTGCTTGCTTTTGCCATTATTTGTTGGTAAGGGTTGAGACTCGAAAAAAATTCTGCAAAGCTGGTTTGTTCGTTACTGTCTGAAAAATAGATTTGAGTTGAGGCTATGTGCAGGCTTTTTTAAATATTCTACAATGCTCGCCTTCCGCCGTATTTCTGTCTGTTCGCCATGCGTAGTTGAAGCGAAACTGCTTGATGCGTCAGAATCTACTTCCCATGTTCCGCTTTGTATAGCGTGGGCTCAAATAGTTTTCATTGTTTACATTTTCCTGCACGGGTGGGGAGGAGGGGGAGGGGGGAAATGAAAAACAGGGTTTCTCTAGAACATTTGGGTCTAATTTTTTTGGAAAGTAGCATTACTTGATTAGAAAAGAGACGATTATTAAAAATACAGAACGTTACAAGTTAACGAATCATTTGTTTTTTATTCGATAATTTTTTAGGTCTGAACATATTAGAAAAAGATTTATAACAAAAATCATTTAATGGACAATTGGTTTAAATTCGGTGCATAAATCTAATGGCTATGTAGAAGTTGATTTAATGACAACTATCTAAAGTATGAAAAATATTTGCAAACAAAATTTGATCTTTAAAATGTTTTACATAATCTAAACAACAGTTAGTGGCGTAACAGAGGCATCTGGGACCTTAAGGAAAAACACTGAAACGGGACCCATTTTTTACAGTCTGCACTGAAACTGGACTCCTTTTTACAGTCTGCTATGAAGTTTGTATTTTGTATTAATATTTCTTTCATGGATCATCCGAGTTAAGGAGCATAAATTTAACTGAGACTTAAAGAACTTGTACCACCTAATTTGGCGCCAAATTTTTCTCTCTTGATATTTGTAGGTAAAAGCTAATTGAACAGGTCTTCAATATATTGCCACGATCTGGGGTTTCTAAAACCACAAAACGGCTATTTGAATTTTAGCAAGAAAAATTTCATGTGTCACTTTAGATATAAATCATTTTTGCAAGGAAAATATGAGATAGCATTGTCTGAAGCCATGTATTTGCAAGCATATCCAATGTATTACTATGTAATGCAAAATATATGCATTCCCGATATTTGGGAGGCGTAGGGGTATTTATTGGCATCCTACAGTTGGCTTACTGGCGATGTGGCTCTCGGAAATCTTTTATTTAGAAACTTTTTATCAAAGGGGGTCGACAGTTTTGTTAATAATAATCAATTCATTAAAAGTAAAGAAATCTTTGTAAGACCCCGTTTACACTGTCCCGTGCAAGTTGGGAACCGTGACAAAACTTTGAAAGCGAGCGAATTATGTACCGTCACGGTTCCGTTTTTGAACGGGACAGTGTAAACACCTATCCGAGACGAAATTGTCACGGATTCACAAAGAGGTCTTTTGTATGGCTGTTTCAGGTAATCGAGGCTTTGATAATGGCGCAACTACGTTATCAAATTCTGAAGAAAAGGAAATTCTGAAGAAAAGACGACCACAGAAAAGGCTTGTATTGTTTCCCAGTCCAAGCCTTCATTGGACTTTGCAGTTTTGTAGTCTAGAGTAACACTGAAAATCAAAGCCACCTTGTCGTCCGTCTAAGTAAAGTTTTTATCGGCCTTCCGCTCCATTTTAGTTCTCAATAAAATTTAGATTGTTGACTTCGGCGGCAAAATAAAAGCCTCGGTTGACTAAATACAGCTTCTTCTAAACATTGTTCTACCATTAAATTAAGGTCGTACCGGTACAGTGTGAACGGAACGGCTAAACGGAACAATTTGGAACCGCGACAGTGTAAGCACTTGCGAACCGTAACGGTACAAAATTGTCCCGGGACAGTGTAAACAGGGTCTAAGTTAGGGAATCATACCTTAGTGTGCTGCCTACGAATGCACCCAGACAGTACTAGACAGGACATATAGCTTGACAATCTGACATTCAAGCTAATGTTTACTTTCTCAACGGATTCTGGTAGTAGGGAGTTCAGGCTTTCATAATCTGCCAGGTGCCTTTTTTGAAAATGCCTGGATGTCACGTGATTGATGACGTCATTTAACGGTAAAAAATCATCGTTAGCTCCTCACTGAAGGGTTATTTATTTAACGCAACTTACATATTTTGACTCGTCTCATTGCAAGCTTTCAAATGATATATATATTTAAGCAAGATTTGCCGACACAAGTATTTTCATTATGACGTCATAACAAATTTTGCATGACGTCATCAAATATTTTATTGTCATAGAATTATACTTTAGCATAATTTTGTTTTAATATGATGCTTGCTGTCAGCATAAGCTTTTCTTCCATATGTTTTTCAATTAAAATATTAGTATTTAGTTCATTTAAATTGAATTTGTGCCCACCGCAATAGCCAAAGTTCGAAACAGGTAGTAGTCACTATCTGACGAGTGAGTCACTTCTTACTCCGAAGTCGCAAAGTCTTGCTCCCACTCTGAACCGGACAATTATTTCTCTGCATCTGCATTTGACTGTTGCTAAGTCGGAAAATATGTTCGCACTATTATAGGCTGTCCAAGATGTCTTCGCACTATAGGTCTTTAGCGCTGGGTATGAAAGTGTATGATTTTCTTCATGGGTAAATTCATCTCCTGCGTCACCTTCATATTCTTGTGATGTAAAGGAAGCTCTCGGAGATGAGGAATCTGCTTTCCTGTGAACCATTTAGACTTTAAACGGTCGAGTATGTCGTCCAAATTTCAACATCAGGCTTTTGAGACATGTCGTGTAGTAGTTGCACCTAAACAGTGTAGCCAAAATAACCTTGTTAAGTTGATACAATTTAATTCTTTTCTGATTGAGTGATTATGGATCTGCTGGAACTGCTGCAGATGATTTTTTCAGATTTGATAAATATCTTTGTCCCTAAATAGCTTTTATATGTTGTTCCACTATATTCTGCTGTTCCGCGAATGTCTTTGCTTTTGCGATAACTCCTTCGGAGAGACTTTTAATGATGACTTGTTTCTGGTTCCTCGTTAGCTTTTTTCACAGTAACCTTATCAATGTTGTGCTTATATATATGCAGTTGTCTCAGCCCACAATTCCATTAATCTGTGATAAAAAAAAAAAAATTTTGGAACCAAAAGTTTCAGCGATGCTTCAAATCTTGACGATCTGTTTGTTATTTATGCACATAAACCACTAATTTGTGGGTTTGCACTTCTGTGTTGCATGAACTAGCAGCACACATAAATCAGTTTCTTTTGCAACAGCAGCTACTTTTGCATCTTTCGAGTTACCATGCAAAATATTCTGGTTTTTGTGGTTACATCTTGAAGGGACTTCTACTTGCTTTTTGAAGTCTCCGATGCTTCTCCTCCTTAAGCTACGATAAATTGAATTGTCAGGGGCCTGTGACCCTCAGCGCTTCGAAAGAATTCGGGAGCAAGTCTCATAAGATTCTCTTTTTTTCATCAATGTAAAAATACTCTTCTTACTTTGGAGTATCTTTTGCTCTCCACTTTTTATATGCACTTGCCTTGATGACTCTCTTTTGCCGTTTGCTTGCTCGTGTGCTGTTTCTAAATATTTAGCGTTGACTTTGTTTCCATTTCCATTGCTTTAGCCTCATAAGGAGGATTAGCACATCCATGGATGTTCTTGAACCAAACACTGAATGCTTCCTTGGGTTTGATGCTACGAACTCAGGCCGTCTCATCAAATCTCCATTTGGCGTTTTCTGGTGGCGTTTTTACAAAATGTTCTCACGGACTGATGACACTAGCGCTAACATGGAAGAAATATCTCGAAGAAATGAGCTATTTTGCTCGAATTGTAGGTCGTTGCTGGCAACGAAAGTATAGTCAGAAACTTAAGCTGCATTCTGGGGCACAAAGATCCAGGAAAACAGCAAAAGCAGTCTCATTAATGAACAAAGACCACCAAGCTTTCGTGCTTGGCAAGGCTGCCTCTATCGAAAAGGCATTTTCATATCCCATCAAAACCATAACTCTAGTCTTGCAACTCCTGAAGGTGTACTGTGACAAGGAGATAAAGCTGTTCTTTATAATTTCATGTGCAAGGAGCCAAATCAATATATAAATCCACCATCAGAAAAATGCCAGATGGAGTATATTATTTATGAGATGGCCTTATTTCGCAGCAGAAGATAGCCTTTTTGAAAAAAGTCATGCACCTTCAGCACATCGGTAGGACATCTTGGATAGCCTATATTGCCAAGACATTCTTCCGATTTAGTGTAACATTCAAATGCGGATTCAAAGTGGGAGCAAGACTTTGCAACTTCGGAGAAAGAAGCGACTTCTTTATTTGAACTTTGGCTTTGCGGTTGGCACAAATTCAATTTAAATGAACTGAATACTAATTATTTTGATTGAAAAACATATGGAAGAAAAGCTTTTGCTGACAGCAAGCGTCATATTAAAACAAAATTTTCCAAGGAATGCGGAAGGTAGGGATCGTGCTAGTAAAACGCAAAACGAAAATTATTGGTATCTAGTTGTGGAAATGATGGAGGGCATGTGGGGCTAAGGTAATCGCGTCGGAAAATTCGGGCTTTCGGTGGATATTTGACAAATGATCAATTTGTCAGAAGCAGAAGCCAACCCAAGATGTTGTCTTTTGTTGGAAAATCGTAGGCCCGAGCCCAGCGAAATGGTTGAACAGGGAACGAGTGTAATCTCAAAAAGTGGCTGCCGTATGAAATATGTATTTTCTTAGTAAATAACTTAAAGTTCCTATCAGTGGAGTAGCGTCTGTGTTGTATGCTACGCTTGCGGCGCAAGCGCAAAAAATTCTAGACAAATTCTTAAATTCTTGCAACACTTCTAACGGTAATAAATACGCGGCTTCTCTTTCTGGTCATGAGCAGCATGCAGTGAACTCCAGCGCCAACATGCCAATTGGCTATTTTTCCAAGTAAACAGATCGCTCAAAATTGAGAAATTCGAAAAATCTAATAAACTGAAGCCCCTCCGCATCATTCTTTTTTCCCGTCTTTTTGCCGAAACATGCGATGCTCCAGTGCAGCTTCAGTGCAGCTTCAATGCCCAGTGTGGACTTGCTACAAGTCTCTCTCTTTCTTTTTTCCCTTTCTTCAAAGAGAGAGACTTGTAGCAAGTCCATGCCCAGTGCAGCTTCAGTGCAGCTCGAGAGAAGCTTCTGAGAGAAGTGAAAATTATCCGGACTGGAGCTTGCGGGCGGCCTGGGCACAAGCATTCCCAAATATTTGATAATCCAGAACATTTTTTTGCCTATAAGCTGCTTTTTGCGAGTATTCTTTGCGCGATACATCATTTCAAATCCAATTATTTTCCTTTCTTTACTTTGTGACTGTTATAAAGAGAAAAAGTTTCGTCAAAGTGGGGTCAAAGTTTATTTGTCATGATCCGCATTTCGTAATTCAAGTCAAAAGGCTTGCCAGTATAGTCAGAATTTACGGACCAGGGCATGCGGTAGACCTGACCTGAGCGGAAGCCTTGCCAAATAGTTGATGATTTGCCGGGACTAACTTTCTGAAACTTTACACATGGAAGCATCTTCAATTCTAACAACTCTCACAACGTCATAATGAGCAGAAACTTTTGCTCCTAACCTTTTCGCAATGTGGAGAGCTCCTCCTTGCGGGAATCCATAGCTGCATTATAGCATAATAAGTCTTACATTAGGTGAGCATTCGGTGATGCCTTTTCTTGAGGAATATGAATAAGAATAAGATCTTTCGCAAAACGATTTTAGCACTAGGAGTCATTCTGAAAAATTTTGCAAAAAAATTGAGCTTTTTTTAAAAACTTTTCGAATGCCCCCCTTCACTTTTAAACCTGTGTCGGAGCCTCTGATGCAGATAATAGACGCATTGATTGATTAGAATTACTCTAGTACAAATAATTTGTTACTTTCAGAATCAAAATTTATTATCACGATTATCATTAATTACCGCTTGTAATTTTAAGAAGCTTCTGATTAAACACACTTTTGCTGGTCAAATTATGATAATTTTGGTGTCAAACGTATCGGAAAAGATGGGAAAATATAACTTTTAAAAAAAACAAGACATAAAATTTCGCTGCATAGACACTTTAAAATGAGTTGGAAATGAAGGCTTTATTAACTTAAGGACGAAAAGAAAAAGAATCACTTAGGCCACTGGTATAGGGGGCGTGCGTGGTGGTAGTCGAATATTTTATCATTTAGCGGGTAGGCAGTTCTACTGTTCCTTGCCTGAATAAAACATTTTATAAAAACTTTTATAAAGAAATTTTCTTTTCTCATGTTTCACTAACTGTGTGCTGAAGCCATAAAACGATAAAAACAAAGCAAAAAACAAAAAATTGCTCAAGTCACCTTCCAACCCTAGCTAAATTTCAATCGAAAAAGGATAAAGGACAGCGAGTAGAAAGCTGCAAATAATTCATAAATCAAACCTTTTCCTCTATTTTAGAAGTAAAAACATCCCACTCTGTATCTTCATTCTCTTTGCTCTAACCATTTTCCCAACCACTACTTTCATCTTCTATTCTACCTCTGATGAATTTGTTGTAAAATTATTTTATTTGTTAAGCATGGTTCCGTTTAATAAACATGTTAAACGGGGGAAGTTTTATACCTTTTTCGGAAGGTCTTTGCGTAGGTTTTCCATTAATGAAATGAGAAACTTCACCAGAGCCGTGCAGCTAGTGTGAATTTAAGAAACAGGAAAACCTCAGATACTGAAAACTTTAAAGGCCGGGTTCCACGATCACTTTTTACCATCACTCTTTTCAATATTGGACCAACATGCTGAAAAGTGATCGTGTAACATACTAAAATTGTTCATTTTCGCTGCAGAATTTAATGCGCTTATCAGTTGTTAACCCTCTATCATTGGAAATTTTACTCTGAACGAAAGCAGAGTAAAATCAAAACATTATGTGACGTAAGAATTTGTCGGCGCCTTTTAAAAAAAGTTCATCACTTGGTTTTAGATCACAAGGGTGTAAGCAGTGCAATTGCTAAATATTGTGCTTGAGGGGAGTGTTCAGGCACCATTTGCAAACAAAGTTTGAAAAATTCAGCGTCAATTTAAAAAATTTCTCTAGGGCTTCTTCAAGGCTCTATGGGGCCTTTTAAAGTAATTCAATTTTAAAGTAAAAGAATTCAATTTTTAAGAATGTAATGAATTCAAGCATAAATT
This sequence comes from Rhopilema esculentum, assembly GCF_013076305.1. The sequence continues at coordinate 4,319,220 of NW_027019317.1, forward strand.
TTTTTTTCAAACATAGAAAAATTAAAACTGTTCATAGTATAAAAATCAAACTAAGAAAAGTAAAACATTTCAAACAATTAGAAGAAGATGGCTCCAAGAAATATTCTGGAATGTATTTACAGCTAAACTAAAGGGCGTGGTCGCAAAATTTTCCACTCGCTTTGCTCGCAGGGAAATCATTTTTAGTGTCTTACCCAAGGGCTTGTGATAACCATTAAATGCATAGCCATTTTCACTGTCAACAAGACATTTCCATGATATTCAGTCTGAGCGGGGCAAGATGCTTGACTTTTACGTTTACGTCAATCTTCGTTAAAGAAGGTATACACGATTTGATTGACGGATAAAAACATTTTGTTCATTCAATTTCAAAACATCTTAAGATTTAATAATACTATAAAGGGGAGTTCATGAAATATGTCGGCAATCATTTTATCGTCGTCAGCACTTTAGTTTCTAGCGCCACACCTCTCCAGGATGTTTCATGACTGGATATACCCATGGAGCTAGTCTGTATTTTTCGTTACTGGCTACGATTGTTCTTCGTCAGGAGTAAGATGAAGAATCTGCTGTCATCAGGAACCCTTTTCAATTACCCAACCATGCAATTCGGTTTTTCACACTGCCTCGCAGATCCTTAAGCTGAGTCAAAAATGCAACATTATGGATTAAGAAAACATAAACAAAATATCAGTTCAAGAAGCGTTTGTATCACTTAAGTGACTGGGACCCCCCAAAAGTGACTGGACCCCCCAAAAACCTGGAGCAAAACGTTTAAGAAATTATCGTCATTTTCTTTCAAAGAATGGAATCCCTGGTAGCTGGGTTAGAACGAAACTAAGTTTTTATGTGTTATTGCAACAAACCTCAGCCACTATGTAATAGTGTCAAGTGCAAGTTCACTATTGTTGATGGCTGTTATTTATGTTTGCAGAGTGGTCTTGAGTCGGTGACATTGCCCATGGGGGGATTAGCCCCAAAAATCTTATCCACTGGTCACCCCTTGAATAAATCTCAAAAATCATGTAAGAAAAGAATCATTTAAGTCGCCATAAATCTCAACAAACCCACATTACACATATTCTCAGTACACGCCTTTTTATAAAAATCCTAACTCAAAACCTAGGTCCTAAAGTTCCTAATTTCTGAACCTCTATAAAAGAATTGCGGTACCAAGATCTTCATAATAGCTCCTTAATTCTAACTGCACATTTAGTGACATGAAAATAGCATAGACACAACAAATAAATCCTTAAGTCTTGCCTCTAACTGTAGCAAGGAACAAGGCCTAAAGACAAAGAGGGCAAGAAATAAATTAATTTGCGTAAAAGTACAACGTCAATAAAGAAGTACCTTTGCATTTAATATAGAGGAAAGCAATGACTACACTTTTCATCATAAGAATACAATAAATTTTGCCCAGCCTAAATCTTTTTAAGAAAAGATTCGTTTTGAGACCGAATATGTTTTTAAATGCATCCTTATTTTTTCGAATCCGATATGGTTTCAGGAAAAAATCGCTTGCTCTTGAATACACACATTTGGGAAAAGCGGAAAATGTCAGCATTGCGTTTCTCTGTTGCGAATAAAGCAACTGCTGAAAATGTGCCCTCTACGCCAAAGGTAATGTTTTCTTTCTTTCCACAACGTCTGTCACTAGAGTTTCAGCATGACTCTTCCCCTCCCCAATTTCTCCCAGAAACAATAATCTGTATTTTTCTGAGTAACTTCGATTTGTCTATCCTGAAGGGTGTAGTATTTTGTTAAACTTGGTCTGGGAGATGCTTTTACAGCTTTTCTAGAAGGTATGATTTTAAAAATTTTCTTTCGCATCGGACCCAACCATGGTTGGTCTTTCTACGTCACTAAACTTGATTCTCAGTCCCCCAGATTCAATATCTTCCTGTTGTCTCTGAAAAATGTTATCAGTTCTATTATAAAAAAATTAGCATTCTAAGAAATATCTGTAAATTCCTTCTATAGAGCTGAAAAATTCTTACTAAACCTACAATAACACATACAATAAATTGCTTGTTGGTGCCATGAGCATTACTAAACCTGAAAATCTTGATTTTTGTTTTTTACGTCGTTGTCTCCATAACACATACAATAAATTGCTTGTTGGTGCCATGACCTTAATTCACACGCTCTGCTGACCTTCCATTCCTCCCCCCCCCCCCTCCCAAATTGACACGACAGATTTACGGCCCTGGCAGCTGCCTGCAGAATATGTCTCTTTTAGAAAATGCAATATAAACATCAAAATGCAATTGAAGAAGGTAGCATTCAAAGTACCTAGTAGAAGTAGGTAGTACATAGCACGCTGTTATGTTGAATTTGCAATTGAGAAGCGTCTTTATAATTTGTTAAAGAGTTTTTTGTCACACTACCTCTTTACTCACCGCATACGATAAAGTCCTCAACCATCCTCCGGTCAAATTTTTTCCTTCCAAAACCTTCCTCCAAATTTTCAAGCAATCACCTTACAGCTCAAGAATAATATTTCTTTTTATTGTCAAACAATAAAATCGATGGAAACATGATATAATATACATTGAAAAATTTCAAAACCACGGGCCACGAACAGCATTATTTTTCAGATGTATTTTTTTGGCATTTAAAGGGCGTGGCTTAGAAATTTTGCGTCTTTTCGTGCCACCAATCACCATTCGACTCTGCGACAGATTCAAAGCGCAGCAAATAAACAAGTTCAAAATAAGTTGTCTTTTTTAGATTCTATTTTACCAATATCTTCTTCAAACTTTCTATTGTTTCTCAAACCTTCTTCCGGTCGATGACCGTGCGACAGTAATGTTTTCTGGACACTGTTTTTGTGCTTGACTGTGCAACATTACTTTGTCAATAAAAATGACATGTCATGTCAATTAGGAATTGATACAAAATGATGACTGACTGTGGTGCGCATGATTTGTTGGTCAAAGGATCACAGGTTCCATATCCTTGTGCCTCTGTGTTCAACTTCTTCCAACAAGAATCATTGGCGACATTTGTTGCTGTAATAGAAAAAACAAGCTTAAAAAAGGAGTTTCAATAGAAAACAATACAGGGACAAACTATAGACAAAGATTTTATCCTCTTACTCAAATCTTGGTAATAATTTCCAGAGTTTTCTTATTGGTTTAGTATCTAACAAAGGTTATCCAGAAGCATAATTATTAACAGCTCAAAATGACAACATTGGCTATGGCTAGTATCCTGTTTTCACCTAATCTAGCTTCATATCTAGTCCCAGAGATTTTTACACTGTGTGCTCTTTGATTCCATACAATTGCCTTTGTAGCAATAGGACATTGTTTTCTAAAAAGAAAGAAGTCTTAGGCCCTTTACAAAACAATGGAAAACCTGAATTGAATACAGCTCCCTGCCACATTTTCTGTTAATTTTTTTTTACTTCTTGAGATATGAGTTTAAAGTAGAAAAATTAGTACAATTTTAAACTTTACAAGGTTTACATCCTCATAGGGACTAACTATTGAGCTAAAACAGCTGGAAAGAACGTTATTGAGGATCTGAGAAATATGTCCTTTACAAGTATCATCAAGAAAACTTCAAAGTATAATTGTAACGATCCATCCCTAATAAGAAAGAGAAAAACTAGATGCAATTATAAATTCTATTGAAACTCGTTGTGACCAGTCCAGTTTGAATTTTTTCAAATATAGTGTCTTTTTTGTTAAGAGGGTTCTTTTTCCAAAAAATTTGAGATCAGATGTTACAAGATAATATCCTAACTATAAAAATTGCCAAATCTTTTGTTTTTAGTTGATAGTTCTTCTGTTGGTATTTCAATGTTAATACTTTCTAGTAAACCATGCTTTATTTATTTTTCCCTTCCACCTTATTTCGACTACTTTTAAAATCTAAAACAAAGTTTTATTAAGAGCTATATCATCTCGTTAACTAAGCCTAATTTTGGACGGGGATGTGCCATTTTGGTTAAAAAATTTAGACCCATAATTCCGCAAAAATGATGAAAACTATACCAATAATCCCGCAAAAGCAAGTAATATTTCTAAAGCACAACGAAATCTTCAAACAAATTTGGCATGTTCTTTGCGAAAAATCTCGTACCCACAATTCTGCATATTTCTTCAAATTGGACCCTTGGTTCCGCACATATTTCAAAAACGAAAATAATGTTTTGGCATTTTTCAAAAAAAAGGCACCCCTAAATAATGGCACATCCCCGTAACTTCAAACATGTTAAGGTACCCTCCCCCCCGAATAAATCATAAATGTCATTTGCAATAAAGACCTTTTCTATTTAATGTAAACATCGAAATCGTGTTCCATTAGACGGAACTATGGGACAGATTGACGAAACAAACGTAAATATATTGCTTCGGATTTTCCTTCAGTCAAAATCCATTTTAGATACTGTTTTGGCCATCCCAAGTCACCATAATTTTAAAAATTCTTGCCATCAACCATGGTGGCGATCTTTCCTATGCCCTTTCAAGACTTTAATATTTTGCCTCATCCACTTTTAAATACACTTCGCCCTCCCCCCTGAACCTAGCCTACTAGCTGTTAGGATCTAGAAATCAAATTGAAAATTATAGCTGGATAAATGTTCTAGTTATTTATCTAAGAATCTTTTCTGCTTAGTAATAGAGTTGTCAAATGATGACGTTACAAAATTTATTTTTAAAATTTTTGAAATTTTTTCTTACTACCTGAGAGAGCATCATAAAATACCTCTAAATCTGCAAAATCAGATATTACGAATTGGCTGAGATATGACCAGATGAGCACAAGCTCTGGCCCCATCAAACCTTTGTAATTTGGTCTCAGTTCATAACTTTATGAACTGAGCCAAGATCGAGGGGCAAATCACTCTAAGAAAATCTCGTACACCTTTTGTGAAAATCCTATTGTTTTACCCGAAGATCCCCATAAATCCTTTTCTATTAGGCAAAATCTCGTACGCTATTTTCAAGAGTGAATCGCCCCTCGGCCAAAATAACAGTAATCCGTTAGAAAACTTCAAATCTTCTATTAGCCATAGCTCACCCGTTTTTTAATAAATTTAACTGATTTTGCATATGTGGGAGTATTTGTGGTCAAAATTCGAAAATTCTAAACATATTTTTTTGTGACATTACACTTGAGAACTCTATTTTTTTGTATCATAGTGCTTCGGTGACAAAATTTGTTTCTGTTCTTTTTCTGTAAGTGAAAACGAATTGAATTGAATTAACAATTTGGTAATCTCCAAGACCCGAGGTAAATAACGTAAGAGTTGAATTGTGACAACAAGCCTCCGCGAGGTGCAGTAAAAATGGTTAGAGTTGCAGTAATTGGAGCTGGTGTTATCGGCCTTTCTACAGCTTTTTATTTGAAATTTTCAGAGCCATCCATCGATGTTAAAATTATCACCAAGGACTTGTCGCCGCGAACATGTAGTGATGTTGCAGCGGGGTTTTGGGAGCCACATATCTTGAGGGATACTCCAATTGAATTGCAAGAGTTAGCTTCTATCCTTTTCTTTTTCATTGATTGAGGCAGCTGTTGATGTTTCGAATGACTGAACGATACAACAACATAGTCGTCGGAACGATACAACAATACAACAACAATACATGAACGATACAACAACATAGTCCTTTACAGTGTCGTCGGAACGAAATTCATATTGGGGGGGGGGGGGGGGGGTAGGGGGGCTGCCCATTGTTTTCCTTCTCATTCAGTACACTGTTATAAAGGAAACATACTACAGTTCGACAATTATTGGGGGGGGGGCTCCAGCCCCCAGCCCCCCGGTTCCGACGGGCCTGCTTTAAAAGAACGAGCCTGGTGGATGTAGTAAATACTTATGGGGAGCCGGTTGCAGAGACGGCGCCACGAAAAGGAACCTGGGGGGGGGGGGGATGAGAATCAAGTTTACTGACATAGAAGGACCGAACAACATGGTCCAACGGGGAAGAAAATTTTTGAAATTCAGCCTTCTAGAATGACTAAAAATGCATTTCCCAGACTAAAATTTAACAAATTGATATACTGCTCAGAACAGACAATTCAACGATTCTCAGAAAATCACTGATTATTGATTTTCAAGGCCCTCAAAAAAAGGGACCCCCAAATTATTTCTACATCTATGTTTTGAAGAATCTGCTCAAGTTCACCTAATTTAAAAACTTTTGACAGTTCTTAAATTAAAGCTTCTATAGATCAACTCCTCCTTATTAACAAAAATTATCTTTCTTATCTTGTTATTTTGTTTGACATGTTCTACAGTGTTGGATAGCACTTTCTTGCAGTCCATAAATAGGGGCCCCATCTCAGTTTTTTCCCTAGGGCCCCAGATGCACCTATTTGCCACTGTATTAATGTCAAACCATTCAAGTTGCTCTTAGCCAAATTCTATTCTGTTCCTAAATCAAGATGGTTGTTGTAGAGGAATGGTTTGACACTTCAAGGTGACTAAACATAGATTTGTAAGCTTTGAATATAAACAAAGCTTAAAATGTCACAAATCAGCCAACCATGGCACCCTTGAAACAAAAAATTTGTCTGTTTCATCATTTTTGGTACCAAAGATTTTCAAAGATTAAAGCAAAGTTTGCAGAACTATTGGGTTTTCTGCTTGATTTTGAATTTTAAGCCACAATATTTTGACAATGTATTGATTTTTAGGTAGATTTTCGTTACCATAAGCAGCCTTATCTACTTGATTAAAAATGTTTTGTTACGATTTATTCTTGATTGGAATTTTAAAAAGGTCTGTTTATTTGTGTTTTTCTTTGTACTAGGAGATGGAGTGGAGCAACATTGGACCTTGCAGAAGAGTTGATATTAAGACCTGATGCAAAAGAAATAGGGGTTGTGTTGTGGCCTGGATATCAACTTTTTGATTATGAAATAAGCAAGGTAATAATGACAAGGGCCAAGATAAAATAATGACTGATATTTTTTTCATACTTTATAAAAAGCCACCCTCCAAAAAATATCTTCATTAAAAATTGATTTGCAGTGCAGGATAAGGAATGCAGAAGAAATATGGCTATTATTTGAAACTCTTTGAAATTCAGTATTTCTAGCAAAATATCATAATGAAACCAGAAAATTCAGGTAACATGGTCTCAACAATTTTAGGTTTTATGACATATTATTAACCGTTTTATGAAAAGGAAAGTGTGCTCTTATTGTTTTGCTGACATTCAACAAGTCTTTCTCCAATTCAATTTTTGTTCTGCTCACAGTTTCCTGATCTCTTTGAAAGATGCCACACTAAGCGGTTCTTGACAAAAGAGGAGATGAAGAAATTTCCTTCAAAGTATAAGTATGTTTCATCTTAATTAGCTACAGTACAAAGTCTCAAAGTTAATTTATTGAAGCATGATGTTGGTGGTGCAACACTACTGCTAATTTCATTTAGCCTCCGGTTCTGCAGCTAGGTGCTGTAAAATATTTTTGTTGAGAGTTTGACATGTCTGTTCTAGAGGTACTTTCTTAATGAAGGCCTACCAGCAAAAAAGGATCCCTTTATACTTATAGTTACTGTTATCCATCAGCACAAAGAAGAATTTCAGACAACCCTGTTTAGGCTGAAAACAATGGCCACCTTTACGTATATGCGATTTAAGCATATTCTTCCCTCATCTGGGTTAAAAAAGCCTATTTCCCCCTTTTGGAACTGAGTCACATAGTCATATATTGATCTTCATCACTTCATTGGCCACTATGGTGTTAGCAAATAGTTGCAGTTAATCCAAAATGAAAATTTGGATAATGAAGTACCTGTTTAAACTTCTCTCTCAACATCAACAATTTTTTGTAATTTACATTTTTGCTACCTCATTTAGGTCAGGATTCTACTATGAGATGTACACAATTGAGGGAGGCAGATACATGGCATGGCTAATGAAAAGGTATTTATATTTCCTGCTTAAAAAGAGGCGTTTTGTCTTACTGGTAAGCAATTGGTGTTGGAGACATAGAGGCTTTAAGGGATGCAGCCGTCTCTAACCATGCAATATTTCAATATTTATTGCATTTCAGTCTCCATTCAGACAGCTTTATCTCAATAAAGCAATTATATCAGGGCAAGGTTCACACTAAGTCCCCCTCCTAAATGTTTTGCATCTGCTATGCCCATGAAAATATTTAAATTATCCTCCAAAGATGTAAAGTGCAGGTGGAATTACTGATTGAGATCCAATATATGTTATGGTTCTTAAGAATCATTGAAGAATTAAATATTGTGTATGCAGATAATTTTTTTGCTCATGAAAAATCAAAGAGTATTTATTACTTGTTACATGCATCCATGCCTCTAGCTTCTTTATCAGATCATATTTTTCTTTTTTTATAATTTTCCCAGTCACTTAGTGTGTTGAATGATACTCTTATAATTTGTAGTGTTCGTGAAACGACTTCCAGCGGCATCAAGTAGAAAGGATGACTTGTGTTTATGATGTAAAGACATCCTTTAAATATCATTTGCACTATGCATTTGCGCAAACATTAGTGTTGAATGTTCTACAATCTTTACAAAGAGCATTAACACAAACCCACGTGAAGTGAACCACAAGAGCACTTATCCAAGATACCAAATTAAAAATGTTATTTCAAGGTGAATCTACAATCTTGAAAGACAGATAATACCGACTGTGTTTGATCTCACTGCTTTTTTGTCTGTTGTGTTTTGATGCAAACTAACCAATTTTGACAAGTGAAGAAAATTAGTATAACCAGTGGCACTGGCTGCACTGTGTACTTGGAGAAGGGCACTACTTGGTTACCAAGAAGTACTATGTACCTGGAAAACTTTGTTTACTCTGTATAATACAGTTTTATCTGAGGGTTGGACAGCTTTCAAGTTGGAACACTGAGTCTTGTGCATAATAAAATCATCAGGAAACCATGTGCATTATCTTGTAGAAGATTATTTTTCTTCCTTTGCACCTAGCTGGCTTACAGTGTTAATGTCTTTAACTTATAATTTTTTTTTCAAAATACAATATTTATTTTCAGATTTCGTGAAATAGGAGGAACTGTCCAAATAAAACAAGTCAAATCATTTGATGAGGTGAGAGCTAAGTATCACTTTTTTAAATACAGGTGTTGAAAATATTTTTTCTTGCTACAGGTTTATTTTTTGGTTACATTAAAATTATGCCATGACGTATCAAGGGTAGATCTGGGTAAATTTAGGTCTATTATCGGTAACAAACCCTTTCAAATTTGCTAATAAATGATTTAGACACCTGTGATAGATGAGTGATGGATGTTCAATGACATGCTGCACCCCAAGAAAGAGAAAAAAATCATTTCAAAGGCACTGCAAATACCTTTTAACTAATTACTTTCTTTTACTAGTTACATGGAAATGAAACTGGTTTCAATTTTTGCTAAAAAGCGACTCATTGGTGCACTTTTTACAGACTTGTTACATTTTTCATCATCATAATTCATGACTACGTGCATTTTCTTAAGCACGAAACGGACCTGAGGACCAAGTTCTCAGTTTGTAGTTTTTCTCAGTATTAAAGTATTGTAGCAGTCTTCTGTAATTACTAATAGATAAATAAGATGTCCCAGTAGAAGATAGCACAAAATCAGACCCAACAGGCGTGGCTACAAAATCCTTTGCTCATTTCATTAAGCAGTTTTGCTCGCTAGAATTGTTGTTGGTTTTTGGTGCTGCAACCTAGACTTCGATCGTGATCAGGGTCAGTATTTAATACTAGGCAGAACCCTAATTGAATAAGTATGATTTAACACCTCTTGTGATTTGAGCAGATGGGTATATGGATATATACCCCGCATTTAACATCGCCACTAAGTCCGCCAAGGAACAACTATCACATATCTATAAAATGACACGTTGGAATGAAATGAATATGCAGAAAGACGCCAGATTAAAGAGAAACTATGCTAAATGTTTTCGTAAAAAGCAAGCTACGAATTTGCAGAGATAACAATTTTCTGCTCGTTGTTTAAATTCTTTTATAAAGTTTTTATAAAGTATAGTACATTCGCTGCGAAGGTTCCTAGAAAACTTACTTTTTCTAGGGCAATTTCAGCCACCCCTTCTTGCTCTTGGAAATGTTTTTATTTACTATAGAATGATAACGGTTCAATTTAGTATGATACCAGGCCCTTGTTTTTTCCCTAGACCTTCATCAGCTAGTTTATGTTATTCCCTTTTATTTCGACATGTTAATTTTCAAACCATTTACACATTTACTCTGCTGTGTAACGACCCCAAAACATAGCACAACACTATGAAGGAAAGTCCAAATTGTTTTCAATCTTTATTGTTTTCCTTGAATCTATGAGTTTGACCACTACATTCCTTCCCCCTGCCCATAGGATGTGGTTGCATTTTTGTGTCCAGAATTGCGACCGTTGAGAACGCTATTTTCAAATCCGAACTACGTAATAGAAACGGGACCTCGTGGTGCAAAACATTTTCGTATCAACCGCCCACCTGTGTTGGTTGTGCTCCATTTTTTATCGCGGAAGGAAATCAAGCTTTACTGACCAAAATTGATGACGAAACAATAAATACTACATGTCTTGGTTCTATTGGCTTCATTGTTCTTAGTTTAACATGCGTGTTTGTGTCAGTTCTTTACAGTCATATCACAAACGTCACAAACGTAACGTCATAAGCAATTAAACTAACATAGTATGTGATCTAACTTTGCTTTTCCTACGCAAACATAGCGAATTAAGTGTAGCTGTTTAGTTGGATCATCCTTGTCCACAAAAATGTTTAAGGACCCTGTGGTACCACCTTTCAGGACTTTTTCACTGTAACTTCCCGCAATGCAGATTCTTACGGTGCTGTGTTAAAAATGCTTGATATATACACCCAGCACCAGCAGCGTATTGGCATCTTGCGTATAACATCACTTTATTGATGGGGGACTAAGTATGAAATTTCTCAAATATTTTCAAAATATTTGAGAAATGTTTGAGATGTAGAAAAATATAAAAAGATGGATAAATCATAAGATATTCATAGTTATATCTATGTAGCTCTTCCGCTAGACTTTTTGGTGACTTTCAATTTCCTCATTGATTCCCTAAACATAATTTTTTGTGACCTTAAAATTCAATAAGCTTTTTAAAAAAGACCTTCCGCTAACCGCAAGCTCTCTTTCTTTGTAACTCGACAGCCCTCTCACCTCAGTGCCACTAGCCTGAAGGGAGAGGAATCTAACGGCAATTTTAGGCCATGGCTACATGCCTATTTTACAGAAAACACCCTTCATAAACGGAGAATGCCAATTTTAACCAAAAGGAAACGCCCACATTCAGGCTACGTTAGGGCAGCTTCATCGTCCTTGAAATTTCATCTTAAAGAATACCTAGCTGAATTCCTCTCTCCAAAATTTTTCTCATCTACTTCAGACGAAATGCAAAATCATAGATACTCTCCTACTTGATGGTGATGGTCTGTGACCAAGGCTAGAAAAGTTGCCTTATTCTTCACTTTTAAACCAATCGATGTTTGTAGCTGACAGATTGTCCTTTTGAAGGAGCTGTGTAAATTGTTACTTTAGGTTATTCTAGAGATCAGATACTAGAAAGTAATATGCAGAAGCTAAAACAGGGTTGGAGTGAGAGAATAGTTATTGGGGAAGGGGGTGTGAAGTGGTACCCAATACTACCTTACAATATACGCAATTGTTAAAATATGTCATTGTGGTTCCTTTCTTGACAATGTTACACTTTCAGATGTTTGATTTGATATATAAAATTCTTTAGCTTGCAGACTCACATGATGTCGTGGTAAACTGTACTGGCTTTGGAGCCAGGGAACTTTGTGGTGACAGCTCAGTCGAGCCAGTTCGAGGCCAGGTTATAAGGGTGAGCAACAAGCATGGAAACTTTTTCTTGTGTTCAATCCTCCTCAATAAATGTTAATGAATGTATCTGAAGAGGCCAATAGGCGATGATGTTGAAACATCTATCATGTGAAATCCAAACTTGATTTGAAATCTATCATACGAAAAAGACTTTATATCTGTCATAAGAATATAAACCGTAATTTTTTAGCCGTCGATATCACTAAAAATTACTAATTAGCTGGTATTTTTGTAAATGCTCTAGAACCACCACAAAGTTTTATCTCTAGTTAAATACTCAAATTTCTTTGTAAAATTTTCCATGGTAGTTGGCAATTCTTTGTTATGTCAAAGCACCATGATTCGTCTGACTGCTTTTTACCATCCAAAAATATGTTGCGAACAAAGTCGTCATTCTAATTTCTATTTTGTAAAAGTTGTTCTGCGCAGTACAGACAAATGATTAAAGACACGAAACCCTTTTTATTTTTCAGATGAAAGCGCCTTGGATAAAGACTTTTTATATTAGTACGTTGGCTAACCAAGGAAAAGGGGACGTGGCGTATATCATTCCAAAGTAAATCAATATTCAGTCTCTCTAAGCTTGTCTCTCTAAGCTTGTCTCTCTTAGTATATGTTTCTTCGAATTTTCACGTTTTAACTGAATTTAGCTGGGCGTCAAGTAATTTGTTCAGCGAAGAAGGGCAGTGTCCTATTTTAAAGTAAAGAAGCATATGAGGAACTGCTCACCGGATTACTCATGAGCCACATAATAGAAATCAGTTCCTTTTTCAAATTTATGCACGAGTAGTCGCATTAAAAGACACGACATTAAAAGACAAGTTTGTAATTGAACTATTGTAAAATGGGGCAGTGTGTGAATGGCAGGGCTTTAGGCTTGAATAAGAAAATGTGACAGAGGAGATCAGCTGGTAGAATAATGCCGTACTAGTTGAAAAGACAAACGAGCGAAGATCTTCAAATGTGTGAGGTAACCCTCCGTCCTGTCGTCAAAGTGCATGCAATTATGATCTCGTTCTATGCGCATGCTCTTTGATTCCAGGATGGAGGGTTGCCTCACTCACCAAAGGTCTTTCACCTGTTCGTCTCCCCAACATTTACAGAGATGCTTGATTGCAGATTCAAGATAATTTAGTGTGAGATCATTGATGCCTTCTGTTGTGCAGTTGCATAAGTTGGCATAAGTAAATATATCAATTCGTACCGTAGAGAAAGTAAGTAAAAGTTTCCTCAGGCACTTGAAAGTTCTAGTAAAATCAGAAGGGCAGAGAGAAAGGACTCGGGGGAGCGGAAATGGAAAAATAATATAGAGACGGAAAGTTTGAAGGGAAGGAAAGAAAATGAAAATATTACAGCATGTTTCTTGCACATATCATCCTTAAGTATGATTCCGTAAGTATGGTTTGGCAGAAGTATGATTTCTGGACCTGTTTTTCGGAGAAATTCCGAGTGGAAGAGAATGGATGGTATTGATGGGAAAAGAAAAAAGTTGGAATTTATTGTAGCAGTTGCTGCTATTTCGCTCAATTTTCATAATGATATAAAAAATAGTTTAATTGTTTGTCTCGAATGCGGAATTGTCTCAAAATGCGAACTGATCTTACGTTATACATAGTTGGAAATGATGTTAACGTTGAGTATTTGAGATACGTTTAAGAAAGAATTATTGCCTCAGCCAAATGTTATCATTTTTTGACTTTAAGCTTGGACGCAATAATTCTTGGTGGTACCGGACAAGTTGGAGATTTCAATGAAGAAGTGGACAAAAACGACAAGGAATATATAATGCGAGAAACCTTGCTTCTAGAGCCTAGTTTAGCCGTAAGTAATAATTGTTTGTTTTGTTTTTTAAATCGATTTTTACTGCTAAGATTTTCACAAACCAAGTTGATGGAACGTCGCATATCCTGTTTTTAGGTATGGGAATTTGGAATTTACCCTAGATTCTCTTGTACAACTTTTTATGCTCAGATTAGGACTTATATGAACACATTCTTATTCTCACAAAACCAGAAAAAACAAGGAGGAACTAAATATATTTTATGCACGTTAATTTTAGCAACTCTACAAAGTTTCAATCGGTTCGGAACATTTTACAAAGGTATTTAGGCGAGGGGCGATTCACTCTTGCAAATAGCGTACGAGATTTTGCCTAAAACAAAAGGATTTTTGGGGATTTTCAGATAAAACAAAAGGATTTTCACGAAAGGTGTACGAGATTTTCTTAGAGTGATTTGCCCCTCGTATTTAGGGGCTTTCTATATGCTTGTGTCTACAGACAGGGGTTTCTTCGGAGCTCGTTATTGTACACAGAAAGATCTCCCCCCAAAAATTGTATGACTCAAACCCCCCCAAAACGAACTTATGGCCCTTATTTTTAACAAATATTTGCAGATATAGAATCCGTGATGTTTAATGCCTCAGAAAGAGCCTTTTGCTAAATTTTGATTTTTATGTCAGTAGCACTTTAATTGACTGCAAAAACTTTCATGGGTCGTCATAAATTTATTTATGTCGTCATAATTTTTATGAAACATGCAATAAAATCATGGAAGCTTACATTTCTGACTTTCTAGTCCTTTATCCGAACCTGAATCGAAAAAGTTAGCAGAAAGAGGCTTGAAGTATGTTCAAAACGGGCCGATATCGAATGCAATCTGATATAGAAGACTGTAAAGCCCCGTTAAAACGCTCTCAACATTTCACTGAACATCGCTCAACATTTGTACAGTGATGTTTAGTGATGTTTAGTGATTTTGAATTGGGGTGTTAAAACGCTCTCAACAATTCGACGCAACATTCGTTGAGCGGTGAACTTCGGACTCTCAGAGATCGAAGACAAGTTTGAAAGATGAACTTTGGATACTCTTTCACTTTAACAGTAGCTGCCTGATGATTTCCTAAGGTCAGGATATTGGTCTTGCAACATGCTTTGAATTGCTATCTCATCCGATTTGCTTTCACTGCCAACTGTTTCCAAGCGTTTGTCATGGTGTGCCATTACGATTTATAAAATTCAACTTCTCTCAACCTCTTGGTCTGATCTGAAATCTTGACACGCTGAAGCCTTTCTTGGCGCGCAAAATCCAAATCTAGTGCGCTTGCGCCGACTGAACATTGTTGTATGGGGTGTTAAAACGCTCTCAACATCTCTCAACAACACCTTTAACAATAGAAATGTTGAGTCGACCCGCTGAACATTTTTGAATCTGTTCAAACTCCACACAACATCGCTGAACACCGCTCAACACCACTCAACATCACTGAACAGGGTGTTAAAACGCTCCCAACATTTGCACTCTACAAATGTTGAGCGATGTTCAGTGAAATGTTGAGAGCGTTTTAACGAGGCTTAACGCAGGCTATTGTATGTTTTTATTGTATGCAATTTTGTAACATTGTAACAGATTGTAAAACAGTCTATTGTATTTAATTTTGACTTTTATCTCCCCGCTTTCCAGAATGCCGAGTTCATTTGCGACAATGTGGGTCTACGGCCTAGCCGTCCTACTGTTCGTCTGGAAATTGAGGATGTGGCGGTTTCAGGATTGAAATCAAAGAAAAGGACACTAAAGGTAAGTTTCCTGTATTCAGGGAGAAAAAGAGATTTCTGTTTCAGCGAAATAACGGCTCTTCGGTAAAACGAATCAATAGCGCTTCAGTGTTTTGTTTGGTACAGCAGCTTTTGCTTTATTTCTTATAGTTAACTTGACCCTATAAGTATTTTTTGCATATTTTTGCGACACCTTTCTTTTAAATGTTCAAAACGGCAAAAATTTCAGCTGCCAGTGGTTTTATAAAAACATAGCATGACAATATATCAAACAACTGTCTTTGGTCCTCAGGGCCATCGCTAGCCATTATCTTAAAGGGTGTACTCAGCTCCCATTTGCCGACAAATGGGTGAGCAAACCATTTATTTGCCTACAAGTCTGAAAACTTGCTGACGAAGCACCCGTACATGGCAAAAAATCCTTGTTTTTGCAATGAAATTTTTTTGCAATGAAAGGCGGGTGTCACACCGGCTTATGCTTTCCCGCGTAGCAGTGTGCCATTTTTATTAAAGTGCTATATTTTTCTTGCCCATGCAATTAGGCTTACATAGATGTTTAATTCTCAAAGGTTGTTCATAATTACGGACATGGAGGAGCAGGCATCACTCTTCACTGGGGCTGCGCAGCGGATGCTGTACAGTTGGTCTTGCAGTGTATTGACCAAAGCAAAAAATTAAAGCCAATCTCAAAGCTGTAATTCTTAATTGGTAGAAAATTATGTTAATTATCATAATCGATATTTAGAGAGATATATACAGATTTAATATTGATGATATCTTTAGGGGAAGTCATTTGATTGCTTAATTAAACCAGAATTTTTTAGATTTTTTTCTGTAGAATAAGAAATTGCTTTTGTTCTCATACATCTGAAAGGTTTGTGAATTCATTTAGTTTGGTAAATTATTTTAGAAAATATTGTTGCGAGTTGTGTGACTAGCTTTTTAAAGGTTCTTGAATGGTATTTTGTGGCTATCTTACTCTGTCTGTAGACTGTCTTTTTGAATATCCATTTTTTTCTTTTCAGTAATATTAAACAAAATTTTGTTCCTTTTCGCAATAATGCATTGAACCTACTGAGTACACTAACATTGAAGGATTGTAGGTAGTATTATATCTTATGTTTGCCCGCAGTGTAAGAGTGTAAAAGTCAGGAAAGAAACTCTTGGATATCTGAACATAACATGAACCTTCACTTCGGCTAGTCCGGTATAAAGTAATGAATAATAGAACAATAGTGTCCATAGAGAGTCCATAACAAGTAGAAATTTAAAACAGGGGTCGGACTCTGTGGAGATGGGATACAAGGTGGTAAAAGCCCCTTTAGTATCTGTCGATCGCCTTTGAGAAACGGTATTCTACGCATGGCGTCAAACATCCTCTAGGTTTTGATGGGCAACACTTTTCACCATAAGAAATGAATAAATGAAATTATCAGAAAATTTTAAAAAGGCCATCATCGCCGATAATAACTTGTTGTAAAATAGATTTTATTCCAGGCTTGTCATCTGGAATGGCAATACAATATGCTGTTTTTATATTATTATGACAGCAGACATTTGGTTTAGTGCCAATCTAATATCAGGGGGAAATTCATTTCATTTTACATGGCTGGGTTGGAAATTCCCTGCTTGCAGTTTGCAGTTGGCGGAATGCAGTTTTAGACGCCTTGGCTCGATAACAAAGGGCCCCCGACCTAAAGGACGCCCAAATAATTTTTTATATCCATGTTTATATCCAAAGTTTTGCTCAGGTTTGACTCATTTGCAAACTCCGTTACTCCACTGCCTGTGTGACGTTTTGCACTGTCTTTACATAACATAGCAAATTTAAACGTTGTCCGTATACATAAATGGTATATAATGATATATCCGTATGTATTTTATTACACGAAAGATATATTAAAGTATGCTATTTTATATGGAAGTATATTTTTTTGTTTTCGTTATCATTTTAGTTGTTTAAGTTTAACCATTATAATTATTTCCAAAATCTTTGCGTCATATCAAAATTATTTCACGTTTTGTCACCTTGTCAGGTAAAAAAAATCAAGGTCTTAGGGTGTAGAAGACTTTTTATGCGACTCAGAACACAGTTTGGTTTCCTGCTCGGTAAACCCAGTTCTTTCAAATTATAAGAATATTGCATGCCTTGAAAATGAAATTTTTTTCAACCTTACAAAACTTGATTGCTTTAATGTTGACAAAACAGCACACACACGTTTGGAATATTTCACCGTCAGTTTTGGGTTAGGGATCTGTTTGTTTTCTAAACTACAAACATACCTAACTGCACATTGCCCCTGTGCATAGAAACTAGCTTTCAGCTCATAGGAGACAAGGCGGTATCAGTCAGCAATTTTCAATATTTCAAATGCCTTTGAATTCCACCTCAGAGTTATATTATTCTCTTACCTTAAAAATTCAAATATATTGAACATGTTTACAGCTGAGAGAAACTAAAATCTTAATAATCGATTTGCTCAAATTACCAAATATTTTGCTTCTTAGCAGGTTGGTCTCGTTCACTGACGTAAAATGTAGCAAACAGAAACATCTGTAATCGTCACACCTCAAATGCAAGTAAGTCTCTGCAAGATAAAATAAGATAATTATTGTTTAATCAATTTCTTGGTACCAAAAAGGTTCAATTTTAGGCCCCGTTCACACGAGCTCAGCACGGAGCTGCGCAAAATGGAACAGATCTTCGTCATAAGTGCGCACACAACAATGCATCGATTTTGATTACATCTGTGCTTTTTCACATAATCTTGCTTTTTTGATACTATCAATTGTGCCGTGTTCTAAATTTCTCGTTAAAATTCCTAGTCATAAAGAGAAGGGGATGCCCGTGGAAAAGAGCAGGATTTTAATTTATAATTTCAAAGATCGAAGAGCATTGAATTCAATACTCCTTACACAACAGCGAGCTTCTACTACATTCATTTTGATATTGGTGAAAAGAAACTTACCAACTAAATAATTGCTTTCAAGCCATTTTATTTTGCTACTGTGGTCATTTTTGTTTGAAAATTAACCTCATGTATTAAGCTCACGAAAAATTCAGCAAACGGAAATGAAAAGATTCTAGAATTGATCAAACTCCAGTTTGATATTTTCAATTTTCTGCTAATTTTGACAGAGCCGTCCAGTTTATGAACGGAAAGAACACATCTCTCTGATCTCATGTGAAAACTTGAGAGGATTCTACTGTTTTTAGGTAAGTTCTTCCATATCACTTCTATTATCCTGTTTATCTGCTGTGGTTCACTTTATCATACTACAAAGAGTTCAACACAAGCCACAAACTTAACATTCGTCAAGGGTTCCAACATTACAGTTCGTTTAAACTCAAGTATATTTGCCCAAATTGCTTCGTTTTGTTAGAATAAAGAACTGCAGATATGATCTTGCAAAAAGCGGGGAAAGGCAACATTTTTGAATAAATGATCATGTACAAAGTCATTTTTGAAAAAATTTACACAAAACTTTAAGCTGTGATTTTCAATTTACTTTCTAGTTCCAAACAGCGAGCAGGCTGGGTTGCAGAATTTGTAGACCACGAAAAGCCACATGCCACATCATTTCAATGTACTTTTGCTTGCATTGTTTTCGATGTAACAAGCAAAAGTTCAACTGAAACAACAGATTTGTTTGCTTTCAATAGGAGGACACGGTCTGCTAGATTATTGTTTGTTTTCAAGTTTGTTTAAACTCCCTGAGTTAGTGCATGGCTGCATTAGAACACTGCAGGATGGCGATGCTACATGCAACTGTGCTTTGCCTCTGTGAGTATTCAAATCCATTTAATTTTCTATTCCAGATTTCTTGGGCATGAAAGCATAGTAATGCGACAAATCGATAAGTTGATGTCTCTGGGAAAGCAGTTTCTGGACGAAATTCCTTATTCAGATTATGTTTGAACTTTTTCAGCTCTTTTGACACAAATCAACTGATTTACGCATCCATATATATGTTTTTGTCACTTTCGCAAGTAGAAGTTTTCTCTCAATAGTTGTTACCGCAATAGACCTCGCAAGCATCCATATATATGTTTCTGTCTCTTTCGCAAGTAGAAGTTTTCTCTTAATAGTTTTTACCGCAATAGACCTCGCAAGCATCCATATATATGTTTTTATCTCTTTCGCAAGCAGAAGTTTTCTCTCAATAGTTGTTACCGCAATAGACCTCGCAAGCATCCATATATATGTTTTTGTCTCTTTCGCAAGTAGAAGTTTTCTCTTAATAGTTGTTACCGCAATAGACCTCGCAAGCATGCATATATATGTTTTTGTCTCTTTCGCAAGTAGAAGTTTTCTCTTAATAGTTTTTACCGCAATAGACCTCGCAAGCATGCATATATATGTTTTTGTCTCTTTCGCAAGTAGAAGTTTTCTCTTTATAGTTGTTACCGCAATAGACCTCGCAAGCATCCATATATATGTTTTTGTCTTTTTCGCACAGTTGAAGTTTTCTCTTAATAGTTGTTACCGCACTAGACATCGCAAGCATCCATATATATGTTTTTGTCTCTTTCGGAAGTAGAAGTTTTCTCTTAATGGTTGTTACCGCACTAGACCTGGCAAGCATCCATATATATGTTTTTGTCTTTTTCGCAAGTAGAAGTTTTCTCTTAATAGTTGTTACCGCACTAGACATCGCAAGCATCCATATATATGTTTTTGTCTCTTTCGGAAGTAGAAGTTTTCTCTTAATGGTTGTTACCGCACTAGACCTCGCAAGCATCCATATATATGTTTTTGTCTTTTTCGCAAGTAGAAGTTTTCTCTTAATAGTTGTTAACGCACTCGACCTCGCAAGCGATCCGTAATCAGTGCGTGGAAACAGATTTCGTTTTTTGAGGATTCTAGTGTGCTATTTTCAATGAGAACTATTTGCTGTCATTATATATAAACAAATGTTGTTTAATTTAGTTTTCAAGGTAAGAGCACCAAAAGAAACGGTATTTCAAGCGATGACAGACAACTTCTTTTTGTAAAAGATGTTTTTGTCTGACCGTTTTTCAACGTTCCTTGCATTGCAAGTATCACAGTCAATTGTATTGCCACTTCCAGTTCGCTACACCATTTATTCTGTTCTTTTCAATATTTAACACCTCTTGGAGAGGGCTAAGTTGGGCTCGCACCCTTCAAACTTCAAACAGTTTGGGAAAGCTTCACCTCTTCAAATTTGCATTAAGATTCGATTATATAAATATCTCTTTAGAATGTCTCTGGAATCAATACAGTTCGGTTTTAAACTTCTTTAGACCAAAGTCTCGTCAGGGACGTAGTTGCTATAGAGGCTAAGGGGTGCCCTCCCGAATAATTTGTGGAGTAAGGTGTATAGTCAGCATATCCTGTGCTTTTTTGAGACGATATTGGATAAATGTATTTCGTTTTGCATAGAAAGAATAGTGTTAGTTGGTGTCAGAACATTGGCCTGATGCAGAAATCCAGTTATTTATCAAACCTGTTGTTTTATATAAAAAAGATCTTATCGCATGAAATACAAGTTTTTACTAAATTATTACTTTTTTAAATTTTAAGACTACATTTTTTGAAACAAGGTCCAAGAAATGTTTACTGCTATAAGTCTTCCACTGCACAGTATTTTCACTACCCTGGGTACTAGTAGAAGAGTCGGCGGAACTTACAAGCCTCTACTGTTTGACCCCCTTTTCTGCTGAAGCTATGGTACCCGGGTAAATTTACCCTTGGACAGTCCTTGGAAATTGTGTATGAAAGTTAATTGTTAATTTCTCTTTAACTATTGTGCATTGGACAAAACTATTCTCTCTCGCTTCAGTGGGCACTGGAGAGACACGTACCCACTGGAGCCCACCGCTCAAACCTTGCAGCAATGAAAAAACTTAACTTGGAATCTGTTTAAAGGGAAGGATGGCTTAGACCCCTCGAAACGAAAAGCTTTATTGTTATTTTTTACGTATTCATGGTTCAAAGGTGGCCTTGATTTAATTCTCTTTGTTTTTTATGTGCTCTTGGCAAAATGTTTCATTGACAAAAAGATTTTTTGAATAAAAGCTTGCAAGACCCCAAAATTTCCCACCCAGAAGATCAACGCTTGCCAGCAGCTTTTTGGATTGGAACCACTCCAACTAAGATTTTTTTCTACAAGTTGATTTCAAAAAGAAAAGGAGGATGCGTAATTCCTTCTACTGCTATGCCAAGAAAACGACGAATGCCAGTAAATATTGATTGGAAAATACCTCGACAAAAGACAGTTTCACCTAAAAAGCACCAACGTGGAGTCTATGATTTTGTCATTGATCCAATAAAACAAAGTTTTAATCAACTAGATTTTAAGATTTACCTTCAATGTCAAGAGCTTTTGCTAAAGGCATTACGTGATGAACATTTTTTGGTCGCAGAATCTGAATTTATTGTCTCATTCAATGCTGATGATCTTTTCAATGTTGTTTCTTCGGAACCTCAGCTCAAAGTTTTGTCAATGATAGACTAATCCATTTTTCACAAATATTCATATAAAGACAATAGATAGTCTGCTTATATGAATTATATACAGAATTTTACCAGATTTTTAAGATATCTAATAGAATGTCTACTTAATTACCTCAATCTTAGAAGTATTAGTAACGAAGGAAGGTTTTTATCCTTTGCTTGAGAGGTTGATTTTAGCTACAAATGCTACCTTAGTATCCCTAATCTGAACAGAATTCGATAGCCTTTTAGGTAAATTTAGACTGTACTTGGACAATGAATGTTTTACACTGCCCCATGGACCCAAGAAACTCTACTTTTACTTGTTAACTTTTATTTTTACTGTTAACTTATTTCTCATTTTCCTCCAGTTGCTCCGCTTATTTCAAAAGCTTCTTCCCGCATCTGGAATCTGATAAATGAAAAAATGTCTTAGGGCAGCCTATTTTTTTTTTTTAGTTCTTGTCAATAAAGACTTAGGTTTTGCCTCATGCTAAGACTAAGGTTTTAGCATGGTCATGTACCATGCTATCTAAATAACGATTTGCTAAACTTTTCCAGATTAAAGCGCTCTTGACTCAATATCGAAAGAGTCTTTCGCATTTCCCTATGACATCTCTTAACATTGACATTCTTTCGTCCTTCTTAGGCACAACCTTGGTGCTTGGGAACGAAATTGTTTATCCATTTGCTATTAACAATGGAGAACAGAAAAGAGAATTATTCACTGGCAAGAGTGGTAGGTTTATTGTTTAAAGTGCTCACGAAATATGCCACATTGAAAATTGTTTTTAGAAATCTAGAGTATGACTAAGAAAGTAGTAAAAGCGTTAATGTCGACAATGTAAACATTAAATGCCATTTAAGACACTGGCGTTGCTGTTCGGGGTGTGATTAAGAGAAGCATCCCGCTTATTTTGCCTAGGAATTTTCCCCAAACGATACGCGAGCTGGCTGGCTAAGTTTATTGACTTAAATGTATTTTCTGAAACGCTTGCCTTAAATTAAAGATAAAAAATTTTTCCATGCAAACTTTGCAAATTCAGCCTCAGTGTTTTGGCACCAAGCTGGACTCTCCCCAATTACATGAGAAGTTGTCGTTGATCAAGAAGCAAGTGGAAGTCATTTAACAGTAATCTTTGGCCTGGTGTGTCACAAGACTCTTTTTTAGCTCTGCTTTCATTCTTTTGTAAATATAGAATTTCTATAAGTAGAGAGCCCATCTGGTCATTGATGGCAAAGGTTAAGTACTTGGCGATAACTTCATAAGATGTTTTCAAAGCTTAGGAATAGATCTCAGAATTTAAAAGCGAATTTTCATGTTGGAAAAATTCTTGGTACTTTGAAAGCGAAGTCCTTGAAAAGTTTTATTAGCGGCTGAATACCCTCTCCTTGCATTGTTGAATGTTTCTTAACAAAATGACTTAAAACCTCACGAAAGAGCCACAGAGATTATCTTTCATTTTAATATTTTTAAGAATCACTCTTCGCGTTGAGGGCAGTCGTTGCTGAAAATCTGACAAAATAGATGCAATCAAAAACAGATCAAGCATTAAGCTTTGTTGCCACTAAGAGTTAACGTGTTATTGTTCAGAGTTACCGTGAAAATTAGCTCATGATATAATTTCAAGTTAGGCCGACATAGCGTGAAAGAGCACGAGATACCGTTAGCTAACTGCAAATTTAACCTAAGCACTGATCCGGTTTCCACTTGAGAAAACATTAATGGAGGAAATACCAAACATTACTGTGATTTGAGTCCTGCAAATTTTGCTGGTGCTCTAGAAGAGCAACGTCGTTTACTTATTCTTCTGAGAAGAATTAGAAGAAAATATTAACGATCTGTGCAAATATTTTGGGTACAATGATTCGAACCAAAAAATTTCGTCGTACTGCTTGTAAACTTTTTGACTTTTTTAACATTCTAACCTTTACCATAAAAACTGAGGTACTCTGACTTCTTCTATAAATAATTCTCTATTCTGTATTGAAAGTGATGTCATTTTGTTTTCTAATTCTGTTATTTATTTTATGGGAAATACATGGAGAAGACATTTTAAATGTCCAACTTACCCAGTAGCGTAGTTTGACCTTCAAGACAAGGGAGATGGAGATTCATGAGAAGTAAAATTCACCTACCGATAGACGATTTCACGGACAAATCACGGAATTCTTGCACCAACTAGAAATTTACCGACAAACTCATGAAGATTTAGAAGGGGGGGGTAGGGTGGATTGTTCACCACCTACACCCCTCACCAGCTACGCCCCTGAACTTTTCGCTCAGTGTAAATTGGTTGCTCATAAAGAAAAAATCCCACTCCTATGTTCGGCTTCTTTTGATAGCATGTTTGATAACATGTTATTAACTCATGAATTGGAAATTTTTGTTTCCAAGCTCATGAGATAACCTAAATTAAACTAATCTCGACTCCTAGTGAAAACCAAGCTTAATAGGGGCAAAGGTTTCGTGAATCTTTAATTAAAAATCTCTTTATGGTTTCTCAATTGTTATTGCCCGCCGTAACCAAACCTTTATTGAGTTCGTTTCCCTCTTCATTGTATTTTCGGCAAGGAAGGACAACCTATATACCATGGCTAATTGGTGCGCAGGCCGCAAACTGTAAACGCAGGTTATAAACATAATCTTGTTCTACTGCCTGACTTGGTCTGGCCAGCTGCAAATTCGAAACTTTTGCGCTGCAAGACAAACTGTTTTCTAATACTATTCCACAGGCCCCTTTTCTAATTCCAACTCTAATCCAATTTCTAAAATTTGAAAAACCTCCGTTTAACTAGTTGTAAAAACTTTGTTACAGGTTAAGTTGCACGGCCAATACGTCAAATGTTAATGATAGTTATATAAGAGATTTACTTCTTGAATATGCAAGTCTTATCTGAACACTTGCATCTAATGGGCTTATAATCCCGCTAAGACACCGTTGTTTTTGAAAATAGCTGCCTAGAACTTGCTTACACCGTTGTGGTAATTAGTAATGCCTATGCGGTTTGGGGTCTTGATAACGGAGTATTGCCCACGTGCAGTCTGCGAGGTTCGAAACACTGCGCCTAATCCGCTGGAGTAGGCAGAGAGTAGATAATGCTTGTTTTCTGTGGCAAATGCTGTTTACGTGCTTATTGTGGGCAACCAATATTCTTCGTATGAATGATTCCTGGATGTTTTTAAGCTAACTATTGTTGATATCTGTGAATAAGAAAGAAAATTTATGTGTTATTAAACCTCCCGAAATGCCTCAATTTATAGTTAAGATGCCTGATTATTCTTTACTGTTAGAATATTTTTATAATTAAAATTTCGGACACGATTTATAAACCAAGCTTTGGGGTATGCAATTTAGAATAAAGAACTAATTTTTACTTGTTCAGTTGATGTCAAAGGCAACACAATGGAATCTCAGAACAACGAAAAGTGAAGCGCCCCAGAATAAGAGCTTCTTACAGCGGGAGCTCGTTAACCCTAAAGTTCACTTAATCATCGAGAATTGAAATGTTACTTATGTCTCCTTTAATTTTTTCCTTTTTGCTTGCCCTCTCTTTTTGAGATATACAGTGTCTTGGACACTGATTTTTGTTTCCAATTCTAAATTATATGTGAAAATTAGGGACGTCACAATGCATCAATGCAATGATGGCTGTTTTCTTTTCGTTACTACAAAAATTCTAGCTATACTTTGAACTTTCTTTGCATGCATTAACGTTAATCAATGAAAAATCTGAATCTTTTTTTACAGGTGTACCTCACGCCGATGAAGTGATGTTCCAGCTGGACAGAAAAGGCGGCCCGATGATTCTAGAGATGAAAAGAAATGCGTTAGTTACTCATCACGCAGACTTTGCTTTGAATTTTCATTCATTGTTTGCAATCTGGTTACTTATAAACGATCATATGAATTTTATTTTGACTTAATGAGAACAATGAAAATCTATAGGTTTTAATAGAATAGAAAGAAGTAATGGGTATCATTTCTCAGGGTATGAATCAAAAATGACATATACCTGTTTAATGCTTTGTATTCTTTGGTAAAAAGCCTGATAAATTATGGTAGTGGTTTTTCATCTCTTAGTTTGTTATGAATAATATTATGTAAGAACAATAGAGTTCTAAAGTGTGACGTCATCAAAAACCTATCTTTAGAATTTTTGAATTTTAACCACATAGCGTAAAAGATCATCATGAAATACTTCCAGATATGCAAAATTGGCCAGATATGTCTAAAATCGGTTGAGATATGGCTAATGAAAGATTTGAAGTTTGCTAACGAATCACTGTTATTTTGGCTCTGTTCAGAGACCAAATTACAGAGGTTTGATGGGGAGAGAACCAGTAAACATGTGGCCATATCTCTGTCATTTCGTAATACACTTGCCTGATTTTTCACATTTAGAGGTATTTCTTGATGATCTTTCAGGTTATGGAGTCAAAATTCAAAAATTCCAAAAATAGATTTTTGTGACGTCATCACTTTAGAACTCTATTCCAAAGATTCATTAAAGTTTTAGATGGCAATTACAGTTTTTCTTATGAGCAAGCAAAAGATCCTTAATTTGGTAACTTTGATTGACCATTCAACAGCTAAGTCAGATTTGAATTAAAATCCAGTTTTGTTTTCTATTTTTCTCAGTGGATTTCATGCAAAGAGAATCGTGATGAGAACGTTTGAAGATGATGGAACACCAAAGATTGAGCAGGTATTTGTATCCCAAACTGAAAATCATTCCTATCTCATTAAAATTCTCAAGTATTTGTTCTTTTAATTAAAGTAACATTTTTGAAGAGGCCTCAGTGCTTGAAACGACTCTTTATCAGACAGCAATTGATTTCAGATATACTTTTTGATAATACAAAGTTGTAGAAATAGTTAAAAAAGATTTTTAGAACGTAGCAAGTCAATAATTACTTAAAAGCCAATGACTGTCTCCTATCAGATTCTATTAGTTCCTTTGAGGAAAAATAAGTTAAGCAGCCAGCCTTCTTTGTTTGCTGAGAAGATTTGATGTTCTTTTGCCACTCGGCAGCATAAAGGTGTAGTGACTTTGACGTCTTTATTCTTTGTAGCATTCACCTGATGGTTGCTATTACAGTGGAAAAGTAGCTTACAAAGAGGATTCAAATGTTCTGCTAGATACCTGTGATGGATTAAGGTAAACACCTTGTCGAGAAACTATTTTGTTGTGTTATGCGTTTATACACTACGTCTAATTTGAATTGAAAGGAATAAAATGAGAACCTTAATAAATGGATCAACTGATTGTTCCATGATCTAAGTTCACATGGAATTCTTTGCTGGCATATTTTATGTTAATGGTCGTTCAATTTTGAAGTTTAATGACAAAACCTGTTCAGAATATTGTATAACCACTCCTTTGATACTTATCTAGGATTATTAACTTAAGAAGCATCTAAAAAGTAGAAAAGCAAAATTACAGTAAAAGCATACAAGTTTTGACAATCTTCTACATAATTTTCTTGGTATAATTGAATTTGACTCAGGATTATTTGGGAGCATTGATTGCGGGATGCTTTCACATTAAATTTTGTAGTCTAAAGAGATAGTTTGTAGTTTGCACTTCGCAGACTATAGATTTGTTGATACATACGAGTATAAAAGTACATTTTTACGGTTTCAACAGAGGAACAATTGAAGATGAAGGCAAGGTTTTTAGCATTGAACCTCTTGAAAATGTAAAGGTTTGTATTAACATAGTTAATTGATAAAATTAGCATTGCATTGACAAATATTAATAAAGTTGTCTAAATGCTCTAATAGTACGTAGCGTCTTTATAAAACCTATTTCATTTGAATAAAAAGTTCATTTGTTTATAAATTTTCAGTTCTAATTGCCATTGTAGGTAGAATCGATAAAGGCCTAAAAGTCTCTAGCAATTGTTTATATTCGACAGGTCACTGGTGCTCATGTTATTCGTGAAGTTGTGCCTGATAAGGATGATCTTAACAAACGGATGCTTGGTAACTATCCAATCTATTGAAATATTTATTGTGTTGTTAAAAGTATATACATTATTGAAATAGCTAATGCTCTTTGATCTTTAATCGCGTTCTATTACATTGAAAATCCCTTTCCCCTTTTTCTATAAGATCTACCGGTGAATTTCCTAATTCTCTTTAGCAATACAGAAAGGTCCGAACCTTAGAGCTAAGATCATAAAATACAAAACTTTTATTCCTAAAGCCTTTGAGAAAACAGCCAACCGCTGCACCTCCGAGGCATATTCAAAGCAATAATAAGATGCAGTGGGCCATTTTTTGACAAGAATTTTCCTGACTTTTGCCAAGTCTGTTTCTGCTGCTTTTCAAAGCCTGTCTGTCTTGTTAATCGATTTTTATGATAATTTCAGAATCAAATTTGCCTTCAACGAATATAAGAATTTATCATTATATGCCATTCTTTAGTCGAAATTTTCTGTCTCTCTGATTTATTTGCATCAATTTGCATTTATTTATTATTTCCAAGGAATCCATCCTTTCAATAATGATTTTGTGGAAGTGGAGAATGATGAGAGTTATGACACTGTTTCGGCGACGATGGATGAAGCGAATGATGAGGTTTTACTGAAAGAGGTACGAGAAAATCTGTTTGCTATTCATAACGACAAGCTTACAGGCTACACTTTCTTAAACCAGGGTGGTACCGTATTTTCTTGAATTTATGCCGCATGTTCTATTTATTCTGGAATGATGTTTTTGCGGTTTTTACCTGCACTAAGCAAAGTAAAAGGACTTTGGCAAAAAGGCTCATTATTCTTTACGCAAAATTCCAATGTCGTAATATGTTCATCCTATTCTACATCGCGTAACACTCATGCAATATCCTTTATTATTCTCCTTGCCCATCAAACTTTTAATACCCCAAACTCAAGATCTCTTGAGCAAATGCTGGTAATATGAGTAATCAAATAATTAGAATAATTAAAACTATACCTTGTATAAACTACGTCAAGTCTTGTAGATGTAGTGAAAATATTTTCCTTTGCAGCAAATAGTTCCAGATATTGATCCTGTTTATGCCAAGTATCCTGCTACGAACAAGACACGCTATTGCGAGATGCTATTGGTCATTGATAATGCCATTGTGAGTCGCTAAATTTGTGCTTATTACAAATATCTTTTCAAGGCTTTTTAAAGTCATGTTAATGATTCTGTCTGCATTCAACATTGTAGCAATGAATTAAAGAAATGTTTGCATTTTTCAGTATGTTAGGAACAACAGAAGCAAAGAAATGGTGCTTTTAAGAATGCTAAAGATGATGCAAACAGCTGATAGTGTGCGTATTATTATTCTCTTCATGATTTGTATGCATGTGGTAACTATCTAAAGTTTTACTCAATGAAGACAATGCCTGTTAGAAGGGGCTTCTGCATTCTTTTTGGTCTGGCAGCATTGTGAGTATCTCATTGAGAATCTCTTGACATCAACTTAGCAATACTATCTTATTTGAGAGTGCAAAAGATCTCAAGTCTATTATAAATCTAGAAAACAGCATCTGGGCTAGTAAGTCTCATTTTTTAAATTCACGCAAGAAAAATTAATTGAGCCAGCTGAAAATGTATTAAGCGTCGTTTGAAGGTGAAATATTGCTGGAAAAGATAGGAGAGAAACTCAATTAATTCTTTGATTAAACATCTCGCCTTGCTGTCAAGATCAATTGGTTTAAAGATAAAGTTCTCTCAGCTTTGCAAACAATCTGTTCTCATGTAGAGCATTAGTGATTTGAAATTTGAGAATCTCTTTCTAATGGTGCTTTGATAGGAGCATCTGATGTAACCTGAATATACTTCAATTCTTGAGGATGGCTCATCAAATCGCCCATGCATTTATTCAGCCCTACTGAATAGTTTCTACTGAATCAATTTTAAAGGAGTTGTCATAATGACGCTGTTTTATTTAAAATCTATTTATTTGTGTTTCGGCCGGCTGTTTTCTATCTAAAACTTAAGCTAGCTGCCATATTTCACACAGGCGCTTTCAATTGCGCACATTGATATGAATTACTGTTTACATGAGAAACGCTTTTTAAATAACGAGGAATTTAAGCATGGTTCTTTAAGAAGATGTGAAGTTATAAACAACGAATTTGTTTATTTTGGTTTAAAAACTTTTTTAACTTAAAATGTCGTTTGAAAATTGAAATGAAAATTCATAAATTTATAATCGTACAGTGCAAATCAAGTTTCGTTTAGGTAACTTCATACCTTTATACTATACCGTAAACATGAATATAATTTGTCATATAAAGCTGGTATGTGTTGTAATATCATCAAATCGTTGGTTCAAACATAGGTAAACGAAAACAGAATAAATTTGGAAACCCCAACTTTACCAAACATTGCAAACAAAACTTTATTCATGCGAGGAGGGAAGTTTTCCTCAAAGCCTTGTAGATTGAAATGAAACCATGATAAATA
The DNA here is from genome assembly GCF_013076305.1 of Rhopilema esculentum. The sequence continues at coordinate 4,349,521 of NW_027019317.1, forward strand.
TGTAGCCTCGTTAAACTTTTTTTGATGTCCACTAGTCACCATTTTGGAGTTTGATATCATCGTAATTTGTTTAATAGTCACCAGAAAAAGACGAAATCTGTTGCGAAATTTGTTGTGGAACTTTTGAATTGGGGATAACTGATTAAAATGGCTTCTGAAACTATCGTGTTTTACAGCTTACAGTCCTCGTCAAGACTTCTTGACGACGTCACAAGGTTTTTGATGGCAGTCCCACTCCATTTTAGGCGTGGATTTTAGGCCAAAAACGAGCAAAAGGCGAATGTTTGTTACTGCAAAGTTTCTCAAGTACGTGGTGATCAAAGGCCTATTGCAAAAAGATATACAGTCTTTGCCCATTTGAAACTGATAGAGATTAAATTTCATTAGGTGCTGTTACAAGAAACTACTGCTATTTTAATGATGCTACCATTTTAGGTGTTTGCAGCTATCAATGTTCGCCTTGTTTTGGTAGGCATAGAAATATGGACTGACAAAAATAAGATCCCCTACGTTGAAACCGGTGGTGGGCAGTTAAGTGTATTTACGAAGTATATCAACACGAACCTGACTGACCTGGTCAGGTATGATGCTGCACATTATATGAGGTAGGTGATGGATCTTTCCAATTTATCATTCCTTGTAATTGTCACTTTTCACCAGAAACATCTAAACCGGGCGCACTAAGGACACAATGGATACCAGGATCACCAAAGGCTCCAAAGCCACTTACCCTCCTAACGTTTCGAATAAAAATCCTTTTTTCTATGAAGTGCTTACTTGAGAATATTTGGAAATGTGGCTATTATTCTTCGAGTTTTTTAATTTGCCGGCCAAACTTTCTGAATTCTGAATATTCTGATTCCCCTGATTCTCGCGAAGGTTATAAAATGTATCAAGATTTCAAGACACATCTAATCGAGCTGATTTGTTTATGCATAAATTCAATCAATCAAATAACCCGTGACAAAGTTGTTCTCTTTAACTGAGGTTTTGCTTATCCACACTAAAGTTGAACCAAGTCTTTTGGAGCTTCGTTTTCTGATACTGTTTATTTATCAATGTGCTAATATATGCAGACATTGCAAGGAATAATTTATAGCACCTTGGAGATAATGCAAAATAGGACAATGTGTAAATCAGAATAGAGCTAGGCAATACGAATGATGATGTACGAATGATATTTATAACTTATAAGTTCGAATTTTAGTTTTTCGCTCAATTAGCTTTTATGATATATTTTAGTTAGGTAAACTCAGCGCCACGTTTTTTCTCAGGGCAGCTTTAAGCACACCTAAAAATGTAAACTGCCAGGAGAAGAGCCTTAAATTCCCCCCCCCCCCCCTCAAATTTCTTAGCTAATCGTTCAGCGATGGTTATATGACACCGATTAGCATTTCATTTATCATGCTTATTCGACAAGAATGCAGCAGGCTAGTGCCTGCTTTTCCATTAAATTTCCTTTGCGTTTTCTTTACAGTTCAAGAAGCTGGGTTAAGGGCGTGATAGGGTACGCTGGTGTTGGAAACATGTGTGGAAGGAATCCTGCTACGGCTATCAACGTGGTAATTTTCATTTTAGATTTGCAATCCAAAGACTTAATTAACAATAAAGCTGTTCAGATTAAGATTTAAATTATTTTTCAATCGAATTCAAATCAAGGTATGTGTTAAAAGTAAGAAGTAAGCTGTGAAGTGTTTCCTTTGCACGTTGTTACTTATTTGGTATGCACAACTCGCTTTTTTAACAAGGAACCTACAATCCTTGCCTAAAATAGGTGGAACAGCTTCCCCCTGACGGCATTCGAACAGGCATAGCAAGTCTAAAGCTACCCTATCAGTATATCACTGTTGCTTCCAAAATTTTGACCCCCTGCCCCTGTACAATGTTGCTTTATTTTTCCAATTCCTTCGTACAGCTTTCCTTCAAAAATTTTTTACCTTCAGCATCAAAACAGCGAAATTGAGCAACATTTTAATGAATTTCCAAAAAAAGCTTTAGCTTTGCGCAAGTGTTCCAACAATTTTGGCAAGGATTGTAGCTCAAAGCCTTTAAGATTCTTTTTGACCTCTTTGATTACATTGTGATACCAAAAGTTCCTTAATAGTTACCCAATTTTGATTGCACGTCAGTGCCTTGAAAGTAGCACAGACGCTAGAAAACATTGAAGTTGGGGACATTGCTAGGAGAGGTTTCTTGAAAACAAGGCCAAAAACACAAAGAAATGTACTTTGTCATTTTTTAAATCATGTGAATGTACTTTGTCAATCAAGAAGAAATATGTCTTCACCATTGATATCTTCTGATACAATGCAGTTTTCACCGATAAAGACCTTACAAGTATCACTGTTCTTTTATAGTGGTCATTCAGAAGCTTGACCGGAACCCATGATGTACTCTCGCATGAACTTGGTCATAATTTTGGATTTGGGCACGGTAAAATGCCTTTTTGTGCCATTTTTCGCGGATAGTTTATTGTTGCCTTGTCATAAATGAGGCAATGTCTCTCTAATTTTGAAATATCAAAAGCTTGTGCTTGGAATTTATTGGGCCTTCAGTTCAATAGAAATTCCTTCAGGTAATGGCGAGTTGAAGATGGCTTTTAGAATCTTTGCCTGGTGATCATTACTGCTAACAAGAAATTGATTTTTATCGTAAAAACTGTATTTGCATTCCAAGATGCTTCCAGTTGCCTAAGTGACAATCTGCTCATTTTATCACTTTCCAGATGCTCCATCTTGCAAATGTTTAACATCACGAGGATGTATGATGGGTGGACCAAAGTAAGCAATTATTTTTATTTCAACTACCGCTGTTTTATAATCGAAATATATATCCAAAGCAAAGACGTCACAGAAATGGATTTTTATGATTTTGTATTTGGAACATATGGCCTGAAAGAACATTATACTTTAAATATGGCAATTGCAACATGCAAAAATCAGCTAAACATGAAAAAATTTTGAAATGTAGACTTACCAGCCATATTATGTAAATATCATCCTGTTACATATTGGTTGAGATATGGCTATACAAATACGAGCTCGTTCTCTATTTGAACCTTAAAGTTCCTCTATTTTAGCGTAATTTCAGAAGCTTTGTTCAGGTTATGCGGTCAAAAGTCTAAAATTCTCAAAGTATATTTTTACAGCTGCGCTTTGTTGAAGGCGAAAATTGTAGCCTGAATTTGCATTCAGATTTTTTCAAGCTGATTTCATGTCAGAGTAGCAGTGATAATAATGAATTGAAAAACGCATCTAGGGAATAAAAACTTGCATTTTAAGTATCCTTTCTCAAAAGATGCTTTCAGTAATTGATAGTTTACAAATTTTTTATTTGAATTTCAGATCCCGTAGAATTGGATTTTCTGACTGTAACATGAGGGAATTTTCAAGAAGATCATATCATTGCTTAAATAATTATCCATTCGGTGTATGTACTAATTTCAAAAAACACCCAAGCTCTGGTTTTTACAACCGCATATCTTTTAAGCCTTTTTTGGATATAAACATGTATTTTATATATGGAAGAGATATGAAAGACGCATAAGTTTTAAAGCCGGTAGTATATATTCTTAATTTGAAAAAAATTGTTGATAGATCAAACTTTTCTTTTTTGACACTAATTTTTGTTAGTATTAGCCTATTATGCACCTGATGATACTAACTGTGTGTTTTATCCTTAATAATTCCAGCAAGGGGATAGTTTCTCTGAAATTTGGAAGCACTAACTATCATTCAGGCTTTTGAAAGTTGTACCGCTTAAGCAATGTGTTATGTGTATTTAGTTTAACATTAGCCGCCATTAGCAAAAAAGCCATGTTATTGTCTTTCATGCCTTGTTCTTGCCTGTTTGTAGGCATAAAAGTCTACCTATATTCAGCACGACGAAGATCTATGAAAACTGCCAGATCTATTGTGAAATTTTTTATTGCTTATTGTGTATTATTGCATTTATGATGATTTATTGTTTTATTATTACAGTCATTGGATAACGTGTGTGGCAATGGCATTATTGAGGGCTCTGAAGAGTGTGACTGTGGATCTCCAGAGGTGTGCCCTGCCTTTAAATTTGGAAGTGATCCTGCTTTAAGGCCATAATTTCTGTAAAGTAAAGTGATTCAAATGATCCTGCCTTGAATAAATGCCAGTCTCTAATAGACTCCAGGCTAACTTCTCTAGTTGTGTAATAAGAGCTGGGGGCGTTTATTTAAGGTCTATCGTAAAAGACTCGACTTTAAGTAGGGCATTGTAAGTCATATTCTGATGTGGGAAACAATCAACATTGTTGTCTAAAAATTGAAAAAAACATCTAAATGAATTTAGTAGAAACATTACAAAGAATCAAAATTTTCATAAAACAGCTCAAGTACTATTTCAAAATGTTTTCTTAAAGGAATTAAACAAAATATAGCCTCCATAACACTTGATTTTGTGCAGTCGTTTTATAAACAGCGGGTCTCCGAAATCATCGCTGATCTCGAATAAACGCAGGATAGAAAATTTTGAAAAAGACACTGGAAGCTTTTTCACTTTTTTACCTCATCCAGTAGCTTGCGAGTTTTAATTACATGCTAATTTTAATGCCAAAATTGTCTTTAGATGTGTAAGAAACATGATAAGTGTTGTGAACCGAATGGATGCAAACTGAAACGGTCAGCTCAGTGCAGTGATTTTAGCACCCCTGACTGCTGTGATAATTGCCTGGTATGTAAATGTTTTCTATTTGATCAAATTCCAAACTTTTTTATTTTCCTCATTTGAACCGATTATCTTACATTTTAAAGCTAAAATGTGCAGTTCGTGAGTTCGAGTCCTGCCCTGATCGTGTCACTCCCACATACTCCTCTATAAAAAACTGTCCTTTATTTCTTTATCTAAAATATTCAATTGGAAATATTAGATAAATGTTTTCAAGACTATGTAAGCCCCCTAAAGAATATTGTTTCGAGATAGGATTGTATTTAGCCGTATTAACCAGTCAAATATTCGAAACCCTTCCTCTTGCGCTCTGGTTTCTCGATTCTAAACTTGCCAGGGTCGTTGTGCCCCAAAGAGAGGAAACATTGCTAATCAGGAAGATTTCCTAAAGTTGACTCGGGCGCTTAAAGAAATCTATTTATCTTCCTTCTTATTGATAAAAATGAATGCAAAATTGTATTTGAAGAGAAGTGTTAGTCTAATGAATTGTTTTTTCTGTCATCCCACGACAACGACGACGACGACCACGACAACGATGACGACGAGGATGAGGACGACAACGATGACGAAGAGGACGACGAAGACGACGACGAAGACGTCGGCGAAAACGACAGCGAAGACGACGGCGAAGACGACAGCGAAGACGACGGCAAAGACGATGGCTAAGACGACGGCGAAGACGACGGCAAAGACGACGGCGAAGACGACAGTGGAGACGACAGTGGAGACGACAACGGAGACGACGACGACGACGTAGTTTTTACCCATTAAAGTAGACAAATTAGCAATCTTCTGCTTGTTGTTATCTACCTATTTAATTCAAAACTGACATGCACCTGTTTTAGCATTTAAACGGTTTTTCAATTTCATTTATTTCCATTTAGTTTAAATTGCAAGGAACATTGTGTCGCCAGTCGCAAAATGGCTGTGACCTGCCCGAGTATTGTCCTGGAAATGCTGCTACGGTTAGTCACTCCATTTTGTAATAAGGGATAATATTTTTTCTGATTAGATTCATTTTTCGTTTATCTGCTTCTTTAATTTGTATGCTGCTTATTTTAGTGAAGGAGAAAATATATTTCCTTTATTTCTTGCAATCCTGGATTGATAGTCGTGAGATTTGACACCTCATCTCTTATTTCAATGTTGAAATCTCTCCTATGAAATACACACGTTTAGATTTTAATGGCTGAAATAGAATAACAATTGATCAATGCTATCTTTCTCAGCACATTGTTGACAGCACAAAAGTTTCCCTTTCTTGCAGAAATTTGCTATATGCTTTTTGTTTCACAGCAAATGTTTGTAGGATTGTTTGTAGGTAGAACAGAACTTTTTGTTTCTTGTACGCAATGATAGGTTAAATAACGAGTAAATAAATGCCTTGTCATTTGCATCGTTGCTAATGTTGCCAGCACAACTTCAGTTGTATAGCCCTTATTTTTTAACTTTGGTTTTCACTGTTTTTTGCTATTTCGATCTGAATTCAGTGTCCAGGTGATCTGTATATGGCAGATGGATCTCAGTGCAGCAATGGAGTTTCGGTGACTAATGTTTTTATCCTATTAACTTATCTGCTTGCGCCATGGATTTATGGACTTCATAAAAAGACTTCCATTAACCTGTCTGCTTTTCTTGCTTTCTAGTAAACTCATTCCTTTGTTGTGTCCTTGTCTCATACTGACGTTGTAGACCTGCTGTAAAAAACTGTGTTGACTGGCTTTTTGGAACGTCTTTATTTTGAATCAGAACGAGACTCACTTCACTGTTTTTAACAAAACAGTTTATGCATTTGTATTTTTTCCATCATCGTCAGATATGTTACCACTAGCTTTAGTAGAAATCTTTGCAATTTCAAGAGTTATTTATTTCAGCTTTTACCAGGCAGCCGTGATCATTGGAGATCGTATTATGTAAACCTCAAACCTCCAATCCAAGCACGATATTTGCGAATTAATCCAGTTTATTGGAAACCAGAGAGTTACGCTTGCATTAGAACAGAAGTTCTCACGTGCTCTGCTGATGAAGGTGGGCCTACCAACGATTTGAATTTCTCTTTGATATCTGCTATATTTGTTTATTATATGCTACATTTCTGTCTGTTATTTTCTGTTTACTGTACAGAATTTAAAGTATAATTTTTGTGCCATTGATAAGCCCTGGCAGAAAAATATGGGTAGAGATTTTAGCTTTTGAGAAATTTTTTCAGGAAAAGTTTAGAATTGTGATTTGATGATTGTTGTAATTGCAGTATTGCTTCAATGTTTTTTTTACACCCTGAAAGTTTTTTTTAGACATTAAAGCTCAGATATATTCTTCATAAAGAGAGCACTGTTGTAGACTGAATCCCTGTCGCAAAAAAGCCTATATGAATATACATTCATTACCATAACGGAAGAAAGGAAAGCACTGCTTCCTCCTTAAAAATTACATTTTTGCTTTCAGAAACTCTTAGCAAGCCGCAGCCAATTTCAACCAGGAATCTTTACTATTCGCGCTATTTTTGTGTGGCACCGGAAAGCACCTCTTGTTCAGAGAGCGCAGCCAAAGATGTCAGGCTTATATTCAAAACTGAACGTAACGGAGATTGCAACCAACCCAATCTTCTGTTTTCACTTGAGAAAGACGGAACTCTTCGTCACAACTGCAGTGGAAAAGTTGTATGCCCTATATCGTCAGGAAATCTAGTTTTGAAGAAGGATTGCCCTGGAGGAAATGGTCAATACGAGAGACTACCTGTAAGCTATCTTTGATAATTACCCAGTTCTGTGTCATCATTTTATGTACATGCAAAATTGAATCTAGTGTTGGCAAGCAGCTACCTCATTGGGGAGATTGGTTTGGGCAGAGACAGATACTCATCTTTCAGGTGCTGAGGAAGTGGTGTAAAGCCCTCAAAAGCAAACGAAATTGCCGACAAATGACAAAATTTAGCGCTTGAAACTGTGTTAAAATTGACCATTAAGCAAAAGCTTGGGGCTCTTGCCACGTCCCCCACACCCCTGCAATTTCTGTCCCTGGGTTTGCTGTTTGGAAGTTCAATTTTAGGGTTGGTTTAGGAGAAGGACAATTTACTTCTTTCCCTGAACAACTCGAATTCTTCATTTAAATATACTTCTGATAACAATACTAGTAGAAGTCTCATAATTCTTTGAGATTCCGGCCAAAGATAAGACATTTGAGGTAACAGATCTTCACCTTCTACGTTTGCAGAACTTTGGATTGAGACACAGAACAACTGGATCCTGCGCAGAAGCACATGACGCCTTGCCGCGAGACGGTAGCCAGCTGATATTGAGAGACACAAAGGATTGCAATGGTTATGATGATAGAACCAAACTGCATTTTCTTGAAGCAGGTAAACACGATTCTTGTTGTATTTGTCCACATTACGCTGCTATCACTCCGAGCAAGAGCAAGAAACAATGTATCACTGCCCTTTCTTCAATAATTCATTGGTTCATGATGCCAAATAAGTCCATTTGACCAGTTACAGTACCTTGAGTAAAACATGACAATGTGCAACAATAAGCTCCTATAGTTAGAGAAATATTGTTATTGAATGTTCTTTAGTAAAAGAGTGGATCGAGAGCTCCGTCTCATGAACCCTAGAGCTCCACACCCATGGCCCTAACAGCTCTTACCTTTTTACCTTTCAATGCTTTCTTTTCAATGGGTTTCGCGTTTTTTTGGTATGACCCTGGTTTTACTTTTTACCATCGTATCTTTCAAACGTAGAGCTTTCGGAAACTTAACGGGGAATGGTTTTTCTGCATTCTGAAGCAGAATCGCTAGCTTGAAAAACTGACTAATAGTCTAGTGAGGATTGTCCACCGTGCTATTAACGTAAATATCCCATTCATCCATTACATCATTTGTCAGAATGATAGGTAATAATTATAAGGCCAAGTCTATCATATCTTTGTAAAGAAATTGTCGACATTGGGAAAAATACAGGGCCAATTATCTAAATTGCGACAGCGTTTTTGAGATATTTAATGCGTACAAAACAATTTCTTTTCGCAATATTGCATTAGTTAATTTGTGCTTAGAAAAACGTTTTTGAATATGATATATTACAAGTCCTTCTTTTCAGACTGTATCTTGCCGGTTGGCTTTGAAAATCGAAAATTACCTGATTCTGCGCTGTCTGCATCATCACACCACCAATTACACCCTGCTCAAGAGGCGAGGCTTTGGACTGGCCGTGGTTGGTGCCTTCCTTCCAAAACATCAGGCAAGAAAGAGTATCTTCAGATTGACCTAGGAGCTGTAAGTCTCTTGTTTTTACAGATTTCTTCTTTGATGATGTGGCTATTTTGAAGTTGTAGGGTCTTGAAATACAGAGATATTCGAAAGCTCTGAAGTATTGTACCAAGTCACGAAATTGTTTATCTTGGTGATCCATGCTTTATTTTCGAATTAATCTGAAGTTCAGTGACTCAATATTGGCCAAAAGTTTTTTAAGATCTTCACTTGTGAATAAGCCTGTGTCCTCAGAAAATATTCTAAATTTCATAAAATAGTCATACAATCTGTAACTTTTTACAATATACAGAATGACTGAAATTGCAGTTTTGTCTAATTTTAGCTTATTTTGCAGGACTTCACTATTATATCCCTGAAAAAAGACCTGCCTTTTAAATATGAAACCCGTTCTAAGTATTCTAAAAAATGTCCTTTAATAAAACATATGTAATGGTTATTCAGGTTAAAACCATTGCTAACCTTAAAGTACAAGGAGCAGCAAGAACTTGGATAACACGTCTACGACTGTACTACTCTAACAATGCTCAAGATTGGACAGGGTATGCATCAAATGATGATCAAGACAACGTATGTTGTTCCCTTTCAGTAGTTATTGATTATTTCTGACTTCCTTTACTTGTAAAGAAGTTCTTTCCTTTCACGGAATTTCATTTTCAGTCAGGGAATGTTCTTTGATTTCATGGATTGTTCTTTTTTACAATGTATGTCGAATTCTCACTGAAGATTTTTCTTCTATCAGGGATTTTCTTTGGTTTTCAGTAAATATCGTTTTCTTCCCTGGAATAACCATAATTGGCTTTGTTTTCAATGTATGTCGTTTCTTCTCTGTGGTATCCTTGCTGTCAGGTGATTTCCTTCTTTTCAGGGGATTTTGTTTGCTTTCAGAGGATGGCATTTCATGGGATGTCTTTTTTCAGGAGATGTCCTTTGCTTTTAAAGGAAGTCTTATGTTTTTGGGGATGTCCCTAGGCTACGAGGAATTTTTTTGGACTTTGATAGATGGAGAACGCTACTTTTTAACCAAAATTATGCTGTCTTTATAGTAGCCATGATAGACTTTGTGAAAAGCGCTTTAGACAGTGAGAATCAATTGGAAATCATTATTTAACAGCATTGAATGTCAGTCAACTTGCTAAAACATTAGGTCGATGATAAAAGGATTTGCATGAATCTTATTGCCTATTGGTGTCTCAAACAATGTTGATCTGCATCTGTTTCATTAGTCATATATCAATAGTTATTCTTGAAGTAAATATAATTTTATTTCCATGTTTTCACTAACACGATTCTTATGGCAACCAAATTTTTTCCTTATCCTTAATAGATTCAAGTTATAGATTATAGCATTATCCATATGTCCATAGTCGATATGAGATTGTAAAACTTGTAAAGCTTAAATTTATACTGATTTTTCTACTTGGTACCTTTATTATAAGTAGTTTAAAAGCATTCGGCAGAAAAGGTAGCGATGAGCTGCATTCAATTCAGGTTTCCATTATTGTGTAAAGGACTTGAGACTTGTATCTTTGTAGAAAACAATGTCCTATTGCTACAAAGGCGATTGTATGGAATCAAGGAGCACACAGTGTAAAAATCTCTGGGACCCAGGTATACCGTGATTTATTGATGACTCTAGTCTTAGATCTTGATTTTATATGTGTCCTTGGGCTGGATAAATTCTCATCGACTTTGAAAACTCTCATACAAGCTGTTCAGTAACCGGGAGTATAAAAAAAACCCAACAATAGAGTTCTCAAGTAATGGCATCTTGAAAATCTTTATTATGTATAAGATAACATAGCCTGAAAGAGCATTATGAATTACCTGCGGATATGTAAAGCCAATTAAAGGTGTTACAAAGTACCTGAAGTAAAACCACATGAGCACAACCTCACTTCGATTTTGTTGCTAATTTATACAAACGAGGCCAATGAAAAAATAATACATTGTATTGCAAAGGGTTCTTTCAGACTATGCTGTAAAAAAGATACTAGCTATAGCCAATATTGTCATTTTGAGTTGTTAAAAATTATGCTATTTGATATCATTCTTTGTTAGATACTAAACCAATAAGAGAACTCTGGAAATTATTACCAAGATTTGAGTAAGAGGATAAAATCTTTGTCTATAGTTTGTCCCTGTATTGTTTTCTATTGAAATTCCTTTTTTAAGCTTGTTTTTTCTATTTCAGCAACGAATGTCGCCAATGATTCTTGTTGGAAGAAGTTGAACACAGAGGCACAAGGATATGGAACCTGTGATCCTTTGACTAACAAATCATGCGCACCACAGTCAGTCATCATTTTGTACCAATTCCTAAATGACATGAAACGTCATTTTTATTGACAAAGTAATGTTGCACAGTCAAGCACACAAAGGAAATATCACCGATGATCGTGTTGAAGGCGAAACTGGGATTTGCATCTTAGAACCGCCTTGCTCTACCTAACAATGAATAAACAGCTAGTTTGACAAAAAACTCTTTAACAAAAAACCCTACAGAACTTTAAATTCAACATAACAGCGTACTATGTACTACCTGCTTCTACCAGGTTCTTTAGATGCTACCTTCCTCAATGTCATTTACTCCAACCGTATAGCATTTTGATAAATTCATTGCATTTTCTAAAGGGACATATTCTGTGGACAGTTGCAATGCTCTTCACCGGAATCATCACCTTCACATCAAAAGTATGGCACTGTTTACAAACAATTCATTCTAAATGGAACAAAATGCAGGTAAATTTTAAGGTCTTCTAATTATATGTGAAATAATAAACATGATAAAGTGGTCTATTTTTGTTGACAATTTTTGAAAAGGCAATAGAGTTTCAGAAAGTATTTTTACCTAAATACGCTTTTGAATTTCAAACTTTTTTCTGTTTAGTATTTACTCATGACTTTGATGTTTTAGACTGCGGTTGCTACGGGCAGGTGGTTTTGTAAAAAGAGTAAAATTTAAACACAGAAATAATTAAAAAAAAACATTGTTTTATGACGTACATAGACATTGGAAGAACAAATTCTTTAAAACAGTATTTTCCATTCCAAATACCCCACATCCTGCATTAAGCCACCTGGGCGAATTTTCTTACGTCATTGAGAGGGATGGGCTTGACAGAGAGTGGGCTTACTCTAAACATTGTTTTATGACGTATATAGACATTGAAAGAACAAATTCTTTAAAAAAATATTTTCCATTCCAAACACCCTACATCCTGCATTGAGCCACCTGGGCGAATTTTTTTACGTCATTGAAGGAGATGGGCTTGAAAGAGAGTGGGCTTACTCTAAATATATACTGCCCTTAGTTTACGCCTACTGGTCCAATGTATCTAAAAGACGGACTTGTGGTCCCAGGACGCGTCAATCTATGTCAAAAGATTATTTTGTAATTTTGTAATACTGATTGTTAGAGGGGGTGTAAAACGAGAAGGGGGATTGTTTTTGATCGAAATGGAAGAAGGGCTTGTTAGAGATAGGGGGCCTAAACAAGAAGGGGGCGTAATAAATAATTTACAGTATACAAGTTGATTTGAATAAATTTTCTTTTTTGGAAGAAAAGTAATGAAAGGTAGTGAAAAACTAAAACTATTAGTGTAAATTTTACCAGGAAGAACTGTTGATGTCAGTAAACTTACTTTAAATATAAATATTCCTCAAGCCCAAACTATAACTCATAGGTTTAGACTTGCTTATCGATCGGATAGATACTCGCCTAAGCAACATCGTCCTTGCTGCCCACACATCATAATACTTATCTATTAACAATGAAAATTTGAATATGCTTGTTGATAATTATGTTACATTTCCACAGTGCCGCCAGTATAACAATACCAGGCTCTGCAAGCAACGATGAAGTAGGCCAAGGAATGGTTGCTGAAGGAACAAAATGCGGAGACAATAAGGTGACGTCACCGAGCTATTGAATCATTCCAAGTAAAAACTAAGAAAGCTAAAGAACCCTGACTCTTTTTTGATAGCAATATGGCAAGCTGAACCATCGTCTTGCTAACGTGTTGTTTTTAGTAAAAAGCCGAGCCAAAATTTTAGATTTATTCCTTAGCCTATTCTCTTGTTTGAATAGCATTACAAATTTCACGCACATTTGGACTTAATGATCAAAAGGCATTTTCGGCATGATGTGCCCTATCTTTGAAACACCTAGAAGCTGTGCTCATATTGTATAGCTTAGGTTTTGTTATTATCGAAATAGTGTAAGATAAGTTAAGGCGTTTAGCCAAAGTCTAAATATCGTACTTCAGTCTCTACGAAAAAAGTGCTGCATTTTCTAACCTTCTCATTTCTCTTGGTTCAAAGTTTGTTTTAGATGAATTTTTTTCTCAGCAAAATTTGGTTTCTGAAAGTTTATCAGCTCCATCGAGTTTGCTCGCATACTGCTTTAAATTTAGATAAATTTCAGAAATATTGCAGGCAGGAACCGGAGCAGTTTTTAAGCCAGGTGGAAATTATTTCTATGATGAATACCTTCTCATTCTTTGCAGGTGTGTTCTAATTACAAGTGTAAATCATTTTCGGAGCTCAATATCACTTCATGTGGTCTAGTCAACGGAGTTAGCTGTGCTGGTAGAGGAGTGAGTATGCTTTCTTTCACTGCTGCATCCTCTTCTATAATATTGATATCTAGGAGAATTCCTATCTCTACAAAGACTTAACTTTTAGTAAAAAATCATACCCCTGGCCATTTATCATTCTAAAAGACTTAATTGCAGAGTTGCAAAATTAAACATCATTTTTTAGATTTGCAACAACAAAGGTAGATGCCACTGCAATGGAGGATTTGATCCAAAGACAAACTGTGAGAAAGGTAGGTTGAACTTTTTCAAAAGATACGCATTTGCTAACGTAGCTCTTTTTGAGGGAGTTTGTCATATGCTGACTTTGTATTCGAAGTGGTTTGTCGTTTGCTATTTTACTATATATTGATGATTTTAGAGACATTGATAGGTTTTCATGTCAGCAATTTCCAAACGTTTGTGCAACAAATGGCAGAATATTCAGTAAAAATGGCAGAAATCCAAAACTATTCTCATTAACAGTTTTTACCTTATATTTTTTCACTTATATCAAATATTGAATTTCGCCTTTTGTAAAATTGTGAAGCATTTATTTTAAGTTTTGACACCTGATGATGGCAACTGGGGTCAGTGGAATCAATGGTCCTCGTGTTCTGCGGCTTGCGCAGGTGGAAGGAGAAGTAGATCAAGGTTTTGCGATAGCCCTTTTCTGGCACACGGAGGCAAAACGTGCCCGGGTGTAGGAAACGAAGAAGCAATTTGCAACTCAGAAAAGTGTCCTAGTAAGTTAAGTTCTAAATGTAGTGGATTCTATTCAATTAATTCAGTTATGTAATGACTGATCCGACAAGACGTTGTCTTTACTGAAGTTATAAACAGAAAAGTAGTATATTTCATGCTTGTCTTTCGACACTCATCAAGGTACAAACGTCAAATTATGGCTTAAGTTAAGCTGGGATATATCTTTAAATGTGGATCGAAATCAATCTGAGAGGAGGAATGACGCGTTTGATTGGCTCCTTTTCTGACCAATCAGCGACCGATAGACTCGCAATTGGTGACCTTCGACAAAGCGACGTCTTTTTGTATTTCCAAGATCATGTATCCCCATTTGGGGCAAAACCCATTGAAGGGATAAGGTAACTTAAAATAAGCTTGGCTTTAATGTCCTCAAATATATCCTTTGTTTTTAATTGATTTTAAACGTGCAGGAAAGCAAGCAAGCAGGTAAAGAAGAAAACGAAAAACAATTAAATGTCATTGTAATAATGATTCCAGACATTCTTTTGTAATTTTTGCCATAAACATTTAGTCTAAAGGTAGTTATCATCAGATGCCCCTTTTCTTACACTAAATTGAATGATATTATTTAAAGGTGGATGTTATTGAAATGTATGTGAGTCAAGTAACGAGAACTTTTTTCATGTAAAGCAAATCATGCAGCTATAAATCTTATTAAGTTTATGAATCTTTCATGCAGCATATAATTTATTTGTTTCCTCGATCTCTTTAAAGAGAATCATCGTCTGCTAATTCTTAAAACCACAGCTGTATAAAGGTATCGATGAGGGTTTATCTTTTGAAAAGTTCTATGGCATTGTCATTCTGCTATTTTTCAAAAGGTAGTTGGAAGTGATTTTAGCTTGTTTTATTAAGAAGAGGATTGTAATTATTTATTGGGAGGAAGCTCGATAAATATTGATCCCCCAAAATCATTGCTTCCATCAATAGATTCACGGGCATTCTCAGTTCTTCAATTTTTCCCTTTCATTCGTATCTAGAGGCAGAATCATGCAAAATTTTGATGGGAAAACTCCAAGCAAGTGGTAAACCAATGGTCGATGGAGTCTATGATATAACACTGCCTGATGGTTCACTGATGAAAATGTATTGTGACATGACACGTGATGGTGGTGGATGGACATTGGTCGTATCCAGCCATATAAATGACTGGACAACATCAGAGATGGTGAGAGAAAGAAATAAAGATCACCCAAGCATGTACAAAGACTATTCGATTCTAAAATATGTCGATCAAATCAAGGACAACTACAAAATTGACGATAAAAACTTCGAGTATAGATTAGAGGCACATAGAAGAGGTAAGATAAATCTGTTCTTTTCGCATCATTTGTCTTATTTATTGTTAGCTTTGTGACATCTAATGTTTATCTGAACGATGTAAAATCCTAGGCCTTTATCCTTTTGTAAATGTTTTTCACTACTCGGGATTGTTGCCAGTGATGTTTTCTTCAAATCTCGGTTTTTTGCACAAGATATAAAACTTTTATTGTCAGTAGCAACATCTTATCTTGTTTTTCCAACCTTGATAACTTTTGTTAAGCATCTCGTAAAACTAAAGTATCTTAAATGAAAAATTTTCTTTGACAATCACATAGATTGGTTTCTTCTTTTTCAATTGTTTGAAAAGTTGAGCTCGGTCGACTTGAATGTTTCCTCTTTAAAAAGTGCATAATATTTGATTTAATAGTTTTTGCCTTGCTTTTTTTACAGGGCAGTGGGGTGGCATTTGGTCAGCTCCTACATCCTACAGAGTTAACGGCATGTCTCCTTCACAGACAAATGTCATTCTGCTGAAGAGATTTAACAATTGGTCATACAGTGGGATAGGAATAGCCCAGAGAATGCCATACATTATTGGAAACAGGTTAACAATGCAGACAAATCATTGGGGGTCTATTACAGGTGTGTACAAAATAGAAAATTAGCATTTTGGGCGTTATGGATATCAAATGTAATCAAAGACTCCGTTTTTGCGACTCCTTGTTATCTGTGATGAATTGCATTTTGCTTGCATGTGATGGCAAAAAGTTTTATTTCACAGTAACTCGAGTTAAAGAAATTTGTAATGCAATTTATATGGTGCAGACAACTCTGTAGCTGTGCCAGTAAAAAAATGCGTATTTTACATCTAGGAATTTATTCTTGCAGGGAATATCTCGTCAGCTCACCCAGCGCCGTGGATTAATGGTCATTTGACAGAAAGGGAGCCTGAACACATTTGGTATGATCACCGCTATAATGTAATCAATCTGATTTAATTTTATGTCAAGCTAATTTTTTGGTACAAGCAAAAGACTTCATTTGTTCAAGCAAAAATTATAGCTTTATGATGTATCAAAGGGAATGCAGCATTTATTTGATTTTTCTTGTTGCTTTTCAGGTATTGGGTTCGTGAGGGAAAGCACAGTGTCCCATCTTCATGCATGGAAATAAAGTTACGCTCTATAACACATGGAAAGAAAGCAAAATCTGGACTTTACGAGATACAGAATTTGGAAGGAAAGAAAGCTTTGAGTACTTTCTGTGATATGGAAAGTTTTGGCGGTGGATGGACGATGGTTTTGAGCAAAGTTTCAAACAATGGATGGACTAAAGAGACAACTCTTTCAAGAAACACCCTCAATGCATCAAAAGATAATGATTACTCGATTCTGTTTCACTCTCAAGAAATTTTAGGCCTTCGAAAAGAAGAGGTATGTGTGTCTTGATGTTGATTGCTTTTTTTAGCTTAGTTTTTCCTAAAGTTGAAGTACGATGTAAATACTTTTTGTATTTTTGTTGTTCTTTTGTTAGTTAAATTTTCTAAATTGGTCGAATGAAATTAAAAGCTTTCATCTTTAGTACTGATGTAATTTTCCTCATTTAGACCAAATTCCAATACATGATTGAGGCTGAAGGAGTGAAAAAATGGGGCGGTGTTTTTGAAGGACACAACAGCGATGGACTGATAGCATGCACCCCGAGTAAATATAAGCCACGACTGGTTGAGAAATTTGACAGCTGGGACGAGCAGAAAAGCAATTTGATGTCAAGCAATCCATATGTAGTTGACAACCCTGCTTCGTATTTGACAACATCTCGAAAAGTAAGTGGATTGTATTCATTTTTTGGAGTAAGGAAGAAATACAACACCCGTTGAAGTTACTCGTTACTCTCGGGGAGGGGGGGTGGAGTTAGGAGGTGGGTTAGGAGGGGCAAAAATTTCCTCGGCCCGTGCTTCAATGGGGCCCGTAATAAAGTAATAAGATCGATTTACAATGCAAAAAGCTACTATTTCAGCTATTTATATTGAGTTTTTCACAGAGGGAAGCTATGTCCACATGTCCTTGATTCATATAAAATGTTTTTGCACATTCTTGAAAATCCTTAAAAAATTCAGCAATTGTTACTAGAAGGGGCGTTTTCCTAGTTCTCTGGAAAACTGAAGGGCGTTGCTATTCTCTTAAGGGGGTGCAGTTTTATGAATCACCCCGGGGCCCAAGCTGAATCTCGACTGTCCTGCTCACACGACTTAATCAGCTATCGTCTTGAAGGTATTCAAAATAAAATTTAATGGAAAATGTGTATCTCCAGGTTTATTTAAGATTCCATATTTTTGTAAAGAGCAAATGTATCCTTCGTAGATACTTCCTGGAACTGATGGTGTGCTTGTCTCTGAAACAGACTCTAACTTTATAAAAGGATCTATGGAGAAGCCGAGATTTGTCAGATTGTGGATCCGTGAAGGCTCAAGGTTTGCTTTTCATATCTTTATAGCCAAGATTAAAATTTCCAAATTTAGTGGTTTAATTCTTGCGTAAGAAAGCGCCATCGATTAAACCCTTTTAAACTTGAAAAATCTCTTGTTCCCAGAGCATTTTTTCATGTTAGTCTAGCATTTCTAGCATTGTGCAGTTAAACCTATTTTTAGGCCACGTGACTATTTTCTTCTTACAGCCAAGGTTCATGCAATCAAATAAAACTGGGAGGTGAGAGAAACGGTGCAGTGTACAAGACTGGTTATTATACTATTGAGGCAACTGGTGCTAATATTCTGACAGTATACTGTGACATGGAGTCGGGCCCTGGAGCGTGGACTCTTCTGGTCACAAGCACAAGCAACAAATGGACCGCGTCACAGGTTGGCAAGACACATTCATTACAATACATTGACCTTCAACGTATAGCTCACAGATAAACTATTAATTTCTGACCAGTGATAAAGTGATGTTGAGAAGAATTAAGGAAACTACAGGACACTTTCTGAAGATACCTTTCTAATTTTATTGTAAAATATGTGTTTTCATTTTGAATGAGGTAAATCCGATTAAATTTACATGAAATGAAAGCCAGTTGTGAAATCTCATATTCTTCCTTTAGTCTTCCCTTTACTTTCCGTAGATGCTTTCCCAAATGACATGATGTAATTCTTTGCTTTATGTAAATCTGTTGTGTATTCTTAAAAACCTATTTCCACCTTTGCAGAATTGTATCTAATGGTGGTATCCACATTTATCTAGGTTCTTTCCCGCAATGAAGATTTTCCTTCCATTTCGAATGATTACTCTATTTTGCACGTTGCCGACAGTATTAAGAATTTATCAAACAACGCCACATTCAAGTACAAATTGGAAGCACGCACGTTTAATCATTGGGGTGGTATTTGGGCTGCACCAAGAGAATACACGTAAATTTATTTTGCTGAATACATCAAAAATGGTTATCTACACATGTTATGTTGACAGGCTCTATGTTTTATTGGATTTGTTGTGAATAATGGCGAGAAATTGAAGAATCTCTAAAATGGAATGATACTGTAAGCGAACCCTCGAGAATAGCAATAACCTCACAAGACCGAAAGCCACTGTTCGATTTGTTTCTTTTGTTTGTAGTCATCTGCTAAGTTGACCTGTTTTATATAAGCGACTTTTCATACCAGTCAACAATTACTGTTTTACTATTCAATATTTGTAAACTCACTCCTAGGCGATCTTATTAATTCTTTAGTCTGGACGGATTTAACATGATACCTTATTACACGAAAATCACACGGTACACTAATTAACGCGAATTGAAAAATTCCGCTAATTTCGTTAATTTTTTACGTAACTTTTCAAATTATTGAAAATAGCCAAATTTTACCATTAAATTTTAAATAAATTACTATATCAGAAAATGAGGATAATAGAAAGTGTCCAACACGTGTGAACCGGAAAGTGCTCTTTTCACAAGTTTTTTTAAAAATAAATCATCTTTTCCTAGTTTTAAGTGAGCTACAATAGAAACTTAAAATACTTTTTATAACATTTGAATGTCCTCATTATCAACTGTTGTCCTCTGAAATCCCTCATCCTCGTCACCATCTTCACCTTGCTCAATCAATAGTTCTTTTCGAGTCATCAAAATACTTTCTGGTCTGGGGATTCACTTGCACTTTATGCCCAATATTGACAATTTTTCAGGCCCACCCAATGTGACTGATACCTTTATTAGAATCACCGCTTATTTTTGTGTACAAGGTACTTTGCAAAAAAAGTCAGTGAAAATTTCAGTTAATCTCATTTTGCTTTTAGCTTCCTGAGTAAATCAAACAAGCAAAGTCAGGTTACGTTGTTAACTCAGTTTGACGACTTGCGAAGCAGTGTGAAAAACCGAATGCCTTGGTTGGGTAATGGAAACGGGTTGCTGACGACTGCAGATTCTTCATCCAGCTCGTGGTGGGGAACGATCGTAGCCAGAAACGATGAATACAGACCAGCTCCATGGATATATCCAGTCATGATTAATCCTGGTACAATCTGGTATTGGGTTAATGAAGACGATTGCGATCCGGATCGCATGCCAGGTTCTGATTCATTAGCAGTTGATTTTTTTCATATGAAAAATAATTTACACAAATAAACATTTAGTTCATTTTTTTAATGAAATCTGCTGATCTGCATGGTCTGTCTTTGCTGATGTTCAGAGTGTATCTTTGACTAGCTTTAGGTATGAAAATGGCTTAACGGTTGGTGTCATGGGCTACAGATCTAAGGATCTGACGACTTTTGTTCCAGCCGTAAGGAAACTTTCAGGCTGAGTGAGAATAAAAGCCAACTCGGTATTTCCTGGGGTAGAAGTCACAAGATCGGGTCACATTGAGAGAAAGGGAAAATTACTGCTCGATACTACCTTTGTGTCCCTTGAAAAATACTACCTTTGGATCCTGGGTAAAGACGAACGCAAATTTTATCAATCTGTTTCTAAACTACTGTTGCATTGTATTAATCATATCAAACTGTTATTACTATTTAGTTGATGGTGGCCTGACAAAATGGAGTAGTTGGACACAGTGCACATCATTCTGCTCACAGGGAACACAGGAGAGATTAAGGTCATGTTCTGCACCAAAACCAAGATGTGGTGGAGCCGTGTGCGATCCGAACAAAGCAAGAAGGGAAATTAGAAACTGCACCGGAAAGTGCCTGTGTAAATATCCTTTTTGGTTTGATTTTGCTTGGCACTAACTTTCAAATCTTTCGAAGGGGTTTTTAAAGCTATTCTTGCTGATTGTAACTGGATTTAATTTGCAATATTTGGTAAACGCCTATATTTATCAAACAAAATGTCCGGAAAGCGTAACATTGAGCCGGATAAAAAAGGCTTTTTTCCGGGCTACTTGACTGAGTGAGTTTGGGAAGTATTATCACAAAATAATCTTAATTGCAATAATTTTGAGTTGATCTTTCCATGGCCTTCTTTCAGTTTATTCGTATTTGACTGAATCAAGCATCCAATCTAAAAATCTTTTCTCATTTGAATCTTGTAGCGAGTCCAATTCGTAGCTTCGATGAAAAACACTGTGTTCTGCCGGAGACTGGAGGCTGCAGCCCGGATGACTCTACTGAATTGATTTGGAAAAGTGGCAGTGAGAAATGCGATCTTCCGGAGGCTCAGTTTATTTTTGATCCAAATTATGGAAGCTTTGTTCACAAATGCAGCGGAAAGCCTGTTTGTCCAAAGGGAAACATTCAGCACCTCACCCGTTTGCAAATAAACTCAAATTGTCCGAAAATGGCCTTGAAGAAACGATTTACAAGAACACCGTGTACGGATTTTGACCGATTCTTCTCAATAATACATCTCAATAAATTTGATTTTTTATTCACTGTTATTCACTGATAACAATATTATCGTTATTCTTAATAAAGTACCACACGCAACGTACATATTATAATTTTATGATTTCCTTACTATAAATCCCCGAATTAGAGTTAAAAAGTAATTTTGGACATTTATTCGGCCTTTCTGGATGGGGCTAACTTGAGGGGGGATAAAATTGGAGTGAGGGCTAATAAAAATTTCCTGAAATTCACTATACAAAAGCTCGTATTCAAGGCTTTATTATTTCTTTTAGTTTACTTTAAATAACGAAACAAGTCAATAATGAAAGCAAAACCATTGGAAAAGTGCTTTGATTTTTTAGTTTTCAACATTTCGTTGAATATGGAACCTCATATTTAACTAAAATCATATAACATGTTAGTATCAGGATTAATATATCATTTTACCAAGGGGAAAATTTCGAGGATTTATGGTAACAAGGAATTCTTTAAGGGGGTAGGGGGAGGGGTGAGAAAAAGCGAGAAAAAGAGAAAGAGAAGCTTAAAATTCCGGAACGATTATAACAGAATTCATACATCTTTTCTTAGTTAATTAGATATAGAAAACTTTTTAGGTCAATTCACTCAGTAAAGTATCTGGACAAAAAAAGGAAAGTGCAGTTGCCATTTCAGAAATATATTTACATAAGAAGATTGTGATCAGGCAAACAGAGGTTAACGCACTTCTTAAAATTCGTCTCGTTTTGCTAATTGATAATTCGGATAAACTCCATGGCAATAGAGACAGAAAGCCCGCAGCCAGCTTAGCTTGCAGTATTTCAAATTATGGTTGAAGATAATCGTTTTTTATGTATTCATTTGCAATTTCTTTTGCAGTTGGAACAATCCATTTCAGTCACATTTGTATTCACCCGGACGGAGCATGGCCTAGGGATAACATGAAACTGGTTTTCTGGAGCGGCTGTCGCGGTGATAGGCTGAAGCTGAGTCTATACAAAATCGGTAATATTGAGATATGAGATTCCGTGTTGATTTTGAGATTATGAGATTTTGTTGCCTAACTACAAAAGTTATAGAAAAAATGTTGCGTGGCGTCATCAATCTTTTTTATCCTTATTTTTATAAGGTTCGTGTTAACAGTTAACCGTAACTAGATTTGCCGCATTATTTATGCTTCAGGTCGCTTGCAGCATCATTTGGTGCCATCTCCTTATTTATTATTCCAAAATGTATGCATCAATATTCCAAATATATGCATCATTATTCCAAAATATATGCAAAGAGCCTGAGTGAAGCAAAGGGGTTATAGTTCTCACCATTAAAATCATGAATTCAAGTATACAGTCGTCTTAATTGCAGCTCTTCTTGATCCCGGTTTGCTAATACTCACGAGAGTATAACTCTGCCCCGAAAGAGCAATGGGAGAGGCTAGCAAACATAGTCATCCGCTCCTAACCTCTATACCTTTTATACCTCTATAGCTTGCGGCTTTTCAAATGTCCCAACATCGTCTTGTTCTTTGATCGCGATCTTGTCCCATCTTCTTGTAGAACATGGTCCAGTTCATGTAGACGTTTGGTTCAATATAAATATTGTAAATAGGCGTATGGCCGACTTGACTAGCGACACAAGATTTCCAAGCAACCCAACAACATCTGGATACTTGGACAATTTCGACTCTCCTTATTCTCTTGGCAGTAATTACGGGTTGCGCCTATGGAGCTACTTTGCAGCACCAGAAAGTGGAATGTATACATTCTATGCAGCATGCGACGACTTTTGTCAGATATTCCTCAGTCCTACTGTTTACGAGAAAGATAAGAAAAAAATCATCGATGTACAAGGCTCGACATTACTCTACCAGTATGACAGGTGAGTCACAGATTTTTCACTGCCTTAAGATTTGGATATTTTTCATCAAAACATAAAAGCAATTTCTCAAGATGTATGTGAGACACATATAACGTTGTGTTTCAGCTGGAAGTATAATGTTTAGGAACCAGTTAAAAATTTTGCATCCAGTTCATTCATTATTGCACACGTCTCTTTAAAATAATCACTTTTGTAATGATTCTTTTGAAGTTTATATATAGCTTTTTGCTTTTGCTTTGCCCAATTTTTGTACCCTGATACTGAACCTTTTTTAAAAGACAAACGAGTCAGAAATCTAAGAAGATTCAGCTAGAGGCAGGAAAGCTATACTATTTGGAAGGACTTCTCTTGGAAATGGGTGGTGGTGATTTTTTGAGCGTTGCTGTCGATCTTCCAAGTGGAAAGAAATTGATCCCGCTTTCGTATTATTATCTGAGAGCCAAGGCTGAGTCTTGAGGTAAGAAAATCAAGATATTCCTGCCCTTTTAAAAAAGATTAGAGCTTAAGGACTAAGATGTGGGGAACAAAGATATATGTATTGAATGTTTCTTTAACTTGACCTTTGATGTATAGATTGAGTCAAGAACCGCGCAGCATATTACAGATTGAAGGGGCAAAAACGTCTTGGGGGAATACAATTGCCAAAAATCAAGAGTAAGGCGATTTTTTGTATGGAATTAAGTACACTTTGGAAATGATTGTGGTTAAAGCCCCAGTGGCCTCTCCCCCATATATTGTCAAATAATAATAGTTGAAGCCGGTTGTCATTTCATTGGGAAAATCCTAACACTTGCAAACCTCACTATTACAAGGTAGTTTGTTTGCGGCAAACTTACATTGAAAAACTATTACAAGTGCAAAAAACAGTTGTTCACAGCATAAATATAAGCATGATGATGTAATGATGGTGACGATGTTGATAATGCTGATGAGGATGACAGAATTAGCGATGATGTTGATAATGAGAATAAAGATTGTAGTGGTGGTGGTGGTTGTTTAGGTGAAGATAGAATACTAGATGAAAATAGGCTCTGGGTTAGGCCAAGGTTTGTTTCTACGGCAGAATATAAAGAAATGATAATAGTAGTATTAATAATAATAATATAGGCATTTTTAAAGCGCCGTATATCCCCAGGGCTCATAGGTTATATATATATATATACATACAATTTTTAGTTAATGTAATACTGAAATGATTAAGATTACGATTGTATGACTGACTTAAGCTACTATTCTTACTCTTTGAAGTAAAAGAGAGGTGATGATTTTTTTTATTTTTTAAAAGCAGCTTATGATCAACGTAATTATATATTCTCTCAAAGTATCAGGACTTGAGGTCTATGACATGAAGAAGCCCTGCCAAATAAAGGCAGGGTGTTATTGTAGACCATGAAAATAGAGCTAGTTCATGGAAATTTCATAAAGAGTAAAACATAATTAAGTAATTCCTAAAGAATATAAGAATAGTGGTACTCGATTGAAGTGATGAGCTTGTACTGATATCGTCTATGCAATAGTTTTTTTTAAGTTTTTTTAACGTGTTTGTTACTTTTATTGCATAACTCGACAGGATATAGAAAATTTTTGCTGGGTCAATCTCCATCTTCTCAACTAAAATTTGAATAAACTTTAAGGAGTTATCTCTAGATAACGCTATATTGTAACATGCATTTAATTGTTCTTTTTTAGATGGTTAACTAAATTTGGCCAAGAAATCATCCAAGGACTTTTCATTAGTTCCTTTTTATTGATCATTTTGACTTTTATTTAAATTCTTATTTGGGGGTGTTAATTTTTTGGCAAAGTTTAATGGCAACGAGCCTTGGCTGAAAAATGCAATTTAATCATAGAATAGAATTAGGTTAGTGTTTGGTATTATCTCAACAGTAATTAATGCGGTAACTTCACGAAACAGGCTTTTGGTAGTCACTGTAAAACCGACAATTATAGATCAAATAAAAGTCACATTTGTAGATGTCACATTTGTTACAAAATGAGTGAAACATCCTTTTTTTGCCGAAACGTTTGAAAATTCACCGAGAAACCACCCTCGATGGCAAAAAATCTTGTTTTAAAGTTTTCAGTTGCAATTTTCAACTGTATATCTGGAGGTTTAATATCTATTAAATTCATACTAACTGCATGGCTCTGATGTGTGTTCTCGTCTTGGTAATGGTATATTTACGAAAAGGTCTTTCGTAAAAGTATAAAACTTCCCTAATATTCCCCAATTCCCATACTATATATTCTCCGATTCCCCACTATTCTCCGTCTCTTTTTGCCGATTCCCCATTTTCCTAAAAACTGGGAAAAAATATCTAGGTGAAAACGATTTACCTCATATGACAATATGACTTAAACGTTGAGAGAAGCAATTATGCTCCGTACACAGCCTCGTAATAGATTTTTTTTTTTAACAAATAAATTCTCATCAATGATTCAACATTTGGCGCTGTTTATATACCGAAAGGCCGCCGGTTCACAAATGTTTAGAACAAAACTTGAAAAACTTGAATCTTTTTATTTTTCCCAACAATTTTAACTAATCAATCCGGGATACTGTTTGTACAATTTCTATGCCTCGTAATAGATTGAGTAAACAAAGAACCTGTGAAAATTTAAAAGCTTACAAAATACAACAAAGCAAGTTCGTTAGAGTCGCACTCTCATTATGGAATTCTTGATATTAACTTTGTCATCAACACTAACAAGTTTTCAAGAACGGTAGAGCCATTGTTTACTGACAAGTTTCAAACCTTCTCAAGTATCATACTTGTTAAGAACTAAGGACTAATAAAAAATCACAGTCGCTGTGAATTTTCTACATTTTTGAGAAATATCACAATGACAATTTATGCTGCCCCGTGGATGCATACTTGCTCAGACAGACCACTTTTTACACCCTGTTGAGGTTGCTATTGAAAAGTATATACATCATCCAAGCATACAAAATATCAAGGAAAGGGTAAAATATCTCTCTCTCTCTCTCTCTCTCTCTCTCTCTCTCTCTCTCTCTCTCTCTCTCTCTCTCTCTCTCTCTCTCTCTCTCTCTCTCTCTCTATCTATCTATTTAACTTGCAACCAGTCATCTTGAAAGCAAGATTTGCCCGCATGAGGTTGTGAAAGACTAGAAGCTGACGTCAGTTGATGGAACTGCAAAGTGCAAAACAAGTCCTGTGTTCTGCATCTCGTTAGTGTTAAGGCACTATGTCGTGTTAGTTAACCGTTCTGCGATACATTGAGACTCTTGCTTTTTGATCAGGTACGTATCAAGAAGTCTATTGAATGCTCCAAACGAGAGAGATTTTGATGTGGTCATCGGGAGACGATTTATTGTGGGAAGACGATTCTAGATTTTTTAAAGGGCTGTGATTTTTTTCAATTTGCATGAACCAATGATAAAATGCATCAACCTTATGGACAAAGTTTCAATCTCAGTAGTTATATATCATAATTGTAGCATATAAACAAGTTTCATTTTCCTTCTCCTCGCGACACTCTTTCTAGATTTTATTCGCCTATTGATTCGAGACTTGCTTATTCCAACATGTGCCCTGATGTTCCTACCACAGAATCTATTATGCGAAGTGAAATCAACGTCATCAATTTTAACTGCGTTTGTGCAAATAATGTAAAATTTTGAAAGCCAATGGAACTTCAAACAAATGCTGGCCCGTCTCCCCGGCCATTCAAAAACATTTCATTGTTTTCGATCTATCAAACATAAATTCCATGGAGAACACAGCTTTTGTTTGCTGTCAATAGGAAAACCAGGTCTATTAGAATATTATTTGTTTGCCATTTTTGTTAAATACCCTGAGTCATAGCACTGCTGCATTGGACCATTGCAGAATGAAGATGCTGCATCTTGCTGTATTTTGCCTCTGTGAGTATTTCAATCCATTTAATTTTGAATTCCAGGCATCATCACTAATTCATTATAAGTATGATAACTTGAAATGTGTGCTAAGACTACTGGACATCACCTAAGAAAGACTTCCTCATTTGTTATCACTCCAGCTCCTATTTAAAAGAGAAAATAAAAAAAGATTGAAAACGAACTTCTTATATGAGATTTCGCAAAAAATGAGATCTCTTTTCAACTTATTCATGCATCAAGATATACGTTTTTTATTCTTCCGCGACTAGCACAAAAGCAGCTGTTTTTACAGTCTTGCGTAAAATTAAGTATTTGAGAGTATCGAAAGAGGTAGTATTTTGGCAACTATTCTGAATAAGGTTCTTTGACTTTGCCTTTTCGTCAGATACTCTTCAGAGTAAGAACGTCAGATAATGACCGAAAGTAAGCTGAAAATTTATGCCAATGTTTCCATCGAACGTAGCGTGAGATAAAGAAAGACGAGTAAGATCGGTTCTTTTGATTTTTATCAATTAGTGGCCGTCCACCTCTGACCTAGTTGAAGAGTCCAAGAAAGGAAACGAACTCTTTCTGTCTACACAGGTCAGGATCATTTGTTTCTTTCGATCTACATCTGGATGTAAATAAAATTTTCAGGTTACTTTCGATTATTATCCGACGTTTTTATCCTGAAGAGTGTCAGACCAAAAGTACTTCAGTATGCTATGTTTCTCTATTAAAAACCCAGTCCTAAATTTGATTAAAAGCAAATAATTTTTGCATGTGCCAACATGGCGTGAAAACACAAGGACGTCTTGTTCCCCACTACGGATGACACTGACAAAGTTCACAATGATTTTATAACAAATAAATTGGAAAACAACGGAAGCAAGAAAACCACTCAGAAGAAAGATGAGAGATAAACAAAAAGGGTGCGACACTGGGCAATTCTTGAAGCTGCTTAGTTTTCTCCAAGTTTCCTTGCTACCGCTATGCCATCATAGACGAATTATTCTGAAGGATTTGATATCAAAATGAGAAGAATATGCCGACTTTTAAAATAAGTCATTTTAATAGTTGATTATGATCCTGCCTTATTATCCTAACCCCCAATCAAACATATTGTATACTGTAGGCCCATAACATTGGCAGGAAACATCTTAGCGATAGATTTCTGGATTTCAGATGCAATTGTTCTTTTGGAATACCTTAGTATTCTCTTAAAGTTAAATCGAGACTGTATTTAGACAAGTAAATGGTGTGTTATAATGTTCCACGGAACCAATAACTCTGGTAACTCATTTTTTTGCTGCTATCGGATCTCTTATTCCTCTCCAGTTACTCCAGTTATTCAACAAAGATTTTTCCTTTATCTGCATTATGAAAAGAAAAGGTAGAAAGCAATATATGTTTTTTGTTAGTTAACATAAATGAAAACCAAGATTTTGTTTCATGATTTGTTGCTGGATCCTTTCACTGGTATAAGACCAGGCTGCCTGAATAATGTCTTGATTGGTCGTACTTTCTCAAGATAAAAAAGCGTTGAAATTCTTTCGTACATCTTTAGGCACGACGCTGGTGCTTGGAAACGAGATTGTTTACCCATTTGCTGTAAACAATGGAGCAGAAAGAAGAGAATTGTTCACTGGCAAGAGTCAGAGTGGTAGGTATATTGATTCAAGGGCTCACGAATATGCCACGTTCAAAGTTATCATTACAGATTCACAGCAGGACTACAAATATAGAAAGCATCAAGAAGGACTCCTAGCAAAACAGATCAAATATTCCTTAATTAAGAACAGCATTCGCTGAGGGCTTCAATTTGGGTTCAAGAAAGACATTCAACTACCCTTGTTATAAACGTTATAAAGAATGCCTATTTTTACGAAGGCACCTAGCTTGAGTCTGCCTGAGAAAGTCATCTTACTGTAATCTTTAGCTGGGTGTGTCACAAGACTCCTTTATAGCCCCTCTGAATTCCTTTTTCAAGATGAAAAGTTTATTCAGTTCAGGTTGAGAGTTACTCTTGTAATTGATTTTCATTAGGGGTTAAGAAATTGCTTTCAACTTGTTTTCAAGGGGTACAAATAGATCTTCTAATTGAATTTGGATTGGAAAAACCTTTGTCCATAGAAAGTGGATTACCGTACTGATTCGATTACAGCCTGCAGCTTGTTATTATTGCTGACACGTTTTCTGCAGTTTGAAAATGCTGCACGCAGCTTACTTTTATTACTTCCAAATACTGCCAAGCTTTCCTGCTACCTCGAAGCTGAATGTGATAATGTAGTGGATGATAAGACGATATTGTTTTTGGTTAAACTTCTAATTTCCAATTTTTAGGTTCAAGTTCACAGTAATGTTTTGTCAGTTTTGGCTGCCGTAATTTCAAAACAAGTATCCTTGCTTGGTTTTTTGGGCGCGGCTAACATTTTTTTGAACCTAATTTGCTGCGGCTTTTGAACATAGGTAGCTTGCATAAACGAAAAAATACGGTCAACATCTATTCTGTGATACGTTGGTTGCAGACAGGTTATAATGGCATTCATTTTTCAAAGGCTCAGTACCTCACAAAAGATGCACAGAGGTCCTTTCTGTAAAGAACAACTTATTGGATCAAATCGAAAACAGATAAAAAACAATCAGGGAAAAATCTTTATGAATCCTTTATATAAGTCTATTTATGATTTGTTGGGCGAAATCAAATCTGTATCAAATTCGTGGTATTCTTTAAAATAACTTGATGTAATTTAAAAAGCCAGCACAACCGTTTAAAGCATTATTTTTCGCGCGCAGGCTGTGCTTTTTAAAAATCTGCCTAGAACTTGCTTACTCTGTTGTGGTGACTAGTACTGCCTATGCATTTGGCGTCTTGATAACTGACTCTTGCCAACGCGAAATGAGTCAACGCGAAGGTTCAAAACACTGCGCATAATCTGCTTGAAGCTGCATTAAGGATGCATCACAAAACTGCTTCAATTTACCGTTAGGTTGTCTGATAAGAACTTGGCAGTTAAAGTATTCTGGTGATAGCTTCTTTCCATAAACACCTGACCAAGGTTTGGGATATGCAATTACGATTAAAGAACTTATCTTAGTTGATTTTGATTCAGTTGATGTCAAACGCTAGACAAGGGCCAAAATGAACACTAGCATTACCATCATAGAAGGGTACCAAAAGAGAAGCTTGCTATAGCGGGAGTTGCTTAAATCAAGGGTACAAAATAGCTTTTGAAGGCGGTATACTCATTTAAGCAATAAATTTGTCTTGAAAATATAATTTTACAACATGTTCCAATGAATTTGATATGGTTGGAATTATCACGTTCTTGTTAATCGAATGATACAGTTTAATCCGATTTTGTTAGTAGTTTGCCTGTTAAGGAGAGTATACCAATTATCATTTCAAAAAGTTTACCCTAACTTTAAATTTGGATGTTATTGTAACATATTACCATTAAGAAAACGCTTATATTTAAGCCTGATTTTCATTTTCGAATCCAAAGCTGGCTGTGTAAATCAGTGACATCAAACTATTTTCTATCATCAATAACTCTAATGTTTACTTTTTACTAAATTAGCAGTACCAAAAGATACAGAAGATACTAGCAATACCAAAAATATTTTCTTGCTTAGCATTAGATTTTCAATGAAGAATCTGAATCTTTTTTTACAGGTGCACCTCACGCCGATGAAGTGGTGTTTCAGTTGGACAGAAAAGACGGCCCGATGATTCTAGAGATGAAAAGAAATGCGTTAGTTTCTCATCACGAAGACTTTACTTTGCTTTGAAATTTCATTCATTGTTTGCAATCTGGTTACTTATAAACGATCATATAAAACGATTTTGGCCTAAAGAGTTCAATGCAAATTGGTTTCATTTCAGAAAGAAGAAAGAGGTTTCATTTCTTAGGGCGTAGATTAGAAAAATCTATCGTTTAATACCTTATTTCCTTTGGTAAAAATGCTTTTCGGTATCACTTTCCGGCTGTTTCTCCGGACTTTTTCTTGATACAGTTTCTTTTTATTTCCTCTTCTGGCTTCAAAGCAACGAAAGTTTCAATAATTTTTAGCTTTTAGCTTGCTCTAAACACCTAGTTAAAATTATTTGCCATTTTTCAAGTTTCTTATCTTTAAAAAGCATGGAACAAGTACTGTGTGGGAATAATTCTCGAAACAGGTCTTTTTTAGTAAATTTAACAAATTTTACTGTTTGAGATGAGAAATGTGTTTTAAATTTTGAGCCCGAGAAAGATCCTTGAATTGCTAAATTTGATTGGAAAACATGAATAGCTTTGTAGGTCTTCAATTTAGTTACCCAATGTCTATTATTCCAGTGGATTTCATGCAAAGAAAATTGTAATGAGAACATTTGAAGACGATGGAACGCCAAAGATTGAAAAGGTATTTGTATCTCAAACTGAAAATAATTCCTATTGCATGAAAAGGCTAAACATTGTTTTTTTCTAGCAAAGTAACCTTTTTGTAAAGGCTCTAGTACTTGCAAGGACATTTTGAAGTTCTATTTTTATAGTTTAATTATTGATTTTAGATTCAAAGTACAATACTTAAAATCTGTGGAAATAATTGAAAATATTTTTAGAACGCAGCAAGTCAATAATTGCTTGAAATCACTGTCGCATTATTGGGTTCTGTCAGTTACTCTAAGGAAAATTGAGTTTCGTAAAAGATTGGAAATTGTCAGCAAGACTTCTTTTATTGCTGAGAATTTGAAACTCTGTCAATGCAAAAGCTTTCTGATCCTACAGCACAATTATAAAGTCGCTTTTGTTTGTTTCTTTTTCACAGCATTCACCTGATGGTTGCTATTACAACGGAAAAGTAGCTTACAAAGATGACTCAAATGTTCTATTGGATACATGTGATGGATTAAGGTAGGCAGAATCTTTCTTTGTTTGTTTCTACGTCTTTGTTATATCTAGCTTTAATGAAAAATTAAATTTTGCTTGTTATGTGTTCACGTGAGATTTGAGATTTTTTGCCAATGATTTTTTCTATAAGTATAAACAGAACTGTTTACCAGATTTTTAGTCGAAAATTATGTGCAATCATCATAACATAATATTTTGAATTTTCAATGTTGTCTAGGCGCAGTGATAGTTAAGAAAACGGAGTCATGAAAGATAGCAACTTGTTTTTCATTCTAACTTGCAATTTACAGTGCAGGCTTTTCAAATATTTCTTCATTTTCAGCCTGAGCAAGGTCCACTTTATATACGAATATATCAATATTCGATAAATTTGAAGGTACAAGTACAGTAAAATGAAAGTAAACTTCAGTGCTAATTGTAAACTTATAAATTAGATATTCAAGATAATTAAATAAATTAGAAAATCAAGAAAAAAACTAATCATTTGAAATAAGATTTTGCGATGAGTAAATTATTTATATATTTCAATTATGTTGAAAAATATTGTGTTATCGAATTAAAAATTATATAGATAATAGATATTCTATATTTTAATAAAAGAGTTTAGTTATTCAACCATATTATACTTGATAATTTTCATGTAAATTTGTTTGACTCGAGATTATTCGAGTGTGTTTTTCATAATTTGCTTTTCCATTAATGTTTGTATTCTTAAGAGACATTTTGCAGCTTGCAGACTATAGATACGTTGTTAAACAAAAGTTTCATTATAATCGTTTTTATGGTTTCAACAGAGGAACAATTGAAGATGAAGGCAAAGTCTTTAGCATCGAGCCTCTCGAGAATGTAAAGGTTTGTACTTGCCAAAATTCAAGGTTTCTAAAAGTATGCTTTAATTACAGTTTTCTAAATTTTCATTGATATGTTGTAA
Source organism: Rhopilema esculentum (assembly GCF_013076305.1). Next base: position 4,382,465 of record NW_027019317.1, read on the forward strand.
AAATAATTGTCTTTTTGTGATAGCATGAGTGAGCAGAAGAATTATGAAAAGAAGGCTCATCCGCTTGATGAAAAATTTTCAATTTTAATCCTAGATGTTCATGGATGTCCAAACAGCTGGAGTTGATATAGGCCTAAAAAGTTTCTAGCATTTATTTATTTATATTCGACAGGTCACTGGTGCTCATGTTATTCGTGAAGTTGTGCCTGAAAAAGATGATCTCAGCAAACGGATGCTTGGTAACTACCCAACCTATTGAAACATTTGTTGTGTTATCAGAAGTCTTTGCATAATGGCAACAGCCATGAGTGTTACGACTGACATAAAAATAATTTTATTATTAAGGTTTTTTACTATAAAATAGGGGCTGATCTCTAAAAGTTGAGTAATCATTATTTTTTTGTTAATAACTGCTCTCTTCTTTTCTATTCTCTCAACGGGAGAATTCTGGACTTTTTGGCAATATAATAAACATTTTAACTGAGCGTAAAAGTAAAATTTATAAGAAAGCCAAAACAGGAAAATATTTCCCTTCCTAAATAAATATGAAGAATTTTTGAAACTTTCTATTCAAATAATGAAAAATCTTAATTCTAAGAAAATCTTAACTGACAGAAAAAGTTACATGGTAAAGCTAAGATTACAAAATATAATACTTTTTTGATTTCTAAAAGCTACGAGATCATCAGCTGCAAATCCACGGATGTTATCAGTGTTATAATGCAGTGTAGCCTTCGTTCATTTTTCCCAAAACTTTTCTTGACCTTTTAGAAAGTCATTTTTGCTGCCTTTCACATCAAATCTGTGTTGTTGAACTAATTTGTGATAATTTAATAAAAAACTATTTTATACTTAGTCTTTAACAACAAATTGGATATATCATTATTTAGCATTCCTTTACAAAAAAGTCTTGTTTTATCTCATTTTTGCATCAATTTCTTTAATTTGCATTTTTTTATTTTTTTCCAAGGAATCAACCCTTTCAATAATGATTTTGTGGAAGTGGAGAATGATGAGAGTTATGACACTGTTTCGGCGACGATGGATAAAGCGAGTGATGAGGTTTTACTGAAAATCTGTTTGTTATTCATAACAAGCGAGTTTAAGACCATAAACTTACAGACCTCACTATCTTAATCAAAGGCGGTATCGTATTTTCTTCAACAGGAGCTGCAGCTCCTATTTTTGAAGGGTCGCTTCTATTGAGGGTCAACTTCTATTAAAATCTATCGTTGTGTTCAAGTCGTTATCTAGAGCAGTCCTGCACCAAACAATGCAATAGGACTTAAGCAGGATCCTCCTTATTCTTTATTTAGAACCCTAATGTCATGATAGGTTTAACCCATGATAGGTTCATGCAGAACCCTAATGTTTTGATAACTTTAACTCAGTTCCTTCTTTTATTACGCCTTGCCAATAAAGCCATTGGTGCTTCAAAAGTAACGACTCTTAAGCAAAGACTGATAAAATTTGCAATAAGGTATTTTTAATGATACTATATTTCCCCTTGCAGCAAATAGTTTCAAAGCTCGTTCCAGATGTTGATCCTGTTTATGCCAAGTATCCTGCTACCAACAAGACACGCTATTGTGAGATGGTCCTGGTCATTGATAATGCCATTGTGAGTCGCTAAATTTGTGCTTATTACAAGTATCTTTTCAAGGCTTTTTTAAAGTCATGTTGATAATTCTGTTTGCATTTAACAATGTAGCAATGAATTAAAGAAATGTTTGCATTTTTCAGTATGTTAAGTACAACAGAAGCAAAGAAATGGTTCTTTCAAGAATGTTGAGGATGATGCAAGCAGCAGACAGAGTGCGTATCTTAATTTTTTTCATTGTATATTTTCATTTGGTAATTTTTGTAGGTTTCATGTAATTAAAGAAAACCAAATAAACAACATTTTTCGGCTTCACAGCACTCTATATCTTGCCAGGCTTAGATCAAAGAGAAGCTTTTGATATCAGTTTAGCAATGCTATCTAATTCGAAAGAGCAAAAATTTCAAGTTTTAACTTGGATATGGGTCTAGCAAACTGTAAGTAAGTCACATTTTTCTATAGCCAATGCCTACAAAATTGATTGACTATGCTGGGAAGACAGACCCAAGGGTCCCTGGGTAGAGTCCCTGACATGACCAATCTTTCTCTCAGAGTGAGGAGTGTTGCCACCTCTTTGTACTTCTAGGCGTAGGAATCATGAGGTGTTGTCAAATCTAAATGAAGGACCAGGACACTGTTCGATAAGAATAGCTCTTTCGTGTCCTAAAAATACCTTCAGAAGCTAGATAGCAAACAATACAAAAGTTCTCAGGTAGAGAAAGGCTGGTCAATGACGGTACTACTTCTTTGATTAGATATCACGTCTTGCTGTCACAAAACAGTCCGTTTGAACAGCCCTACTCAGCTTGGCGTTAACATTGAGAATCTTTTCCAATCGTGCTTTGACAACAGCAGCTGATATAACATTTTCGGCTTTAGAAATAGTTCTGCGTTACCTTTTTACTAAATTTACTGAAATGCTAATAGTATGCTTGACAAGCTGCAGTTGTTTGTGCATATTTTAAGCGCTACTGGATTGTTTTTTCCATATTCTTTGTCTGTTTCCGAAATGTTTCCCATTTTTTCATTGTCTTTCCATATTTGGCTAAGATCCGTTACTTCAAATTTCAAACCTTTGCTTGAAAAACCCCATATTTTCACAAGTTTTTGTTCAATTGCCCAATATATATACAAATGCGTGCTAATAAGTATTCACATTACATAAGCTTTTAAACTGGTAAAAGCTAGGCTCGTAAAAACGTTTGCAAATAGATATAGGGAGATTTAAAAAACGAAATTATTTCTTTTTGTTGACAAACACGTTTTTGCATAGCTTTTCATTTGATAGTTAATATGAACTTTATACATTAATAAACGTGCAGTGCAAGTAGCATTTGGAAACATGCAAAGCTTTTAATGGAACTGTAGAGGATTTGACGCTGCTAAACATCACGAACAAATTCTAAAACTAAAATTTGTTCAAAAGATAGATGGAAGGCAGGATGAGAAAGCAAAAGTTATGTCAGAGAGAAACGAGGCTTGAATGTTATGTTTATGTTCTCATATTGCCGTTCCTTACGGCCTTATGGAATGAAGTGAAACCGTGATAAATTTGTGGTTTCGTTTGACTGTCTCTGATATCAACCAATCACCATCCTGGAGAAGAGAAGAAGAATAATTAATGTCAGAGACACTTAATATCAATATTGCGAAAGTGAAATTTTGAAATAAAGACAACTGATCCAATCTTTGAAATTCTTTCAATTAGTTGAAAACTTTTAGGGTAATCATGAAGTCTAATTCGTAAATCTATTGCTTCCTAACGTCAGAAATTAACATTACGTAACGCCAATGCCGATAATTGTCTCAAATCAGAAAGGAAATAACAGAACAGTACTATTAACAGAACAGTACAGAACAGTATTCTGAATTACAACTGACGTATTGTCAGTCGTAAATTTTGTACCCTTCACCCTGTCAGAAATATACGTCACTGATCAAAGGACGTTTGTAAAAGTATATAACAACCGTTGCCCGTTAGGAACTGATTGAGATTATACCCATTTAATGGATAGGTTATTGTTATATGTAATAGATTGAGGATTACTCTAAGCAAATTTGTTATTTTGATGATGCTTTCATTGCAGGTATTTGCAGCTATCAATGTTCGCCTCGTTTTGGTAGGCATAGAAATATGGACCGACAAAAATAAGATCCCTTACCACGTTTCTGGTGGTGGGCAGTTGACTTTATTTAGAGAGTATGTAAAAACGAACATGGCTAGCCTTGTTAGGTGTGATGCTGTACATTTTATGAGGTAGGCGATTCATGATTTCAAATTCTTCTTTTTTTGATTGCACTGCTTTTTAAGGACGTCTTTGGAAGCACCAAGGGGATCAAAGGTACCAGTAGCACCATGGGCACTAGTAGCACGTGACTTCATAACTCTTGCCTTTTTCCTAGAAGTGCTTCTTTAAGAACAATTACAAAATTTGCTCTTTCTCTGCCCCAAAACCTTTGAAATACTGTGACTTGTCCACTTCTCACAAAGGTTATAAATTGTATCAAAACATCTCGATACATCTAAGCGAACTACTTTGTAGATGCCGCAATTCATCATTGACAAATCAAATTGATTGGTAACAAAGTCCCTTTTCTGATGTTGTTTCCCTGTCATTGTGCTAATATGATAGACAAACGTACAGTCGTGATAAAGAATATGTTCTTTTTCCGGATTTAGAACTTTTGCTAGGACTGTATTCCGAATGCCGACCATTTCCGTGCTACTCATATGGCCATGGTATTTCTTAAAGTGAACTCTCACAATATCAGATTACACTGATTAGAATTTCATTTATCATGCTTTTTCATCCAGAAGCCAGCAGGCTAGTGCCCACTCCTCAGGGAAGGATTTTAGTAATAATGATTGGGGGAGGTGTTAAACACTAATTGGATTTTGGTGCCACACCCTTAAGATCATTGGAAAATGATGGAAACGCCCATTTCAAAAATTTGGCTTTTGACCTCAAGATAAAGGGGATGTGAAGAAAAATAAGATCTTGGCGTTGTTTTGCCACCCACTGACTCCCAAAAATGTTTATTACCTAATTGAAGTAAAATTTATCGAAGCGCACAGAAAAATTTTCGGGGGTCATCGCACCTCTACAACCCCCCATTAATTCCGTCCCTACCACTTTTTTATGTAAAAATTCTGACTTTTTTCTATATAGTGTTAAAGGATGGGAAGGATATGTGGTGGGGACGGCTTATGTTGGAGACATTTGCGGCAGCCTTCCCGCTACTGCCGTAAACAAGGTAATGTTTTACGACTTGCAAACTATTGGATTTATTAAAAATAAACTTTCCAGATTAAGATTTGATTTTAAAATTACTTTACAAAGATGCAAAGCACTTAATGCTTTACAAACATGTGGTTAGCTGAAAATTTGTCCTCTTGCTTTATGTTGCTCGTTAATTCTCAGGAGCTACGCTAAAGGGGTGGGGAAGGGGATGAGTGTTTTGTTGCCTTCAAAGAAAACTCTATAAATCTTTTTTAAGAATTTTTAGATTTGGATGAAATAACCTCAAAAAAGCATAAAAATAATCCTAAATGAGTGAAATTTTATACATTTATTTCCCAATTATATCACTGTTACTTTGTCTCTGTCGCAAGGACACCAAGAATAAACTTGAAAATTGCAAAATCAAATATGATAGAAATGGGCGAGATTTGGTCTTTGAAATATTTTAAGATTTCCGACAGGTTACTGATATTTTGCTTGGCTCATAAAGTATTAAGATTGCAAATTTTCAGTGATTCAAATATATTCAAAGGTGTACTTCCTTCTTTTCTCTGGAAGCATAGTATACCCACCCAGGTATCCACAATATAATCATGGATCACCCCCTCCCCTTACCCATCCGGGCATTTTAAGAGCCGGGAACCCCACTTCAAAAATTCCTATTTCAAGCAATAAACAAAGATTCTGTGTGGTTTGTTATCAGCACTCAATACATTGATTCTGCATGACACTTAAAAATCCTCGCTTAGAATTACTGATCATTATATTTCTATTCATTATTGTCGCCATCTTGGAGGCTGAAGGCACGGACAATAGTCCAGTGTCCTATGAAAATAGTAGAAAGTTTATTGATAAAATTTCATGAATAAATTGAGTTTATTCTGCGTCAGAGCGATTTTTATTAAGTGTTGCAAACTAGCATAAGTGAGTTAATGTTATTTCTATCTTTTGTAGTGGGTATTCCACACTTTGACTGGGACCCATGATGTAGTTACGCATGAACTTGGTCATAATTTTGGTTTTGGACATGGTAAAAGCCTTTTGGTGCCATTTTTCACGTAAAGTTTATTCTTGAATGCTCATGTGATGTCTTTTACTTTGAAATTTACTCTTAAAAATCTCAAAATTCTGAGACATAAAGATGTCTAGTGATGTAGGTACCCATGAAATTTACATCAATCAATTTCTGTCACTTTCACAGACCTCGCATTTCAGGATAGTCCAAATAACCATCTAGCTGCTCATATTTTTCCCTTTCAGATGCTCCAGCTTGTAAATGTTTGACATCACGAGGATGTATGATGGGTGGACCAGAGTATGGATTTGTTTTCATTTCGAATAAATCTACTCCATTATCAACAGAGATCCAAAATGATTACCTTAAAAGATCAGTTATTAGAATTTTCCATTCAGAGCACATAACCTGAAAATGTTATGATATTGTTCAAACTTTCCAAAAAAGATGTTTAGAATTTGCTAAGAGATGGACACAAGTCCATGCTTTTCCAGTTTAACCATTTAAATCAAGTGCTCGGTCTAAAATCTATGAAATATATCAAAACAAAGCAAGTCATGTTGTGACATTTTTTTCACATGTCTCATTTTGCTCCTTTAGCGATGTGTCAGAGTCTTCAATCAGGTTATGTGGATAAAAGTCAAAAGTTCTAAAAATATGCTTTTAAGGAGATTACCCTTTTGGTAGTTAATGATGATCTTTGTTGATTCTGTGACTCTTAGCCTGAATCTACATATAAATATTTTCAAGGTGACTTTATTTTAGAGTATCGTCAGATTTTGTGAATTCAAAATGACAGCTAGAGCTGAACTTGAAAATGATATGCTGCATATATTCAACCACACAACTTGATCACATTTTACATCTTTTTTATCAATTTGAGCTTTTTATCGTAATTTGTTGTGCTTCTAGAGGTATTTATTATAATTATGGTTATATCTTTATCTTTATGTTTTAATGGTTCAAATTCTCAAAAAAATTAAAAAGCAGCTCCTGAAAATTGTAATTTTCACTGCTCTTTCAAATTCAAACCACGCTCTCTAGAAGTTAACGTCAATTCAAAGTTAACATTTTAAGGATTCTTGGTCAACAATGTTTTTCACAGAATAAGAATTTTTGATTTACGTTTTATTTCAGAACCCGAAGAGTTGGATTTTCTGACTGCAACATGAAGATTTTCTCGTCAAGATCATATCATTGCTTAAACAACTACCCATTCGGAGTATTTATTAATTCTAAAAAATACTTTAACTCTGGTTTTCTTCATTTATTTACTTCATTTAACTCTTTTTTCAGATAGTTTTATATATCTTATCATGTACATTGACATACTGCGGAGATCTAGAGTTTATTTTGTAGCTTTTTTCATTTGAAAACAGATCTGCTAAAAGATCAAGCATCTCTTGTTGATAACAGCTTATATCAATATCAGCCAATTTATGTAGAGTGTGAAAATAGCTCTAAGTTTTATGTTTGAAATTCAAGCAAGGTGATAGCGTCTGAAAGATTTTGTTTGGCAGATTTTTATTCTTTTTTACGGCTATAAAATGTTCATTTGGGTTAACCAAACATTCCATTATTTAATTATTCAAACAATCTTTTGGTGGTACAAAACTTGTAAATAGCTTTGAAAAAAGCAAACATTTAGTAAACTAATACAGTCATGTGCTCGTGTTTCTGATTGGCCTATTTCGATCCACAACTGGGTATATCTATTTCTTAGCGTAGAGTTTTCGATCTATGTTCTGACGTTTTAAACTCTGAAGAGTGTCAGACGAAAAGCTTTAGTTTACTAAATGTTTGCCTTTTTCAAAGCTATTTAATTATTCTTCATTCATTATGCATTCCTATTTTGATACACGAAAGAATACAACCAGATATACCTGCTTTATCATTGATTGTGTATTATTGCATTTATGATGATTTTTGTTTCATTACTACAGTCATTGGATAACGTGTGTGGCAATGGCATTATCGAGGGCTCTGAAGAGTGCGACTGTGGATCTCCAGAGGTGTGTCTGCTTTGTCTTTTAGACGTCAAAGTGATCCTGCATTAAAGAAATATTTCTTGTAAAATTAAATGTTTGAAAGTTACAATATCTACTCGAACTAACGCTGGACCTTGAATAAACACAGGGTAGAAAATTTTTAAAAAAGTACTGGAGGATTTTTCACTTTTTACCTCATTCAGTAGCTCGCAATTTCCCACTACATGTTAATTACTGCCAAAATTGTCTATAGATGTGTAAAAAACACGACAAGTGTTGTGAACCGAATGGATGCAAACTGAAACGGTCAGCTCAGTGCAGTGATTTTAGCACTCCTGACTGCTGTGATAATTGCCTGGTATGTAAATGTTTTCTATTTGATTTATACTTCGATTTTTTAGCTTTCTTACGTCGGCCAATTTTCTTACATTTTTAAAGTTGAAATATGCTTATTGGAGGTTCGAGTCCTGCCCTGTTCGTGTGTCACTCCCACCTATTTCTCCAAGCACCATTTTTATGTTTTTAAATCTAAACACATGGATGGTTTGAAGACTATTAAAACCCTCTAGCAGCAGTTTGTCCGGGTGGATTTGGCTGATTACCCACATTTTTATAGGGCCGATTAACAATAATAATTGGCGTCCTGTTGTAAACATTACTGCAGTTTTCGCTAACTTATTGAAAGGAACTAAGAAGTATCTTAATGCAGGGGTGTATTTGCCCTATTAACCAATCGACTTTTGCTCTCGCATTCCCGTTTCTCAAATCTAAACATACGGGGGTCTTTGTTCCAAAAGGCAGAATATTGTTTATAAAGAAGACATCCAAAACGTGACTTTGGTGCTTTGGTGCTATGTTTATCAAGGTTTTGAATAAGACAAAGGAAGACATGGTTGTATTTCGAGAGAATCTTCAGTAACTCATTTTTCATCATCCTATGACGTTTTCAGCACATGTTTTTGAAGCATAGTTTTAATGGTATACTGATTATTGATATCCACTCATTTCAGTTCATACTGACATGCCGTTGTTCTAGCAGATAAATATTTTTCCAATTTTGTTTGTTTCTATTTAGTTTAAATTGCAAGGAACACTCTGTCGCAGATCGCAAAAGGACTGTGATCTGCCGGAATATTGTCCTGGAAATGCTGCTACGGTAAGCCATTTCAATTCGTAATAACCCTTCTTGCCTGATTAGATTCAATTCTCATTTGTGTCTCTGCTTCTTTCAACTGCATGTTCTATTTTCTAATGAAAAAGACAAAGAGTATATTTTTATTTCCAACCATCCTACGCGGCCAATTATGAGATTCACTGCTTTGGCTTGGCCTCTAAATTCAATGTTGACATATTTGTCGTTAAAATCCATGACTTTAGTGTTTGAAAAGCTAGCGGAGAAATAACAACTGTCTACATGCTATCTATTTCGACACATGTTCAGGATTGTAGGTAGCACAGAAGTTTTCCTTGATTAGGTAAAATGATAGGTTAGATCCTTTATCTTTTGATATTTAGCTTTTTCTACATATTAAACTACAGTTATAATACGCAAACTTTTTTACTTTCATTTCCATTGTATTTTGCTATTTTTATCACAATACAGTGCCCAAATGACCTTTATAAGACTGATGGATTTCAGTGCATCGATGGAGTTTCGGTGAATAGTATTTTTTATTTTTGCTTTACATCATGAAATTTGTCATATCTCTAGGACAAATAAGGCTCTTTTCCTGTCCCGGTATCAACTACCTCCATGCTACAAGCTGTGCACCTTTAAAAACTCTGTTTCCTTTTCTAGACTTGTGAAAGGCATTTTAAACAGTACGAATAAAATACGTCATAGATTAACAGCACTTAAAGCCACTCCAATTGCAAAAGTATAAGAATAACCATAAGAAAGTACGTTTGAACCCAACTGCCTATTCGCATCTCAAACAAGATTGATATGCAACTTTTCTATTTGTCATTTATCAATCGCTTTCCTTTAAGCAAATATAATTTTAATTCATTTTTTTAAAAACATAATCCTCGATAAAATGAAGATATTGATTATCACATTATAAAAGTCAGCATAAGAAAGTTGGCTTTAAGTTTAAAATTGTACTGATCTTTCTACTTCGAACTGATATTTCAAAAAGGATAAAAGTATTTTGCAGAAAAGATGGCGGGGACCTGTATTCAATTCAGGTTTTTACAATGTTATGTAAAGGGCTTAAGACTTTTTCTTTTTAGAAAACAATGTCCTATTGCTACAAAGGCAATTGTATGGAATCAAGAAGCACACAGTGTAAAAATCTCTGGGACCCAGGTATACCTTGTTTTTTGTGACTCTAGCCTTAAATCTTGATTTTTTTGTGTCTTTTGGCTCGATAAATTGTCATCGACTTTGGGAACTCTCACAAAAGACATCCAATAACGGAACAATAGAGTTCTTAATTGCCGGCATTTTGAAAATCAACTATTAGCAGCTCTCGGTTAAATCATTTATTTTATCTCAGTCTGTTGGTTAACAACCTTTCTTGATTAGCAACGGGCTCTTTCAAATAATGTGGCGAAAATTCAAATTTCTATAATAGATATTTCATATTACGCCACTTTATTTCATACAGGTTTTGTTGCTATTTAGGAGACAAGATGCTAGCCATAGCCAATGCAATCGATATCCGTAGCCATTTCAAGCTGTTATAAGTTTATGCTAATTGATATCCATTCTTCATGTATACCGATAACAATTTATAGAAAATTTGAACAAGAGCATAATTCCCTTTATTAGCTTAAATTTACATAATTTCTACATATTTTGTTTTTCAAAAGAACATGTTATCGTGTTTTCTATTTCAGCCACAAATTCTGCCCATGACTCCTGTTGGCAGAAGCTGAACACAGAGGCACAAGGATTTGGAACCTGTGATCCTTCGACTAACAAATCTTGTGCAGCGCAGTTAGTCATTATAATTATTTTAGTGTTTATTCCTGCTGAAATGCATTAATCTTGTAGTATCGTGCACACACAAAATTATATGTATAGGATAAATGAATCTTGTTGCCGCTTTGAGCGCGAATCTCGAACTGTATTTCAAAACTATTTTCGTCTACACATGATTGCCTAAACAGCTGTTATCTTATCACCACGGCTTGCTATGTACTAGCTACAACTACTATGTACATTGAATGCTACCTTGCCTAAATCATTTTCCCAAATAACATACAATTTTGATGATTTCATTGTATTTTCTATAGGGACATATTCTGCGGGCAGTTGCAATGCTCTTCACCGAATTTATTGCCTTCAAATGAAAAGTATGGCACTGTTTACAAACAATTCAATCTTAATGGAAGCGTATGCAGGTAAAGGTCAAGAATTTTAACATAAATAGTAACTTTTAAAAAGCTAATGTCTGTGAGTAAAATCGAGTGAGTGAAAGGTTATAGAGGATCAATTGTGTCTAGATAAAATTTCATTTGAAGACATCCAAACAGTTTAGTCGATTTGTTTTGAATAAGCTTTTGTCTGTTTTGAATTCCAATTGTTTTAAAGTTTCAATTTGTTCCTTAACAAATGGGCATGCCTTTAGTTACAAAGACTTGCCACAAGGAGGTAGTTAATAAATCACGTTACAATTTATATCAACATTGGAAGACAAGTTTTTTTTTCTCGAATTTGTTTTTTTTTCAATATAATATCTATGCCGAACGTACCAGAGTTAATGTAGCTAAATTCTCGTTTGTTCCTAAGCCCGGGGGTTATCACTGAGTAAGCAGAGATAAATAATTCATTATTATCATGTTACATTTCCACAGTGCTGCGAGTATAACAATACCAGGCTCTGCAAGCAACGATGAAGTAGGCGAAGGAATGGTTGCTGAAGGAACAAAGTGCGGAGATAATAAGGTGACGTAACTGTGCTATTTGAATCATTCCAAATTAAAAGCAGGAAAACTAATGGACTCTGTTTCTATGTTTTTCTATCATTATACAAAGCCGAACCACCGAGTTGCTATCATGTTGCTGTGAGTATATCTTTGAAATCCAAAAGTTGGTGGAGCTGTGAAATTTGCAGTTCCGAAATCTTTTTTGTGTCTTTCAAGTGTCTAGCCACTAATCTAGATAGATTTTCTGGATTTGAATAACGTAACAAAATCATGCAGATTTGTACTTGATCATATTCAACATGGTGTGCCCCGTTTTTAAGCATCAAGAAACTGAGCTAATAGTGTATCGTAAAGATGTTTTGTTTGCTGCATTTTCTAACTCTCCCATTTCTTTTTTCCTATATTTGTGCTAGACGAAGTTTGTTCTCAGCAATTTCCTGTTATCAAAGCTTTTCGATGTTATGATTTTTTTTGCTTTACCAAAAGTTTAAAAGCATGGCTGGCATCCATTGAGTTTGGTTGCATTCTTCTTTAAATGTAGAAAGGCCAGGTGGAAATTAAGCCAGGTGGAAATTATTTCTATGATGAATACCTTCTCATTCTTTGCAGATGTGTTCTAATTACAAGTGTAAATCATTTTCGGAGCTGAATATCACTTCATGTGGTCTAGTCAACGGAGTTAGCTGTGCTGGTAGAGGAGTGAGTATGCTTTCTTTCACTGCTGCATCCTCTTCTATTATATTGATATCTAGGAGAATCCCTTATCTCATTTAAGATTTAAATTTCGATAAAAAATTATACCCCTGGCCATTTGATTATCATTCTAAAAGACTTAATCGCAGAGTTGCAAAATTAAACATCATTTTTTAGATTTGCAACAACAAAGGTAGATGCCACTGCAATGGAGGATATGATCCAAAGACAAACTGTGAGAAAGGTACATTGAATTTAATTAATATGCAATGACTGAGCTGGGTTGTACCTGTGTTTAGACCTAACTTGAAACAAGCATCGGGTAATTCCCTAAAGCTTCTCTTGGTCCCCATTCATTCTTTTCACTTTGTTAATGACATTTTTTTTCAAGTATATCTCCCTTGTCTCCTTTTCAAGACGGTTTCCCTTTGTCAAAGATAACATTTATCAAAATTTACCCTGGCTACCAGAGTCACCATTATTTTCTCTCAGAAATATAGTTAGAAACTAGTCACTGAAAATATTATTGCAGCTGTCTACTATACTCTATCCCTTGATTTGTGAGGCTCTGTTACCCAGGGTTATCAAATACATTTGTTGTCAACTATTTACAGTTTGATGTGAAAAGCAATGACTCACAGAGTTGCAGGAAAGGTGTTTTTATAGTTTAAATATATAATTTAGATTATTGACCAAGAGGGGCAATGTAAATGTTACTTGTGGTTGTGATTCAATGGGGTAAGTTAGTTACAAATAAGAGGCAAACCTGCTCTTCTAGCTTGGCAGTTCATTATCAAAGCAGTCAATTTGATGAATCTCCTTGAGTGAATCTCCTGAACAGTACCTTGTTCATTGCTTCGAGACTGCTGTAATTCTTACAAATCTTAGAATACAATGCTGGCTACGCTATCACTTTATGCACCTTTCAATATTGAATTGCTATTTGAAAATGCTGATAGGAGATTATCTTTGCGAACGAAATTTCTTCATCTTCTTTCTGTAAACCAACAAGCCAAATGCTCTTACGATTTGATAGGTAGTCTGCATGCAGACTTCACTTTCCATTAAGAGGAAGTGTCAGGGCGGAACTTGTACCTATACGAAAGGTTGATCTGATGTGTTGTTTCTATAAAAGATATGTATTTGTTAACACAGCTCTTTCTTTAGAATATTTATCCTTTGCTGATTTTGTATCCAAGGTGGTTTGTGGTTTGCCATTATCCTATATTTTTATGATTTAAGACATTGATAGATTTTTATTTCAGAAGTTTTTATTTCAGAAACGTTTCTGCAACAAAATATTCGCAAAAAATGGCAGAAATCCAAAGATGATCCTCATTAAAGATTTTTACTTTATGTTTTTATTTATATCAAATATTACACTTTTCCTTATATAAAGTTGTGAAGCATTTATTTTAAGTTTTGACACCTGATGACGGCAACTGGGGTCAGTGGAATCAATGGTCCTTGTGTTCTGCGGCTTGCGCTGGTGGAAGGAGAAGTAGATCAAGGTTTTGCGACAGCCCTTTTCCGGCACACGGTGGCAAAACTTGTCCGGGCGTAGGATACGAAGAAGCAGTTTGCAACTCAGAACAATGCCCAAGTAAGTTGAGTTTTATGTGTACTGGATTCTCCTTATTTAATTCTGTTGTGTTGCGGGTGCTACGACAAGGATTTAACTTTAGAGAAGATAAACTGGTACAGCAAATGACAGAAAAGAAATAAAGGAACATAGCATACGTATGTTTTTTTCGTCCGAAATACCTCCGAGTATAAAAAACAGACAATTAATGAAGGAAAGCCAAAATTTACATCGAGATACGTATTTAAAACAGCGCACAAAGACAATTTGAGTCGGTAGATAAGATCTGATCTATTTCAACAGGGGTGCCTCAAGGATAATTTTTAGGCCCTATTGTTTTCAATTATCATCTAATTGGCCTATTTTATTTTATCAAAGAGGTTTCTCACGAAGATGAAACGCTTTGAAACATTGTGCTAAAAGCCTGCTTATCTGATCAATGTATGGCGATCAGAATTAAATGATTTTAGCCCAGGATATTTGAGAAATCAAAGGTATTACATTAAACCATTGAATCAGGCTGTAGTAAACATCGAATGTCCCTTTTCCTACACTGATTGAATGATACTAATTAGGTTGGATGCTACTCAGCTCACCACCCAAACATCATTTTTTTAATCTTGCATGTCAGGTAGCAAGAACTTATTGCTTCGTTATATACAAATAATAAAATGGAACTTTTATCAAACCCCTCACATGCTGGAAACATGCAATCTTACATGCAACATATACTTCATACTATTTCTTCAACGACTTTTAAACCATTTGTCGTCTGCTTTTTTAAAACCACAGTTGTATATATCTGCCAATCTAGATATATTTATTTCACAAAAAATTATATCATTGTCGTTATCATTTTCCCAAAGGCGTACGAAAAATTTTTTTATCTAGAGATGGGATATCAAACTTTTTTTAGGGGGGGGGGGGATTCACTTTATAACCATTCCCTATCAATCACATCTAGAGGCAGGATCATGCAAACTTTTAATGGGAAAGTTCAAAGCAAGTGGTAAACAAATGGTCGATGGAGTCTATGATATAACACTGCCTGATGGTTCACTGATGAAAATGTATTGTGATATGACACGTGATGGCGGTGGATGGACATTGGTTGTATCCAGCCATACAAACGACTGGACAACATCAGAGATGGTGAGAGAAAGAAATAAAGATCAGCCAAACATGTACAAAGATTATTCCATACTGAAATATGTCGATCAAATCAAGGACAACTACAAAATTGACGATAAAAATTTCGAGTATAGATTAGAGGCACATAGAAGAGGTACGATGGATCTGTTCTTGTCGCATCATTTGTCTTATTTATTGTTAGCTTTGTGACATCTAATGTTCATCTGAACGATGTACAATGCAAGGCCTTTACCCTTTTGTGAATGTTTTTCACCACTCGAGAATGTTACCAGTGATGTCTGCAGTTTTTTACATAAGATTGGCCTCTTTTCAACAAATCTTAATTTTCTGAACCAGGTAAAAAGCTTTTACTGCCAATATCAACATCTAATATCTTTTTGTAAGCCTTGGTCATTTTTGATAAGCATCTTGTTAATCAAAAAAGTATATTCACTGAAACAAATTTTTTATAATCTTATAGTATGCTTTCTTCTTTTTCAATACTTGGAAAACTTCAGTCAAGTCAAAGGTTTCTTCATTAAATGGAGCACAATATTTGATTTAATAGTTTTTGTCTTGCTTTTTTACAGGGCAGTGGGGTGGCATTTGGTCAGCTCCTACATCCTACAGATTAAACGGCATGTCCCCTTCACAAACAAATGTCATTCTGCTGAAGAGATTTAACAATTGGTCATACAGTGGGATAGGAATAGCCCAGAGAATGCCGTACATTATTGGAAACAGGTTAACAATGCAGACAAACCAATGGGGGTCAATTACAGGTCTGTACAAAATAGAAAATCAGCACTTTGGGCATTGTGGTAATCAATTGTGATTAATGACTCAGTCTTTGGTGCTCTATGAACCCATTGATTGTAACTTTTTGCCTGTATAAAATGGCATAGACTTTTTTTACAGCTTTTTATATTGAAAAAAAAATTCGATACAGCTTTCAAAATCAGCAGCTTAGCAAGTAGGAAAATGTGTATTGTATATTTTCTATTGCAGGGAATATGACGTGGTATCACCCAGCACCTTGGATTGATGGTCATTTAATGGAAAGGAAACCAGAACACATTTGGTATGATGTCTACTATGATTTAGTTACTTAATTAAGCTAAATCATGGCAGATCAATACTTGAAGAACAATTGATGATGTTTGCTGCATGTTATTTTTTGTCTTTGTCCTATTTCTTACGTTACGGTTATGTTTAGATCGTTGAGGTTACGGTTATGAAGGATTCAGTTCACACAATGATTTCATTGTTTCCTCAAAAGAAACGGGGAAAAGAAGCTCAGAAATCCTCCAAAGTTAAAGAATCTGATAAGAAATCTGATAAAAAAAACTGGATGGACGGCATGGTCTCAAATATATAGCTTGTGTTATTTTAAATTATGCTGATTACAATATAGTGAATTCAGGTGATATTTTTGGTGGATTATTTTGGTTTGTTGCCTTGAGATGCCATATTGGAATATGTATATCGATCATCTCAAAGAGCACCGATTTTGTTCAAACTTAACCAGCATGATTTATAAAAAAGATTACAGCGTTCATCTACAATTTTCCTAATCCCTTTCTATCGCATTTATTTGATTTTTCTTTTTGCCTTCTAGGTATTGGATTCGTGAAGGGAAGCACAGCATCCCAACTTCATGCATGAAAATAAAGTTACGCTCTCTAACACATGGAAACAAAGCAAAATCTGGACTTTACGAGATACAGAATTTGGAAGGAAAGAAAGTTTTGAGTACTTTCTGTGATATGGAAAGTTTTGGCGGTGGATGGACACTGGTTTTAAACAAAGTTTCAACAGCTGGTTGGACCAAAGAGTCGACTCTATCAAGAAACACCGACAAAGCCTCGAAAGATAATGATTATTCGATTTTATTTCATTCTCATGAAGTTATCAATCTTCGAAAAGAAGAGGTATGGGATCTTTCAAAGTTGAAAGCGCAATTGAAAAATATTTTTCTAGAAGATATGGGTCAATGTGATTTTGCAATAATAATATTACTTAGTTCTGTTTTTGTAATCCTAAGAAAATTATTTTGTTAATTGATGTGATAAGAAGGTATACCTTTATTTCCTTTTTTCTCATAAATTATCACAAACAACATACTACAAGACAATACTACAAGGAATACATAGAATTCCAATGAAAATACAATTAAATTAAACAAATTTACTTCAAATCATAAATTACAAATAACAAATAACTCATGCAGATTACTGATTACAAATCGCACCTTTTATCAAGTAAAAATTTTATATTTACAAAAGAATAGAAATTACATAAGAGGTAATATTTCAAACAACTACTTATCCTACATGTCTTCTTTTAGACTAAATTTCAGTATATGATTGAGGCTGACGGAGTGAAAAAATGGGGCGGTGTTTTTGAAGGACACAACAGCGATGGACTGATAGCATGCACCCCGAGTAAATTTAAGCCACGACTCATTGAGAAATTTGACAACTGGGACGAGCAGAAAAGCAATTTGATGTCAAGCAATCCATATGTGGTTGACAACCCTGCTTCGTATTTGACGACATCTCGAAAAGTAAGTATTGTATGTATCTTCCGAGAAAGGGACAAATACATACTCATATGACGTAATCAGCCATTGTCTGTCTCCAGCATCATCAATTTGTTTTTGGTAGCTGATACTGACAGTATTCTAAAAGCCTGGTTTATTTAAGATTCCATTACTTTGTAGTGATAAAATGTATCCTTTGTAGATATATCCTGGAACTGATGGTGTGCTTGTCTCTGAAACAGACTCTAACTTTATAAAAGGATCTATGGAGAAGCCGAGATTTGTCAGATTGTGGATCCGTGAAGGCTCAAGGTTTGCTTTTCATATCTTTATAGCCAAAATTAAGATGTCCAAACTAAATGGTTTAAGTCTCGCGTAAGAAAGCGCCATCGATTAAACCCTTTTAAACTTGAAAAGTCTCTTGTTCCCAGAGCATTTTTTCATGTTAGTCTAGCATTTCTAGCTTTCTGCAGTTAAACCTATTTTTAGGTCACGTGACACTTTCTTTCTTACAGCCAAGGTTCATGCAATCAGATAAAACTGGGAGGTGAGAGAAACGGTGCAGTGTACAAGTCTGGTTATTATACTATTGAGGCAACTGGTGCTAATATTCTGACAGTATATTGTGACATGGAGTCGGGCCCTGGAGCGTGGACTCTTCTGGTCACAAGCACAAGCAACAAATGGACCGCGTCACAGGTTGGCAAGACACATTCATTACAATGCATGAACATATAACGTACAGCTGATAGATTAACTTTTAGTTTTGGCCCAGTGATGAAGTGATATTGAGAAGTCCTAAGGCAACTGAGAGAATTTTACGCAATGTTTCATAAATATAAGAATTATGACTTTTGTAAAAGACAATTCTTTCTAATAAATGTGTTTCAATGATTATTTTTTAAAAATATCGAAGCCCTTATTGAATGAAATAAGAAACAAATTCAAAAAGAATAAAAGCAGTCTTGAAAAGTGTTTAGCGGATATTCAGATATTTCCTTTGTTTCTGCCTTCAAGTTTCTTAGATTTGATTAGGTTTTTTTATAATATATCTAGATACTTCTTTGTGTATTCTAAAAAAATCTAGACAAACTTTGCAGAAATATATCTAATGGTGATTAATGGTGATATCTACATTTATCCAGGTTCTTTCCCGCAATGAAGATTTTCCTTCCACCTCGAATGATTATTCAATCTTACACGTTGCAGACAGTATTAAGGATTTATCAAACAACGCCACATTCAAGTACAAATTGGAAGCACACACGTTTAATCATTGGGGTGGTATTTGGGCTGCACCAAAAGAATACACGTAAATTTATTTTGTTGAATCATCAATTATTGTTAAATGCACATTTAGAGTAATTAATAACTATTTATATATCGATACCTTGTTTTGTTGACGCGCTTTAATATTCGCTTAATTAAGGGAGGAAAAATATACATTTTTTATATTCCTTTCTGTAATTTACGGCAAGAAGTTGCTCATAATCTCTGTAATAGGATGATGTTTTAAGTGATCCAAGGAACGCAAATTATTCTTCAAATGCTTCTCTTGTTTAACATAAATCCTCTTTTCATTTTGTTTCGTTTTTTGCAATCCTCTGCCACGTTGATTTGCTTTGTGGTGCCAGTTAGCGAAAAATGTTTTATTATTTGGTATTTCGTAACCTCACACCGTCTAATAAATTACTTAGACTGGTCGGATTATTTTCTGTGTTCCCTTTTTTCTTATATAAGATTCTAAAACCATTTGATTACAATAGCTTGATATTAAGATGTATTTATGGAAAGATATATTTTAATGAATTTCTTTTGAACCCAAGTCAATGAAAATTGCAGTTGACCTCATTTTCTTTCAGATTCGTGAGTAAATCAAACAATCAGAACAAAGTTACGTTGTTGACTCAGTTTGACGACTTGCAGAGCAGTGTGAAAAACCGAATGCCTTGGTTGGGAAATGGAAACGGGTTGCTGACGACAGCAGAATATTCATCCAGCTACTGGTGGGGAACAATCGTAGCCAGTAACGATGAATACAG
Organism: Rhopilema esculentum; assembly: GCF_013076305.1. The sequence continues at coordinate 4,402,173 of NW_027019317.1, forward strand.
ACCAGCTCCATGGATATATCCAATCATGAGAAACCCTGGTACAATCTGGTATTGGGTTAATGAAGACGATTGCGATCCGGATCGCATGCCAGGTTCTGATTCTTCAATTTCATATGAACATAATTTATATAAAAAATATTCAATTATTCATTAAAGGCCTGCTGATATTGATATTCTGTCTTTCCTTTTGTTGAGGATCTAGCTTCTACTTGCATTTGGTGTAGAATGGCTCAGTGATCTAGCTTCTACTTGCATTTGGTGTAGAATGGCTCAGTGATCTAGCTTCTACTTGCATTTGGTGTAGAATGGCTCAGTGATCTAGCTTCTACTTGCATTGGTGTATGAATGGCTCAGTGATCTTAGCTTCTACTTGCATTTGGTGTAGAATCATGGCTCAGTGATCATAAGCTTCTACTTGCATTTGGTGTAGAATGGCTGCAGTGATCTACTTCTACTTGCATTTGGTGTAGAATGGCTCAGTGATCTAGCTTCTACTTGCATTGGTGTAGAATGCTCAGTGATCTAGCTTCTACCTTGCATTTGTGTAAGAATGGCAGTGATCTAGCTTCTACTGCTTTGGTGAGAATGGCTCAGTGATCTGCTTCTACTTGCATTTGGTGTAGAATGGCTCAGTGAATCTAGCTTCTACTTGCATTTGGTGAGAATGGCTAGTGATGCTAGCTTCTATTGCAATTTGGTGTAGAATTGGCTTCAGTGTCTAGTCTTCTACTTGCATTTGGTGTATGAATGGCTCAGTGATCTAGCTTCTACAGCATTTGGTGTAGAATTGGCTCAGTGATCTAGCCTCTGATGCATTTGGTGTGAAATGGCCAGTGATGCCTAGCTTCTACTTGCATTTGGTGTAGAATTGGCTTCAGTGATCTAAGCTTCTACTGCATTTGGTTGTAGAATGGCTCAGTGATTAGCTTCTACTTTGCATATTTGGGTGGTACGAATGGCTCAGTGATCCTAGCTTCCTACTTGATTTGGTGTAGAATGGCTCAGTGGATCTAAGCTTCTACTGCCATTTGTGTAGAATGGCTCAGTGACTAAGCTTCTACTTGCAATTTGGTGTAGAATGGCCAGCTGATCTAGCTTCTACTTGCTATTTGGTGTAGAATGGCTCAGTGATCTAGCCTTCTACTTGCATTTGGTGTAGAAGGCTGCAGTGGATCTAGCTTCTACTTGCATATTGGTGTGAAATGGCTAGTGATTCTAGCTTCTGACTTGGTATTTGGTTAGAATGGCTCATTGGACTGCTTTCTACGTTGCATTTGGTGTGAATGGCTCAGTGATCTAGCTTCTACTTGCATTTGGTGTAGAATGGCTCAGTGATCTAGCTTCTACTTGCATTTGGTGTAGAATGGCTCAGTGGTTAGGGTTAAGGGCTAATTATAAAAAAGGTTAGGGATCTGGGTTCCTGCTCGATACCCATAGCTTCAAACTAAAAAGAGCCTTCGGATGCTGCGAGAAACAAAAAAAAATTATACAAATAATCAACATCCCTGATACCTTCATTTCAGAAAGGATATATGACATATTTAACATTAGAAACGTTTAAAAGGCTTATAAACTACTGTTAAATTGTATTCATTATATCAATCTGTTATTCTTTTTCAGTTGATGGTAGCCTGACAAAATGGAGTAGTTGGACACAGTGCACGTCATTTTGCTCACAAGGAACACAGGAGAGATCAAGATCATGTACTGCATTGAAACCAAGATGTGGTGGAGCCGTGTGCGATCCGAACAAAGCAAGAAGGGAAATTAGAAATTGCACCGGAAAGTGCCTGTGTAAATATCCTTTTTGGTTTGGTTTTGCTTGGCACTAAATTTCAAATCTTTCGAATGACTTTTTCACAGCTATTCTTGCTTATTTTAATTGTATTTAATTTGCAATTTTTGGTAAACGCCTATATTTATCAAACAAACCGTCCGGAGAGCATAACATTGAGCCGGATAAAAAGGCTTTTTTCCGGGCTACTTGACTGAGTGAGTCCGGGAAGTATTATCACAAAATAATCTTTATTGCAATAATTTTGAGTTGATCTTTCCAACCATATATGGAAAAAGGTATAAAAGGTATTGTATGACCTTCTTTCAGTTCATTCGTATTTGACTCAATCAAGCATCCAATCTAAAAATCTTTTCTCATTTGAATCTTGTAGCGAGTCCAATTCGTAGCTTCGATGAAAATCACTGTGTTCTGCCGGAGACTGGAGGCTGCAGCCCGGATGACTCTACTGAATTGATTTGGAAAAGTGGCAGTGAGAAATGCGATCTTCCGGAGGCTCAGTTTATTTTTGATCCAAGTCATGGAAGCTTTGTTCACAAATGCAGCGGAAAATCTGTTTGTCCAAAGGGAGACGTTCTGCATGCAACCCGTTTGCAAATAAACTCAAATTGTCCGAAAATGGCCTTGAAGAAACGATTTACAAGAACACAGTGTACGGATATTTAACCGTTTCTTCTCAATAGTTTATTCTTTTCAAATACAGAAATCTAAAATGCCTTTGAAAAGGGCAAACATTTTGAAACGTACTAAAGATTTTTATCTTAGACTCTTGAGAGCATAAAATGTCAGAATATAGATTGAAAACTCTGCATACCTAATTGTGGATTGAACTGGGCCAAACAAAAACGCGGGAAATTGCCCAGTCATCCCCCTTGCCTGAATTACTGCTGTTTTGTAGACAGAAGGACTTCGTTTCCTCTCTTTGGCCTCCATTTGTTTCGACTTCTTCGTTTCAACTCACAAATATTTTTTTAAATATAAGGACTTGTTCTATGTCAGCATAGCGGTCAAATCTTTGATCGGCTGAGAGCTCTTTTCGCTACCATGTTCTAAGCCAATCAGCCGAATCTAAGGCTTAACAGCGAGTGCATCTTTGACGGGATTATGAACTATTCCTAGATTTAAGGTAAGTATATAATTGATTTTGTCCAAATGTGAAATGTCTAAAGCGCTTTGGGTGGGGAGAGGTAAAAACGTAATTTACCTGAATCTCGACATGAAATTTAGCGATCATTTGCGAGGTGTTTTTTATATTATTCTTTGCGATCGAACAGTGGCGCCAATATAGGTTGAATAGCAACGCATGGTGATGAACTGGACAAAAAATAAAGTGGAAATTCGCTTTGTAGAGACGTACAATGTTTTTTGTAGACAATGTGGTAAAAACACGCTGAAATGGCGAAAATGGGCCTAATTCTAGCTGCGAAGCGATTTTGTTGTGAGAATCCTGTGTGCTGATTGGCTTAGAACATGGTAGCGAACAGAGTTCTTAGCTAATCAAAGATTTGACCGCTATGCTTTCTATGTCAATTCATTCTGTAATATCTTAAGAACTGATCTGCATAAAAAACGGAAAAGCATACACCACTTCAGAAATTAATAAAGGAACATCTTGATCAGGTTGTAATGTTTTTCTTTATTTTTGTCTCGGTTTTTAGATTTATAGTTAGGAAATATATCCTTTGGCGAAGAAAGTGCGACGCCAGATTATCAATAGCAAAAGGATACTGTCGTTATTTATGTATTCACTTGGATTTTTTGCAGTTGGATCAATTCATTTCGATCACGCCTGTATTCACCCGATGAAAGCAATGCCTGAAGACAATATGAAGCTGCATTTCTGGAGCGGCTGTCATGGAGATAGGCTGAAACTGAGTCTATACAAGATCGGTAATGTTAATTATGATTAACGCTCTGAATCCAAGATATCTTCTTTGCCCGTCTGTCACAGATGTAACTGGCTTCGTATGTTTTGCAGACTACTTTTATTCGAGTACATGTGGTTGGAATTTTAAATATAAGAAGAGTTTTTGCTGATCTCATCAATCAGGCAACTTTTATAACCTTGCATTTTTAAATTTCATATGAACAATAAATCGAAGGAAATTATATTGGACGCAAAATGCATCCATATCTATGTTTCAAGTTAGTTGCAGCATCAATTCGGGTGATTTCTCCTCATTACCTCGTTGCAATAATGTTATATGTATATATTCCAAAAGCCTTCAGTAAAGCAAAGGAATTATAGTTCTTGCTATTAGAATCAGTTTCAAATTCTCATTAATGGGTTATTGAAAATTTTCAACAAATCTTCGTCTTAATTGCAGCTCTTTAATCCCAATTTAATGATATTAAGATGCGTAATAATACTAAGATGCACAGAACACTGACCCGAGAGGGCTGTGGCAAAGGCTTGGAAACAAAGCCCTCCGCTGCGACCCTACACACCTTGTAGGGCTGCACCTTGCCTGAACTTTTTTGTGTACCATTCGTCTTGCTTTCTTAGTTTTCCCAAAACTAATCCTTGCAAACGCTTATCTGATTCCCCTGATTTAAAACGTAAATTTAAATGATCGACCAAGGGGCCTTATTTAGGCACTATTTGTAAGCCATAACATCTTCTTTCCCTCTTTGGCTCCCCTTTCTTGCTATTGCATAAGTATAACTTGATTATTTTTTCTGATTTTTTAAAACCATAAGTTTCTTCTCCTACAACATAGCCCATTCTTGCCTCTCCTGAAGCTGATCAAACCTATCTACATAGGAAGCAGGGCGAGCTCACTGATTGGCTTGTATTGTACTGAAATTCGAACCGAGTCGTTAAAGGCAATATTAAAATCACAAAGAAACTCTTTTTTCTTGTTTTTATCGCAATCTTGTCCCATTCTTTTGTAGAACATGGTCCAGTTCATGCAGACGTTTGGTTCAATCTAAATTTTGTAAATTTGCGTATGACCGACTTTACAAGCGACACAAGATTTCCAAGCAACCCAACAACATCTGGATACTTGGACAATTTCGACTCTCCTTATTCTCTTGGCAGTAATTACGGGTTGCGCCTATGGAGCTACTTTGCAGCACCAGAGAGTGGAATGTATACATTCTATGCAGCATGCGACGACTTTTGTCAGATATTCCTCAGTCCTACTGTTTACGAGAAAGATAAGAAAAAAATCATCGATGTACAAGGCTGGACATCACCCTATCAGTATGACAAGTGAGTCAAAAACTTTTTTTACTGCCTTACAAACATTTCGTAAGAGAAGAGTTGCATACTTTTCAACAAGACAATTAGGGTACAACGTATACAACATTCAACAAGACAACATATTTACGTAAGTTACATAAGTTTTTATATAGAAAACGTTTGGACTCAGAGTTTTGATTACAGAATCAAATTTGAGATAATAGGATCCAGTTAACAATTCAGGATAAGGTTAACTATTGCTCATTTATTTCTCATCGAAACCATCACTCCTATAGAGACTGTTCAAAACATTTTCAAAACTTCTCGCTTTTGCTTTGCAAATTTTTGTATCCTGATGCCGTATATTCTTTTCAAGACGATCGAGTCAGAAATCTATAAAGATCCAGCTTGAGGCAGGAAAGCTGTATTACTTGGAAGGACTTCTCTTGGAAATGAGTGGTGGTGATCATTTGAGCGTTGCTGTCGATCTTCCAAGTGGAAAGAAATTGATCCCGCTTTCGTATTATTATCTGAGAGCCAAGGCTGAGTCTTGAGGTAAGAAAATCAAGATATTCCTGCTCCTTTAAAAAAGATTAGAGCTCACGGACTAAGATGTGGGAACAAAGAATATTTTAGAAACGTAAGGCGATCCTCGGCATCATATTCTAAGGAGTAGGTAACCAAGATAAATATACAATTTCTCAGTTGGACAAGCAGGGTCCTGAGATAGAATAATTACACCAATTTAGGAAAAAATTTGACTGGAAACTACGAATTTTCGGCCGTGATAATGCTATATTTTAACATTTAAATAATTGTTTTTTTTAGATGGTTTACTAAATTTGGCCAAGAAATCATCAAATGACATTTCAGAAGTTTCTTTTCATTTATCGTTTTCATTTCTATTTTAATTCTTATTTGGGAGTGTTGATTGAAAAAGCAATGTAATCATAGAATAGAAATGGGTAACTGTTTGATATTATCTCAACAGTAATTAATGCTGTAACTTTCAAAACAAGTTTTGATTGTCACTGTAAAGCCGATTGGTAAAGATTATAATCAAGAGTTCTAATATTGACATGATAAAAGTATTTTTTTCCTCTTACAAATTCTTTGTGATCTTTCAATGAATCCTATCCAATATGCCATTTCCCTCACTTTCTACACTCTTGTATATAGAAATCTTTTCTAAATTGAAGTTCAAACTGGCTGTTTCAAAAATTTGGTCTTAAATTAATAGGGTGTAAGCGTGCTCTTAGAGGTTTTCAAGCCTCATTTGCCAACAAAGAGAGTGAGGCAACCTTCATTTGCCGACAAGTTTGAAATTTCACCAAAAAACAGTCCTAGATGGCAAACATCCTTGTTTTGAAGATTTCAGTTGCCAGTTTTTAGCCTTACAGATAGAGTTTGGAATTTCCTAAATTTTCACTAACTGCATGGCTTTGGTACGTGTTCTTGTCTTAGAAATGGAGCATTTATACAAATGCCTTTCGTTAAAATTGCAAATTGGCCGACATCTTACATTCTCCGACTCATATATATTCTCAAATTCTCTACTATTTTACGATTTTATTCACCCTTATCTCCATTTCCTAATTTAGTAATAACTTTGAATTTCTATTTTTTAAGACGTGATTTCTTTGGAAACAAATAGGTGACGAGGCTCACCTGTGATCAATTTGAAAATTTCGGTGTATTTATATCATTTGGTCAGCAAAAAAGGTGGCGCGAGCCCTGCACAAGAAACAATGTAGCATGCTTGACATTGGAAATACTGTGTTCGAAGAAGTGCTAAGCAACTTGAAACACAAATATCTAGGTGCAGATGATGTGCTTTTATGACTTTATGACTTTTTTGAGAGAGGCAATTACGCTCCAAACACCGCCTCGTAATAGGTTGAGTAAACAGAGTACCTGTGAAAATTGAAAAGCTTGCAAAGTTCAACGAAGCAAGCTGAAATCTTTAAATTTGGAGCCGTCCTTTTCTATATTTCAGAAGCGTGCACAACTCTGTACAGCATTGAGCACTTTATCACAGAGCAACTTAGTGCCGTGATATTCTATAAAACAACGCATGTACAGCTGTCTATTCGGCATTGAGTACTTTATGAAAGAGCAACTTAAAACCTTCCTGTTCTATTACAAAAAGCGTGTAAAGCTTTGCATATACGGCATCAGGCACTTTATGACAGACCTATAAACTGTAATTCTCATTAGAATTCCATTTAAGTGATCGTACAACTCCTTTTCTATTTTACTGAAAAAATGAGTATTGTTATGATCAAGAGATGCTTCTCAATTTTTGTGGCTTTTTTCAAGACCTCATATCATAACTGATAGAATGAATCTAAATGTGATATACTTAACGCTGAAATTGGATAAATGAAAATGTCTACTAACAGAGGCATCTGGTTGAAACGGTTCTTGTCCATCCTCTCCTTAACTCATTCATTCCCTATATCTCGAATTGACAGTCAGTTAGACAAGAAATGTCTTAACACTCCCAAAAAATTTTATCGGCATTGCAGAAATTTAAAGACAGAGAAACATAGAAAGTTGGAACTTATCATATCGATGGCATAATAATAAATGGAGCTTGAGATGGACCCCATGAACGAATTAGTAATCAATGCAATATTTTTAAAGACAGCATTTCGTTTTAAATAAGCAAACAAACATGAAGCGTGCATGTTTTTGAAAGTTATAATAGATAAAAATAGTCAGCATTCTTCAAGCAGCAAAAAAATGTGCCTTATTCCTTGCAAAAATATATTGGCCTTTGCATCCTGGGTACCAGAGCCGCAAATAGTAACGACAGCAGAAACAATGAAGCTGCGGAGGCCAAGGAGAGAGAGGAGGGGATAAAAGCTTCTTTACTCCTAGAGTTCTAGTAGAAAAATTAAAAAATTTTAAGTTGTCATTTGAAAAATTTTCTTGTGCATTAATCAGTAATGAAACAGCCAGCTTAGAGCCATTGAAAGACATTTATTACATTTATTCGAGTTCAAGGCCTACAATCCCGGACAAAGATAGTTGAGACATTTAAAAGAAAGCTTATATTTTCATTTTTCTTTCAAAAATAACTTCCCCCTCCCCCAATTCACTGTTGAATGCATGATTTTGAAGCAAAAATGATAGAACTACAAATCCAACATTGCTTCTGGGGGGAAAGGAGGGATTCGAATTTACAGGGGGAAGATAAAATAGAAAAATACAAAAGTTGCATTTTGTCTCAACATTTTTGTCCAGGATTGTAGGCTGGGGTCTTTCAAATAATGAGATTGTTTACAATCGTACCTAAGATAACTTTATTATTTTTGTTTATGCATCTTGATACCATAGAGGGGGGGGGGGACTATCCGATAATTAAATCTAGATCTTAGATTACTTTCTAACTTTTTGACAAAAAAATGCCTCTGGAATATTTTGCACCCTTCCCCTTTCAACAGCCTTTTGTTTGCCTTGGATGCGACAGCTAAATTTTTCCCTTCTGTTTTCTTGTTTTGTTTGCAATTTGCTGTTTTCCCTCTATACACACCGAAAAATTCATCAAAATATGGTGTTCCGTCTGAGCAATGGGCCCTTCTGCCATAAATAGCTGCAATTTAAAACAAAGGTAATGAATGCTTCTGGAAAATTAACGATCTTTCCTGGTTTTATCTCAAACGCTTGCTGCGATTGTCGCTAATGTAAGAAATCTGAAGTCGCCATTTCGAATTCAGAAACAATAGTCAGTCAACCAGCTAAGAGCTATTGTGCAGCTATCTTACAAATATGGTATCATTTTCGAGTTCCAGATGACGAAAACGTTCCATTGTTTCATTTCACTCACTTTCGAGGCAAAACGTCACTAACATTTGCCTTCAAACAAAATATTGATAAAATGCATATGGTTAAAGTTTCCCAGGCACTTTCCCGATAAAACAGGAAACTTGGCTATCTATAAAAATATTAATTATAGTCCGGCCTCTGGCGTCCAAGATTTCAACAGTCGGAGGCCAAAAGGTCTGAATAGAAATTTTGATACAACTCGACATGCTGACAACAGAAACCAAAATCTTATTGCGAATTTTTCAAATCTGATGATACCATCAGAAAGAGGTTACAAAACTGAGCAAAAGATATGAAAAGAGCAATGTGATCTGACCTGTAAGAAAAAAGTTATGGCCGTTTTGTCAAACAACTTGCTTTTTCAAGTTTTATGATAGCACAGACGAATAGCAGTGGAATTGTGCATGTTATGATAATAGCATGAGGTTTGGTGCAAGTACGCAATCCGATGTGCTGAATAAGATAAGATACATATCAAGCTTAAAAGATTCCCCCAAACACTATTTTTTCAATTGGGTACTGGTACCCAGTCCTCTTTTAGGTATACCACTAAAACGTTTTAACTTCGCAAGTTATAAAACTGAAATTTTTTTCTGGCCTTAACTGACGTGCTAAATAAAATGAGATGCAAAAAAAGCTTTGAGATTTCCATAAAAGCATATTTTAGACTATGGTACCATTCCTATATTGGGCCTTTCACACTCTGGATATCTCAGGCCAAAGCACTATACAAAGTGCATTGAAACAACAGCAAAAAAGATAATCTATAGTATGAAGCTTAAAAGAGAAGATTCGGATGAGTAACGCAGCAAACACCTGAGAAAAGGGTCGTTGGCTAGTAAAGTGAACTGAAGTTCGATTCCCGGAATAATTTAGGCGCGAAAGGCGCAGCTCCTATTTCCCCTGCACATGAGTCAAATACAGTGATTTGACTGGCTTATAGCGCAAGCAATGCAATTCAATGCTGAACGCTACTTTCCATGCGCAGTATCGACAACTTTTTTGGTCGACGGTGACGGGCCAAGATTCTTTTGTTTCCAGACAAGGGTTTTTAGAGTTCGTCTCCCCGACAAAGAATCACTTATTATGTCTTTAATTCATCTGTAGAAGATGAAATACCCCGGGGTTGACTTTTTGCTTTTTGCAACGCAACATATAAGTTTTGCAAAAATCAGGGGGAACATTAGCCTGCGTCGCAGACCATTTCAGAATATGGTCTGCGACGCATGCTAGGGGACATCACCTCTCAGCTGTTGGTCTCTTCCACACCGTCTCTTATATGTGTTTGTTCAAGGTTCTTCCGTTGAATTTCTCTTGGTAATAGAAAACAACTGAACGTTCGTCCAATCCAGCATTCTAAAACATTTTGTAACCCTGCCAATGTTGAAATTTCATCTGTTCGCCGGCAAGACTACCCTGGGTACCAAATTTAAAGCGTGAAAATAGAAGATAGGAATGGAGAAGCGGAGAAACACCCTTCGAATCAGATAGGCAGTCCTTCGTTTCTCCGCTTCTACCTTCTTATACAGTGCTTGAATTTATGTTGCCCTGGTACCCAGACTTGCAAAGTATTTTTCTTATATACTATTGTTTGTGCAAACCGGATATGACGTGTATACAATGCCTATGGAAAGTTTTGTTAGTTCAGCTTGTTTAATCAAGTTTTTATTGTCTGGAGACAACTACTTAATGCGAGCTCAATGCCACTTTGACTGGTTCAGAGCTTGGGCTGCAAGATGTCTGTGCTACTAGCTGCAGCGCTATGTCTCTGTAAGTCTTCTTTTAAACTCTTTTATATAATCGTTATGTAAACTTTGCAATAAATGCTTTTGCAGCTGTTATTTTAATAATGCTTCAAGTAGTCTATGATTTTAATTTTGAAATAAAAATTTGTATAGATTATGGAAAATGTGTAGATTATGGGAATATTGCTTGTTTATAATTCACATGTGTCTTTCTTGTAAGAGGTTTACCATGTAGCAACTACGTACAGCTGAATCTTACTAAGAAAACAAAACAATTTTGTATACCATAGCATTTTTCTTATCAAAAAGATTTGGTTTATGCTTAGACGCAAGAAAAGCGTTAAAATTACTGGAAAAATTAGAGTTGAATCTTGCTTAGAGGGATTTGGTCAATAAAAAAAGTTACTCCGTGACGATGTCTTATTTAATATACGCGCTTCTAAACACGGTCACATTGCCACTACATGCAAGAGCAATTGAAAACATATTTCACAAACTTACGCTGTTAATTCAATTTTCTCTATTGTTTTTTTGCTGATTCTATGGTGGTTGCCCCTATGGAAATAAAAAACTATGGTGGTTGCCCCTATGGAAAAATGCAATTTATTGTTTAATTGTTCTGCATTATCTCTTCGAACAGTAAAATATCTTTTGGTAACAAAGTCTAATCTCCATTAAGGAGAAAACTCGACGAAAGCAAGCGACCAGAGAACATGCGCACATGATTATTTTATACCTACGCGCTGGTCGATGCGTTTCGCTTTCATGGAAAATAAAACGATCTACAATCCCAACCCAAAAGTCTTGGAAAATAACGCCAGTTTTCAAGGCAAATTAAACCATCCTCCTCCTCTTGCATCAATGTTGTTTTTGTATAAAAAAGAAGCAGATTATGGAGTATATATTTTTCTTGAAAATGGTATGCCCACCAACGTTTTGTTTTGACTACCAGCATTGTTCTGGGGGTGGGGGAAAGAGGTTGGAAGTATTATTTTTTGGGTTAAAAATAGAGTTAAAAAGTAGAATAACACAATACATGTTGCTGGACGTTCGAAGAAACTTTAGCAGGCTTCCTAGCCGAAAACTCACAGTGCGTTTGAAGTAAACTTCGCAAAAATAATGGTGATGCCAAAAGTGCTTTCTTTTCAATTTGTGACAATTAGTGTTTTAAAAGTAATGTTGAAATGTTGGTCTGTTTGCCTTAGACCAGGTATTATGGGCAGCAGCGAAAAAACTCTCTAAGCATATAGCTGATTAATGAAAAATGAATAACTTTACAAACTTTGAAATTCTGATAAAGAATACGTATCCTCTCTGTTTGTTTAACAATGGTTATCAAACAACGTTTCTTTGAAGAATTAATCTACTATCTTGCCTTTTGAAAAGTAGGAATATTAAGTCCGATTTGATCAAAACGATTTGTAAATGTTTTGATTATGAAGGTATCTAACCTCTAATAAAAGCTATCAGGTCTCTTCTTTTTTAATATCTGAATTTTCCATTTGTTTTTCATTTCAGTTACAAATTTTGCGGCTTATTTTGTTAAAAGGACTTTTTTGTCATTAGAAATATTTGTAATTCTAACAAAGTGTTTTGAATGTAAATTAAATAAGTTCCCAGCGATAATTTATTTCCCATAAACACTTTTATAAAGTTTAATTGATAAGTCTTGAGCCGACAATGACTGTTATGAGATGAGCTCGAACAAGAAATAATGTGACAATGATGGGAACAGCACTGCTTTTTGGTGATTAAATTCAGTGTAGTGGTTCAGTGTACTAGTATATATAATCACCTCTCAATTGCACAATCGCAAGAGCAACGATCATGATATTTTATGACGTCTAAGATTAATCTCTGTTATTTTGTATACTCATCATATTCTGAATGATGAAAATGAAGACCAAGGGTAACACATTCTGTATGTAAACCGGGAAGCATGAGAGATTCTGAGCTCTGCATCGCTCAACATAGTAACTCTTCGCAGGGGCGATTCGCTCCTACTGTGCTATAACGAGTTTTAGAAAACGGGTATTTTTAGAGTTCATACTGTATAGAAACCATAGTTACCAAAAACACTATCGAAGCCTTCAGTTTTGCCATACTCCTTTCATATTGAAAATTCAAAGATACAATAGATTCTCCATGATTTTATTTAGTTCATCTTTTTCCTTTTTCTCCAATCAATCAGATCCTTTGATTCTCGCCATTTGTGTGAATCTCGTGCAAAATCAAATTGGGTCAATTGGAGTAGCGTGATGAAAGGCACGAAAAAGGAACGTGGTTTTTTATGAAACGATAATTGCATTCAAGTTTTTATCAAGAGCGCAAATTTTTCTCAGTCCCACAATTTTCGACTTTCGATTATAATCTCTTTATTTCTGTGCCCAAAAATGCAATAAAAGATTTATCATAAAGTATAGTCTTGAAAAATGAAGTTCTATCAAAAAAAATTAAAGAATTATCAAAAATGGGATATGACGGATTTCATTCGTTCTGAATCGACTTTTTAGCGTGAAACTGAACCTTTTTATCCTTCCTGAAGGTCTTTCCATAAAAATAATAAGTTCCTCTTAGACATGGCTTACATGAGTTATTAGAGGGACTTTATATGGAAATCACCCTGCCATTTTTGCAAATATCACTATTTTTCTCCCTCCTTTAGGTAAACTTCTACTCCTTTTGGTTTTATTTAAGGCCTGGAGATTATAGCCATGCAATTGCCGCCTTTCAAATCAAACTGAGTCTTCCACTTGTCGACTTTCAAACAACTTTTGTCTTTCCCTTCCAATTGAGAATAACCCTTAATAGGAACCGTCATTTTCAGGTAAAAGCTGTGCTCACTAGTTTACCGACAAAGATATTGCTATTGTTAACAGAAAAAGGGTTCACAGCGACCAACTGATTCAACAAATAATCTGCATTTACAACCAACTTTTCCCCACTGAGCTCCACCTCTATTTCCAATCAAACCATTTGTCATAACGAATACAGTCACAAAATATTAGCTTTATTAGTTTTTGTATTTACACTTTATCAATTGTTGATATCCTCATTGGAAATTGAAAATTTATATATTATTTTTGTGGTTTTTTGCTTTCAGCCTTTGTATCTGTATGTGTATTTTTTAGCATTTGTATCTGTGCAATGCTACGAAATCGTTTACCCCAAGGCTATTTACAATGGAGTTGAGAAAAGGGAGTTGTCGACCCGCCTAGATGGTAAGAGCTTAAATCTGAGTTATCTTGCATATTTGCTACCTAAGATGGGTTAAATTATTTGCCACTAACTGAAAGCCATTGAGTCAATTCAATCAATAGTTAACCTACACAACAACAAATGCCAGATTTTAGACTTCGCTGTGCCATTTGATACCAGAGTTGATGGAAATGAAAAGGAAAAGATAATCAAGTACCAAGACTTAGCAAGGGAACTGACAAAAAAGGGAACAAAAAAGTAATTCTAATCATAATTGGGGCGCTAGGAACAATACTGAAAGCATTGCCAAAAATTCTGAAGGAGATTGAGATAGCTACCAGGATAGTAGGGTTTAGCTAGCCTGCCATTCTATAATACTTCCTTACAGAAGCTTACCGTAACAAACCTCCTTAATTTTATAAGGCATTTTCAGTGTCTGATTCAAAACATTAGATAAATTTGATATTTTAATCTAAAGTTGATTAAAAAACTGATAACAGTAATGCTGGCAGGATATGGAAATTTTTTTGTAACATCCATCAAATTATCTTCTTGAAAAGAATTTTGCTAGAAGCGCATGCAAATTGATTAATGTCTTCATGTATCTCGTTCTCAGAGACAACACATGCTGATGAGGTGGTTTTTCAGCTGAATAAAAAAGATGGACCCATCCTCTTGGAAATGAAAAGAAATGTGTACGAAGAATCTTGCTTTTTCTGTTAGATTTTTCCGTATGCTACGTAAAATGAATATCATTGCAGTTTGACTTGCACCGTTAATATCTTAATTATCCTCAAAACATCAGGTTATTTGCTAGTTTTCATTGTATTGATTTGTTTATTCTTTTCCAACCTTTGAAACAGATACAAGCTTATTAATTTTTTACAGGGGATTTCACCCAAGCAAAGTTCTACTAAGAACATTTGATGACAAAGATTCTGCAATAACTGAAAAGGTAATTACTTGTTTATTTTAATTTGACAATATTCTTCCATGTTGCACTAAGCTAATAAATTATTTGCGTAATTTGTGGTAAAAAATCGGAAAGATAACATCCTGATTAATATGAACGTTTTAGGTTGCTCCTGATAGTTGTTATTACAGTGGAAGAATTGCATACAAGCAAGATTCACACGTGCTTCTGGATACGTGTAATGGTCTAAGGTGAGGTTCAGCTATTTTCATGGATGTAGCTATTGGGGCATAACATCCCTCAAAATCATCATGATCGGTTAATCTTCAACTGGTTACCAAACAATTGGCACAAAATCCTTAGTTTGAAAAAATCACTTATCAGTAGGAAAAACGTAAATAATTCTTCATCTATGCCTTCGTCCGTAAATTCTAGAATTTGTGATCCTCCACCACCCCCATCCCCCTTTCTCACAGTCTTAAAGACCAAGCTACACCAATGATAATTTTCGCTGATAATTGTATAGTTGCAGTAATTCAATTATATGATTTAAACAAACTTGTTTGGTTCAAGCCTTGTTCTGTAATATATAAAAGCCTCATTCTATACTAAATGATCTGAATCTACATAAGTAAGAAACAATCCTTGCGACAATTGTTAGCTATTTGTATTGTCATAGTCTCATGAAAACAAAGTCAATACACGTTGTCCTATGTAAATTTCCTTTTATACAGGACCTAACTCTTTTTTAAATAAAGTCAAGACTTAAATTGAATCACACTTATTAATGTTACGCATAAAATGATAATAGTTTTGCATCATTAGAATGTCTTTATGCATGCTCCTGTTTTATTTTATTTTTATTTATTTATCACAAAATATATTTTTTGGTCTAAACAAGTTGTCAAGTACCCTTGTAATTGTAAATCATTCCAATATCAAAAGGCCAATATCTTTTCTAATATCAAAGTGTTTCGTTTTTCTTTGGCAGAGGGACCATTGAAGATGAAGGAAAGATCTATAATTTAGAGCCAGTTGAGGGGAAAGAGGTCGGTATTCTCTCAGTTATTTTATTTCAACGGGTCAGATTTTGTTGATTTGTAGTCTGGTAAGAGCAAACTCGATTGTTTATTTCTTATACTGGAACATTGACCCACATACTTAATCAAAATATTTAAGAATGTTTTGAAATATCTGGTTTAAAGATGACTATTCAACATTAATTCGTATACTTTTACTTCTTAGGACACTGGTGCCCATAAACTGTACGAAGCAGAAGATGAAGACCAAAATCTTGGCAAAAGAACAATTGGTAACTCCCTAACCAAATATCAATCAAATTTCGAATAGCTTTGAGTACACTGTACTTCATGGAGTTTGCAATCTGATTCAATATTTGGTATATATATAACAACGAGGTGTAGGACTTGTCTTGACAGCAGCTATTATATTTTAGCTGACTGAATCAACCTGTATAAAGAATTTATAATTATCAATGAATTATATTTGTTTATATATATGATTACTGATTCTGATTCAAAATTAAAATATTAAATTTTCCTTAAACCGTCTTTTGAAGGTCTTAATCCGTTTAATAATGACTTCTTGGAACCTGATGAAAAGATGGACGATGAGGGCGAAGAAGGCCAAACGCCTGCTGTAGTAACAGTAAAAGCACAAAATGATGAGGTGGGGATTGTAAAATTGTCTAATAGGCTCAATCGTAGAAACAGACTATGGCCACTTTTAAAATACATATGAAGGTCATATCGAATCTGGTGCTTAATTTATATTTCTCTGCCTACAAGTAGATTATTCAACAACCTCGAATAATGTTCTCATTCGTATTCATAACTATATTCATTGGTTGGTTTTAGGCTTCCTTGTTGATAGATAACATTTCGAGCATTGCCTCTTAGTTGAACACTCTAGGTGATACCTCAGACTCTTTACAAGGTTCTTCTATCAGTTCAAATTCGCATTCTCTCATTTATCAAAGTTTGAATTGCCTCTGAATAATGCTCAAAACTTGTGATGCCGAAGAGAAAAGTCGTAATCTTAAAATTGATTGTCGCAAAACGCAAACAAAGATTTTCCAGCCTTTATTGCATATATTTTAATCAAATATTCGATAGAATATTTGTTTATATTAGATAATTTCACTTGGTCTTGATCTCAGTATCAATTTTTCATTGCAGCAAAACAGTTTCAGCTTAATTCCAGAAGTCGATCCTGTGTATGCCAAATATCCCATTACAAATAAAACCAGATACTGCGAAATGTTCTTTGTTGTTGACTATGAAGTTGTAAGTAATTAATGAATATTGAAATACTTTTCAAAGCCAAATGTGAAGAATGTTTATTACATCCCTGTTACTGCATATAACTTTCAACTTTAAGTCTAAAAACCTTATAAATCTTGGTACAAATACAGTCAATTCCACTTCTAGTCACTCTGCCTAAAATGACAGAACCGTTTACAGTCACATGAAATAGATACCCAGTTACGCAAACTATTCAATTAAGCTCCAGCTTTTTGAGCAACATTTGGTGTGATGATAGCCCCGGAGTCTGCTGTACCGAGACTCGAGAAGTCAGGAGCCTTTGATTCAGCCATTGCTATTCTGTTTGAAATTATAACTATTGACAATAATGTTTTGTTTTTCTCAAGGTTTATATTGTAGCAAAATGCATTTGTGCATGCTTATGAGATCGAAGTTACTGTATTGAGTATTTTGTTACAGTATCTGAGGTACAATAGCAACAAGTCGTTGGTTTTATCACGAATGCTGAATGCTCTCCACTCAGTTGACAGAGTAAGTAAAAGCAAATAAAAGTTTACCTCTTTGATACACTGTTGCTGCCAGTTTGTTTTATTATATAGATAGTATAGTAAATATCTTTCAATTTATTATTTGTATTGTTGTTGCTTTAAAATAGTTTTAATTATTATAATCATGTTATCTTAGCATCCTTTGCCTGAAAATAGTTCTATATCCCATGGCAGACCTTACTTGCCGGATTTTTACACATCCAGACTAAGACAAACTTGCACTTGTGTTGCATTTAGCGAAGATTAAAGACGTTTTGTGTACAGAAACAAACTCATTAGAATTATTTTTATAAAATAAGCTATTGCTATCCGAAACTTTCTCCTGTTTAAGTTTTAATGCCTTTTTCAGTCATATGCGGCTGTAAATGTTCGTGTGGTGCTTGTGGCATTAGAAATTTGGACCAACGGAAACAGAGTACCTTACAATGAAAGTGGTGGTAGACAAATCTCAACTTTTAACAGTTATAGAAAGAAGCATTTGCTTGGAGTGGTGCGTCATGATATTGCACACTACATAAGGTAAGAGTTCTATTGAAAACCTCTCATTGTACTACTTCAGATTAAACAGCACTGCCTCTGTGAATAAATATACCGCCTTATTTGCACAGCCTGCAGTTAGTCAAAAACGTTAAAGAAACAAGCTGTGAGAAAGAACAGCCTGGCTTAATCTTGTCGGCTTAATCCTGGCATAATTTGAGTTATTCAGTAGTTTTAGCTGCTGCAATGCTAACTAAAAGCCACTTCAAAATTTAAGGATCTTTCCTTTTCTGTATCTTAACCTTTCATTTTTGCTTTTACAAAATCCTAACACATTAAGCATTTGAGAAAGGCACAACTGTATGACTTAGAATATTAACCTATTTTTAACAAAACAGTTTACAAAACAGTTACAAAACATTTACAAGTATTAAATAACACAGAAAGTTCTGCATAGAGTACTATGAGTGCAGCTTTTAACATGATTATATGTAGATCCATAAGCTTCGAAGATAAGGAATGTATTATAAGCAAAGTGGTTTTAAAATTTTTTCTTTCATTTTTGCTTTTACAAAATCCTAACACATTAAGCATTTGAGAAAGGCACAACTGTATGACTTAGAATATTAACCTATTTTTAACAAAACAGTTTACAAAACAGTTACAAAACATTTACAAGTATTAAATAACACAGAAAGTTCTGCATAGAGTACTATGAGTGCAGCTTTTAACATGATTATATGTAGATCCATAAGCTTCGAAGATAAGGAATGTATTATAAGCAAAGTGGTTTTAAAATTTTTTCTTTCATTTTTGCTTTTACAAAATCCTAACACATTAAGCATTTGAGAAAGGCACAACTGTATGACTTAGAATATTAACCTATTTTTAACAAAACAGTTTACAAAACAGTTACAAAACATTTACAAGTATTAAATAACACAGAAAGTTCTGCATAGAGTACTATGAGTGCAGCTTTTAACATGATTATATGTAGATCCATAAGCTTCGAAGATAAGGAATGTATTATAAGCAAAGTGGTTTTAAAATTTTTTCTTTCATTTTTGCTTTTACAAAATCCTAACACATTAAGCATTTGAGAAAGGCACAACTGTATGACTTAGAATATTAACCTATTTTTAACAAAACAGTTTACAAAACAGTTACAAAACATTTACAAGTATTAAATAACACAGAAAGTTCTGCATAGAGTACTATGAGTGCAGCTTTTAACATGATTATATGTAGATCCATAAGCTTCGAAGATAAGGAATGTATTATAAGCAAAGTGGTTTTAAAATTTTCCGCACTGGCGTCTTGGCAAATAAGGAGATAAGCAATTGACAATAGTTGTAGGACCTGAGGCTGATTGAACATCGTATCAGAGGCCCAGTTTGATAAAATATGGAATATAATAAATTAACAATAACTAACAATCGATTGAAAATATCTTGTAAACAAAGCAAATTTACTGCGAGAAAGTGATTTTAACAGAATTCATCTTGCTAACCATGTTACAAAAAATATGTGAAAATTATTTGCTAGGCTTCATGGTAATAATGCAACGAAATTAATTTACTCATAAACATCATAAACTGAAGAGGTAATCCCACCTCCCCAAAACTATAGCTGCTTTTTAATTTAAGATCTCATCGTAGAAACAGTATGTGAATACTTTGATCCACAGTATTTTTCAGAGCTCCTTTTTCAATGTGACAGTCAATGAGACTGCTTATATCTCCTTAGATGAAATATAAGAAACCTTAATCTAATTTTATTGAACTACGTTACTTGGAAATGTATTAGTGATAAACATATGAAACTTTATGTGAAAATTGTATCTAATTTATACTTCTTTACATCTGAAAACTTACCTTTTTATTCTATTTTACATTTCATTTATTTATATTTTTAGAGAAAACTGTAAAGTAAAAACATGAAAAAGATAAGACTTGCGTAAATTTCAAAAGCAAGATGAACAAGTTAATGAATAAATGAAAGTATGGAAGAACTTTTAAACTAAAAGAAGAACCATTAGATTACTTGATCTAACATTTACAAAGATTGAAAAACTCTGGAAAAGTGTCATGAATATTGCTTCATGAAGTATTTTTACCAAACGAAAAATTTCTTTTACAGCATAAAGGGCTGGAGTGGAGGTGTTATCGGGATGGCATATGTAGGTGGAATTTGCAAAACTGGTTACGGTACAGGAATCGATAAGGTAATTATGATGAATAATGTAATAAGATTATATTTTCATTAGGAAAGCAGCACTGAGAAAATAACGTACTTGAATTATAATGATATGTGCAATAACTTGGGCACGATACGACATTAACTTTTTCTATTGTCATCATCATCATCATGATTCATTGACGTCCATGAGAAGATGGTTTTTTAAAGTCCTTAAAAATGTTTTATAGAAGCGGTTCAAATTTAATGAAATTTTTTCTAACACCTTATTATTTGGAAATGCAACGTTTCCTCAAGTATGTTGTTTACAAAGCTGAGGCAATATCTTTCAATACCTCAATTTCGATAGTGTTGGCTGCCACAGATAATCAAATTTTTCTTACGACGTTCAATTGCCTAGAGATGAATTTTCAAGAAAAATTAATTAAATAGTTTGCTTAAGAATTTATTAATTACTTTGAGGGATGCTTGCTGCTGGTAAAATCAATAAATGCTAGATTTGCGAAGAAAATTGTTGTCAAAATTCTCTTAGATAATAACAATTATATGATTGTGTTGCTCATAAAATTTTATCAGATTAAAGTCCTAATTTGAAAAGCCACCTTAAATTCCAATTTAATTTTTTTCAACTCGGTTACATAGCACAATAATTCCAAAATCATGCACACATTTAAATTAAAAAATGCCAGCTTTTGAAAACGAGCTGTTTAAAAAAGGTTGTAGACTGAAATTGGTCTATAGCAATAAATTTAAAAAAACTTCTGAAGCTAAGATACTTTGAAAAATTAAATCCGTTTTCTTATTCAACAATCTCATAAGAATAGCTGCCCTTGCATTCATCAACCTTTTTTGCAAGCTCTGTGCCTTTTGACAGAAGATCATTTGCCTAAGTTCATGAATCTTCTTCATTTGACGTAATTAATGCTTTTCAAACGGTAGCTTGTAAGAAATTCTTTTTGCCTTGATATCACCTTCCGTATAGACAGGACACATCCTTTGAATTTTAAAAATTTGAAGCAAAATTGTCTTTATAAATTCATATAGCAGAAAACCCTGGCAATTAAGTACTCTTAAAAGTGAAAATTACCTTGCTTGCAATGTTATAAACCCTACAGCTCAATTCAGTACAATGTTGTGTAGAAATAGAATCAATTTTACTTCTGAAAACGTTTTGAACATAAAAAGTGTTGATAATCCAAAAATGTCCTGTGCGGTTTTGTACGGCAGGGAAATCATATGGCGAAATCAGGTCTGGATTTTTTACAACAATTTTCAAAATGAGCCTCTCAAGCCAAACTTAAAAACACCTTCCATTTCAACTTGATAATCACGGATTTTTTTATTTCAACATTTTGCGTAGCTTTCAATTACAAGCGCGTTGAGAACTTAAAATAGATAGAATGAAAGGAATTTTTCAAATTTGCAAGCTGCGGCGTTTCGCACAGCCTTTGGTGATTCACCAGATCGAAAAAATTCGAATGACTTTAGTTGCTATGACATTAAAGTATTTGTTTAGGCATTTCATGATGAAAACGTGCGCCTTTGCTGTATACAAAGTTGCTTCCCAGTGCTGAATACAACTGAATAAGTTTATTTCAAAGGTAAAGGTTCATTGGCTGCTTTCGGCAGTACCTTTAGGACCTTTCTAACACCTAATAAATTTCTAGCAAGCTAGCAATTTTCTGAAGTAGCAGTGTCACCAAAACAGAGGGAGCAACTTTCCAAGCTTATCACGTTAAACAGCTAGAATCTTTGAAATCGTTAGGAATAAGGATACAGCTTTGACTTTATCATTTGTTATATCAATCTAAAGTAACCCAATTTACTTTCTTAAATGCAATTCCCACACTCATACTAATGTAACTTTTCTGATACTGTAGTGGTCTTTCACATCTGCGACTGGTCCAACTGTTGTCTTGGCCCATGAACTTGGACATAATTTTGGTTTTCCCCATGGTAAGGAGCTATTTACTCATAATTTTCTAACTCTTCAGCTTTAGAATGTTTTCTTTCAATATGCTCTTCACCCATATCTCGCTCAGTTCAATATTGGTAATCTCTTCACAATAACCCATGCATGTATTCTGCAGATTTTTCCTAGCTTCTTTTCTAATCCACTAAACATTTCAAATTAACATACAAAAAGTTGATTTAAGTCATAAATTTCTCCCATTTCATTAAGGGACAATAAAAATCATCATTCTTTTAAATCATGACAGAAAAAACTTTGCATCAAATTCTGATAATAAGAATTAAGTTAAAAATTAGCTTTTCTTGAACAACTTGTTTTCTTTCCTTAGATTCGTCACCGTGTGTCTGTTTGACTTCAAGAGGGTGCTTCATGGGAGGCCCAAAGTAAGTAGAGGTCTTTCTTGCGGATAAAAATCCGAATGTTTTCTCGGGACACCCAGAGCTTTTCAAGCAAACTGTTCTTTAGTGTTCAAGCAGCATATAAAACACCCCCCAAGCCACTTTCAGTATTGGTTTCTTAATATACTTGCCATTTCTTACCTCACAGCTCAAGGCACACTTAAGGTTACTCATTTCATGTTTTTTGGCAACTGAACTTTCACGAGACGACTCTTTGCATGAAGTCTATGTTGTTTAACTTTGCCATAAACTCTTGATTTGTAGTCTGTTAATATTATGGCTAGGAATCTACGATAACATAGGACTTATATTTCTAGTTATGAGAGCCAAGGCTGATTTAGTTAATACTGTGCTAGAAGCATTTTCAATCAAAATTTCCACGTAAAAGACAAGCTCAAATGCCACAATCTCCTTGTAATCATTCGTCTTCTTTTGTCAAGGACTCGAAGACCAGGATTTTCCGATTGCAACATGAAAGTGTTATCAGATCCGAGGAGGTCATTTGAATGCTTGAACAACTATCCAACAGAGGTATGTATTTATGTTTTAAAATACCGCTGACTTTCTACCCGGCACCATCATACACATTTATTCTATACTAATGATAAAATGATTTTACGCAAAAGCTTATAAAATTTGCCTGCCTGTAGAAGGTACACCTCGCACTCTAGAACGCCATTACTATCTGAATTCTATTGAAAGATTCAATATTTCGATTGGCTAATTTTGATTAAATGTTATATGCTAACTTGGTGCGGGAACAGAGTCTCGGTAACAGAAAAATGCTGGAAACTCAAATCGCGTTTTCTTATTTTTGAAATTTCTGACTGCTTTGACTTCTTTAAAATCGGAAGGGAAGAAATATGGTTTTTGCAAACAATATCCACAGGTTATTATCTTCAAAACTTCTTGTATCCTTCCCTTAAAAAACACGCGTTACAAGAAAGCGTGTATCTAGAGTTATTATTATTACATTCCTGTAAACAATATTATTGCGTGCTTTTACCCATTCTTCTGTTAATTGTACAGTACATTTTCATCATACAACGGATTATTACCTGAAATGCCGATTTCTAAATATTGTTTATTTAAAAGCATTTTGGCTTTGTGTTGAAATTCAAAAATTTGAGCCTAATTAAGACTTAACCAAAGTAAATGAAAAATGCAAAGCAAATGAAAAATCTAAACACACCATATGGTAACCAAAACATGTTTATTTTCTAATGGTTTCAAAAGAAGATGCTTTTTAAAGCATACAGATACTTTTGACTTAATTCGATTGCCATGCACACCATGTTCTTGTCAAAAAGAAAACTGCAACAAATTGAATCAAGGACAATGAATTCAAACACACCATTAGAATTTAAACAAATTCAATTATAGAGAGTCACAATTCGATAATATTACTATCTCTCCTGCAATGACTGCCCTGCAATAAACTTAGTGGGAAAATGAGCGTGGCATGCCATTGATAGACTGATGTCCTGCTAATTATTCACAGAATGCTTTCCCAAGAACACAGTTTTGCTACAATGAATAGTAAACAAACTTTTTATGGAGAATGGATCTGGATAAGTCATAGATAATCATTGTAAACACAGGATATATTCACAAAAGCAATATTCAAAACTTGCAATTTAAACACTATTACTGTCAGATAATAATGATCTTCCCTGAAGCTAGTAAACCCAAAAATATAACTATCAAACTATAGCATATTTCAATTTTACTTCAAAATGATCTTCAATATTTCATACAAGGAAAACCAATGTTTGCAACTTCTTTTATTTATGCAATGACTTTGCTATCAATTTTTATGATTTACCTTTGCTACAATAATTGGCAAAGTCTTCGAATGCTGACACTAGTTTCTGTCTACTATTCCTTTCTCACCGTTGTAAATTTTGTCGCTTTACCACAAAGTGATGCCCAAAACTGGAAAGTATGAAATTTATATGGCTTGTTTGATATTGACATACGATACCTGTAAAATTTCTTGCAACACTAACAGCATTTTTCATTCATATTCAGCCACCTCGAAGAAGGGAGGGAATGGAGGCTAGAGTCCCCCCACCCACATTTTGCCAAAAATGCAAAAATGTTACTATTGAATCATTAGTCGAGCCACTTTTTATTCGGTGTTAGCCCCCCAATTTTTTTATACCTCCCGCTATTCTCAACGCTCCGCAGTATCTGATATCAGCTATTTCTCCTACCCGCTCTCAAACATGCTGGATTATTCTCTACAAAAATGCACCATTCCGAGGTGGCCTGTATTTTTGAAACTAGGATGGCTTTGATGCATTTCAAGCATGGCTTTGGGGAAAGAGGGAAAGTGACCTATTTCTATAGGAGTTAATTGAAATTGGATTGACAATTGACTGAACAGAAACTACTTCTGTGTTCAAAGAACGTTTGGCAAGCACGGTAGTTTTCGAGAGAAAGAGAGCTGAAGCAGTTGTATTTGGAGAAAAAACCAATACTATATAATTAAGACTTTTTTTAATTTGTGTTTTAAGTAATGTTGACAGGCAAAGTAGCCTCCTCAAGTCGTGGGTATCTTTCAATGTTAATACTTTTATAAGATGCTGACTTTTGATAACATTGCCAGTTAGTTTTCTAATGGATATATGTATGTTTTGCATGTTATAACGAAGTAATGTTTTGTTGCAGACGCTAGACAATGTTTGTGGCAATGGGATCGTTGAAGGATCAGAAGAATGCGATTGTGGATCTCCAGAGGTACAAGTTTCTGGTTTTCTATAACTACACAGTTAAATTCCATCTCTTCTTTTCTGCTAGTTTTACCTTGACATCCATAAACACTCTAATATTGTCATGTTTTAGATGTGTGAGAAAAAGGACAAGTGCTGTGAACCAAATGGATGCAAATTGAAGCGTTCCGCTCAGTGCAGTGATTTTAATACACCTGACTGCTGTAAAGATTGCTTTGTGAGGAATAATCTTTTTCTTTCTCTGTTTAAACAACTAATAGCTATGATGGTCAAAATATGCCAGGAGTTAGATGACACAGAGTTGTTATAGATAGAAATTCATAAAGATTGAGACCTACAGTGGACAGCTTTTATCAAGAATAAGTAATAATGATTATTTTATTTCGTAAGAAATTTAAATCGAAAATTGAAGAATTCGTGTTTGTGTTTATCTGTATTTGTTACTACCTAGCTACAAAGGTAGTTTTGAAGACATTGAAAAGCAGCCCTTATTGAATAGTGTCTTTGGGCTCCCTGAAATTACAGAGAGCTGACGACTCTCCTCACTCTAATGTGAAATTAGTTCATATCATTGATTCGCGCCACAGTCATACTTCATTGTTTTACATTTTACAGTTCAAAGGACAAGGAGCATTATGCCGTGAAGCGATAAACAACTGCGATTTGCCTGAATACTGCCCTGGAAATTCTGGAATGGTGAATATTTTAATTTGCAAAGTCAAATATAGTAAAATAGCAAAGAGTAGATAGCTTCTGCAGATAATATCAGCAGTGATTTGTTTTCGTTATCATCAATAAAGGAACATTGCTGATTTGAACAATCTTTAGGCCCATAGCCTTTAAGTAACTCTATTAGGGTTTTTTCTTGTATTTCAGTGCCCAAATGATGACTACATGCAAGATGGGTCTCCATGCAGTAACCGAATAACGGTAATTATAAATGTTGTTTGTCTCTTTTATTGCATACTAATTGTTTCTTTAGGATATGCTTTGTTAGACATAATTAAGGATACACGTATCAAAAAAGGTTATTTCATTTCTTTATGTAGCAAGGCAGTTGCCTTAAACGCATGTATTTGCTTCATAATTCTCCTTCGGATTGGGACGAACCTATCTTGTTGATAAACAAAATAGAGTATCAGCTTTTAGCATATACTTGAGTTATTACTTGTGATATTCGTTTGTTGATGATAGCTTGATTGATAAGGGCTGCCTGACTTGCGAATAAATGTATATATAGGTTGTCAGTCTTTCGAAATTTTTTAAAATTTTGAAATTTAGAATAGGTTGTATATTTGAATGTTAAATGTTAGAATTTGTACTGTATGTGAAGGAATATGTACTGTGTACAAGAGAAAATGAAGAAATATGTACTGTTTGTTTTTTCTGTTGGTGTAACACAATATTTTGCACTGTAGATTATCCCTGCAAATATAAACAGGAACGAAAAATTGCTAACATTGAACCCACCGATCAAAACAAGATATCTGCGCATAAATCCAGTTTATTGGAAGCCAAATGGATACGCTTGTTTAAGGATGGAAGCACTAACGTGTTCAGCTGATGAAGGTACTTGCAGTCTCATAGTTTTGCAATATATACTACTTGCTACTTTAAGTTGAGATCTCAAACTGCTTGCAAAAGACTTTATGACGACCACTTAAAACTTACAATCAACTTAAAATGCATTTTAAACAATCAATATCGCGTTTTAAGCTTCAAATGGGGAAGTGCATATTTTAGAAAAAGGTGTTTATAACTTGTTAAGATTTGCTCTACTGAAGAATGCAGGGCTCTATCTCAACGGCCCAAATCAGATATCTTTCCTGATACTTAAAAGAAAATTCATACTTTTTTGAGACTTGTAGAACAAAATTTTTTCACTCTTCTTTGCATCGATCATTGCCTGAGACAGATATAGATGAGATCTTTACTTAAATCAGCTCAATCTAAAAACATTAAAGACACAATCAGTCCAATTGGCTCGATTAACGATTTTTTTGAGAGTACGGAACACTTTTTGTTGCTCTGTCACAGCTTTGATATGCAAAGACAATTCTTTTCAATGCTGTCTAAAAAATATTTCAATTACATCGCTTGCTAAATCTTTTTTGTGAAGTGCTTCTCAAATATTTAATGTATGGCGATGAATTTGGCACTTTCCAGTAATCTCAACCGTCATGATGATCCTTCTGGCCACAATCAAGTATATATACAAACCAGCTTTGACTAAACCAATGCCATCCTTTCCTTATTTAAAATGCATATGAACCCCCTGATTATTGAGCACTTGTTTATACAAACTTTTGGCTGAACAAACACCATGTACGATGAGATCTGGCTTCTTCGTGGTTAATTTGAGAGGTCGTTGTATAGGAAAGTCCTTTCTTATTTTGTGTATTCTTCTGTTAGTTTTATTTTTGTCGTCATCTTAATTGTATGTAAATGGTAATAGCTGCAGGGTTACAATGTCCTTTCTTGCTATCTCTACTAACGTCTTGCATTGTTAGGGTTTAATAATAACAGCATATTTTAAGAGCAAGAGCAAAAAACCCAATGCATTGCAATACTTTCTAAATAGTAGAATATCAATTTCACCGAAAATTACAATTCTACTTGAATTTCCAATCCCCCAATTCCCTTTTACAGATTCCTCTGACATGCCTCAACCAATTTCAACAAGAGACCTTTACTACACAAATGCAGTCTGTGTGGCCCCAGATAGTGCTAGCTGCGCAGAAAGCCGTGTCAACGACTCGAAGCTTGTATTCAAGCGTGAAACTTACAGAGACTGCAACAAACCAAATTTTTTGTTTGTGCTTGAGAGTGATGGCACACTTCGGCATAATTGCAGTGGAAAAATTGTTTGTCCCGCGTCATCAGGAAATCTGGTATTAAAGAAGGAATGTCCAAATGACGAGGGAAAATATGAAAGATTGGCAGTATGTAATTCATGATTACGGTTCTTGAAATTGCAAATTTTGAAAGTGGCACAAAAAAATTAATCAAAGATCTACATTTTGATAGAAATATAGCTCCTTTGTGGCTGTATTGTCCTTAAATTTGCTTAGTAAAAACAGAGTAAAAGCATAAGTTTTTGCCAAATTTTTTTCCAAAATTTTTGCCGTATCAAAATTCATCTAGATTTTACTCTCTATCTCATTAATATTCTTATTTCATCAAATAGAACTTCGGATTGAAGAATAAGGTAACAGACAGCTGCGTTGAATCCTACGATGGCTGGCCATTGAACGGAAATGCTATAAAATTGAGGGGAACCAAAGACTGTGACGGAAGCCGTGATAGGACAAAGCTGCATTTTCTTGAAACTGGCACGTCATTTAAATTGTCACTTTTTAAAGAACATTGCTCGTCCAATTTGACAGAGCATCTACTTGATCTATTTTTCAGAGCATTGCTCGTTCAAATATTGCTACCATTTATTATAAAAAACGAGCCCAAAATTATTGATTATTTTTGCTTGCTGTTGATTAAATATAAATTTATTTCTCTACTGGATGATTTTCTTCTTTCTCTTAATTTTAACTTCAAACTTAAAAAGACATCTAATTTTGCATATCAATTTTTCATATTTGAAAACAAAAAGGAAAACCTTATCTGTGTAGATCTCAAACTTTTTGAAGTAAATTAAGCATAAGTGACTTTTGATTTGCCATTTAAAATATTTGTTCAAGGGCTTAGTCTGTTAAATGTTTTTTCATAATTTATAATTTCTTTAGATATTTAAACTAGAATTTTTTAGATTTGTAATTCATATCGGTATATCCAATTGTGTCCAAATGATGAATGATGTTAGGAAGTTGTCACTTTGGAAGTCTATGAAGCTTAGAATCTTGACGCGGAAATTTTTTGCATTGCTTGGGAAAATAATTAGAGTCACACTTCCTTCCTGTCATGAAAACCTTTTTCACCAATAAAGAAAATCCTTTTGCACCTCATGCTATTAATAACAAATCTTTCTTAAAACCCATTTTCAGTAATAATTTTTTGTTGATTCAAGTTGTTTATATTTGATTATATTTCCATAGACTGTCTTTTGCCCGCTGGTTTTGAAAATGGAAAACTTCCAGACTCAGCTTTTACAGCGAGTGCTTCACATCGTTACTGGCCACCTGAAAAAGCAAGGCGTTCAGGCAGTAAGGGTTGGTGTCTTCCCTCAAAAACATCAGGCAAGAACGAGTATTTACAAATCGATCTTGGAAAGGTAAAGGAAACTCTATTTTCTATTTATGTCTCCACGTTAAAATATTTCCATGTTGAACTACTCTCTCAAGGTAGAAATCATCATAGATAACATTAAATTGCATTTAATGAGGTGAAAGTGAAACTTCTTGCCAAACAGTTCTCGTTGAACCTATGTACCATTGTTTAAATAGTGGATTCTCATGTTTAAGTAGCAAAGAAGAATCTAAGTTCAAATTTCAATTTTAACTTAAACCTTTTCGATAAACATTGAAAAATATTTGTTTACGCAAATTGATTGCAAACAGCATGTTTTAAGACACTGTGATTTTTTTAGTCGATGGTATTTTATTAGACGCACTTTGCACTTTTTATTTCTTATTTCAGATCAAAACAGTTGGCAAGCTAAAAATGCAAGGTGCATCGAGCGATTACGTATCTGCATTCAGATTGTTCTACTCTGATGACGGCAAAAACTGGAAAGGCTATTCATCAGATGACGACGTAGATAAGGTAATTTTTTACCATAGTGTATCACATAATTATAATATGCAATGCATTTGCATAATTAGTGCTTTCGTTACTGCACTGAATCGTTCTGATTTTGGGTGTTAGCAAACCTATTAACACTCTACCAAATCCATGATGTAATAATCAATGTGATCTGCACAAAACAATCTACTATTTTTTTCATGTTCTGGTTTAATCCTTTGCAGAGTTACATGTCATACTGTTACTCTGGAAGCTGCAGTACCTCAAGAAACTATCAGTGCAAACATCTTTGGGATGCAAGTAAATACAATCCTCTAACTTGAATTAGCTTTTACTCCGTTTCTTTTAAGGCTAGAAATATTTTTATTCTGAATATGTAGAAGTCATTTCTTTTTGGTATGAAACAACTGCTGGAAACTATAAAAGCAGGTTGCCATTTTCATTTATCAGCAAAATAATGATTCTGCACGATGGCAGATTAAGATACCGTTTAAGAATGGGTTGATGTATTGGTTCATCTACAGCCTAATAAGTCACATTTTGTAAGTGAAAGGTTGCAAATATGATAGTTAGGATGCTGGATGACAGAGCCGAGGATGTGTAAAAACTTTTAAATCTAAATTAGGGACAAAGAGGTCATTGATGCATACATTTTACGCATTTTGCAATCCCTACAAACATTTTGCAAACTGACGTTGTCTTCCCAGGAGCAACTTCGGCTAACGAATCGTGCTGGAGAAAGCTGAATACCGAAGCTGCTGGATACGGAACATGCGATCCTTTATCGAATAAAACCTGTGCTGCTGAGTAGGTGTCTTCTGCCATAAAATTACAAAAAACCAATGACGGGAAAATTTAATAGATTCTGTCCAGTTTGTTTACTTGTAACTTTTGTTAAGTTTGATTATATTGTGTTTCTTAAGATGCGATCTAGTTTTGGTCTCTGATGTAATCTCGTTTCATCAATTATAATTTTTTTCTCTTTTTTGTAATCTAGCAACTATAAGCAAAAGAAATATGACCAAAATTGTGCTGAAATAGAAATGGCGATTTTTGGTTGAATACAACTGAATGAGCTACAAATATAGAGCCATGACTACTATTGTACTTGCTCCTCAAAAATTTACAATAATCCCCCTTGTTTCTTATCAATTTTCTTATCAACAACCCCCTTTGTTCTTTCTATTCTCCAATAATAGTGTCCCTGAACTGTTAAATAAAGTACTTGTTCTGCAATGTTACATCCAAAAAGTCAATTTTCATTCAATTCAAGGACTTTTTCTTTAAAGGGATATTTTCTGCGGGCAATTGCAATGCTCATCATCACAATCTCAACCTACAAGAGAAAAATACGGCTCAGTGTACAAGTCATTTGATTTGAACGGCAAAAAGTGCAGGTGGTGTAGCATTTTAGTGATATTACTCTTTGTCTAGTCTTGTAGATCAGCTCTAGGCCGCTGAAGACATTCTTTTTGCTATATTTTTGGCTGAATACTCTTTTCTGTCATCAGGCATTGCTTCTCCAATTGGATTGCGCCCCTTACACGAGGCAGACAAAATTCTTTTATTTGTTTAATAGTTTATAAGAGACCTTGATGCGTTCTCTATTAACAGTTATTGCCATATTGCCACCCCTTACACGAGTAATTTTTGCCTTAAATAAAAACCTTGTTGAGCCACATTCCAATTTGACTCCCTTTGGGTTGGAGTTTCAACTATGTCCACCCTTGCCAAGGTAATGCCATGAAATCCTTAGACATAGGTTTCCAGGAACACGAAAGATAGAAATGGCCGTTTTTTACATAATATCGTTTTCTTGACCAGTAGGTAGGAATGGCAATTTTAGTTTTTTGCTTTTGTGCTTATTCACAACTCTTACCTGCACTGGCTTCTCTTCTTACTATTTAATCTTGTTTACGATATTAAAAGTTAGAATGTTTGATACAGAAATATTGATAGTTGCTATTTTGATTAGTGGTGCTAGCATAACGATTCCTGGCACAAACAGCAATGATGAAATGAGCATTGGCATGGTTGCAGAGGGAACAAAATGTGGAGAAGGAAAGGTAACTTCTTTTCTAAATCAAAGCTCTGAAGAAAATTAATAAAAGTCTATTAATAAAAGATTTAATGCAGACAATGTTTTCCTAATTTTACTGAAGAAAGTAAAATTTTATAAAATTAAGCGAATTAAGAAAAATTTGCAGTCCCATCCATTTCTCGTCAGCGGACGTTTCTCGTCTCGTCATCACCGTAACCAAGATCAGTTATTAATACTAAGCAAGGCATCGAATCAATGATTAAATCTAAAAAGCTTGGTTCCATTTTAGTTGGTAAACATTTTCGATACTAACTTTAATGAATTTTTTTTCAGATGTGTATGAACTATAAATGCAAATCATTTGCTGATCTCAACATTACATCATGTGGAAAAGTCAACGGTCTTCAATGTGCAGGGCGTGGTGTGAGTATCTTTCTAAATACATTTTGATATAAAAAGTTTTTTGTCCTTAAATCTTAATTCATTTGGCAAATTCTTTGAAAGATCCATAAATAAAAGTTGAGAAATCTCATATCTAAGAAACAGGCAAAAGTTCATTAAACTTTTGATGTCTGATAGCTTTATCAGGCAAAGAAACTTATGTGTTTATAAAATCTGTAAGATAAATAAGTTTCTTTGCTAATTTTTGATAACGGCGACAATCGATTCACTTAAAAGTGGTTATCTAGGAATTGATGAGCAAAGCAATGCCAGGCATTATTTTTTAGATAACATCTGAAGATTTAGAAAGTTATACCTGAATTGTTAGGAGCTACAAACTGTTTTCTTCTTTTTGTAAATTTTTTGCAAAAATTTTTATCAAGTTTCATTACTTTTTTCCCTGTTTAGTATAAATTGACAGCAAAGCGTATATACGCCAAAAATTTTAGAACATTCCTCAGATAAGATAATTTTGCATCAGCTGAGTCAGAGGATACTTGCAATACGGGGTAAAATATTGTAATGCATTGGCGTGATCTTTATATTAACCCAAGCGTATATTAATTGTCATTGTTTTCCGCTAATAGCTCATGCTTATAACCACATGCTAATGGTCCCTAATAGCTTTCGATTAACAGAGTTCGCTGAAACACGTTGTCTATCTCTTGCTTCCAACTCTCTCTCTCTCTCTCTCTCTCTCTCTCTCTCTCTCTCTCTCTCTCTCTCTCTCTCTCTCTCTCTCTCTCTCTCTCTCTCACTCTCTCTCTCTCAGTTGAACCCAAACTCGCAACATCATGATACAAATAGTATATTGAATTGGTGCAAATATAAAGTACAGAAAGCCTGGTAAGGATCCGGAAGAAATCGAGTTCTTTCTTCTACTTTCCCATCAAGCCACTTCGACGTGAGTGAGATTCTCTGTATTATTATCACGTCATTCTACGATTTCCAAATAATCTTAAAACAGTTGAATTGAAATCTTTAGAAAATTATTTTTGCAGAAATGTGATGACAAAGGAGTGTGCCATTGCGATGGGGCCTACGATCCACAAACAAACTGCGAGAAAGGTTAGTCAATTTCTAAGTGCCGATCAAAATCTATTCAGAAATATTTATAATATTTAGAAAGCTAAACATCAGCTTAAAGATATTTCAGAAATCATTTTTAGGTCTAAATCTGGTCTTGTCCGACTTAATTTCATTTTCTTTTTTTACATAAATTTAGGCATTTTAAACTATTTTCTGGAAGCCTTTTTAAGCGCGCTTCAAATACAGCTGAAGAGAGGTGACCACGAAAAATCTGCAACGAATGCTGCATGTGAAAAAGATCCTTGCTTTAGATTATTGCTTTTCTAAAAATATAGACTATTGCTTCTCTTTTAACTTCAATACAGTTTTGATACCTATCAATGGTAATTGGAGTCCATGGCATCATTGGTCGAAGTGCAGTGCAGCTTGCGATGGCGGGAAAAGGACAAGATCTAGACTGTGTGACAGTCCGTTTCCAGCACATGGAGGCATGCCTTGTGAGGGGGTTGCATTTGAAGAAGAACTGTGCAACAATGAAGAATGCCCCAGTAAGTTTTTGCCTTCCGATTCACTCAGAATTTCGGCTCTAGATGCATGACTTTTCTTGCAACGAAATTAGCTTCCTTGAAGACTCTATTTTTCTGTCTTCAACCAATATCAATTAAAAAAAGGCCTTTAATCATTCATCCAGTTTTTTTAATAATGTTAACTTCTTGCACAAATAAATATTAATTTATGCTAACAAGGGAAAGGTAATTTTTTTATGTTTTAGAAATTTATTTTGATGGAACCATTGGATATGTTACAGGATAAAAATTTGTTCTTTTATTGCTGCCAAGTTTAAGTTTAATGGTGGCTGCTTGGTTTTGTAGAAATATTATCACTATCAATATTCATTCCTGAAATGATTGCATCTCGAATTCTTCCGATTTCATTTTATTTATACGTAATTAAGACACTTCATTTACAACTAGAGGCAGGATCGTGCAAGCTTTTAATGGGAAAGTTCAAAGCAAGTGGTAAACCAATGGTCGACGGAGTCTATAATATAACACTGCCTGATGGTTCACTGATGAAAATGTATTGTGATATGACACGTAATGGAGGTGGATGGACATTGGTTGTATCCAGCCATACAAACGACTGGACAACATCAGAGCTGGTGAGAGAAAGAAATAAAGATCACCCAAACATGTACAAAGACTATTCAATTCTGAAATATGTCGATCAAATCAAGGACAACTACAAAATTGACGATAAAAAGTTCGAGTATAGATTAGAGGCACATAGAAGAGGTAATAATTTCACGTCATTTTTCATGCTAGTAATGCAAGAAAACTTTTAACGAACTGACTATAGCTTTTCTAAAAAATTCCGTACAAAGAATGGCAGGATTTCTTTTCCTTATGTGCTCCAGAATCCCATCCTTGCTGTTTTCCTACCCATCTTTTCATATTATTTTTCTCGTTACTCTTTCGATCTTTCTTTTTGTTTAAAATGCCGTGAATGCTCAAAGTATTATACTTCATCTTGAAGGACGCTGGGGTGGCATATGGTCCGCGCCAATCCAATACAAGTTCGACACATCTTCCGGTTCACAAACTGGCGTCACTTTGATAAAGAAATTCAACAACTGGTCATACAGCTCTAAGGGAATTGCTCAAAGAATGCCTCATTATATCAATAACTGGTTGACTTTGCAAACGAAAACGAATGCCTGGGGAACCATCACAGGTAAATACTTGAAGCACAGTCCTACATACTTGTATTTTATTTTTGGGAATAAACTTGATTTTATTGGAGATAAATATCAAAGACCTTTTACATTAAGGGAAAATTATTGCTGGATTGGTCCTCGCAAAGAAACTTTTGAAACGCTGGTCAAACGATCCAACATTTCACCCAGCATTTTACCCAGCATTTTTCTTTGGTGTTAGAAAGTGACCCAACGTTGGTGCTCGAACGATACAACATTTCACCCAGCATTTCACCCAGCATTTCACCCAGCATTTTTCTTTGGTGTTAGAAAGTGACCCAACGTTGGTGCTCGAACGATCTAACATTTCACTCAACATTTCACCCAGCATTTTTCTTTGGTGTTAGAAAGTGACCCAACGTTGGTGCTTGAACGATCCAACATTTCACCCAGCATTTCACCCAGCATTTTTCTTTGGTGTTAGAAAGTGACCCAACGTTGGTGCTTGAACGATCCAACATTTCACCCAGCATTTCACCCAGCATTTTTCTTTGGTGTTAGAAAGTGACCCAACGTTGGTGCTTGAACGATCCAACATTTCACCCAGCATTTCACCCAGCATTTTTCTTTGGTGTTAGAAAGTGACCCAACGTTGGTGCTCGAACGATACAACATTTCACCTAACATTTCCTCGCATAGATTGAAAAAAATACTGAGTTGAAGGTCGCACTGAAGGTTTCACAGAAAGGTTCGCGATATTTAAATCCAAAAAAAACAAAAGGCAATCACCGCCTTCTTTCTATATTTTCTCTTCAAGGAAAGCGAAGGCAGATATTTTCACTGTCATTGCGGATTTTCAGGACGAGCGTCGTATGCCAACAAAGCCGTTGCCTAAATGCGCTCAATTGACGCTTTATGCCTCTTCTTCCGTACAGAATTTCGTTTTTTTTCGTTATATTGACCATAATTTAAGCGTAATTTGTTGTAAGCAAACGCAAACGCGAATTGCTCTTTAGCCAACTGCGCTTGCGCAGAGCTAACAATGTTGGCTGAGGTAGCCAAACGACCCAAATGTCCCCCAACATTTCAAAACAAAGGAATTGTTGGATGCTGGCAGCCATCATTTTTTACCACAGTCAAATTTTATTCAATATCTAAAATGGCGATGTTAGATGACCCAACATAGTGGTCAAACGATCCAACATTGGGTGAAATATTTGGTGAAATGTTGCAAATGAGATTTACAAAGCCCTGTTCTTCTTTGGTGTAGTATTTTTTACCTTTACCAATACGAGCTGCTTTAATAAGCAAATGGTTCTTTAAAGGTACGAATAAAGGCTATCACCCCGCTGCTTGGATTGGTGAAAGCCACATGGAAGCAAAACCAGAACATATATGGTAAGGTAGTTCATCCTTAGTGTGTATTTAGTCTACAGTCGAGAGAATAAAGCAAAAATGTTTCAAACATCTTTTATCAAATATTGTACCAAAATCTCTATATTTCACTACAGTATGCATTTCATATACAGCGGATGAAATTTCTTCAAACTTGTCAGCACACAGGCTTGAAGGTGGGATGATTTTCTCCATATACAGCTGGGGGGTGGGATAGAATCTGCATGTAAACATTCGATGAATTAATCCCACCTGCCAGATTATGAGCTTAGAGGTGGGATAAACGAAGCTCTATTAAGCCCCCTCTCTTCTAAGGCCCCTTTCTATTAAGCCCTCCTTATCAAACAAAAATTTGAAATACACCCCCCCCCCATGAAATATGCTAACTAAAAGAGGTTGAATGGTTGTCAAATGGTAACAAATTGTCTTTGAAGGAAGAAATGCTGCCTGCATTAAGTTTTGTTTTATACACCAAAGATTAAAAAAATATTATGAAAAATTTAGTGCCTGCAAAGCAACATACTTTTGGAACTTCTCTTCACATCTTCTGTAGGTAATATATGACGAGAAGGTAAATGCACGTAATAAGCATCAATACACTCTGGTTTTTGAAAGCGTTCTTAATAAAAATTGTATCATTGTTTGAAAGTTTATCTGAACATAGCAACCTTTTACGAAAACATAACAATCCTGTCGTAAGTTTTTAAAAATTAAAGATACTGCTATCTTAGTGTCACTCTTGGCTGACAGCTTTGATCTTTAATAGGATTTAATGATTAGAGTAATCAAAATGGATGAATTTTTTAAAAGGATCGATATTTGCTTTAAAAGTATTAACTCTTTTTTACAATAGGTACTGGATGAGAGAGGGGGATTACAAGATCCCGTCATCTTGCCTCGAAGTAAAAATGCGTTTCTTTGAACGTGGAAAGAAAGCAAAATCTGGACTGTACGATATACAGAATTTGAAAGGAAAGAAAACTTTGAATGTTTTCTGTGATATGGAATCCTTTGGCGGTGGATGGACGCTGGTTTTGAACAAAGTTTCAAGCGCTGGATGGACAAAAGAGACGACCCTATCAAGAAACACCGACAAAGCCTCAACAGATCATGATTATTCGATTTTGTTTCACTCTCAAGAAATATTGGGCCTTCGAAAAGAAGAGGTATGGGTATCCTGAAGTTCTTGCCTTTTTCAAAATTGACTTTCTCAAAATCAACTGATGTAATTTTTTGTCTAATGTGATCTTTAGTCAGCTAATTTCTTCAAATATGTCAAGAAATTGTACGCTTTCATAATTAGTTTTAAAGTTTTGATATATCGTACTTTTTAGACCAAATTTCAGTACATGATTGAGGCTGAAGGACCAAAGAAATGGGGAGGTATTTTTGAAGGACACAACAGCGATGGACTGATAGCATGCACCCCAAGTCAATTCAAGCCCCGACTGCTTGAGAAATTTGACAATTGGGACGAGCAGAAAAGCAGTTTGATTGCGTCAAATCCACATATCGTGGATAACCCAGCATCTTATTACACAACTGCCCCTAAGGTATTTATACCTTTTTAGCTAATCAATTATAAAACAGGTAATAAGTTCAGAAAATACTTACTTTTCTAGTTGTTGATTTATATGCTAAAAGTATTTAAAGAGATTGCTTTTAAAACAGACCTCGTCATACCATGATGGTGTCTTGGTATCTGAGACAAACTCAATTTACATGGAAGGGAGGATGGAGAAGCCAAGATTTGTAAGAGTCTGGGTTCGTGAAGGAGCAAGGTATGCTGACATTTTGAATGTTTCAATATGTTTCACGTTTTCACAAATATATTTGAATCTAAATATGATATGATATTAATGGAGCAATTTCTACCTGGGTTGCTTTAAATATTTGTTAGATTAGTCTCGGAGAAACAAGAAAGGTCACATACCAAAAAAGCAGCTAAGACACTCACTTACGACGGTGACAATTACTAGCAAGGGACAGCATTGATTCTGTCTTCACCATAAGGGGTTTTCCACAAGCTTACACACCAGGCTCCCTCTCAAGCTTCCCCCTGCCACTCGGGAGCTTTAAATAGAATGATAGATATTCGAATTCTAATTGACGTTTTTGTCTATCAGCTACAAATCTTGCAATCAGATAAAAGTAAATGGAATAAGAAACGGTGGAAGTTACAAAAATGGTTTCTACAACCTTAAAGAATCTGGGGCGAACTACCGCACTGTTTATTGCGATATGACGTCAGATGTTGGAGCTTGGACTCTTTTGGTAACAAGTGCTCATGGAAATTGGACAAAACCAGAGGTAAGGGGGCAAGCGTTTCTTAGCATACGCTGACAGTGATCTACATGGAAATCTGAGTTTAAACATATAAATATGTATTTATCTTCGTTAGAAAACTCAAGCAAGGAAACAAGCGGAAACAAACTTATGTGTTACGAAACGTGGAGGAAGCATTCTTTTGCATACTAAAAGCAATTTTTTTCCATTGTTCATTAAAAGCGTTGAGCGTTTGATGTCCTTTGCTGCTCAGTGCTATCGGAAAAATATTTTGATTTTTACATGAATTTCAGATTCTATGCTCAGTCGTAATATGCATTCGAATAATTTTTTTTGTAGGTACTTTCCCGTAACGAAGATTTCCCATCGATCGCAAATGACTACTCGATACTCCATCTTGCAGACAGCATTAAGAGTATATCGAACAACGCCACATTCAAGTATAAATTAGATGCACACAAATTCAATCACTGGGGTGGTATTTGGGAGGCACCTATACAGTACACGTAAGCTATCATCACGTCCATATCGTGATAAATTAATGGTTTTGTAGCAGTTCTATGTTTGGTGAACTAAATCGATGAATTTAACTTATAAATACTTTGCACTCAGTGTTGTATTAATGTCGTGAGAAGTTCTTTGTAGACTTATATTCTCCAAAATAATGTCTTCAGTCTTACTTAGTAGGTTCTCAAGACCACATCTACCATACTTAAGATGTAAATAAAAGTTGAAATTTGCATTTCTCATCGCAGCCAACTCTTATGCTTCTATACAGCCTTCAAATATATGTCTTAGATCTTAATTTCAAGTCAAGTTGCTTAATTGTTTAAATTGACGTCAAAACTGGTTTATGGCTTTTGCTAATCATGATGCAGACATACGTAAAATAGATGTGACTTGGCTGTATTTTGTTCTCAAAGATTTACCTTCACGACACACAAGCAAGAAAAAGTGAAGTTGTTGAAGCAGTTTGACGTCTGGGATTACAATGTTTACTATAAAAGCGTCAACAATCGAATGCCTTGGTTGGGCGCCAGAAAAGGAATTCTGACGACTTCAGGATCAGCAGACTGGTACTGGTGGGGCACTATCATTTCCGACAATCTCGAGTACAAGCCAGCACCTTGGATTAGTAGTCAGATGAAAAATCCAGGAGTAATCTGGTATTGGGTTAACGAGGATGACTGCGATCCAGACAGGATGCCAGGTTTCAAATTATATTACAAATTCTCGAGATGGCTTTGAAAAAAACAAACATTTGAGTTTAAAATGTCAGAACATAGAGCGAAAACTCTACGTTGGGGAATTTATATACCCAGTTGAAGATCGAAATAGGCCAATCAGAAACGCGAGCAGATGACTGTTGAGGTTGCCCAGTCAGTGCCGCTTGCCCATAAAGAATGTTACCAATAGGGTCCTAAGGTGAGAACGAGTTCCTTGTTTATGAGAGTTTCTGATTGGCCTACTTCGATCCACAACAATGGCTTTGAAATTGTACCAACTTTGAATAAAGAAAGAAAAAAACTGGGTATATATATTTCCTACGTAGAGTTTTCGATCTATGTGCTAACGTTTTAAACTCTGATAAGTGTCAGACGAAGAGCTCTAGTTTACTCAAATGTTTGTTTTTTCAAAGCCATTTTCAAGTTTTATACCACCAAAAGATTGATTACAAATTCTAAAATTTCCTGGATAAAGGGGAAAGTTATTTTGCGCAACTTTCTTTTGAGACACTGTGACAGGAATCTTTTTCAATGATACTACAAAATTTTTCAATGTTACTAGCATGATTACAAGCGGCGAGAACATTTAAAAAACAGTCAAAACATGTACTAAAATATGATAAAGAAAAGGAATGAAAACGAAGATAAGACGTAAGTAGAGCTGAAACGAAGTAATAGAAGTTTGTCGTCAAACTGTTTTGGAAAGATCGGATTAACTAGAAGTCTGTGATGACAGTAAGTGATTTTGCACACGACGGACACTCCCGTAGATTACCAAAGATGAGGAATCAAGAAAAAGTCCTGAAACAACCATAAATTTTGTTCTTATTTCTTATAAAGTTTTATTTCAATTCATGATTTAGTTGATGGTGGTTTAACAGCTTGGAGTAGCTGGACGCAATGCTCGACTAACTGTGGACAGGGTACACAAGAGCGATCAAGGTCGTGCACCATGCCAAAACCAAGATGCGGAGGAGCTTTGTGTGATCCATTGGAGTCATTGAAGAGAACTAGAAATTGCAGCGGAGAATGTCTTGGTAAGCATTTTTTTATACATAAACGCTGAGACGGTAGTTATTATGCTGTTGTTTAATGCCTCTAAATGCCATTGGTAGTAATATGATGTCATGCTCATTCAAAAACTGCCGGAACTGTTGTTTAATGTCTTTAAATGCTAATGGTAGTTGGTGTCTGGCATGCTTATCAAAAATCTTCGGGAACAAATGTTTTTGTCAAATTAGACATTGGCCGGCGTATGAACAAAATCACGTGACAATACAGCATTTATGCTCGAGTTGAAACGATGTGCTGTGATGCGATACGAAGTTATGCGAAATTTCCTCTCTTTACCTTGGCTCTTGGTAGGAACTCGAACTCAAGAAATTAACGCGAGTGTTTTCATTCACTGTGCCAGTCACTACGGCTCTTTCTAGAGCTCTGCACGCAAGATGTGGTCGCATTTTTTTGCGAGCAGTAACCTGGTGGCAATTTTGCGACACCGGTGCCAAAGTCAGAAATTAACGAGAAAAGTGGACGAAGTTGATGAATACCAACATTTGATCATTTTTCAAAAGGTTATCAGCAGAAACAATGTTCATAACATGGTTTAATAGCGGAATGCTGATTGCTATTTTGTTGGAGAAAATGAATGAAAGAGAATGTGGCGTAAAGTTTAAATCGAGTGGCATATTTAAATTGCTGATGCGCATGGAAATTGTTTGAAAAAGACCCAGCTACTCTTTTTTGAGCCAGAACAAACTCTTTACGAGGTGACCAGAGAAATAAAGTCGCAGAAGCGAGCCACAAAGGGACAAAAGCCTTTTATGCTTATCCTGGTTGAAAGCTTGGAAGACTCATCTTGAGAGTATGATTAACTCCACCTATCTATCAAAACTTTTCCCATGGTCCTTCCTTTTTGAAATTCTGGTACATCCCTAAACCACAGGGTAAGACACATTACATACATGGGAACTGTGAAATCATTATACATCAACTAGATCGTGAGCATTTAATGTTATTATTTTTCCAGTTAACATTTTTTCCTACAAACACTTTTTCATAGTTATAACGTTATCAACACATGAACTTATTACAAAAGGTGTTTGTTTCCTTTTCGTGAAAAAAGGTTACAGTTGAACGCTTCCTTTCTGAAGGGAAGTGAATTTGCCAGGTCTGTGCAGTCAATTAAACTTTATTTCTAAGTTATATTAAAATGCAAAATGCTCTTAGTTACATCTAACTTATCTAAATACAAAGAGCAGTGGTACAGCAACAAAAGTTAACAAGGACAATGGGACTGGGCTTAAAGCCCACTATGAACAGGGAGTGTGCTCTGGGTATCGTTAAATTTCGAGTGTATGACTCTGCTTATCATAAACTTACTGGACAGCTGTGTTGCATCATCAAGTTTTAAGTAAGCTTCATGTCCTGTAATTGGCTGTCAGGAATAAAGTTGTGATTAAAATTTAATCATTTTTGGGAACGTTTGCTTTTCTTTCTTTTTAAATATCAATTTCTGCAGTAATTGCTGTTGATAGTAGCGAATTCGGAAAATTCTATAGGAACAAGTAAAATTGGTGAAAAGGAGCAAGCTTAGCTGCTGTGCAATGTGATTTTGAAAA
The DNA here is from genome assembly GCF_013076305.1 of Rhopilema esculentum. The sequence goes on from NW_027019317.1 coordinate 4,444,883, forward strand.
GTGGTGGTAACCCCCCATAAAAGAGTTTATCTAAAAAAACAAGCTTTTGTCAGTTTTTGTCACAGGGATGTTTTTTGGTTTATTTACAAACTTGTCGACAAATAAAGGATGTATCGCTCACTTTGTCAGCAAATGAGACCTGAACAACACCCTTTGCTAGCAACTGCACTGCCTACACCCTAATAATTCAAAAATTAATTAAAAACAATATAGCCTCAAATATTTGTAAAATTAAGAACATCCAGCCTGGAATTAAATTTACTGGTTCTTATAAAATAGAGTGCATTTCCTTTATTTCGATATAAATGCACTCAAGGAGTTCATACAAGATGAAAGTAACATCCTGTTGTAATTTCCTCCTGTTTCGGAGAAAGTAAATGAAAACAGGTCTGAGGACCTACGTGTCGTTTGGATTCTCGCTTTTCGAACGAACAGCTCTATACTTACTCTTTCTTCTGTGATGATTTGACTGTAGGAGGCTCTGCTGTCAACTGGACAATAGGTGATGGTACCGGTGGCAGCGAAGAAGGCATTGGAAAGGTAACCAGCAAATATGAATGCATCGCAAAATGTTTTTCAAGAAAGAAGGATGGCAAGCTAGCAAACGGTGCAACTATTGATACTGCTACGCATAGTAGATGTTATTGCGAGTATGGCCAAACTGGAAGAAAATCTGCGACCAAATGGCAAAACACATTCATCAGACCACGTAAATAATTTCATTATCTCCAAAGGCAAAACTAACAGCTTTTCAATGATATTTTTACTAAATGTCTTTAGCTATAAATTTTAAAAAAAGACTGTAAGAAAAACTCTTTGATTACAATCAAAGATGCGGAACAAATAACTACCTTTCATCAATTCAGAAAATCTTGTGCTTGTTTGCATTCCCAAATATAAGCACCTGACTTTATAGCTAGATTCAGAAAAAGTGCGAATATGCAAAATCTTGAAATAATTCATTCTACGAAGATTGAACAGCAAAGAATTGCAATAATTTTAGTTGATGGTGGGTATGGATCGTGGTCAAACTTTGGAGCATGTAGCAAAACATGTGGTGGAGGAAACAAGACAAGAAGTCGTCCATGTAATAGCCCTGCACCAGCAGCTGGAGGGAGGAACTGCACATACCTAGGTCCAGTCACTGAAAGTGTTCCTTGCAATACCTTTGCCTGCCCAAGTAAGGATTGGTCTTAATTTAATTGCTTACATACTTTGAGAAAATAGCTAATCTTCTGTAAACATGATCTTTTAAAAAATTCAAAATATTGCTTGCTGTCCTTGCTACATTCAAAAGATCCATTGTTCTAAAACCAGAAGTTGGACAATACCGGTAGCTCATATTCTGCCATTTGACGATCTTGAATTCTTTTTTTGTTATAAATCTGGTCAGCGTCAGTTCCTTGATGATATTTAGAAATTTTTATTAAAAGCAATGGCTGTATTTTCTCGCCGCAGCTTTTATGGTTCATTTAGACAATTTTTACTTGAACTTTCATCGATTTCATATTCTGTAGGCTCCAACAAGCATGCTCCCTAGCATATGTCCTGCATAAAACCTTCAACGCTCTCATGTTTTTAGGCTCTAATATCAAATGGGAAACAGGCGATGGTACCGGTGGCAGTGAAGTAAATATTGGAAAAGTAACCAATGCAGCTGAATGCGTGGCGAAATGTTCTTCAAGGAAGAAGAATGGCAAGTTAGCCAATGGGGCAACTGTTGATGCTGCTACGCAGAAGAGGTGTTATTGCGAGTTTGGCCAAACTGGAAGAAACTCAGCAGCTAGCTGGCGAAATACATTCATCAGAACAAATAATATATAGAATTAATAAATATACATATCAATATTAATATATTCTATTACATTTGATAGATTATCTGGGGTATCTAAGTGCATCAAATTGATTTTTTCTTTTTAATATACGTATTAAGCCATGTATCTGTGGAATTCTAAAGTTTGTTTCGCTGAAGGCTAGCTAATCGAAATTGTCACGCTGTAATGTTTGATCATTATTCACAATTATTCACAGAATTTGGTTTACTTTTTATGGTATCAGTCTTCATGAAAAGAGACCCTGCCGTATTATTTTTATCATTTTATAGGTTGACTATATATTTTTTTCATAAATTGGAAAATAAGGCACTAGACCAAATCCAAGCAGTACTTTTTATAAGACCTGAAGAAGACCTTTTCTGGTGAACTTTTGATTACTCTAATCATTTGTATCTGAAAATTTAGCCAGCCGATCAAACCATTGTTGGACTGTCGGATAAAAAGTACATTAGTAAAGGGACGCCGTAGAGGGTTGCGCAGGCGTCTCTGCATTAGTATGAAATGCAATATCTGGTCCTTTCTTGCTATCAAGAAATTTTGTAGCACATGAAACGTAAATATCTCATGATGACGATTTACTTACTTACTTTAAACCCATCGGCTCCTTGTATTTCATTATTCAGCAGATTGTATTTCTGGAAAATCATCAACCTTAAATGGCAATTGGATAATGTCCTAACAGGTAGAAGTAAGTGGTATAAAACATAACAACGCGAAAGAGCCTTTCAGAGTCGGCGATTTCGCTCTTTTTCCTCTACCCCTATGGTTACCGTTCGAAACAACTGCGTACGTTCGAAAAAGAGTCTGTGTTTAATTAATCGCTCTTGCAGTCCAATCGTGCATCAAGAAATTTTAAAGCATCGCTTCGTATCGCACTTCAACCTGAGCAAAAATACTTTACTTCCACTTTCATTTCCCCCGAATTTGCGCATCAAGTTATTGGTCATCGATAATGTAACGTGCAGTTATGAGAGATGGAAGGTCAGAGTTAAAAGAGGAACTTGCCAGCGTGCAGACTTTTCTTTCCGTTACGAAGGAGAACCAAGACGGACTAAAGTCTGCACGCAGGCTAAAAAGCAACTAGCTCATCAACTATTCTAGATCTTGCAATCAGAATCAAGTTGAACGATGGTATAATATGTGGCCAACAGGCTCTGGATCTGTTGGCCCTTTGGGATGCTCTTTGTTAACTGTAGACCACCAACAGCACCATCATGAAAGCGAAGAAAATCTTCCGGACGAGGTGAATGAGGAAAGATAGTTAAGCCGACGAGTCGTAATTGCAGAAGATGTCGAACATTGTTGAATCTTTGCGGCATTGCTGCTTCAAGAGAGTTAAATAGTGGTTTAGGTCAGCACCAGAGCTCTCCAAAACATGGGTAAATTGCTCTAAGAAACGGTGGAGATCTTCGAAGCCCGGGAACGTGAGATTTGGTAGACAAAGTGAACCAGAATGAGTTCGAGAAGAATTGCCAACAATATCTGATAGTTCACGGACTGCAGAAGACAGTTGGGCCAATTCATTGGCTCGAGATCTATTCGCGGGATTCTGGTTCTTTCCGACCTCAGCCAATCCCTGTAATAAACCGAGTGTCGCTTTGTAAGACATTGAGAGCGAGTTCGCCATCAGATGTAAAAGGCGTTACATCGTAAAGAGCAAGAGGCACAGACAACGCATTCAATACATTTTATGTGCTCTTTAAAGCTGCCTCTTTAATTAATTACAAACAGTTGCTTATTTATACGTTAACACGTGCAAATAACAATATAGGTAACACGTGATGTGAGATGTGGTTATACACACGTGTCCTATTACATTTGTTTCCTTTACTTGAGTTCTTTTCTGTGCTACACAACCATAGGTTATTGGTTTGTGTGTAATCAGTGCCCTGTAGACAGTTTTTCTGTATTTGCTTCAACGGACCTGTATTATACAGAGCAGTGTAAAGAAGTCATAAAGAAGTCCTAGAGCAGCTCTGCGTTATTCAAAAAAGTCTAGTAATACATTTTCTTTCCTCTCTCTACTGTCGCAGAGAGCATCAAACGAATTCCCTCACCCCTTAAAGATTTTGTAATAGGACCCATTTCTGAGCCATTTTTTGCTGCTAAGGTACCAGGCTGCTGTAGTGCAGTAATAGAGGAATCCCCACTGCCAGACATCTGCTGTATTGCTGATTTAAAATGCGTACTATTTTACCTTCCAGAAACCCCAATTCGCACCCATGATAGTAGATTCTGTGTTTTACCCAAAACTGGAGGCTGCAGCCCGAATGATTCTACTACGCTGGTATGGAAAAGTGGCAGTGACAAATGTGATCTCCCAGAAGCCCAGTTTATTTTTGATCCAAGCCGTGGAAGCTTGGTCCACAAATGCAGCGGAAAGCCAGTTTGTCCAGTCAGGTCAGTCACTTACGGGGTCGGTGTAATGATTAGCACTGCATGTCCAAAGATGGTCTTAGGAAACAGATTCACCAGAACACAATGTAAGTATATCTTCCTATTTTGAATGCTTAATGTCTCTTAATCATTCTTATTTTTTAGATGATTTTGGAAATTATCAAGCGACTGCTGGTTCTATTTTTGCGTGTGTTATTTTTAAATAGGGATAATAGACTTACTCAATGAAATCTGTTTCGCAATTGCCTCACTTTATGGTCTCTACAACATTTTAGTAAGTAGCGATGGAAATGAAGCCATTTTAATTGGTTGATCAATGCAGTGATTATGATCATTATTATGTTTGTGAAGCTTTTTCTCTACCATTTCCGATGAAGAAAATATCAAATTTTCAAGGTATACTTTCCGTGTCTTATCAAACTGGCGAAGAAACTTTCCTTCCCCTTTTTCTTTAATTTCTGCTACTGCGCCTTGGCATGGCATATGAGGATTACGACAGCAAAAATTTCTCTAGAAAAATAGGTTTACTGCCTTCTTATTTCTTTTTCTTAAAAATATTGTGAAGTTCTGCTCTTGTTTCATTTAAAAGCAAAAATATTTTATTTTTTAGTTGATACATTACACTTCAAGTCAATGTGTCTGCACCCAAGTGGAGGCTGGGCTGGCACCAATGTCCCATTGGTTTTCTGGACAGGTTGCAATGCAAAACGAATACAGACTGTGCTCTCTAAAATTGGTATCATCCTTTTTTCTTTGTTATCATATTAAAATCATAGCAATCATTAAATCAAAGATTATCAATTTTAATTAAAAACGGCCATTATTTTGTTTCTTTATTTTAAAACTGATTTTACAATTTGATCTCAAAGACACCAAAAAATAGAAATTTATTTTGAAAGTTTTCGTTTGCAGTGAGTTTTAGAAAATACAGAAGATATACTTGAAAGCCATTTCTGCGTTTAATTCAGTTTGCCACCTTAATAAAGTTCACAGCTATTTTTTAGAAAGATGGGAATCAAGCCAATGATCAAGGCAATGGCCACAAAACATTCAGCTTTTAGTATAACCTGTTTCGGTGATCTTGCTGCACGGGGTCTTATCACACAATTTATTATAAGGGGCCGTTTTAAGTGTGTGGTACTTTGAAAAGCTCACAGAAAGATCTCATCATAGAAATTTCTTGAAAACCTTCAATCTTTTGGTATTTTACTATAAAATAAAGTTCGATAATGTGAGTTTCTAGTTTTAAGCATCTAAGTCCCCTTTTTTGACAATTTCTGTTAAAATTTGCAATTCTTTATCTACTTTTCATTTAACTTGAAACTTACATTATTACTTAATACTTATCACGAAAAATTACTATTACTACTGACAAGGCTTTGAAAGCTGGAATCAAAACATGTTTGGTAATATGTATGGTAGCACTCTGTTTCTTCGGGTGCTTTCTGGCACGGCGTTTTCCACTTTTTTTCTACTTTTAGCTCATGGACCCGTGCATTCAAAATATTGGTCCGGTATTGCCAAGGTGAACAACAGCATAGCCGATCTCACCAATGATGACCGTTTCCCTAGCAACCCAACGTACACAGGATATCTGCATAACTTTGACTCTCCCTATGGCATTGGAAACAGTTACGGCCTACAGCTTTGGAGCTACTTCGTAGCGCCTGAAACTGGAATGTATACTTTCTACGCAGCATGCGACAACTACTGCCAGGTTTTCTTGAGTCCAAACACGTTGGAAAAAGATAAGAGGAAAATTATTGACATGAAAGCTGTGACAAGCGTGTATCAATATGACAAGTAAGTTTCATAGCAAAATGTTTTGCATCTTAAAACTATCGATCAATAAACGTTCGATACTCAGTTGCACTGTCTTTGAACGTGCTTTTTCGTGTGTGACTGTTGCAAGTGACCAAGCAATGGAGACTAATTCCGTACCCAAGAAAGGTATTGAAACTTCTGAAAATCCGAAGAAATAGCGTCGTTGGGAAGCGTCGGGAAGGGGAGGTGTGTTTATATTTTTCTGTGCTTCTTCGTTGAAAGATATATACATTCAAGTCCTTTTTTTCTTTAAGTCCGTAGCATTTTAGGCATCTGCATTAGCAAATGGGATGCAGCCATTGGTTATATCTGCTATATGAATTCCCCAGAAGATATTAGCTGAGAAAAAAGATACTTTTAAGAATCGTTCACATCAATTTAGAAACGATAGGAACTTTTAAAGAAATGTTTCATTTACCAGCCAACTCGCTGCTCTTTGTTATGAAGTCTATTTGGCAATTTTTAGGTACCCAGAACAGAAGTCCAGCAAAATTAAACTTGAAGAAGGAAAGCTATATTATCTAGAAGGGATCGTCTATGAAATAACAGGCGGTGATCATTTGAGTGTTGCTGTCGACTTTCCAAGTGGTTTGAAGTCAGTTCCTATCACCTCATATTACCTAAGAGAGAAGGTTGAATCCTAAGGTAAACTTCATGAGATAACTTCTTATTTTACATTTTGATGACAAATCTTAACACAGAGGCAATATTTTATAGTTTAAGAGGGAAATAAAAACAAAAGAGGGTAAGCCATTATCTGTGATAATGTATTTGCACTTGATAATTTAGAAAACATGGTGATCCATTTTCATCTTAAACATCATGATAAAAAGTCTAAATGACTTCCCCAGGGCCAGCTTTCTTTTCTCATTCAGTCTAGCAGTACTGATAAGCCCTGATATGGGTCCTAACTGCTACTGCCGACTGTTCGAGGATTCAACGATAGACTTCCTCTCGATCTAAAACTTGAATGACAACCCTAACTCAATCCACCCACCCACCACTCTCACATTAATATTACGCTTATTCATTTCTACCTATTAACTTGTTTTTGCAATTATCGATGTTGTTTACTTTTTAGGGAGAAGAGAGATGCTTATTACTGAGATAAACAAACCAACATTATGTTGTAAACAATATATCGTGGTAGCATGCACATTTGGATTTTCTTTGCGCACTTAGAAAGAATTATTATAATCATTCAAAAATATTTCACTTATTATTTTCGCAATGGAAGCTATTTGAGTTCTTTCCAACCTCACTCCTTCTGCTAAATATATATTTAACTGAATTTTGCGGTGATATGGATGTCCTGTTACAATTTACTCGATCACAATCGGTTTCCAACATTTTGACCGATTTTCTAACACTATAACTATATTGAAATATATAATTGATCCAGCTAAAAGGTCGTTATTTTTTCGAAAAATACAATCTTTATCTTGAAACCGAATCAAGCGCTGGTTTATTCTGATAAGTTAAAGTCAAAAATAAATCTGTTTTAGGAAAGCAAAATTTCAAAAAACATTTACCAGTTTTTGAAGCTTACTGTCTTACTCTTTAATCAAATATTGACGTATAGAAAACAATCTTAACATTTTCAAAAGTACCACTTTAATTCCAGAACAAAATTAACTTCTCATTTTTTCAGATCATGTAATGGCAAATTAGCATTTTATACGGAAAAAAACTTTGGAACTTCTTGACAAATTTTCTTAGCCTTTGACCTTGCTAAGAAATTTAAAATTTACCCATCTAAAATGTCGTTATTTCTCAAAAATACAACTTTAATCTTAAATCCAAAACAAGCCCTGGTATATTCCGACAATGCCAATTAAAGAAGAATGTAAAACAATTTGAAAAAATTGACCAGTTTTCTAAACCTGGTGCATTATTTTGAAAAATACCATTTTAATTCCAGAACTAAGTTAAATTCTCGTTCTACGAAAAAAAAAATTTGGAACATTTTGACGAATTTTCTGAGCCTTACTTAATACTTGAAACCTTACTTAATACTTATAATCGATCAATCTAAAAAATACGTTATTTCACAAAAAAATATAAGTGTCATTCTAGAACTAAGTTGAACTCTGGTTTATTCTGACAATGTGAAATCAAATTAACCTTTTTTCTTAACCATGAAACTTTAAACAACAACAAATGTTTAACAAATAAAACAGATCTACACATTTTAGTCCGTTTTTGCCAAGCAACATTAATTCGATTAATTATGAATGTTGCATGCAGTACTTCGCCCAAAAAAGCGATAATACAGTTGCGGAATAGATTGAGTACCATAATGAAATAAATTAGTTTGATAGCAAAAAACACGAAGTTTCGAGCATGCACTCGTTATCAAGTCAAGTTAACACTATTTTGACACCATCTATTTCTTCCACACCTATGTATTTTTCGGATGAATCGGAAAACCCAACTCTGTATTTGTCTATGCTATTTTTGTTTGGGAGATGAATCATGCCTGTCTTCCGACTATGCACTAGCCCTCGTTTCAATGTCATTGCACATTATCACTTGAAGACTAGCGGGAAATTCAAGAGTTATTAACGCGCATCTGCCATGACCCTGCAACAATTATTTGTTTAAGACGGTAGTGTTTCGAAACAAAGGACTAAAGGTTCCGTTGCCCGAACAAACTTCTATAGTTTTCTATCTTCTCTATGAACCAGCCATTACTGTACAAGGTTTTCAGCGATCCCAAAAGTGTTCGGATAGCGGATCCAAAAGTATACAGATCCACCAGTTCCCGTGTAAACGCAAGGCATATCCGTACTCTTTTTGATCCGATTCGGATCGGATCCACTCTCGTGTAAACGGGGTCTTGAGGTTCCCGTAATCCCCGCATCGACCACTTGCCACAAGTCTGTAACATTCTTCAAACCGCACCGCATCACCCCTTTTCAAATCTGAAACAGAGTTCTTGAATTGATCTGTTTGTTGAGCAGTCAAATTGTTTACAAAAAAAACAGAAATCATTCCAGAACCATCACTGACACTTCGAGTGTGGAGTTGACCCATTTGACGGAGTACTCAATGTCAGCCCAAGCATTATCTGGCCAGTATACATCCATATCAGGATGACACGCTGCTATTTTGTCTTGCCGTCCTCAGTTGCATTTTTCCTGGAAGATGATGGAAATTTTAGGTTGCATGCCATCTCTAGGAGCACAAATCTGCAGTGTAGATTTCTATTTATCCAGGCCAGATGCTGGCTGGCCTATCCATGTCTTTTGACAGCTGGCTACGGGCTCGACTCCTAGCCGAGCTCCTCAAGTAGTCTGTCCGTGCCAGCGCCCTTCCACGCCCCACTAACGACCAATGCCGCCTTATATTGTGTTGATTCAAATTTACGTGAATAGGATATGTTTTGATCATGGTAAATTACATCAACGTAGTAAAGGTGTGGCCTAACATATAGCTTATACATTTAGTCAAGTACATTTCTCGGAACATATCTTGATAAGAAGCGAATGATTCCGATTTCCCTATTGGCTTGTATGATTGTTTCGTGTACATGCTCAGTGAAGGTTAGTCTTTCATCCAAAAATAGACCAAGATGCTTGTGTTTGTTGTCAGCAATTATTTCATGTTTATTGAAAATAAGAGGGGGATGCCGTTGGTTTTGTCTTTTTGTCGAGAATAAAATTCATTTTGCTTGCTTAGTGGCATCGGGATTGAAAATCATTTTCCATTGAAAGGCCAAATTTTGTATAATTGCCAAATCACGATAAAATTGTCGATAATTTTGTATAAATGTGTCATCGGCAAAGAATTTAACTTTAGATGTTACACCTTAAGCAAGGTCATTTATATAAACTAGGAAGAACAGAGGCCCCAGAACAGATCCCTGAGGAACCCCAGCCGACACATGTTTCCAAGAAGATAATTTTCCGTTTAAGACTGCTCTTTGGTATCTATTAAAGAGAAAATGTTCAATCAGGGAATAAAGGTGTCAATCAATCCCATTTGATCTGAGTTTTGAATAAAAGACCTTAATGGCAAACTTTGTCAAATGCTTTTGATATATAAAGAAAAACGGCGCGGGTCTCCTGGTGATTTTCAAAAGCCTGCTTCATCACCTGTCAATCTCCTTGAATCATTTTGGGCTTGTCCCATAGCAAGTTGAAGTTCACTTTTCTCCCTTCAGCAAGAACAGCTTTCAACCGATCAAAAACATAAGAGCTTTTTGTGTTTGTCGGCAGCAGCAGCAATTATCTTTTTTTGGTTTATCGGTTATTTAGAGATCAGAGATTGGTTGACGCCATATTATTTGGCTATATTTTTGTGTGGTGCAGGGGTGCCTCTGGTGACTTCGGCTTGGAACTCAGTCGAGGAACTTTTTCGTGCATGCGATCCTTCTGTTACCTTCGTCTTTGCTGGAATGGGCTCAGCAAGCGTCGGCTCAGTGACAGCAGCAGAATTGACAAGCTGCACGATGGATAGCACACAAACTGCTACTTTCGTAGTATGATAAGCCACGTCTGTAGTTATTATATTTAAAGAAGATGATGTTGATGATGCAAAAATCCTTTTCACGTCGCCAAGATTGTGTTGACCCAGACCAAAAGAACCTTTGAATAATCTGCTACTTCAGAGGGAAATTCTTTTTTTTCCTCCGCTCCTCGGTGACTAACAGCCTTGGTAAAATTAAAGAAACCAAATGTTTTCTGATGCTAAACTTTCGACATTATGTTTACTTTAAATTGGTTCCACATTCTGCAACTTGATGCTCAGGCTACTCTAGCTACTCATTACAAATGCCTTACATAAATTGACATTCGTTTTTTTATTACTTTATCATTCAATTAGCATTTCATTCCATTTATATTGACAAAGTTGATTCGATTTAATTTCAACTTGCTATAAGTATTGAAGGAAAACAGATTTCGCTGGACATTTTGTGGCATTCGCAGGTATTCTCTAAGAGGCATTCAGAGACACCGTAAAATGATTGAAAACATGACATCTTAGGTTTAAACTAAGTACCTATTTTCTATCGAAAACTTACTGATCAGATGGTAATTGACATAAAGAAGACTTTTTTCAAATTATACGCATTTTTATATTATGATATCTGCATTGCTTCATTTACAATAGCAGATGTTATTGTCACCATCTAATGTACAAAATTTTGATGCATCGAAGGAAATATATTGACAAGATTGACAAAACAAGATTGACAAGACGGACAAAACAAGATGTCTTTGATTGTCAGCTATAGAAATAAGCCAGGAACCTATTCATATTAAGACACAGAGTGAATCAGCATTTCCTCAACTCTCTTCATATTCAGCTTCCTTACAATAACTACATTGCTCTCCCCTTTCTGGCGGCCTCTGTGTGCCAAGTGTCTTCTTTCCACGACCATCATGCCATGTGTTTCTGCCCCAAACGGCTCTACTGTTGCAAAAGTATCGAACTGGTCTGCAATGACACCTTCCTTGTCAAGTGCAACGCAAATAGCCAATGTATCAGCACTATCTGTTAAGTCAACCTTGTGCCTACTGCAGTGAGCATCAATAATTTTCTTAAAAAATCTTGACCTATCATTGTCTTTCCCACAATAGATGCTGGCAAAATTACTTGAATAAGGATTATCCAGCACTGCTTCCCATGGAACAATATACTTAGGGCATGTGTACTCCTCCAAAACGATATGAGCAGCAAGGGGATCAGCTACAAAATTAAATTCCCCGGCTTTTGTCTGATTGCCTAGGCCAGTGTAGTTACCTCCAAGAATAACGACTTCTTTCAATAGCTTTGGCAAATCTGGCCTTATCTTAACAGCTAGGGCAAGATTTGTAAGTGGTCCAATCGCTAACAACGTTACTTCCCCTTTATGCTTTGTTGCTATGTCAATTATGCTACTCACAGCGTCTTTCTCTTCTAGCTCATTCTTATCAACTTTTATATAGTCTGTTACATCTAACAGGCCGTCAGTCCCATGCCAATGTGATGCTTCATGTTTGTACTGAGCTATAAGCATATGGGGAACAAATTTAACATTAGGATGCATCTTTCATACAGACACATTTAAGAAGAACAAGCAAATGTTGCCAATGTATGCCACAGTCTGGCAAGTGGTTGCCCTAATTTTCCCTTATAACTTGGCATCAAAAAAAGTATTACCCGTCTTGTTACCTGTGTATCTTTAAGCTCCTTATGCCAACTGTGAAATTTTTAGATTTTTAGAGTCTTTTCTGGATGTCCCATGCAAATTGCTGTGTCCATAACATTTATGTTTTTTGAACTGCAAAAATGCTATTTGAAAACAAATAACTAAATATCTCACAGTGAAGAGAATGTCAGTAAAAAAAATGAAATGAATGAATGAATGAATGGAGGTTAAGGAAAAAAATGTGAAACACCAATCTCAAAACTTGATATGATACAGAATCTCTCTGTGATACTGTGATACTATGAAAACATATCTTTCTTTGAATTAATATGAGTTAGAAAGCAATTAATAAGAGTGCAAAAGGCTTACTGAATAGTGGAGATTCTGCTCCTTTGAAAACAGGAACATCCTTCCTTTCAAACAACTGCCTGATTTTCAAAGCATTCAAGGAGGTTTGCCAACAGGGAACATTGCCATTAACACATGTTAAAGCTAGCAGCTCTACATTAGGCCATCTCATTGCCACTCCTATGGCCATTGCATCATCAAAGCCTGGATCTGTATCAATGATCAGTTTAACTTTCTGACTGTTCATTTTTGGTTTACACTGCTGGGACCTGAATGTAAAACAGAAAAGTAAAGAGGCTATGTTACGGTTTTGTAAAAAAACCAGAAACAACTGACATAGTATGTCTTTCATATAATTTCCAGTGCTTACAAAAATTTGATAACATGAGCCTATGTACTGAAAATTAAATGGGCAATTACTATGATTTGGCTTTGGTACCAAGTTGAAATTAGAAATTGTACAGCAATATGCCCAGGGTAAGAAAATGAAACTACTTCCAAACAGGCCTTGTGGGAAACAAAAAGCAGACACTTGACAAACTGAGCACCTTCAACTTTCTAGGCACTTGACTGAGCATCATCAAATACCATCAATAGCAAAAGTTTGTTTTTTCGCATTTAGTTTTAAGACAGCATAAGAATGCTAGGTGCTCAACCAATCAAGCTAGTACTCTCTAGGTGCATGTGGGGGATGCTTTATCAAGCTCAATGCCTCTCCTTGCAAGGCCTGCTTCTTCCAAAAGGAATAATATTTCACGTCTCTTTCCATGAAATTATAAATCTTAACTCTAATAAATGCTTCTGCTAATAATCTTCATTGCAGGCCTTTCCAGGAGACATGTGCTATAGCCCCCGCCCACGCAAACCCCACGAAAAAGTTTTGCGAGGGCTTTTTTCCGACCACACAGTTGTTTATAACAAAGCTCTTATTGAATCTGCTTTGTCTCACTCTCTAATGTTTTAACTACCTACCGCTATATATCAGGGTATTCATAAATAATGTCGTGTCAAAGAGATCGGTATATAAAGGAAATTTCTGTTTCTTTTAACATCAAATGTTAACAAACTAGTATTACCTGTTACAACTAGCAATGAAATAGGAAATGGTTGTGTCGGAAAGGAACAACAGATAGCGTAAAATAGCAAGAATGAGAATTGTTACACAACATTGTCAAGTACAAAATTTGTGTCACTAATGCACTTATTTTTAAATAACTGGGCAATCGGAAAAAAATCAAAAAAGGTTTTAGAAATAAATTGTTTTAATTTTGCTATTTGACTCTTCAACAAGGTAAGAGATAAGCGGTTGGGATTTGTCAAAAACATAGAGCCAATCATACACCCTTTCTGAACTCTTTGTTACTTTCGATCTGCATTTCTGCTTCCCTGTATGCTTTGAGGTTTATGCATATGTTACTTGCCGATTTTCATCAAGTTATTTTTCGCTCTTCCATGCTTTTTTCAGATTAAGAAACTCTTAAGAAAGAATGAGTATTGGAATTTCCTATACCATTAAGAAACTGGAGTACTCCATGTCGGCCTTCATTTCTAATAGAAGAGAAGTGTATTTCAGTTATTCTTTCTTGAATTTTCAATGAGAATCAACTTAATCTTCTATTACCCTTTAAATAACATTGTCCTGCTCTTTTTCTTTTTGAATAAAGATGGGTTTCGTTGGATACTATGTAACATATCTGTGTTTCTACACAAAACGTTCAAATCTTGCAAAAACCAGATATATATCTCTTTTGTCATTTTGAGGAGTAGTAATGCAAGCAAAACAACTGTCTTCTTAAGATAAATCATGCTTACAATTAGACAAGGTAATATATTTTTTGGCTTGTATTTGCTCAAATATAAATAGATAAACAACAAATTCTGCAAGGGCTAAATTATAGCCCACACAGCCAAACCAGCCTAGGGGTCTTTTTAGCCTGCGTGCTATCTATTCCCGGAGAGGCCTGCATTGGTAAGGTTGGCTGTTTCCTGCAGACAGAGATACCATGGAGGAGTGCTTGGTTGAGGGTTCAGCTCACTTATAAAAATCTTTAGAGGTTTTGCAGGGTCTTGGCCCCCATAAACAAGCCAGTTATATATATATATTTAGCTGGGCAAATTCCTTACTTGTGCCTTAACATGCTACTGATTTCCCATGAATTAGCTTTTAGGAAACTAAATAAACAAATTTCAACAAACGATATAAACAAGCTGTATTGGTTGAAATTCTACTTCCTCAACAATTTTCAGGGTGCAGGGCTAGCCCTAAAGCATCCATAGTGTTGTGGTGAATTTCTGAACAGTTGAATTCAGGGACAAAACAAAAGGTTGCTTAATTATTAGCTGAGATTTCAATTGTTATATTTTAACCTTCCCAGTAATTGTTCCATGTTTATCACAATGCCAGTTAGGTTTGCAAGGATGGAGGAAGACCCAAGCAACAAGAATGCAAAGTGCATTGGCCTGGAGTATATAAATGCTAGATTTGAATTTTTGCCTTGAATTTTAGTAAATGAATTGGGGATAAATCTTTAAGCCGCACAATAGAACATATCTCTATTTGCTAGGCAACAAACTTTGCTTACCCTGAACTCATATCTTTCAGTGAAAATTGTTAATCAAAATATTAACTGCTACACATTTGAATACAAATTGCTGACGGACTCATGGAAGAAACTGCCGTCAAAACCTGTTGTGTGCCCGACCTGGCCCCCTAGCATCTACTTTCCCGGACAAAAATGGTTGAGACTTTTCAAGGAAAGCTTATATTTTCACTTTCTTTTAAAAAATAACTTTCCCCCTCACCCAATTCAATGTTGAACGCATAATTTTGAAGGAGAAATGATTGAACTACAAATCCAACATTGCTTCGGGGGGGGGGGGATTCAAATTTACAGGGGCAAGGTAAAGTAGAAAATTGTAAAAACTGCATTTTGTCTCAACATCTTTACAAGCACAACCTTTGTCTAAACTTACAGAGTTATTTAGTAAAGATACATCCTTACCAGTTGCAAAAAATGTGTATCCCTGCTCTCTGTGGTAGCCAGAATTTCAACAAGAAACGCTTGCCCCTGTTCATTTGCCAATACTAACTTGTATTGTCCAACATGAGGTGGGCAGTACCAATTACGCCTCTCTTCCAAGCAGAGGCCGATAAGGGAGGGACATGTTGTCCTTTATTCACACATTCACATTCACAGATTTGCTGAAAGCTCGACTTTTTAAGGGATATTTTAAAGACAATATGATTCGAATTATAACTATAGTAAGGGTTTGAAAATCATGTTGAAGAACAGAAGCTCGATGAACGGGAAACACCCTTTTGGGCGAAATTATAGTTACGTATACGAAGCTCCTAGATTTACACCTAAAAAGACCATTGCGTTGTTTCTATTGTAAATTTGTTGTTCAATCTGGCAGCTCTGCAGATTATACTTTACTTTCAGCATTTGAACAGCCGTAGAGAATCTATGAAAATTGATACAAAATACTGAACGCTAATTCTCAACACTAAATTTGAAGGCTAGTTTGCAATTTTTCAAAGTCATTCCTTTTTCTATTACCAAGTTTTGGTAAAATTTTCTTATTTGTGAAAATATTGTTTTTAGATATGTTGCTAATCTATGAAGTGCATAATCTTGTTCAGCTTGCATCAGTCTCTTAAAAATAATCACTCTTAGTACAGCCGTAACGTTGGTATCAATAAACCTATGCTTCTGACCTTGTATATGAGGATGGGGGTGGTGCATGGCAAATAAAAATGCAATGTAATTCATCTCTAACAAACCTAGTTTCTACAGCAGTATTTAATCGCTTGTTTCTTTTATAACCCTAAGAGAAGAAGCTTTGCTTCACGTGTTCGAGTCCTGCCCTGGCAACTTACTCAAATTTTCTTTATTATTTTTTGTTGTTTTTATGTTTCCTACTTTCTTCAGGAAACTTATACTTCTTATACTTCAACTTCTTTACGTTATAAAAAACATTAAGACTTATTTAGGTATAAAGATCTTTGCATAATTAATAAATGTTTCAACTTGTTACAAAAGAAATCATTATTGCAACAAAGTCATGCAGTTGTGACTGCGCCTCTGATTAATGCTTTCCAAATGACTATTTTATTTACGAAGGTTGCATGAAAAATCGTATCAATGATATCATTTGAACGAACTGCAGAACAACACACAAAAAGCTAACTGAATCTGAGTAATGGATTCATTTCGTCAATTTTTCAGACCTATTTGTTAAACTACCAGCAGTAGAAAAGAAAAACCAGAAAAATTTCTTCACAAACTTCAACCAGCATATCAAAAGGCACTGCTTTGCCTGTCTCTTGAGTTGATATTACAATAAGAATTGGGAGATCGACAGTTTGAAATTACTAAGATAACTAACAATTACAACTACTTGTATATTAAATTCTAAGCGTTAAAAGATAATGGTCAGATTCTAAGTAAACAATAAAAACTTAAGGTTCCAAGAAAACATTTTGTAAGCTTGCGACTGTTTTCCTTTCCATTAAAACATTAACCTATTTTACCTTAAGAACCATTTGAATTTTGACGTTCCGCTTTCGTGTTGAACCCAATGTGATATTAAGACACTGAGTGGATGAGCATTTCTTCAACCCTTTCCATATTAAGTTTTGTAACAATCCGGATATTGCTTTCATTTCCTACTCCATGTCTGTGCTCTGTGCGTCTTCTTTCCACGACCATCATGCCATGTGTTTGTTCTCCAAAAAACTCAACTGTTGCAAAGGTGTCGAATTTTTCAGCAATAACCCCTTCCTTGTCAAGTGCTACGCACACTGCCAGAGAGTCAGCACTCTCTATCGAAGTCAATTCATGCATACCACAGAGGATTTGGCCTAGTTTCTTAAAAAATCTCGATCTTTCATTGTCTTTCCCACAATAGATTTTCTCAAACGTACTTGAAAAAGGATGATCCAGCACTGCTTCCCACGGAACAACATACTTAGGGCATGTGTACTCCTCTAACACGATTCGTGCAGCAAGGGGATCAGCTACAAAATTAAATTCCCCAGTTCTTGTCTGATTGCCTAGGCCAGTGTAGTTACCACCAAGAATAACGACTTCTTTCAATAGCTTTGGCAAATCGGGCCTAATCCTAACAGCTAGGGCAAGATTTGTAAGTGGTCCAATCGCTAACAATGTCACTTCGCCTTTATGCTTTGTTGCTATGTCAATTATGCTACTCACAGCGTCTTTCTCTTCTAGCTCATTCTTATCAACTTTTATATAGTCTGTTACATCTAACAGGCCGTCAGTACCATGCCAATATGATGCTTCATGTTTGTACTGAGCTGTAAATATTTAGCGAACAAATTTAACATTAGGATACATCTTTTATACTGATACAATTTACTAGAACAAGTCAATGTCGCTAATGTATGCTACAGTCTGACAAATGGTTACCCTAATTTCTCTAATAGCTAGGTATTTTATGTTAACTGTGTAACTGTGAAGGGGAACGGAGCATAGGCCAAAGTTAAAGTTCTTGACATGAGGGAGGGAGGGGGTTATGTCAAAAAATTTTCTAGATGTCCCATGCAAATTGACATATTCATAAAATATATCATTATTTTGAACTGGTGTCTGAAAATGAATCAGAGTCAAAATTTGAGTTTTAAATGATAGTCAAATAGTGGGGGAAAGAGTGGGGGGGGGCTAGAAAACACTTTGTTTCAAATCAATGATGTATGGACCCTTTTGGTAAAACGTTGTAAAACTTGATAAAACTTTCAAGTTTCAGGGTTGGCAGATATACAGGGTAGCAACCTGCAATATAACAAAAACAAATCTTTTTGTGCATGAATATTGGTTAGAAAGCAATAATAAGAGTGCAAAAGGCTTACTGAATATTGGAAATTCTGCTCCTTTGAAAACAGGAACATCCTTCCTTTCAAACAACTGCCTAATTTTCAAAGCATTCAAGGAGGTTTGCCAACAGGGAACATTGCCATTAACACATGTTAAAGCTAGCAGCTCTACATTAGGCCATCTCATTGCCACTCCTATGGCCATTGCATCATCAAAGCCTGGATCTGTATCAATGATCAGTTTAACTTTTTGACTGTTCATTTTTGGTTTACACTGCTTTGACCTGAATGTAAAACAGAAAAGTAAAGAGACTATGTTACTAAGTATTAAATTGTATTGTAGTTAATTTAATTGAAGATGATGATGATGATGATGATGATGATGTACGGTTTGGATTTTATATTTATTCAAATTAGTAATGTTCCCGTTGCGTGTTAAAATCGCATGTTCTGTTAACTCCTGTTGTGTAGTTAACGCCTTTTTATGGCAATATGTTTGTCTTTCAATATGTAGTGTGACGCTCGTATTGTCCTGTTAATTAGCTTCCGTTTATGTTATTAGTATGTGTTGATCACGAATCACGATATAAGTTAGGCCCTGTTCACACGATACCGGTCGGATTCATTTCGTATCGGATCGCTTTTAATATCGGATAGGCCTTCTGTTCACACGATATTCCAAATGGGTCAGATCGATTCAATCCAAATGGATCAGTGTCTGAATTTCTCATGTAACGACGTGAAGTCATTGCAATGGCTTATTTTTTCAACATTTGATTGACTTACTTTTTGAGTATTTCTTTTAATAACTAGGACTCCGACGAATGGGGGGCCGAATGGGGGGCCGAATGGCCATGCCCCCCACTTTCCTCCAAAACAATAGAGCCTTTACAAAATCTCCTGTCATTGTAACGTTTTATGGTTTGTAAACTTCAGTTACTGTTATTATCATGTTAAGCTAGATTCCTTGATTCTGTTGCGTGTTAATGTCACATGTTTGTTTGTCGCGCGCTGTTCTATTAGTAACTCCCTTTCCAGGAAATGTGTGTCACCGTGATGTTTCACAGTGTTCCTTTATTTGGTTCAATATAATGTAATCCAAGTTAGAATAAAGTAGTCTTACTGTTTTGACCATAGAGATCACATCAAAGAACGAGTATCTCTTGTGTGCTATCTATTTAGGGCTTAGGCCCGTTGGCCTAGCCCATCGCTCCACTAACGAGCTTGGTTATTAACTGGCTCTTCACCGTCATCACAAGAACCCTGAACAATACATAATGGCTGTTAAAGTTTCTCTTAGCTCCCCCTCCTCCCCATGGATAATTTATTTAAATAGAATTCGCAAGCAATCTTATGGTGGTACAAAACTTTAAACGTTTTCGATCTACGTTTTCGGTGGTAAAAACTTTAAACTTTAAACGTGTTCTAACGTTTTATACTCTGAAGAGTGCTTGACTAGAAGCTTTACTGGAATGACTCAAATGTTTGTTTTTTTCAAACCCATTTTGAAATAGAATTAGCATTTTTTTCAGTAATCAATAACACGCATAATCGCAGAGATTGATCTACCAATTTGTAAAAAGTTACAACAAATAGTGAATGATCCTTTATTTTCTCGAGTTTCTAATCTATGTTGACCAAGTGGTAAGGTAGATATTACAGTGGAAGGAAGTACAAGAAGTCTTAGGAAGCGCAATATGTTTGGCTTACTGGGTCTGCTGATGGAAAGGGCAACGGATATACTGCAAACTAAGCTTGTTTTTTACTGCGCGCTGCGCATTATGACGTCATTTCGGACTATTTTGACGTGATTTGGCCTACTTTCATAAACGGTTTGGGTACTTAGTACCCATACCACCTGGCAACCCTGGCCCAAAGAAGCAGAGACATTTTTGCGGAACCCAATCGTTAAATTCTGTCCTTTAGAAGGAATGCAGATGGAGAAAAAAAGTTTACTGAATTTCGTCACGGATAGTTTACTGATAGACCAAAAATTTGCAATTAAAATAGAGAAAAACGTTACTTTGCTTGGTGTTCAGATCGATGAAAATTTAAAGCAGCTAGACAGTTAAAGATCTGTAAAAAAGCAGCTAAACAGTTAAATTCTTTGAAATATTTGCAAGATTTATGGGTGACAGAGAAAAAAAGATAATTATGAATCATTATGAATTCATATATTTACTATGTCACTTCAATTATTGTCCATTGATATGGATTCTATGTGGTAAAGGAAGTCAGGATAAGCTAGAGAAAATTAACGAGAGGGCTTTAAGACTAGCCTATTCGGACTATTCATCTTCGTACAAAGATTTACTTGCTAACGATTTACTCAAAAGAAACTACCATACATGTCCACTAAAGTTCACTATTGTAAAAACTAACGTTAAATAATCTACAATACAATACAATACAATACAATAGCTAAATTGGCATGTGAATCATTTAAACAAACATAACATTTGAGTTCGTTATGAAGATATATGTCGGCATAATATTATTATTATTATTATTATTATTATATGTTTGCATGACATACCCGATTCAACTTGTTGTAAAACAGTTTCCAGTACACATCTAGGTGAGAACGAGCAACTGATCGTCAATTTGCTAAATGCAAATAAGCTTAATTTTACGATTGTTTTACTCAACAAACTGATTAACAGCAATTAAAGGTAATGTGTTAAGATTAAGCAAGCGACTCTGCGGGGGGTTTCAGAAACATGTGATTTTTCATGTCATCGTCCCAGCCATTACGGTCGTTCCATTTATCTATCCTGCTGCGAAGTTAGCTTTTCATGTGAGCAGTCTTGCATTGCAAGAATACTGACCAATCGCAAACTGTTATTTTGATGGGTGGCTTGACAAGTTGGGTATACGCAGTCCTTTTATATGGACACATTACCTTTAATGACACAAAACAGAACAACATGTCAGAACTGAAAACAGGAGGAAATTGCCTACACAAAATTTCACATGAGCTGATCCAGTTGGCTTCCTAGGGCTCGAGGCCTAAAAACTCAAGACGAACAAAATACATTCAAGTGTTAAATGATATCGCTTATTGTTTCAAGTGTCGCTGGTCGTTCTAAATTCTCAAATATACGTCTGACTTCAATATAAGAGCCAGATTCAGGCTCGTCGGAAGAAAAGCTTTCTAATGATATATACACATGATATAGTCTAATGATATGTATTTATTTCATTTTAATCTTCAACTGCCTATTCTTATCTACTTTTCTGATAGTAACATCTGTATTATTATAAAAAGCCACAGTTTCCATAAAGTATCATATTGCTTATTGCTTATTTTCTTTCTCTGTTTTTCTTGGTCTTTTTACCCGCTATCTTTGGATGATCAACAAAAAGTACTTGTCTTGGAATTGGCATTTTTAATAATTTTTTTCATTTACTGCTTTGTCACTTTATTTCTATATGCTTATTCATCTATAATTTTTTAATCCATTACTTATTTATCATACATTTATTTATTTTCTTCTAACTTTCCTCTTTTACTTTCGCTTATATTATGTCAGTTTTTCCTTGGAATTGATGCTTGTGCTACGCACTGATTGGAGTAGACATGAAACGTGTTTGTTTAATTTTGATATCCACTCTAATTTTATCCATGGAAAACAATAGCACAGATGACAATAGCTTTCTGATGATTTGTTTAGCACACGTGACAAGATTGGCTCATATCACGCGGGTCAAGGAAATTTCAAAATTATCTATCGCAGGACGTTCTTGGGTTTCTAAGAGAAGTAGCTGAAATTATGGTAACCTATCAGCTTATTTGTGTTATCTATCAAAACCTTTTGAAGCTATGCTGTACAACTTTCATCAGAACGCATTTGTTATGTGTCAGTATTATAGTTCTATAATTAGAAACGTCAATAAAAGCATTAAAACAAATGGGTTTTCAAGAGAAAGAAAACAATTAAGAAATTCAGAAAAGTTACAAGATTAGATTAAAGCAATATCTTGAAATATAAAGGACTTCTTGGAAAGTTGCATAAACGAGCAGCCAAAAAGAATCGTCCATTTAAGGTGGCATTGTATTTTTATACTCAGGATTGATACGAAAATAGAAAATGAAGTTGCAGTTGTCGCTATATAATAATTTTCAATCGAAAAGGTAGAAGGTTGATATTAAAAAAAAAGTTTGTTACAACTTGGAAAAGTGTCAAGCTTAATTGTTAATAGTATGCAGGCCCAAAGATGAGGCAGATGAGGCTCGTGCCTTCCACAAATGCAGCACTTTTCTTGACGCCATCTGAACTTCGAACGTCGAGCAAGATGAGGCAGATCGCTGTTTTGCAAACAAATCTCTTCTTGATCCTTCATCACAGCAATCTGTTAATGAAAAGTGCCTTTTCAAAATACCAAGTCCAACTCTCCAATCTGTAGGAAGACCCTCCCGATCTATTTTTTCATCAGTATTTCGAGTCTGGGGCATTTGCTTTGGTAAAGTACGCATTTCTGCTTGGCATTTTTTCCTCTCGTCTTCTTTCAACATGTGCTCTTTAGGCTCGATTTTATTCTCTTCAGAAGTTCGACCAGCCATTAAGTGTTGCTTTAAGTTCCGCTATGGATAACTATATGTGGCTAATGCTAAGCACTGTACTAGCGGGTTAGATGAAACGTACCGATTCTTACGAATCAAGCACGTACCCTTTGCTTTTTGCGATGTGTCTACAAGATAATTAGTATGTGATCCTTGGCTCTTTTCCGCAAAGCACTCAGCCTCTTGAAAGGAGTGAAATTCAGTTAATTATCATGAAGTGGCTCTATCCACCTGCTGTAAATACTGGACTGAAGACATACACAGCTGTCCCTACAAAGATCTTGAAGCTAATAAATATTTCAATTGCATTTTCGATAGATTTTTTGTTTGTTCCTAGCTTGTGCATACGATTATTCTCATTCCCTTAGACTACCAGATTCTTTGCCAATCAACAGGCAAAGATATAATTTTTTTTAGCAATTTGTAGATAATTGAATGCAGGATGTGACAAGATATTCTCGTTAGCTATTTTTAAAAGGATATAACAGTAACAAAAAAACGCTTTAAAAGTTAATCTTAAACTTAAGTTTTGGCACAGATGTGGATTGGCAGGGGTACAAATTTGCGATCAGAGCATCAATATACGGACATCAATAAAGGAATATTTCCACTTCGTAATCTTCATCTTCTTAAACGTTGTATAAGGCTCTTGTAGCCGGGGTAGAATAACTAAAGAGACTGTTCACAAATATATTAAGTCTATTAATGTTAGAATATTTTTTAAATCAATTAAAAAGTTAAATACATAAACGTAGAACTAGGTTGCAGTTTTGTGAATTTCAACCCACTGGCGCTGAGGTTGCCGAAAATCTCAGAGATGTTCTCATGGAAAAGTTTAAGAAAAATTTTCTTGTAAAAAGAGACGGCGTTTATGAAGGCATTTACAACAAACCGTAACATATCTTAATCCAAGGAAAAGTATCAGATCTTCTATGTTGCTGCAGCAAACGTATGGTCTGAATAGTTTTTTTTCTTTCATATCTCTTTAATTTGGTCTTGGTTTCTAGAATGCATGAGCCAGGAATAGATAACGGTAATTTATTGGCAAAAGTCCACTGGTCGTATTTTAGCTGATGTGTATGTAATAGGTTTAAAGGCAATCTGTCACGACGTTGATTGGTTATAAGAACAAAGGGATTTCTATTGTTTCCAGTCCCCCTTCAATTTATCGCATTGTAAAAAATATGGCGGAGCGCTGGAACCGTGTTTAGGCTATTGTTCCAGCTATTGTTCTCGTTAACCAATCCACAACGAGACCGATTGTCTTTAACTTATTTTACACATTTAGAGGTATTCCATCATGTTTTTCAATTTCATATGGTCCAAGTGCAAAATTCTATTTATACGACGCCTTTTCAGGAAATTCTGTGAAACCACCTGTGACATTTACAATTTTTACTGCATCGTCAGTTGTCTCTGCATTTGATTATCCTTAACTGTCGGTATCTGTTTGAGAGATACATATAAAACAGTTTGAGTTTCAAATTATAAATGTTATTTGTCTGATGGGCCAAACTTCCGATGGGAAAATAACAGATTGTGTTCAGACATATCGGCAAATTTTGTTCTTCAGCGACATAATCATAGAGCTACTTAAAACAAAAAATTAATTACAGCTGACAAAAATACTTTTAGGCTAGATTAAAATGATCAGGTTTTGCGTTTGATGGTTATGAACCTTTTGTTTTGAAAAGTTTCCTATCTAATAATGAAAGTAAGGAAATAAAACGTTCATAATTAGAACTCAGAGTGTTGTGCAAGGATAACCATGCATTTGCAACAAGCAAAATATTCAAAAACAGATCAAACAACTTGTCAGAAGAACAAATAGGTGGTCGGGAAAATTTTGAGATAATTTGACTGACAACTAGTGTGTGAAAATTTCATAGAAATTCTTTTAAATGCTGTATAGCACGACCATTTAACGGTTGGTTATTCTAAGATCATTTGTCTCGCCATTATTACATGAACTATTTAGAACTGGCTCAAATGCTTGCACGTGAGGCCTAAGGTTATCTGTTTAATCATATTTCTAAAAATTAATGTTGATCCACAAGGAAGCCGAGGCAAATACCTCCTTCATTGAATCAATTCTAAACTTGATTTGTGCCCAGAATTCGTGGTGCACATTGCCTAAAATCAAAGGTGCGCATTTAAATTTTAATTCAAAATGGAATTTAGCACGCTTCTATCCCAAAACATCTTTACAGCATGTTAAATTTCCAACACATATAATCTAGAATATGTAAACTTAACATATTATGCATTATGTTTTGAAGTGTTTGCAAAGCTCTACATCAGGAATCTGCATGTTTTCTATTCATTATGCAAATTGCATTAATTTCTTCAGTAATTATTATTATTATGTCGTCATCGTGTTGTGTGATGTTTCACAGTGTTCCCTTATTTGGTTCAATATAATGTAATCCAAGTTAGAATAATTTGGTCTTACTGTTTTGACGATAAAGATAGCACCAAAGAAGGATCTTTTGTGTGCTATCTATTCGGGGCTTAGGCCCGTTTGCCTAGCCCATCGCTCAACCAACGACCTGATAATTCACCGTCATAAGAAGAACCCTTGTCGTTACATTTGGTGACAGAGGTGATGGCGGTGAAATGCGTTGTGTCTTTACATTATTAAATGGAATTTTTTATCGAGAATAATATGGATTCACTGAGAGTTGCTGATTCACAGCTTTAATTTGATTTTCAAAGCAGAAACATTTTGCGATGGATTTGGGTTTAAATTGCCGCTTATTTCGCTTGGTTATTGTTGTTTAGAAGAAGACATTCCAATTACGGAAAAGGCATCCGTTTTCCAGATATATTGCAAGATACAGTCGAGACTTTGGGAGCTGGCCGGAGAGAGGTTGCAGCTGAGAAGAGCTATAGAGAGCCTTCGTATGTAATAGGACTTTTTAAAACTTTCTTTTTGAAGATGTCGTCACGAGATTGGGCAAATAAAGTGATGTTGTAGGCACTACCTTCGCTTGCCAGTTTATGCCTCCAGGCCGTAATGACACTTCAAACACTTTTATTTATGACGTAGTGGAACTCAGTGACTTTTCAAGGTTTTATCGTGTATTTTGAAAGGGAGGGGATGGTGTAACGTTTTAGGACTTGTATTCTTCAGTAATTATTATTATTATGTGAAAGGCATTGAGTCATGGTAAATAGGCTTTCTCTATAGGGGGTCATTTGGTTTCGGCGTGATCGCTGCTGTTTCATGTGATATTGGCATCAGTTGTTGACAACTTGCTATTGATGGAAACTGTTATGTTAATCAGTATGAGGTGAGTTCATGTGACCAGTTCAAGGTCAACCAATAGCATCGCAGTCATGGAAATCATGACTCCGCGGATTTGGCACTTAGGGTATACCCAGTCTATTTATCTTGACTCAATGCATTCTTTCTTTGATTACATTCTTTGATTATGTTGCGTGTTAATGTCACAAGTTTGTTTGTCGCGCTGTTGTGTTAGAAACTCCCTTTCCGGGAAATGTGCGTCACTGTCATCGTGTTGTGTGATGTTTCACAGTGTTCCTTTGTTGTGCTTTAATATAATGTAATCCAACTTAGAATAATTTAGTCTTACTGTTTTGACGATAAAGATAATACCAAAGAAGGAGTACCTTTTGTGTGCTATCTATTTGGAGCTTAGGCCCGTTGGCCTAGCCCATTGGTTCGCTTACAAAGACACCGTCTTAAGAAGAACCCATATCGTTACACATCGAAGTCTCTGACAACACACTTAAAAATGAAATATTTCTTTATCTCTTAGCTTAGTTTCTTTAATCCAACATCCATTCGTTTCTATTCAACCAATACACCTAGCTGAGAGTGAAGGAACTTTGCCTATCGCTTACTCCACTTCCAATACCCTTTTCTAATGATATAATGCAGTGAATGTTGGTAACTACGCATCAATCACAATCTAAGGAATTTCTACTGACAGCAGAACATTCAAGTCTGAAAGTTTAGAAAGTTCATTAAAAATAGCAAATGACTGAGGATTTAGGCTAAAAACGAGTCTTAAAAATGCGTTTAATCAAACCATTCTTCTCTTTTTCTGTAAAAATCTCTAGTATACTTTAAATACGTTTGCTTGTATAAAATCTGGGAAACGAAAAGCGAGAAATCCAGTAAGCAGGTATAAAGAATCATCTACAAATTACGATATGTTACAACAATATAAATATATCTATCATAAAACTCATATTAAAACTTTTAAAATGGCCTATTACAAAGAATTTTTACATACTCATCACACCATCAAGTTTTTTATACAAATCATAGGCACATTATAAATAATTTTTGATGAAATAATCAAACAAAGTATAAATAAGCAACCCAGTGTACAGTCTAATTGCAATGCCAGATTTCTTTTAACTTTGTTAATTGAATCAATTCTCTCTTCATAAAGCAAAAACATGCTTCTACAAGCTCAGATTACAAGAATAAGAATATATACAATTTTGTGATTCCCACAGCATCGATTGAAACAAAAGAGTGAAAACTACAATGGCTACAGTCTTTTGCCCTTTCGAAAAGTAAATGCTTTTTTTATCGACGTCCTCCCTATTTCTTGTGCCGGAAGAGCATTAATAAAAATATATACTGGCGGTAAAACTTCTTTTTCTTAAAGAGGCCAGATATTGATCGCTCTGTAAATAAAGTGTCTGCT
The DNA here is from genome assembly GCF_013076305.1 of Rhopilema esculentum. Next base: position 4,472,508 of record NW_027019317.1, read on the forward strand.
TCTATTATACAGTTACCCTGTATTTAAGCTGCTCGGGCGTTGCATTTTAAGCCTAGAGGACATTTCCGGGTGGAGTCTTTGCCTAAAGATAAATTGATGAGGTCCTAGGAATATTTGTATACCTCCTTTTATTAACAATTCATTCTCTTGGAAACCTTGCTAATAAAAAGCAGGGTCTTACTGCCCTCTATACATGCTGCCAGGATAAAAAAGTACGCTACACCCAAGTTAAACTCGCATCCAACTGTGAATGCATAAAAGATCTTGAAAGATTAATGGAAAAGAGTTATTCCCATAGACATTTATAATTAACCATCAGCAAAAGCATAATAGTGTTTTCAACATTAAAGTTTGAGTTGAGTGAATGATCCTAATTCTTTACCATCATCCATTGTTTGATAAAAGCGAGCCTGGCAAAAGTTGTGGAAGGTGGGGCAAGTCCCCACTGAGGGAGTGTATTTTGCTTAGCTCCATTTTATCAGGGTCATTAGAATAAGTCACATTATCAAGGAGGGTAGTCTTACATAGACCCAGATGGAATAGCTGCAAAAACTAAAGCGCAAAGTATTTGAGGGCCTTTAGACTCTCTTATGCTCTTTCAAAATTAAAACAGAGAGCCGTGATAATCTACTGTGACATGCTGAGTGGACTAAAAGGGACAGAAGTTGTAGAAATACATGTAAATTTTGTTGCCGTATTCGAGATGCTGTTATACTTATAGCAAACTGTACATTCCTGAACCGAAAAGCAATTACATAGCTCTTGCTGTCAGCGCTCTTCAGACCTCTTTGCACATTAACTCAAACCTAATCAGCCTGCCTTGAATCTCCAGTACAATGAATCTTTCATCTTCAGTCATTGCTATCGAACTTATCTTTACATCAGGTGTGTATTCTGTAATCAGCTTGCCGCTCTCTGCATTCCATAGACGCAAAGAACGATCACGTGAGTTAAAAGCACCAGCAACTGTTAAAATCATTTTATTCTTCCTTGAAAGCAATATAAACTGAAGTGCTCCAGTGTGTGCTTTAGCCAAACGCTTCAGCTTCAGACTGTCAATATCGTAAAGCAGTAAGTCACCATTCCATGTTCCTATAATGATTTTGTTTGATTGCGGTTCTAAGGCAAAGACAGTGACTGGTGCATCACAGGGCAATGTTTCTGGGGTTGAAGAGCCGCTCTTCCATACGACTAGACAATACTCCGACTTGTTAGGATCAAATACAAGATCAACCAAAACAGATCCGTCATTTGAAACAATTGTATCTGAAGAGGCCAAAAAGAAATTAAAAATCAAAACAGAATTACCAACACTTTTATAAACTCTCGAACACAAAAGGCGACATCAACGAAAACTAGAGTACAGTGTTTTAGCGGGAAATATTCCAAATTTTCATCGCTATGTAAAAACAAGCAATGCCCACGAGGCATCTTTTTCACCGGAAAACATATAGCCATAAAATTTGATGCGTAGCAGAAGTCTTTAGCTCTAGCAGCAACAGGTTTTTACTGTTTTAAAACTGTTTTCCACTGGTAGACACAGTGTTGTCCTGAAGTAAGATGTTCATGTAAATAGGTGCAGAAACCTTTGCAGGAGTACCTAAATTGCTATCGAACATTATTACTTTCAATATGATTTTTGGAACTTTAAAAAAGAGAAGTCAAGAAATATTAATGTTAAATACTCACCATTAAACTCAGTAGAAAGGATACCATAATCAAGGGAGGCAGTATTTTTAACTGTCTCTGAATTCCAGATCTCTACACTTTGTTGGAAGCCCTTTCCCTCTCCAGGTTTCGGTTTCCATTTACAAACAATAAACCTCTTCATGTTTTTGCTACTGAATACCCTGAAAAAGAGAATCGCGCTTAGATAAACATTAATAAAAGATGATCGACAAACTTAAAAGACTGTGAAACAAAAACATCTCATTTAACAGCAGCAAGTAACAAATTACAAGAAATAATAAGTGAGAAATGGATAAAGTGACAGATCAGATAGGAGTAATATTTTACCTAGCAATCACTTCTGTTTCTCCGACTGAAACTGATTTTACCAACTTCAGACTTGGCAGCGAAAACACTTTCATGCTTCTTCTTCCTTTCTCAACAAGCACAACAATATCGTTGGATATTGAAGCAAGTCTTTCTGAGCCCTTGTCATCAACATCAACCGCTATGGACTTTACGAATTCACCACTGTTGGCATTGTACAACGTTAAAACACTAGATGACAGGACAACAACATAGTAAGTATCACATTTACATATAACAGCTTCAGGATTCTGGAGACCAGATACCCTTACTTTTACGTCTGTTTTTAGATTCCAAACGATGGCAGAAAAAACCGAATCAATGATTCTTCTTGCAAAGTAAACCAGAATTTTGTCATGGCAAGTAGCGATTTGCAAATCCTCGAGACTTGAACCACTTTCAACAACAAGGGAATGAACGGCCGAGCTCAAGTTACTGTATCGCAGTTTAAGGAACTTCTTCCCTACAGGGAAACTATTAACATGTTCCCATCCAACATTTCTGGAAATCCTACGTTCTTTTGTATCGTTTTGAACTCCGTAACTCTGACTTGTATCCATTTGTACGGGGATACTTTTCTCATGTTGCTGCTGCTGCTGCTGCTGTGCATGTACTTGTTGTTGTTGTTCATTTTGTTGTTGTTTTTCATGTTGTTGCTGTTTTTGCTTTTGTTCGTGCTTTTCCTGCTGTTTTTCTTGATGTTGCTTTGCCCTGTTTTCGTCGGTATTAACATTCTCTTGCTTATCACCATCTTTGTCATTACTATCAAACTTGGTTACTTCCGTTTTCCAATGCATCGCAGAAGATGTTTCGTTGGCACTCAGATATTGCTCAGCTTCCTCGTTACGCTCTTCAGCTTTCCCTTCACCTACAGCATTACCAACCCAACAAACAGTGTGAGCTGCACTCTGACTGCTTATTTTGCGGGCATCTGTATTCTTATCGAGGCTTCTCTCTAGATCCCATACACGTATAATCTTGTCTAAGGATGCAGTAACTATGCATCTAAATCCAGTGCCACAAACCGAAGTGATTGAGCTTGGATAACTAAGAGGCATTTTTACAGAGCTTCCGTCAACCACTGAATGTATTTTGATAAAACCCATAAACTCACAAGCAGTTTCAATAAAATTCGTATTGCACAACAATATAACCTCGTTTCTGTCCGGCGTGATACACGAGCACCTTACAAACTCATTCTCCGATGCTAGGGTCGTTTTCATTTTCATCGTTCGTATATCCCATAATTCAAGAGACATCTTTTGCCAATTAGAAGCAACAGACGGTCTTGCAGATGGCCTACGACTGGTATTTAGGCCATCTTCTAAAACAGCGCTGGTGACGAGTATTTGGTTACAGCTCACAATTTCTAATGACATGATATCATGATCTACTTTTATTCTGAATAAGTCGTGCTTCAGTTCTGGGCTTATATCAAACAATTCTAAAAGCATGGAAAATTGTTCTTCTTTAATCAAATCCTTATGAACGACAAGACATTTTTCATTCCAAGAGCTGAGCATAATTTTTGTAGGTTTCTCTGAACAGTCTTGTAATTTTGTGGTATATTCTTTTAGGATTTCCCCGTTCTCTAAATTGATAATAGTCAAAGTCTCTGAGTAAAATGCAGCAAGGGCTTCCTGACCATTAAAAAGGCAAGTTGAAATCGGGCTTGTTTCGTCGTGGCCTTTTATATCTAAGAGCGTTTGTCCAGTGGAAAGAAGCCAGGCCTTGATGATACCGAACCGGGATATTATGAGTATTTCTCCTTTAGCGGTTAGGCATGAATACGTCACACCTCCATCTGGAAAGCAGATCAACAATGTTACAGTGAGACTTCTTTTTTAAAATCCAATTTACTATTTGCATTCATTTTATGACTTTAATAAAAAGGTTGTAGGCTTACAAAATTACGCATTATTAAGGAACTGCACGAAATTATATCTACAGGTTGATATGGTGAAAAGCCTTTGATCGACAGATATCCAGAGATGGATCCTAATTGTATCAGCCACGGCAAGTGCGAAACAACACATTAATAGCGATTTCATATGGATATTATGACAGTTACACAGATTTTTTTAAATGTAAAACCAGGAGAAATACGCAATAAGCCCAACCGGCTCTTCTTAAAACTTGATCTTGATTGGCTGCTACCAATCTGTTTTCCAAATCACATTGTCTTGGCACAATAAGTGAGATTATTCTAAAATAAGACACTTGAGATCGAGCCTTGGTCCTTATTTATTTAAAATCTCTTGGACATTTTTTATTTATCCTTATAGCAATTTTAGGCACATTGTACAAAGCGGTACCACAAGGAACATGCAATCGCATAACTACTCTGTGGCTATTACCACATAATTACGATTTATTCTAAGTCTGTCTCAAAAGATGCAAAACGCTACAGTTTGAGGATTCAATTTATGTGATGAAGCAAAATATTGGAACTTTCCCTACATTTTAAAATTACTACAATACCTAGGTACATTTCAAAGATCGAAAAGTTGATCTTATTATAATCCTTGAGGCCAGGTCATTGACCACGCTAGAAACAAACTTGCGGGCCATTTTACATCACTTATGCTACTGAAAGTGAGCTTCAGTCACATAGAATATGTTAAAGTAAAATAACAACACTTTGCTTTGCATGGCAGCACTCACCGGGGAAGGGAAGATTTCTGAAAACACGTCCAGCTGCGACATCCCAAACCAGAAGCTCGTTTGATTCACCTATGCTGGCAAGGGTTTTTCCATCTCTACTTAAGCGCAATCCAACATGAAGCTCAGATGAACCAGAGAGGGACTGCAGCAAAGGTCCTCCGGGAGATGTAAGGCATGCCTGACAAAACAGGAACGGTTAAAACAAGACATTTTTCACTAAAATCAATAGCTCAAGAAAATTAAACATTGTTCAATCTATAAAATGTATCAGTATTGAAGAGGTTTACTTACCATATTTGGAACAAGAGCTGGGAGTGAAGGCTCTCTTGCTTGTTTCTCTAACAGTTCCAAGAACTCCGATCTATTGATAGTTTCTTTGGGCATTCGCGAAATGAGTTGAGAGGCAAGTTGGCCAGGCCATAGGCTAAGAGCATTCATTGACAATTTTAAAGTCTCGTGAACGGTTGTAAGATCTTTATCATCAGGCCAAGTACTAATTGCAAGGTCAAAGCCATCTAATACATCGCTTAGGCCACGAGCTCGTAAATGAGTCAAAAGAAACTCGTAATTACAAAGGCATTCCTTCTTAAGCAAATCAAGCTCTCCAGCTCTAACAAGATGAAAGGGCAGCTCACTTAACTTACGAAAATTGAAGGACACGGAGCCGAGGCGGCAATAGTCTTCGGGGGAAAATATCAATGTCTGAGCTGCCACAAGTCGATCCATAAATTCTGTATCGCCATCTTTATTTTCAAAGGGCTTTTGGTTGCCGTTGGCCCAGCGTCCTAAGAAATATTCGCTGATTGCCTTGTGTATACGACGCTAGAAAAGATGAAATTTCAAAAATAAATGACAAGAGCAAAAGTACTTTCACAGTTGATTAAACACCTGCAGATTAATGTATCTTATTTCATAGACCGTTTAATGTAGTAGAAAGATACCAATTCAGACAGATTACTTTACAGCGTAAATAATTTGTTTGAAAACCATTGGTAAAAGAATGATGTGTCCTACAAAGTTGATCATTCGAAGAATGCAGCAAAGATATAAATATTGCTGGTAGACAAAAGTCGCAGAATCATACTATTCTAAGCGAATACCTCGATATACAACAAATATGATAATATCTAAAAGTAATTTTTCATTGATTCTAGGCATCAAAACGAGGTGGATTTTGTTTATTTAGTACCTACCGTTTCTTCCTTATCTGACAGGTATCTTTCTACTGCAGCTTCTTTGAATTGCCGATGGTACCAAGTCACTACCCGTGATTCATCAGCTCCCCGGTCAACCAGATACGATGAGAGATCGTGCTTCATTCGCAACCACAGAAGTGGGGGTATGCGACGCACGGGCGGGACCTAAAAGAACCGAGTGATGTAAAAACGGCTACTTTCTTGCCACAATAAAAAAAACAATAAAAATTAACGTTTATCAATGAATGCAAAAAACGTGGATATACCGGCAACTGAATTCCAAATACATAGCAATATTATAAGATATTAGAATATTATAAGAATAATGTTCAGCCTCAGCTCGCATATTTGTGTGTCATTTCGGTCGTAGACTGACACATCTCGTTTTTTCAAAAAAGTTGATTTTTAATCAAGAGCAGCGATATTCCCTTAAAGCCATATCAGATTTGAAAAACTAAGAACCATTTAAGAATATATTCAGAATATATTCAGGCTCAAAACGAAAAATTCTTAAGAATATGAAGGCTGGAATAAACTTAAAGTATTCCTGTAAAAAAGAATGTAACTAACGTAAATTAGAGGCAATCAAAGCCTAAACAATTTCCTTAAAGGTGTCCATACCTTCCAGCTTATTCAGTTTAACAAAATAATTGGATGAATATCAAAAAGTCCTAGTTTTTGAAAAGGGAAACGAGGAATTCCTTTAACCCCTTAAAGATGTGTGCCTTACAACAGTAGTTTCCAGATACTTAATCTGAAACTGCGTATATTTTTTGTATCAAGATAGCTGAACAGAAAATAACTTTTGGAAGGGATAGACATTAAGAGAAAGGATGTTCTGAGTAGAACAAATCAATTCTTACCCAATACTGATAAACGTCTTCCAAAACTTCATCGTCACACGAAAGGATATCCTCAAGTTCGGACTCCGTCAAACCGCTTTTTGCAGCAGTTATATATGCTAGTGTCCTCTTTGCAAATAAGTCACCATGCTGTCTTTCAGTTCTCTCAAATAGTGCTTTAATTGCCCCTATATTAGAGAAATACAAATGCATAGATAAGTCACCACACGTAATGTTAAAAATTCAACCAAATCAATAGTAAATAAAGACAACACAGAATTCGAAAATAATTAAATAATTGAGCTTTAGCAATAATGTTTCCAAACGTAGCAAAGCAGATAAAATGATTAAAATCTTTGGAAACAAATAGAAATATTGGCAAATTTGGAACCACATTTAAAAAACTCAAAATAAGCTATTTCTCAAGTTTATTGACTTAGAATGCAAAAGCAGAAGTCTTATATAATGATTATTAGTCTTTTAAGTAGCCATTGGATACTGTTGTCCTGGATCATTCTTCAACTTGATTGCCAATAAAATGACATATAGATACGCTTACCTCTAACGGTAGTTTCGAGTCTGACTTCGTCAACTGGTGTATACGATTTCCACCTTAGTGCCTCCTCAAACGAAACCTTGAGGAAAATCGGTAGCGAGCATTTCTCGAACGAGTGAAGCAAAGTTTTTTTCTGGTCCTCTGTAAGAGTCTTTTTGTTGGCTCCCAACCAGTCGTCGATGATCTGTACTGCGTCATCAATGGGCAAAAGAGGTATGGAAAGGAAGCATTGCTCGGTTATAAGCGCCTGTAGGTAGAAGGAAACATATTATAAAACTGGGATGGCTCTTTTAAAGGGTAGGCGAGGGGGCTACAGTAATCGGTACTAGATGAATGGGAACGAATCCGAAAGTGCAGTAGGAGTAGTCTAGCTCACGAAGAAAATATTTTCAGCACACGTGACTTTTAAATAATATTTTCAATCATACTTTTCATCCAAAAGAAGCATCATAAAGACAATTATTGTGAAAAAATAAAACAAAATTTGTTTTTTGGCAGCATCCATCTGATTCTACTGCCTACATGCATATATCACTTTTAGATTACGCTGTAGTAGGTAATTAGCTAAAAACACGATAGATAAATCACCTTCAAATTTTTCAGGCAGTCATATTTATCCTGAGATATGGTTGATACAACCATTTTGGCCCATGGTGGCAGTTTCATCGGTAACCATGACAACTGAAAAGCACCGTCTTCAGGAGAGAGCTGGTCCAGAGAGTCAAGGATAATGACAAGCGGTGTCTCAGCTGTGAAATGTGATTCACTGAGTTTCAACAAATTTACGAATTCATCTTTTGCTTCTTTCACAATCTGCAAAGAATTGGCAAAATGCAGGGAACTTATGAAGAGGAAATCAAGCTTAGACAGTGCACAGGCAATACAGGTAACAAAAACTTTAAAAAATTCCAATGGTGCTGAAACTCTTTCTTTCACATTATGTGAATCACGTATCCCTATGAAATTTGGCTTTGAAAAAAGAAAACATTTCACAACAAACTTAGAGCTTTTTCGTCTGACACTCCTCAGAGTATAACACTTCAAAATATGGATCCAAAAGAACACGATAGAAAGTGTATACCCAGTTGTGGATCGAAATAGGCCAATCAGAAAAATGCTAGCACATGGCCGGCGTAGTTGTCCTGCCAGTGCCGTGTGCATATAGAGAAAATTACTACTGGAGTCCAAGAGAGAAAACGAACTCCTCCTGTCAACACAATGGCGGCTTTATGGTACTGTAGCATTATGAATTGCAATACCTGTCAAAATTCCTTTGAACACCCATTTTTTATTTTCATTTTCACAGTTCAGGGTAAGCTAGACAATGGGTTATATTCTGGTTTAGACTGTAACAAACACTTTCATACCATGACACAAGATACACTGCTTCTTCGTTTGGCCTTGTTTTTTCTCTCGGGTCATCACTTATACCAATATAGATTTATGGCTGTCAAATGAATTCAGAAAAGCCAACTATTACCTTAACTTTGTTCTCATTATATTCTCGATCAAGCAGAAATGAAATCTGCTGGCACAAGCTCATCAAAAGTCTTCGGAGCAATGATGAATCAGGAGTTATACCCAAGAACCTTGTCACAACAGCAGATCCACTATTGAACCATTCCTGGCAACACTTTAATACCATTGATAAGACAGAAGTCTTACCGCTACCTGATTCACCGTAAACAACGAGTGGATACGATTCTGACCCTAGAATTGATTTCGATGAAAATAACTTAGGCCACAGATAATGACATTGGATATTGCTTATATACAGCTTATAGCTTTTAAATAGCTTATCAACAAAAAGGAAGTCGGAAATATAAACATTTGCACAAGTAATGCTTTTTTTCCGTGAGATTCTATCAGGACTACACTGAACACAACATCACAATAAAAAGTCAAAAAGAAAATTTCAGTCTCGAAAAATTACAGTATCTAAAAAAGCACAGCATTTACAATGTATACCTCCAAAATCGAAAAGACACAAAATTTGGGCCTAAATTTGGTCTGCAGAAGATGACGGAGAAACATTCACATACCATTAAGATACTCGTGTATTTTCTCCAGCTGTTGTTGTCGACCATGAAAGAATATACATCTTGATTTGGCAAATGAAATATGCTGCAAAACCTCTTCATAAATGGCTAGATTAGCTTCATTCCTCGATCTTTCATTAATTTTTTCTTCTATTGCCTTTTTCATCGTCTCTGAAACATCTTTACACAGTGAAGCTATATACTTGGAATGTTCTTCGTCCTCAAGACTTACTCCTAAAGGGGATAAAAAACAAACACTTTAACATAAAGTAACGATTACAGACTTACTGATAATTAATAAATATTAATATTGATAAGCAATAAATACTAATAAATATTCTTTTAGCTTTTCTTAAAAAAACAAAGCGAAAAAGCAAAGGAATTTTATAGTGATATGATAAATCACCTTTTTTCTTGCTATTACCCATAATCTGGGAGAAAAGCTAACTTTTCGACTGATATAATGAAATATTTATGGAAACCAGGTCTCTTGAAAATCTTTAGGTTACTTTTTTGGGTATAAAACAGCTCGAGAACAGGGTAAGGCTTGATTTTTTCAAATAATATAATGAAGTAGTTTAATATGATATGCAAAATTCAAGAACGGACCATGAAACATAGAATCAAAAGACAATACAAACATTTCATGTAAAAAATGCAATTATCCGGGCCATAAAAAGCCAACAGACATTCATCAAATAATATTTCTTCCCAATACGTATCTTGCCTTTTGGGTTCCATTTTATATTGTACTGTATTACATTGTCCTCCTTCATTTCATTAAGCATTCGATTTTGAATGTTTGCCAGATACACTTGTGGCTTGTCCTTTTCGTCGTCCGGTTTGTCTAGGTACTTTTCAACCTTTTCATCAGTGGCATCAGAAAGGCCATCTATGTTTCTCTTGAACCAGAAAATACCGCAGGATTTGTCGTTTGATTGAAATACCCCCTTCTCTGTCTCAGCTTCAGTTACTATAAAAATTACATCAATGTATATACAAAATCCTTCACATATAATATCTTAAAGATGGGCTACGATAGTGCGTTCTGATTAAAAAGTCAGAAAATCAACTGCATTGATTATCAAAGATAAAAGCCATTTATCGGTAAATGTTTGGGGTTAACACTTAATGCCTGTTATGGTTTCGTAAACATTGTAATTATCGATGGGTCAAGAAAGTTTTATATTAAAAGATTTCTTCTGCTCTTTTATTACACGAGCATCACGCTGAGAACAACTAATAGCAGCAAACTCTACATCGATTGATTTTGTCTACTGTTTGAATACAACTTCCTTTTGAGGATGCCAATCGATTGTTTATCTTGATCCCATTCTTTGATTTCATTTTTTTTCATATGCTCGAAATTTATCAATATCTAGGAATAGAATTCTTAAGCGCAAAAACTTCTTTTTCATCTAAGCCTCGTTAAAATACTGTATTTTGGAATGTCTTACCAGAAGCAAAGTACTTCCGCCTTTCCTTTCCAAGAAGAACCTTCTCGGCAGCGTTTCTCAGAATTTTAGCCATTTTAGTCATGACATCATACCATTCTTTAACAGCCCTTTTGCGAACTGTTTCATTTGTATAATTGACAAAGTCTGGGATGTGCGATGAAATTGGTTGGAGAACGTAAACTGGAGGTTGATGATTTTCATCTCTTAGGTACCATGACAGAAGAAGCTGGAAATCGTTGTCATCAGATATTTGACTTGCAATGGCCCTGAATTCTTTTTTCGAAATTTTGGAAGGGATAGGGCAAAAACCATACTTCTCACTCAGCAAACTCTGAAATAGATATTAAAAAATTCACCAAATAATAATGTTATTGATCAAGACAGGCAGAAAATTAAGGATCAAGGAACACATCAAAAAGCAAAGAAATGACTATGCATCCTCATTCAATAATTTAAAACAACATTAAACAAGAAATAGACTCTAGAACGGATATTTGTTATTGCCATAGATATCAAAAAATCTGACAAATGCTCTCTATCTATGGCAATCTGATTGCAAATATATAACTGCCATTAAATTTTGAGCCCGCTTTTTATGCAGAGTATATGTGTTAATCAGATAATATACCTTTAGGCAAAGTGCATGGGAACAAAAACTAATCTGAAAATTATAAATCATGTTTAAACAGAAGTTTCAGAGCTTAGAAAAGGCATCAAATGAGCAATTTACAAACCAGAAATGACGGGCCAGTAGATAAGTTCTGACATTTTTCTATCTCCCTGATGCATAATTCCAGTGTCTGGTGGTCATCCAAGGCCTCTGCTCGGATTCCCCATCTCATATCAACAACTTGAAATTCATATCCAAGTTCTTGACAAAATTTCTTGATCTTTGGATAAGCCTCTTGCATGAGGGCATTTCTCTCTACAATTGTATCTAAAAGCAGTAGAAAAGCAATTTTAAGAAATGCTATACTATGCATAAGTGTTTTACAAAAGCACCTTTTATGCTTTGAAGCAAGAATGGGAAAGTGCTTCAGGGTGTTGAAGTCCTCTTGCAGTGCCGTGAAAAAAAACTTGATCATGGCAAATGAGACATTACCAGTTTCAGCTTGCTCTTTGACACTCTATCCTTAACTGTTGAGAAATATGTTAGTCAATCGATGAGAAATATAGCTTACAAAAAAACGTGAATGTCCCTTAAAAGCATCACTGTGAACTTCACCAACAAAGAAAAAAATCGGACTACAATCTTGGCTAAAAGGTTAGTGGACTGGAGAAAAAAAACAATTTAGATTGTAACTTTACCCCAATAATGTTATCAAAACCCCCACCCTTATAGCAATGTTGGTTTTTTGGAAAATACCCAAGTAACAGCAGTCGAAATGAGTAAAATAAGCATATCAACATTGAATGTTGGGGGTGGGGCTGGGGAGTGTATTTTTCAAAAAGGCTACAATTAGCCAACCAGTCCAATTATCTGGCAATTTGGCCAGGAACGTAGTTCAAATCTAGTTAATTATTCTTAGTGGAGTCAATTTTTATCTTTCCTTTATATTTTTATCTTTACGTATAAAATTCCAACGTATAAAAATAAGCCTTTACATTTAAAATAACAAATTTACCTGTGAAGGTCGAGCTGACAAAGACTCGAACAATTTTCGCTTTGAATGCAGAATGACTTTCCAAACTGCCTTGTAAAACTTGCAGGACAACTTTACTTGTCTCTGGATTTAACTTAAAAGCATCTGATTTGCCCTTTGTCTTGCCTTCGTGTGTGTTGACATCTCTGTGATCAAATTTGTTTTGATTTTGGCGACTAATTGTGTGGACAGCAACAAATCTTAATTACAAAGTGACAAATCATTACAGATTAACAGAACCTCTATTTTGGACCACCTTCAAAATGTACTGTTAACCAGGGCCAGAGAATGATCCAAGATTAATAAGGGTGGCAAATATTCTCAAGATACTTGAAAAATACAGCTCATAGCTGAATAAAATCACAAATACTTGACTTGGGATGTATTTTTAAGCCAGTACAAAAAAGAATGCTTACTAGGATTCATACAGAGTCTTAAGCATTCACATCAGACTTACTCCATGAGCCTCTGTTTTGCTACTGCCTCACTTGAAGAACGCTACAACAGAGGTAGCGTCCGTCAAGTGAGGCAGTAGCAAAACAGACGCTCATGGAGTAAGTCTGCATTAACATCATATTACTCAGTAATAGAAGCTAAGCAAAATTTCTCCAGGTTGCTCAAACAGAGTGAACAACAATTAAACAAAATTCAGTTGACCTTAAAAAATATTTTGTCTGATAATCTTTGAAGACCACTACAAAAGTTTCAAAAACATTTCCTTACCAAACTAGTGAATTTGCATTTACTAAATGAGGTTTTAGTAAAGAAAAACTGATTATAAGTTGCACCTTACCTTTGATTTTCATTCAACCCATTGCTACTGACTTTCTTTGCTGACTTCTTTTTTGAGATCAATACACCCATCACTCTTTAATACACTTACACATATCCATCTTGCATGCGCTTAATAAAGCTTATTGTTCCAAATAAATATGTATGGAAGAAATCATACCAGGCACCAAACCTTCATTCAGCTGGCAATTTAGAACATTAGAATTTCTCATGGTAAACAAACTCTGAAGCCTCTATGCCAACAATCACAACTTCCTTTTATTTCAACCAAGTTGTTCATGCTAGACAGGAAATATTGCCAAAAATTAGATAACTTTAAGACCTCAATCGATGAGATGTTTCTAGGCATTAATTTTTTATCAATGGATTGACTTAATATAATCAGCCACCCACTTGAGATATTTCAAGATTTTGATAGATAAATGAAAAAATTGAAAATGCAGCAGCAGGTACAAGTCATTGTGAAGATAAAAATGACCTGCTTTCTATTCAAAAGTTTAAAAAAGTTTCTGAACTTTACAACTTGGAAAAATACACACAGCATAATGGCTTTAATATAATCAGAGTCATGTCAATAAAATTTTACAAAAACATCAATTTGACATTGCAAGAACAATAAATGATTATGAGGAGATGTTAGTGTTAATCTATGTTTGGGGCCCATTTCGAAAATTCACATTTAACAATATCAGGAAATCAACTGAAACATAAAAAAAATATTGTTGGCCTTTTATGTTATTTTTACATAAAAAGGTACAATAATGAATGGCAGCACATGGAAATGTATGAAACAGCCAAATTCTTAGGGATGAAAAACTTTTTATCAATGGCAAGTGCTGCAAAAAATCAGGGTCAAATGATAATGACATGGTAAAATGAGGATCAAAGTTTCATCCTGCCGAGAAAAAAGTGGACAGAGATACGAGCGCTACCAGAATTTTTGTTTTTCAAGACAACTCCCCCAAAAATCTCTAAAAAAATCCTAAGGTAGAATCATAAAGATAGTGATACACCTCAATTGAAACTCCTCTCGTTCGCTGATAGAGTAGTCTTGCGAAAGCCCCTCTACAATTTCGAGTTTCCAGAGATCATCAACACGTTTCTGTCAAGAAGATAACTACATAAGGAAGACAAGACTATACTTTCCAAACGCGGTGTTAATAATTTTTGTTAGACCAATAAACATATACTTATGCTTCTAATTGAAATTAAGGGACCAAGAAAAAGAGTGTGATAATAATCCATACCTAATCTAGATAAAAGACAATGTTATCAGCAACTGCATACGAAAATTTATCTGACACGTCTTGAAGAACATTTAGATTCTTGTCTGATAGAACAGGGCGATCTGAAGGAGACTTTCTGTTCCGCCATATCTGCTCGTGTAGTTGTCAACTACGCTCCACCCCAGCGACATATACGTTATTCGTTACCATGACGAGCCTGCAAGAAGGGAATAATTAGTATGACTTGATTGGCAACTTGTTCCTTTCACGATTCTTCCAGGGGTGTAGTGTTCGGGGGGCTCAAGAGGGCTGATCCCCCTTGTTTATGTCAAAAAGGAGCAAATTTCTACTTTTGCTATTGTTTTAGCAAAACATTTTATAAGAGCTTTGTTATTTTGATAGCGAGACACTCAAGATCTCTGTACATTTTTTGCATCACATTAAAGATCCCAAAGGTTTACTCTGCATATTTCAAGTACTACACCTCATAGAAGGTTCACACCATTAGCCTAAAGCATCATTGTAGAACCTTTTTAAAAAAATTTTAATTAAGAACATTGAACATTCATCAAGTTAAATTGCAAGGCTCTTTTATTGCGACTTGATTCTTGTTTTAGTTATATCACTGCTGAAGACCAACTTTATTGTGTTTCTTCACAGGGCCGGCGAAACCGGGAGGCTTTTCTGCAGAGCTAAAAAAATATTTTAGGCAAAAGTGAAAATAAATATAGTATATGATTCTCCACGTAACTTTGCCTAGTATTCTCTTAGATGTGTCCTTAGTTTTACCTTGGTTGCTATGTCTTTACCATAGAAGACATACATAAAATTGAAAATGGGAATTAGATCGAAGAAACCGGTCATTGTCCAAGTTTCACAACGAGTAACAGCTTGGCTTAGCAAATAGATCGAGAAACCTAGTCCAGAATAACTTAGTGCCAGCACAAATTGACGGAGTTTCGTTTTTTCCATTGCCTAAACTTGGCACACAAGGTCTATTTTTTAACGAATGTTAAATTTCTCAGAAATATTACAAAAAGATAGAAATCAGCTGTTGAAGGAAAGGAAACAGCTGGAAAGAATTTTTCTGAGGATTTGAGAAATAAAGTAAGGGCAGATTTGTTCTTAAAAAGTATCATCAAGAAAACTTCAGATTTTGATCGTTTGGATAATCCATTCCTATTAAGAAAGAGAAAATATCGACGCAATTATGAATTCTATTTAAACTCATTTTGTCAATCCCAGTTTGAAGGTTTTTCAAAGTTTTGTTAAAACACTTAATTTCCGTAAAAGTTAAGATCAGATTTTACAAAGTTATATCTTAACGGTACAAAATTGCTTAACTTTTTACTTTTAGTTGATAGTTCTTCTGTTGATATTTTTCAACGTTAATGTTTTTATCAATCCGTGTTTCATTTATTTTTCTCCCCCATCTTATTTCGGGTACTTTTAAAATCTAAAAAAAGGTTTCATCACGAGCCATATGATAGTGGTTATTCTAAAACTTTGCAAAACTTTTCTGTTTCAAGTCAACATCACAATAGACACGACTATGTGACACCTATGAGACGAAATTTCTCTTGCCACCAACCATGGTGGCGGCCTTTTCTAAGCCCTTTCAAGACTTTGATATTTTGGCCCCTCCACTTTCAAATACGTTTCGCCGGCCCTGCTTCAATTTTACGAACGTCAATGAGCATTGAATCGCTTATAGGCTATATACAACAAGAATGTCTGAAACGATTTGCCTACTAAACCACTGCCTTCCTTTGTTTTTTTAGCTGTATTCAGTTGCATTGAAATTTTTGATACGTGGTGTTTTGCAAAATAGATTGAAGCAATGTTTCCTTACTCCTCCATTCACCCCAGCAGGGTAACCCCACCCATGAGAACAGTTAACCTAAAGGAAAAGGCCTTACATTATTTTCTCAAATACACTTTCAGGCACATAAGAAAGTTTATGCTTTATTCTGTTTTTAAGCTTGTATTTTCTAAGCTAGTTAAGAGGGTCGGCGACGGTCTACGACAGTCTGCGTCAGTCTGCGTTGGTCTCCCGATTTTATGGGAACACTTTCTTCCGATCGTTACTACTGCGCCGACTGTGAATCGTAAGGGATGTGAGTTCAACTTTCTCGACTCTTACGATCAAAGTAAATTTTAATGGGAACATAGCCGGCGCGCAGACGCTAAATATCTACAGTTCTGGTGAGATACTTAGAGTCCGCGCGCAGGCTATTGGAACACGGGTCGCCGACGTCGCCGATCAACTATTGTTAAGAAACAATCACTTGGATGTAATTAACCAGTCAAAGGAAAATGATTTGGCGCGTTTTTGCTTGCTGTTGTTTTGTTGACATGGAAACACTTCTTGTTTGATCGTTATGGAAGATGGAAGATGGGATCGGCGACACGTTCCTGACTTTTACGATTGGGAACCAGGCTTTAGAGTTTACTCAAGGATTGTCACGCATAGATTAGCGTCAACGTGAATGAAAAAGAGGCCATAAAAGTATAATCAACAAAAGACGTATCAATGTTGCTTTTATTAACGCAAACTTTTTTACATTTTCGTTACTCTCATCCTTATTTTCGTATAATAAGGTAACGTAATCTTGCAGCAAAATGTCTACAACAACATGTGCTGATGTTTTGAGAATGATCGATAGTGGTGTTTCATAGTCATGGAGATTTCAACTATTTTATAAGCTATCCAAAATTCTGCTTTTACTCCTGGTTAAGAGACATTGTTTCTCAAAAAGCTTGTTTTCACTATTTCAATATCATTCATGATACAGTGGATCCTTTTTAGGCAACATGTCTTCAATTTTCTCTTCAATTTTTCCAAAAATTAATTGCAATTGCGAATTGAGTCTGCCGGCGGCAGAAGGTAGAAAGGGGTCTAGCTTAGGGTTCCAAGATGATTTTCTTTTACATTTTTCATTATCGTTATTATTTGATCTTGATTTAATCTCTTAAGATTAATTTTTGCGTGAAACCAACAACATGGAAAACTAGTCTAACAAATTGATCACCAACTTCCCTGTTTCCCAGGGAGAGGGCTGAGCCCCCCAAATTTTCTCCAGGAGGGGCTCAAGCCCCGGAGCTTCCTACGTCTGCCCCTACGATTCAAACAGTAGTAAAATGCAAAGAAAGTACGCAAGTACTGGTGGTAAATCAAAGTTATCTGTGTGAGATGTTAGCAAATTAGCCCATGTTGCAGTTTATTGATTTTTTTGAGTAGTAAAAGAATAGACATCACCAGTTGTCACGTGTATAGACGTCAACCACGCAGAAGCTAGTGAGTTTGGATCCCCCTTCCCATTGGAAATTTTTTGGGAGAGCCCAGATTGTTGAAAGCTAAAAACGATACTTTTACAGGTAGAGGTTTTCTACAATACGCACCGGTTTTGATAAGTTCATGTTTGTATTGCTAAAATCGAACACGAAGCTCGACATACCTAAAAATGGAAAGCTACATACGCTTCTAGCACTAACTAGGAACTGATTTAATTTGGGATGCAATCAACGTATGTTTTTCTACTCGATACGATCCATATATAAGATTCTTGCTACATATAGAGTATTTGCATTTACCTCTACCTATGGATATTTTCAAATAAAATGGGCAGCAGTGGGAGAGACAGATAAATCAGTCCGACTTTAATTCTAAAAGTTTGATTAGATTTATTCTAAGCAAGGAAGTATTTAATAAGAGACGTCTACATTAGCTTTTTAACGTCAAATCACTACATGATGATCCAGCGCAACCAACTAACCAATTCTAAACTACAAATAAACAGTTTTTCCCTAAAATACAGCTAATGAAAAAAGAGCACTGACTGTAGAATCCATCATGTATCTGTATATGGCATGCTCATGAATTCAGATTTATTCATTACTTGAAGGGGCGCTAAGTGATGAAGCGGACGAGGCTCGTGTCCTCCACACATGCAGCGCCTTTTTTGAAGCCATTTGGACTCCCAAGACAGAGCACGATGAAGCAGAACGCTGTCTTGTGCATACATTTCCATTAGATTCATCAATCTCGCAGTTTGTTAAGGAGGAATGTCTTCTCAAATAGCCATGGCCTGGGCTGCTCTCAGATACGTTTTCTTTTGTTTCTGCTTCATCACTGAAATTCTCAATCTGCAGCAATGGCTTCAAGATAATGTTTAGTTCAGTTCCTTCTGCCTGTTCACTTCCGTCCATGGAAGACACTTCCATTCCTTTTGAATCTTTGCGAGGCTTTTTATCGGCCATTCAGCACTTTCAGATCTTAATGCTCCTCAAAACAGACCAAGGTAGACGAACCAAAACAATTTACTGACAGGAAATGAGCCTTTATTACTATTTATTGGCAGGTTGAGTTTCCAAAACGCTTATCTCCCTTTTACTAGCAAAATAGTTGCAAGCGATATTTCCTGCTGCCCAGGTAAAATAAGTACCAATTCAACACGGACGTGCTTTGAATCTCAAAATGCGATTTTGTCTTCTAAGCAAGAGCTAGATTGGTAACCTGCTAGTAGCGACGAGATGTAGCCGAATATAAGGCTAGGATACAGCTGGTGTTCACATTTCAGCTGTTACGCTGCGATGGCCTTTCATTAAATAATGAACATGCGTTTAGGTCCAGAGCAAATCTATCAATTCAATGCTTAATCTGGCGACCTAACTGTTTCCCAAAGATCATGCTTTCAAAAATGTTGTTGGATTTGAGACCTCAAAGCTCTTTTAACGATATAACTAAGTTGCAGTTGATAAGACCTAAGCACCTATCAAGAACTGAAAAAACTTTCGGAATCCCTTGAATTTATCACTTTTAGAACTTTTAAGGATAATTTTATTCATAGGTGCCAAGCTATTGCAGATATCTTACTTTGAAGAATCTGCTTACCATTAAGTAAAAAAAGGTTAAAAAAGACAGTTCTGATGCATTGATACCTATTTCAATGAACGGACAGAGGATGATGTGAGGGTACTGGATAGAAAGGCCAAGAAATTGCTGACAATCTATAAGGCAATCCATCGCCTGGGGGTATAAATCAATTGTACACAGTAGGAGCAAAGAAAGATGGTGCCAGCCTAGAAACTATGTTGATGACAATAGCAAGCAGGTGACGAACGCCGAAAAATATAGATATCCTCCACTGAGAGAAGGACACAAAAATACAAATACGGGTATAGAAAGCTGGTATTAGAAAAATAATCTTCATTGCAAAGTCTTTGTTTCAACATATACAGTGAGATAAGTGCAGCTAAAAGTTGGAAATGCCTACGGAACATTGGCCTGAGTAAAAATAAGATAAGAAATGACTGATGATGGCAGCACAGGAGCAAGCACTGAGAACAAGGAAATATAAGGAAAGTCATCGAAAAGAAAGCATTGATTGGAAATGTAGAATGTGCAGTGTAAGAAAAGAAACGGTTGCACGGATAGTTTTGGAATGTCTAAAATTGGTCCCGGTTATTTGGAAACAAAGCAAAGCAGCGAGTTTTTTCTGCAACTGAAAATTTTTACGACCGATTAGAAAATTAAAGAAGAAAAAAACAGAAAAAGATTCACATTTTACCAAAGATGTCGATTTTTAAAACACTTTAACATCGTTAAGATTTTTGAAACAATTTTTTCGAAAGATTTCCAACCAAATCAAGTTGATTAGCAGCTGTTTTTTAAACCACGAGTTTAATTAAGCTTCTGTAAATCTTTGACGTACTTTTAAAAGAAGAATTTTCTCTTTCTTATCCTTATCAGATACGACTGACAACTTCAGTGATAATTTTTAAGGAACGAGATAAATCACTCGTGTCATATTGACGTAGGTTTTGTGGTGATATTTGCTTGCAAAGAGAAATGCATCAGATATATACGCCAGCATTCCTGTCTTGCATACTTCCCAAAGAATATGCAGTTTTAAGAGGTCTGATCCAACGAGGCACTATCAAACTAAAAACCTAGAAAACATTTCCACTTCAATTGTTTACGTCTATTCTAATGGCTGGAAAACGTCTGTCAATCTACCGTATGTTACGATTGTGATTTTTTTAGTGGGGATGTGTTGCTGTCGAAAGTGCAAGGGCGTCCCTTGCAAAAAATGTATCGAAAACCGTTACCCATAAGAAGAAAAGGGCTACTTTTTGCATTTACAAGGGAGCTCAGCCCCTTGATCCCCCAAAGGTATAGACATGGTTTTAAGGACTGGTGACAGAACTGGTGACCGGTTAGTGGGTTTGGTATGAAAAAAGATACATATGGACGTATGTTTTCAATGGAGAGTGGTTTGCAGAATAACTCCAAGACTCTCTTTCCTTAACTCCATAACTTTTATGAAAATTTGATACTTTAAAACGGTATGATACCGTTCCATAACTTATAGAATTCACTTGAATGTGGTTGCTATTAAATTATCGGCCCTAAAAATTTAGAAATTATTTTGTTTCCAACAAACAATCTCTTGTGTTCCAATCATTCTACCGTCTCTAAGTATTGATGCTGTGAGTAATATTTTTCTGTGTAATATATAATTTCCGGATTCTGTGAGCTGCATATCTAAAGTGAGCACAATAGAGCGGGTCGCCAAACAAAAGCCCGGCCTTGTGCTCATCTTTAACATCGTCCGGTTGGCTTTCCAATGAGGATTTCTCATATCCCTGTTCTGATAAGCTGAGACGGGTAGTGTATATTATTGGTTTACAGCAGGGCTACCAAATTGCCCTGGGAAAAGGCGGCAGAACATAAGAATTCATTCAACTGTGGCGAGGGCAGCTTTCATGTTGTACATGAGAATTCGTTTGAAAATGACACAGTAACGTATTTGGAATGGCAAGCTTCATATGAAAATATAAGCAATTAAAAATCCAGGCTTTTGAACAAAAATCTTAAAAGGTTCTAGGATAAAGCATATGAATAGATTACAGGCGGTTACCGACACCGTTGACAATCTGTTTTTTCTTATGTTTTCCTTTGACCACAAACGGTTTACCGGCCATGTTACTGTGGTTTTGTAAGCTATCACTTTATTTCGCTAACAAAATTAAACTAAGCTGGAAAGACAAAAAAAAGACTTCTTCGAAACAATTTACAAGTAAAACAACTATGTATAACAACCTTATTAGTTCAGTACAAATTTAAGAAAATTCATAAACGGGGTATGATTTGCGTCTTCTAAAAATATTTCTGTTTCTTTAATGCCTTTGTACCGTTTATCACCAGGGATTTTTAAGTAAGCATATTTATACATATCAACGTTGTCTTGGATCCAGAAAAAGTTTTTGATACCGGCATTGGTATGAAAGTCAAGTGTGTTGAGCTGATGACAAATAAAAGTAGCGATTCGGCCATCATTTATGATGCATTGCATAGAAACAGGGTCAATTTCCTTCATACCAAGATGATTTTCTGGTTTTGACATTGCATGAGCAAATGCATGCGCAAATGTATACAGCAGGCCTACAAAGAAAAGAAAATTGAGGGTTCCCATGCTAAGATTCATACATCATTCAAAAAATACAATAGACTAGGTTGCTTGAAAAGTTGTGACTAGAGACGGATCTTGAGTTATTAGTTTACATATCGGGTAGAAATTTTATATGATTGTAACAGACAATTTGAATTTAAGAGACGCAAAAATGAAGTCAAGAAATTAAAAAGTGTTCTTAACTTATCTTTCTTTTCAATTATTTCTAGTAACCAGCTCATGGGTAAAATTTTTGTTATAATCAGTTAGACATTTGAATTTGAGATATTTCATTCTGAGATGAATATAAAAAAGTAATTGAAGCCGCTCATCAAATCCGGTCAAAGCATTTTCAAAAGTTTCACTTCCAAAGTCGAAAGTTTCACATCACTTACCATGACCAATAAGTCTCTTCATTTCTGGAGATCTTTTATCAGGTGCAATGAACAGAGTATGAGGACTTTGGAAAGGAGACTTCTCTAGAAATGGCGCCACTATTTTGTTTGGTGCTTTCAAATGCTGAAAATTAAAAACTGGGCTAAACACTTCATCCCAATCAACTTCACAATTAGCTGATGCAGATATCTCATCTTTGGTAGCAAATGGATTGACAGGGTTCTTGGACATCATCAGAAAACTTCTTTTTGGCTTCCCAGAAATTTGTATAGCATATTCATTGCAGCGGTTAACTGTGGTAGTAACATGTTGCTTGTAAAACACTGACTTTTCAAAGTTTGACTTGTAACTAGAAAAGAATGAATTCTAAATAAAAGTCTGGTACCAGAAAAGAACTTAAAACTCTGGAGATCCTAATAGCCAAGCTAAATGTAAAGAGAAAGTTGAAAATAGCCTAATACTATACCTTACATAAAACAAATCACTTTCTGTGGGAAAATTCCTGTGGAATATGGACTTAAATTAGTGGTTTGAACTTCTACAGAGCTAACAAAAGCATAATTTTTTTCTGGTTCTTTGCTACATAATTTTTAAAATCTTCTTTACTCCTTGAACAACTTCTAATATATCTTTTAACAAATGAAGATTACTTGTAAAAGACGCATGATAAGCTGAAGTCTAAAAAATCGTCAAACAAGCTAAGTTAAAAAAAAGCTATTATTGATCTTAATAAAGATCTAGGAGCACAATAAAGAGCCTTTTAGGCCAGAAATGAACATTACATTTTGATAAGCCTTTTGCCAACAAACATGAATTTTTTTGGAATTTAAAGGCTGGGTCATGAATTTTCAGGCAGGTTTGTGGCAAATCATGTGTATATTGCTACAATAGGCATGGTAGGATATAAGCAAAAGAACAAAACCTGCTGAACAAATGTTGTTGTTCTAGGACCCCATTCATTAAGTATCATATCACTTTTGCCTGTGCCACTTTGATCCTGCTATGAAAGGTCCCTTGTTTTGCATTGATCTTTCACACTGTGTAAACTGACCTGCATAAACTTGATATAAATTTGTTGTCATTCTTTGTTTTCATTGCCTTCAAGAACAGGTCTGTCTAACCTTTCTTTTAGGAGGGCTACTTTCAGATTTTAGCAATAACTTGAGGGCCACTTAAATATTTATTAAATATCACTCCAAGATGCTTGCATGTTAGATAGCTGCAAGATGCTTGTCTGTTAGGCCCTGTTCACATGGAAACAATTGCATACCAAGCCATATAGGGAGGGGGGCTGTAGATCTGCCAATCTGTCATTATTTTCCCACCAAATGCCCAATTATCTCATGTAACACCCAATAGCAGACGGTAACCATGGACTGTGTTTATTATTGCAAAAATTAACCAACAATTCTTTATAACCATACAAAAAAAGACAACAATAGCATGTCAATTGTCTGCAGCAATCTTTTAGATCCAGTATCTGCTTGTTTTGCTGAAAAGCCAGTATCCGCTTAACATAATTGTCAAAATCTGACATCTGAAACAATCTTTGGATTTGCCAAACCATACTAAAACAACAACAAATGCATAAATGCATAGAAAAATGCCCTCAATCCACAGTTCTGCAGAGCAATACAACCCCATATCGTTCTGTTTCAAAAGGTGGAATGCTCAGGGGTTGTACTCACACGTGGAACACTCTAAATTGTTCCATTTTAGTGATACAAAAAGTGGTGTTACTCATTGGGGTGAACTGATTTGTCTAAATGCTTGAAATACGGAAATACAGACATGTGAACTGGTAAACTCTCTGTTGAAATTCTAACACAGAAGGGAGAGCAGAGTGATTTTGTTCCCTGGTTAACAGAAGAAAAAATAGGTATATAATTGGTTTGTTTCTGTCTGGAGAATCCATTTATTTGTTCTAAAATTTGAAATTTGATTTTAACATTATGCAATTGTTTCCATGTACACAGGGCTTTAGTCTGCTTCTGTAATAACAGTCCTTTTCGTTTAGCGCGTGCGATCGCACCTGCACACGCCTGCACACGCACATATTAAATCGTGTGTGCTTTCATCACACGAGCAAACAGGTGTTTTTGCAGTTTTCTGTTAACAAGAATTTCCCATGGTCTCATGATTGTTTATCCTTTTCCCTTGTTACTTGATTAGCACTTTTGACCACAATATGATTTTTCCAATTATCGGTGGTTATGTTTGGCTTTTGACTGAATGCTCCTTTCAACTTAGCGTCTCGCCACTCAGCTAAGTTGCCATTAGCATGGTAAGTGTAATAACTGATTTTCTGTCAAAACGTAATTAGGCCCTGAGAGCAAGTAGCTGTTGGAAAAAATTTTTACTTGCTCTTGTAATTCTGGAGAGTGACGACAACTTTTGAAAGATGGCTGCTGAGGGCAACAAAATCTGTTGTGTATTGATTGAATTGAGTTTTGCTCTTGCACATATTCAAGTGGCTTTTACCTTTCTTGCTTCTTTTACAAATTTTATCAATTTTTGCCAACTTCTCAGATGTGATGGGCCTCTTTCATTACCACCTAAATGTGAAATGACCTTGGTCAACATCCTGAGGGTTCCAAAGATGCAAAGATGTGCCTCATACAAGGCACTGTGGAATTGTTTCAGAAAATTTTCACTATGTCTGAAGCCAACTAAAATATCAAATGATAGAAAGAAAGTAGAAAATGTAATGGCGATGGTGAAACCAAAATGCAGACATGATATCATCAAGGAAACAACTGAAAGCTAGATATATTCACTTCAAATCTGGAAAAACTGACAGTTTTGGCACACCTGGCATTTTTGGGTAAATTTTGTGCACCAGCACCTGAGGTGCAAGGCTATTGGCACACCAAAGATCTTGTCAAAATCGGTCATACCCTGCAAACTAACACAGATGGAGTCAGTTATCAATTTGGTTTTTGAAGCAGTCTAGACAGAGGCACAATGAGGCACTAACAACTATATCCTTGTTAAAGTTTCAGTATTAAATGCTCAATTAGAGGCAAGAACCACCAGGCTGGAAAATTTGCATATATTCAACACTGGAGTCTTGTGCTCGCACCTCCAACCTCTAGTGACCCAAAATATCAATGAATCAATGTTTATTATACTATAGTAACATATGTATTAGAATCGTTGCTTGCAGCTCAAAAGCTTCTGCTCACAGATCACAGTTGATACGTGCATTTGGTTGCGGGATGCGTCAGCAAAATCATACATGTTTTCCAGCCTGGAAGAACCAACCTAAGAAACAGGAAGGTGATTCTACCTCAGGTGCACCAGTAACATACTTTACTGGGTTATAATAAAAAAGTTGTGTTGTATCTACCTTTTGGATGTTTCTTTCCATGTAGTCTGTAGCATATTTAAGAATATATTAAGAACTGAATGTTTCTTTCGGTGAAGCTCTTCTTCTCCGTAACAGAACAACATTGAATCTTTAATGTGGCCTTCAAATTTCTCAAAAATTTCCTCAACAAGCTCGTCGTCTAAATTCAGTGGTTTATCAAAGCAAGAAGGAAGACCAGGTTTCAAAATAGATTTTGATATATAGCAAGCTTGTTTCTTCTCATCCTCGATTTTTGAACTATTAGTGTAGATAAACATGTCTTCTACATAACAGTTATTCTCGATTGATGACTTTGGGGCAACTTGAACCGCTTCAGAATTAAATAAACGAACTCTTGAAGGAACTTGCACCCCAAGGTGTTTCAAACGCACAATCTGTCCGGGAAAGCCACTAGCTTGCCAGTTTGTCCGTATATGTGATGAAAAAACAATCTTGAAAGATCTATTTAACGGATAAAGGTGTCTAACAGATCTTCCCACCCAATCCATGACTGTAACTATGCGCATTCACGTCGCACGTTGAGTTTGTGGGTTTGGTTTAGGCCATTAACAAAATCGGCTCGCCAAAAAGAGGCTGGACTTAGAATATAAACTTTCTAAACAGGGGGCAGGGGCTTTTTTCTCTAAAGCAAAATTTTCAATCATGTTTAATTTTTGTTATTGTTGAAGTGGAGTTCAGTTTATCAAGGGGCGGGGGCAGGGGGTTGTTTAGAAATCCATTTAGCCGAAATTCCGCGTCCCAAAAACTGCTTGCCAGAAAAGCCAAGGTTTTGCCAGGTTCTGTTTTGCAAGACGTAGAATCCGCTAATCCATAAAACTTTTTTAAAATTTCACATATTTCGTGTACCATTTCGTGTGCCATTTCGCGTCGGGCTAATGTGGAGAACTCCGTCGTTCCGTCGAAAAATCTATGACTAATTTTCTTCAATTTCCGTTGTTCCGTAAACTTCTATGACCCCCACTTAAGGCAAGCACTCTTGTTGATACATTCCATCCTTGTAATGGTGTAGATTGTTTCAGCGCACACTTGATTTATCATTTTAGAAAGCTCCTAATACGCGAACACTTCTATATGTGAGGCTGCCAGATGACGTCATTTTATGCAGTTTCCCTCACTGCAATCCTTCCAGACGTTTCTTTCATAGCCTCGTATTCATCCCAACGACTTCAGCTTTCTTTTCACTTTAGGTAGGACGGCGGCGAGCCTAGTTAGGAGCAGAAGCGTGAATCTCGCTTGATTTCAAACAAGATGGTAAAAGAAACAAAATATTATGATTTATTAGGGGTACCACCAACTGCCACTAACGAGCAGCTGAAGAAATCTTACAGAAAACTAGCACTGAAGTTTCATCCAGACAAGAATCCAGAAGGCGGCGAAAAATTCAAGGAAATCAGTCAGGCCTATGAAGTTCTCTCCGATGAAAAGAAGAGGAAGATATATGACCAAGGAGGAGAGCAGGCCCTCAAAGAGGGTGGTGGTCCAGGTGATTTCCACTCGCCTTTCGACATATTTGATATGTTTTTTGGTGGTGGAAAAAGACGAAACCCAGGAGAAAAACCTCGTGGTAGGAATGCGATACATCAGTTGAAAGTGACATTAGAGGAACTCTATAGCGGCGCCACTCGACAGCTGTCGATTCAGAAGAACGTTATTTGTGATGGTTGCAATGGGATAGGTGGTAAAGAAGGGTCTGTTGAAAAATGCAAACCTTGTCAAGGCACTGGTATTGTGATAAAATTGCGTCAAATTGGACCTGGAATGGTGCAACAGATCCAGCAGCCTTGTCATGAGTGTGGGCAAACTGGTGAAAAAATCAAAGAAAAAGATAAATGCAAGAAATGCAATGGGAAGAAAATTGTTAAAGAGAAGAATGTACTGGAATGTCATATTTTGCAAGGAATGAGTGATGGGCAAAAAATAACCTTTCCCGGAGAAGCTGATCAAGCCCCTAATACAGAACCAGGTGATGTTGTTATTGTATTAGATGAAAAAGAACACCCTGTTTTCCAAAGAAATGGTAGCAATCTAGTTATGAAAATGACAATCACATTGTCAGAAGCCCTATGTGGATTTAAGAGACTGATACCTACATTAGATGACCGTACTTTGCTTGTAACATCTGAGCCTGGAGAGATAGTTAGGCCAGGTGAGCTAAAGTGCATTGAACATGAAGGAATGCCCACCTACAAAAGGGTGTATAATAAAGGTAGCCTCATCATCAAATTCGATGTTAAGTTTCCTGAGGATAATTGGATAGAGCGGAACAAACTTATGGCCCTAGAAAACTATCTTCCTAAGAGGGAGGAATACATCATATCTGATCTTGCAGAAGCTGTTAATCTCAAAGATTATGACCAAGATGGAAGCAACAGGAACCCATACACGGAAGGATATGATGATGATGAAGAAGAACAAGGGAACCATGGCAGAGGTGTACAATGTCAGACTTCTTAGTGCTTGTAGATAAGAAATGTTTAGAAGCAGCAATGTAGTATGCAGTTTGTCAGAAGTTTATCAAAGTGTTTTCTCTGGTATTTGAGAGAAACATGCTTTACTTCAAATGTGGTTTTCTTCAACTTGGCCTACTTTTAGGTATTCATTGTTCTGGGTGTGCATTCTTTTTGAAGCATTTTCTTTGATGGAAAAGTAGATGGAATATAAATACATACCGTAATGCCTCGAATGAGTGCCTGGGCACTTTTTTCATTTTTGAGGCTCCAGGCTGGGCGCTTATTCAAGGGAGGCACTTAATTGAGGGGGGCGCTTGTTTAAAGAGTAGACTTGGGTGCAAATTATCTTGTTCATTAATCTTTCTTGTTGAATAGTCTTCCAATTATGTTTTCGTTGAAAATTCAAATAAACGCCTGTTTCTGAAGGTTGAAGGATGGGCGCTTATTTGAGGGGTGGGCACTTATTCAAGGGAGGTGCTTATTCAATAACTTCACCTCTAGGGTGGGTCCTTATTTGAGGGGGCTCTTATTTGAGGGGGGTGCTTGTTCAAGGCATTACAGTAACTTTAAAATGGGCTTTGCTCAAAACATCATCAATACACTTGCTCTTTCTTCGTGCAATTTTATCAAAAATTCAAGTTAAATTTTACTTTACCTTTGCTAGTGAAATGCTCAATGCCAGCATTTTATAATAATTTCATGTAAGTTTAATTTTGTTCACCTGCCATTTAATCAGTGTGCTTTTTATTCCTATGTGTGTGGTAGTTTTTTATATGAATATCTTGATGTTTAGATACCGCAAATCCTCCAATAAGCCCCTGGGGGCTTATTTGCAAAAAATGAATTTTTGGGTGGGGGCTTATTCGAGGATTTACGGTATTTAGATGAACAAAGTTATGCTCAGATTGCTTTTTAGAGGATTTGTGAATAACTAATACTTGACAGGAATTGCTATGGATGTGAACCATTTTTAAATGCTGAAGCAAGAAAATTGAATCTAGACGCTTTGGTGTTTATAGCATGGGTGGTATAATTTATTTCAACACCATCACACAATGCAGTAATTTATTTCAACAGACCTCAATTAAGTCTAGGACCTACCTTGTGGCACCAAAGGCATGGTAGCATCCAAAACTATTTAAATATATGTAGAGCAGGTGACATAGCACCTCTAGGCATGCAGTGATGGTGCTAAAGCCAAGGACGGAGAAAAGATTATTTGAGCCACGCCCTTTTAATGTAAGAAAACAATGTTTTACTAACAGGGAACATCAATTTTACAAACAGGAAATGCCAAATACTATGTGTTGTCAACATAAAAACAGTTTCAAAGTTATAGAAGCGCACCACAAAATATACTTTACTTTAATATAATACCCCCCATATTTTTCACTGAACTTGAAGGTAATACCAAATTGATCCTGCCAAAAACGGGGAAACATGTCCCCCCTATAGGTTTGGCATGGCCCAGGTGGTGTCAATATTTGGGGTCTGAGATTTGACAAGTATCAAATTTAGGGATCTGTTAATCAAGACGAAAACATATTATTTGGGATCTTCACGTTTTAAAGGAATACTGTTTGGGGTCTCAACAAATAGGGACTCGATTTTTGGGGCTCCTTAAAACTGTGACACGATATTTGGGCCACAGCAAAAAAAATTGGTGACATGATCCTGGTATAAAAAGGTAGGGTTACCCCCTGGAAACCCAGCCTCTTTTTCAAAAAACGCTTTATCGATTACGCGCGAATTTTGTATTTAACATGGCTACCAAAAAGGAACCAGAAGGGCTCTTGCTGGGTCCATCTGAATTCTCAAGGAAGCTAGTCAAATCAGGAAATAACGATAGCGCTTCAGCATACAATGTGAAGAAGGCGCAGACAATTTCTTCAAAAAATCTAGTGCCTCCTTCAGAGTGGACAGTGAAGAAAGTTGGAACAAATGAACAAGATAAGAAAGTTAGAGAAGACACCAGTATCGGACATCATTTAAAACAACACGATGATAACCAAAAAGAAAATAGTATAGAAAAGAGGCATGCCGCTCTTGCTAAATCGAAAACATGTATACCAATTGATAAAGACAAAAGACAGCTTGAAGATACGACCAAGAAGCTTATGGCAGAAATAAAATCTTGTAAAGAGGACAATCGAAAAATGCACGAAGACTTGGCTGCCCAGCTTCAGCCACTGATAAAAGTTAATAAAGATGCAAGCGAATCAACTGTAGATCAAAATGGACCACCTCAAGATTTTCGACGGCAAGAAGAGCTTGATCATAAAAGAAATGTTCAATTTCAAGAGCTTTTGCAAACGAAAGTTCAGAAACAGACAGATAACATAGACAAAGTCATGAAGCAGTTCTTGGAACATCAATCCGAGATAAATGCCGATAATGAAAAGTTGAGAAGGAAATATTCACGACTTAATGAAGAGTACAAAGATGTCAAAATCCATCTTGAGAAACAGTTAGAGATGAAAGAGAAACAATGCAAAGATTATGTTATAAAATTGCAGGTGCTTGAAGATGAGTTACAGAAGATGGAAAGGCAAAGCCAAACAGAGATCCACCGGTTAAATAATGAATTAAAAATGAAGGAAACGACTGTCACTAATCTTCAGTCAATTAAAGATGCCAGTGAAAAAGTATTTCAACAACTGCAAGCGTCTAGAGATGCAGAAACAAAAACCATCATAACAGAATATGATACAAAACTAGCATCATTAAAACTTCTTTTGTCAAAACATGAAAAGGATTTGCAGCAAGAAGCAGATAAAAAGAAAGACCTAGAAAATACTCTGAAAGAGAAAGAAAAACTTTTTGAGAAAAATTTGCAGTCTAAGGATGACGAAGTAAATGTACTCAAAGATCAGTTAGAAAGTAAAGAAAAAGGATTGGGCAAGTTAACTGAAGAACTGGAACTGAGTAGAAATCAGGTAGAGGAACTGAAGTTTGATATGCAGACCAAACAAGAATTGTACGAAAAAGAATTAGCCGATATGAAGAAAAACCAAGAGAATTGTTTGAAAGGGGAAATCCACAAAGCAAACACAATGAAAGGTAAACTATAAATGTGATTATTCCATTCTAACTATGGCAAAAACATGTCATCAGCTGATCATCTTGTAAACATACAATAGGGTTATAATTTCAGTTGTTTTTATGGGGACTCAGACATTTCCAAAGATAATAAAAACCATTTGCTTCCAAATTAACAATCCCTTTTGTTCCTAGTTTTCTAAAACAAAGGTCTTATGATTCTATCTCCCCTACAATACAAAAATAGACAAATGTAATATAAAACCTTAATTTGTTAAACTTGGAGAGAAACAAATATATACATTACATGTGGCACATATTTTTATTTCAATTGAAAACAGGCACTCTAAGATATTTGCATCAAAATGGGGTGTACCGGATCAGGATTTTCAGAATCCGGCCGGAACCGGATTTACCGGATTTCTTCTTGGAATATCCGGCCGGATTCTACCGGATAATCTGACCATTTATAGAATTTTCAGCAATAAAAAGTTTTGAGCCACTTTGCGAAAAAATGTATAGCGAGAAGATCAAAGAGACCTATTCAGGGTTGCCGGATTGAATTTACAAACGAAGGCTAGACTGGTGAGCAATTTAAGCCAAAATGCTCATAAAAAGGCCAAATCAAAAACTCTCTCAAGAATCCATCGAGCAGGCACTGGTTATATTTCTACGCTTGTACCTGTTAGATAATTTCTTAACTTTGATAAGAATCTTACTTTTTTCCAAAACACTTTGCTAATATCAAGATAATATTTAGGTTAAGTGATAAAATTTGAAATTTGGTTAACACTTTTTAGTTAACTACTAATTATTCTATGAATGTAGTAATTACTTATTAATTTTGGACATCTGCTGAAAAGGCCAACAAGGTCAAATTTAAGTAGTAAGCAAAAAACAATTTTTCCAGGCAATCTAAATCTAAAAACCAAAAATGAAAAATTTGGCCTAAAAAGCCGATCTGGCAACCCTGGACCTTGTTTTATCGTCGATATTGTTTAGTTCTGGAAAATCTATTTTTAATCATTGTATGAAGGGAGTCTGACTTGGTTTTCCAAATTTTCTTAGTTATGATTAAAGTTCTGGAAAATCCGGCTACTGACCGGATTTCGGAAACAAATCCGGCCGGAACCGGATTTTCAAAAAATCAGCGATCCGGCGCCGGATTTCCCGGCCTACCGGATATCCGGTACATCCCTATTATGTAAATTATTTTACATTGGTCACAGTAAGAAAACTAAAATGGAAATGACAATATATGTAAATGTACATATATTGGTTTTTTCTCTAATTTCCTTGAAATAAATGGTGTAGAAGCTAGACCAATCCATTGTATGTGCAAAAATCCTTACTATGAAAATTACTTTCAGCTGGTTTGTTAAGCAGTGTCATATAATATCCTTAGATACCAAAACTATTAATATCAGAAAATTCACTCTTCTTTGCTCCTTGTTTGCTTTGTTTTAGCTGCTCTTGGGAGCAAATCAAGTGAGTTAGAAAATGCAAAGGCAGAAATAAAGCAACTTCATGATTACATTGCTGAAAAACAATCAGAGGAAGAAAATCCCCAAAGCTGGAAGGCAAGGGTTAACACTCTAACAGAGGATAATTCACAGCTGAAAGAGACTTGTGCAAGTTTGGAGTCTGCTGTCCAGTTTCTGAATATCCATGTTTCATCGTTGAACAATGTAATAAAAATACAAGAAACTGAGCTATTGAGAGATGGCACCCTCCTTGGTGGTGAGAGAATTAAAAGGGCTTTATCAACATGGAGAGAAAAAGTTTTTTCATTATTAGTGCAGTTGAAATCTTTGGAAATTTTAGACAGAGATAGTACACAGAAGTTGCAGAATCAGGTTTGTTTATTAAATTGCAAACTAGCCAATTTATTGAAAACATATATTTCTCATCTTTTTAGATTATATTTTTTCATATGATGGTGATATAATGTGAAAGGGGCAGGGCAACAATAACTCAAGGATGGCAACATTAAATTCTCATTCAAGGTAGCACTTGAAAAGACAATGTAAAAATGTCTGAAAATAACCTGTTTATTGTTTTGTAGCTTAAGGACTTCAAGAAACAATCACAGGAGAACAAAACAAAGATTGAACTACTTGAAGCACACCTAGCAGAAAAGAATGCTGATTTAGAGGTCAAATCCAGTCAGATCAGAGCGCTTTCAGTTGAAGTATCATCATTGCAAGAAAAACTTTCCAAGCAGGAACAGAAAAATGAAAAAGCCAGCATTTGTGTAGCAAGCATAAAGAACAAAATAGAAGTATTTGAGAAGTTATTAAGTGAGAAGTTTGAGCCAATTGAAAACAAGCTCATGGGCCTCAGGTCGCTTGCCAATAGAGTAACATTTGCTCACAAACGTCTTGGAGTGATTAAAGGTGAATATATATTGACCCTTACATTTATATTATTATCTTAACTACCAACAAAGCATCCTTCTGATAATTGATCCATGATAATGCAGATCCATGATCTTAAATGATAATGCATGAAAAGAAGATATTACTTTTACAATAAGTTTTAATTTTTAAAACATGCTGTTACAAAGACTGATTTCTCAATTAAAATAATTACTATTTTATCATTCCTTATGTATGCATGCATCGTTAGTTCCAAGATTACCAAAGGAGATCTAATAAGCCTCCCCCCCTTCTATGAAGACATCATCTCTAATAAATTTCCTTTCCGAACAGAAACTCCATATTTCCCAACGAAGGCCTAACAATTTAAGGCAAGGCCTTATCATTCAAATATAGAGTCTTTTTAAAGCTGGACCTCAAGCTACTGTAAAAGCTTTTTAAGACCAAAATTCCAATGTTTCTCAAAACTTTGAATGTTGTTAGTATAGCTTTTGTTGTAAAGATAATTTTTTCCCCATTTTCAGACCTGTTTGACAGAAAAGAAGCACACTTGAAATCAAAATTTGAAAAAATCAAATCCAGTGGCAAAGGTTTGTAACTTATCAAGAATTGTTTAACTTATCCTTTAATAAAATTTAATAAAAGCAAAGTGTCCTGCTTCAAGAGTCAAAAAGAGACAAAAGCCTCTCTAACACTCTGTATAAGAGTGGTCTTATAGACACTAAAAGTGAACAAACAGCTGTTTCAGTTTTTAGAGCAAGGAAGTAGCTAATTAACTACAACTCAAAAGGTAACACAAAGACAACTGGACAGCAGTGTCAGTGCTGATGATTAGGAGACTTTTGACAAAAATTTAGTTTCATATTGATTGAGGGTGTATCAGGCATGGTTGTAAGACTTTTGCCAGGGGGGTCGTAAGACTTTTACCAGGGGATCTGTGAACAGGTCTCCTAGTAGTTTTCAGGTGAGCTATAAGAACGGTTAAACAAAGGAAAAATTGATTTCAAGAAGAGCAAAGTCTCTTTTTAGAATAACTTAGGAGAACAATTTGTAGCTCCCCTTCCGCATTTGCGGATAGCATGGAGAAGAGCAAGAGCTATAATGGCTCTCCTCAAATAGCCAGGCATGTGTATCATAATTTTATCATGTTTTTTTAACTTTCTATTGAATTGTTATTGTCATGATTTTGTTATTACATAGATTAATACAGTTTTGTTTAAATTGCCAACAGAATTTGTTCAAGTTTACTTTCAGGATGCCAATGAAATTTGATAAGAAATTTGGTTGTATTGTAACTAATTGGTAAGTTTCTATTTTATGAGATGATGAAGGTGAAGAAGAGCTTACTGGGTATGACAAGAAAAGTTTACTGGCAGAAATAGAGCATCTAACAAATGACAGAAAGGTATTGACAGATCAAGTCAGAAGAGATACTGAAAAACTGACAACCCTGGAAAAAAAGATGAAGGATGAGTATGAAGTGAAGCTAAAATCCAGAAATGAAGTTATTGAAAGACTGGAAACGGAACTTGAATTAAGCCAAAACAAAAATGAAGAACTAAGATATGAAATTTCAATTATGGACACAGAGCATGCTGAACTCAATAAAGAAATTACAAATTTGAAATTTGATTTAGAAAGAGCAAAGTCAGAGTTTGAAAAAGGTTTGTTATTCAGTGGCAATGATGCCTAGTTCTGCAGTACTTCCTTCTTGGCAACACATATATTTTATTTTCCTTGCCCTTTCTTTTTTAGGTTATCTTTTGAACATTAATTACATCACTTTTCAAATAAATAATATTGGAACGTTTAAGAAACTCCTTAAATTCTTCATTTAGCTGAAGCTAATTAGTTGGTATTTTGAATAATTTGGTATAATCCAACTCATATATGTCTTATTTACTAAAGAGGCCACATGGTATAGCCTACTTGGCTACTTGCATCAAACATGGCCTGGCCAAATCAATTATATTTTATGGGAAGCCTTTTGTCACACAGGACAGCCTTTTTTAAATGAAATTCATAGGTTTTTTCTTGTGGCCATCATACTGAAGCCAATATTATATAGTTGCAAATATTGGTTATCTTTGTTTGTGCTGTATGTTTTGTTTATGTTCAACTTTAGTGCTATTTCTTGACACTACAAGAAAATTTGATGCTGAAAGAAGGAGTTTGAATATCAAGTTAAGCATGTGGTAAATTATGCGACCGTTAACATGCAGTTGCTGGAATGACTTGTCTTTACAAATACTTCAGAGAATAAATTTGGTTTTACACAATCCCCCCTGTTTCATAAAAACTTTTGTTTCATATTTGAATCAGAGATAGATTCTCAACTGGGAAACCAGAGCGAAAAGCACTTTGAAGAATCTTCAAAGATGGAGCGAATGATAAGTGAGACTAAACGAGAGCACACAAAGGCTATTGTGTCTTTGCAGCAGATAGAAAGGCAACTAGAATGGCAGATAAAAAATCATCAAGATATCATGAAAGAGAAAGAGGAAGAATACAATTATGAATTATCAAAATTAATACAAAAATGCCAAGAACTTGAAAAGGAAAGAAATCTTCTGCTTACAACAATAAAACAAGAAAATATCAAATTGCCACTGTTCAAAGACATGACATCCAAGGCAATTTCAGGTAATTATTGACTAGAACATTTGGTAAAACTGATTGAACAATGTGCTTATTAGAACGTGAGCCCTTATTTGAATGTGTGCTAATATATGAAGATAACAAAGGCACAAAATGTAATTTTTTATGCACTACCATAAAACCAATAGAAAAGGGGTCTGAAATAGCAATAGATACATCAAAATATCATGTGTTAGCTGGTAAATGCTTGGGAGGGGAGTAATTAAGGAGGGTAATCTGAAAAGATGTGACCCATAATTTGATGCAAACTATACCCATAATTCCACAAGGAAATAAACATTTTCCAAGTCACACAAAATCATTGTCCTTTGCCCAAAAATCTTACTGATACTGATAATTCCACACTTGTCAAAGAAAAGGTACCCCTAAATACTGGCATATCCCAGTACCTCAAACCTATTAAGGTGCCCCCCCCCAGGGTAAAAGACACCATGAAAAGCTCAGTTTTTCCTTGAGAAATGCTGTTTCTATTTGTAAACACATGGAAATAGTTTGCAAACAGTTCGTTGCTTTTAACCTTTTTTAAAATAAGCACAACACTACTCACGATGAGGGATATGCCCCTAATTGAATGAATGTTGTTATTTCTATACTGTCTGTAAAGGTGTGTGCTTATTTGTGTTTATGCTTAAAAGTACTGTATTGAAAACAACTTCTTTTAATTCATCTGTAGCCTTCGAAATGAACCCTAGATCATTTTTCATTCATACGGTAACTATGGAAAAGGGCTTCAATGAAAGTAAATCAAAGTGCCTTTTTTGTCTCTATGAAAGATTGTTAACACAGACCTTCGCATGATTGACACATCCAACAAAAAGACAAAAAAAATTGTTTTTAATATTTTTATGGATGATTGCTGACAGCAAGAAGAATCTCAAAGCCTTCAGTATTGTTTATGCCATATCAATACTATGTTGTAATAAATCACTTATTATTAACAAAGCCATATTCTTCACTTTTTCTTTAGCATTTCTTCTATACTTTCTTGAAATATGGTGTAAATGAAGAAAGATGTAATATGGTTTTTGTTAAATGTGCAACCTTTTTGTCAAAGAAAAACAACAGCAACAAAACGGCCACATATTCTGGAATTCCACATCTGAACAATGAATGGTGCTTAGTTTTTACATATTTTGTTTGCAGAACATCAAAAGACAATTGAAAAACAAACCCGTGCAAAAAAAAGAAAAAACAAAAACCCAATGGAAGGTGCCAGAGGAACGATTGAAAGGCAACCGAAAAATGGAAATGACCCCAAACTATCTGAAATGTTAAAAGAACTGCAGTCTATTTCTGCATCGCTGTTGCAAGAAGATGACACATTGCTGGGAAATGAACCACAAACAGAAAGTGACAGAAAATCAGATGAACTGTAATTGTCATAGCATAAAAAACATAGCATAACATGAAATTGCATAACAAAATGGCATTTTAAATTGCATATCAACTGCAGTTTAACAGTGAACACTTATACCTTATTTATATGTAACAATTTCAGTAAGCTGGTCCAATGGTCAGCTTGTTTTTTGAAATTCGAACAATTATTGAGTTTGAGTGAATATTGAAATTAAATCTTCGTAAAAATTATAGCAGTGACAATGCTTTGGATGAAACATTCAAAACTATAAATTCCTAGATTTGATAGTAGCTATTCTCTTTTGCAAATATATAAGTTCTTATAATTTTATGAAAGCCTTGACAAATCAAATTCACCATTTTGGATCATGAATTAGGATCAAAGCGTTTGCAAACATCAGGTTTATAAGCAGAAGGTTGGTAAGCAGAGAGGGTTTGCAGGACACAATAGTTCAAATAAGAACAAAATTGATAAGAAACTACTGCACATATGTACTGAACAAACAATACTACAAGTTGAACAAAATACGAAACTAGGCAAGATGTGCTACATAATAAGTATAGGAATAGCGGTACAGTGTACTGACAAAGCTAATGATTTGCTCAAAAAAAAAGTTGAAATAAAAAATTGTTTTCAAGAGTTTCTCTGTCTTGCTGGCTGAGAACTGTTGGCATTCACCCATAAAATATTCTTAAGGTTATGGGAATGTAAGCTTTGTAAAATCCTTTTGCATACTTCTTTCTATCGTCTCGCAAAATACCTCAAATTTCGATCCATACCTGCTGATGCCAAAAAGTCTGCATTTCTTCCAAACTTGACACTAGTAACGACTGCAGTATGATCTATTGACATAAAGAAAGGTTACATTTCTCAGAAAATTACCATATCCATATAAACTATATCACAAGTGACTTAAGAATGTTTAGTTAAGGACTACCAAAATTGATAAGATAGAGAATTGATTGTTTCAAATTCAGTCTTGGCTAACGTTTCTGAGGAAGATATCCGTTTTGTGAAAGCATCCATAAAAGAAGCGCATATAAAACGAGATTTTTCAAAACACAATGGACACGAGGGCACAAAAAAGAGATTGATAATAGCAAAGCTGTCACTTAAGTGATCAAAACTAGGATTTACACTAAAGAATACTGAAAAAACATTAGGTTTCCTATAAACAATTTGGCAACAAAATATGTGAAATAATCTTCCATTTAAAGTTGTAGTTTTCTGTTTCCTAGTTTTTATAGTTATGCTTGAAGATAGCTCTAAAAAGCGGCAACATAACAAAGCGTTTTAAGCCTGACACTCCTCAGTGTATTAGCATCAGATACTGGATGAAGGTAACCTTTGAGAAAATTTATATCCACATGCATTTTGAA
The DNA here is from genome assembly GCF_013076305.1 of Rhopilema esculentum. The sequence goes on from NW_027019317.1 coordinate 4,511,438, forward strand.
AGTAACTTGAGGGGAAGAGTTGCCCATTTGATTGATCCTTTTTCGACCAATCGGTGACTGCTAACATTTTACCTAGCTGAAGAGTCCCAGAGAGAAACGATCTTTCTATGCTTAAACAAGTTGGCATCCTTTGTTTTAAAGATGCCAAAACGCCTAAATGAAAATACTACCTTGCCTGCCTAATCATTCTGAAATTCTGGTCACTATATGTTTAAGTGCACTCTGGATTCTTGAGTAAATGTTGAACTATAGCCCAATAAAAAGTAATTTATTATCCGATGTGTCCACTTTTCCATCGTATTTTCAAATTCCGCGGTACCAAAGGCTTATAGTTACGTCTGTTTCATACACACGTTATTTATGTAATTTTCGAGGGGTAGTATTAAAGTATAGAAGTATTGTTAAGTACATAAGTATAGTTATGTATATAGGTATAGTATTTTAAAGTATATAAGTATTAATCAATGTATTGTTTAAAGTATAAAAAAGCCTTCCATCCATTCAAAAAGATTCCGCTCCTACCACCCCCCTCCCCCAAAGAGTTCCGTGATCTATGAGTTGATGTGCCAGTGCGATTTTGACTATGTTGGGCACAACCAAAAGATTGAGTGATAGAATAAAACAGCATGCCCCTCAAAGAGACAGCCTCCTTGGCCTTGCAGATAAAAAAACAACTAAAACATGCAATTCTGCTATCGGGCAGGATATTACAAAAGACTATAATGGTGACATGTTTCAGATTATTAGTGAAGCCAGATCGTCGTTTCATCTAGCAGTTTTAGAATCTATTTATATTGACATGAAAAAGCCGCTTTTGTGTAGACAGAAGGAGTTTGTTTTTCCTTAAGACTCCATTGATAACACTCAATTAGCAAGCAGCACTGATTGGGCTACCTCACCAGTCACGTGCTCGCGTTTCTGATTGGCCTATTTCGATCCACAACTGGGTATATATATTTCCTGGCATAGAGTTTTCGACCTATGTTCTGACGTTGTATACTCTTTAGAGGGTCAGACGAGAAGCTTAGTTTGCTTCAAAATGTTTACTTTTTCAAAGCCATTTCTATAATTCATTGACAGATATCCGAGTATGAAGAACCATTTCTTGAAATTTCATAATGTGCCAGTTCTGATGAAAATTTTGAGATAGTAGCCACGCTACACGATGAATACATTTATTCTACAGCAGCTTAGAATGTTGACCTCAGTACATGAAAGATAAATCGTTTGGAGAGCTGTTTGACAACCTCAAAAGCGCTATCAACTCAGTTTTTACTAATAATGATTAAGACGGCAACTAAAAATAGGCCTCACCTGTCAACGTAGTAAGAAGATCCCATTGTTTCACCAAGTAAACTCTGCAAAGATTAAGAGAACGAAATGTTATTAAACAGTTTATGTCAGCCACCATATGGTACGAGCACACGCATAAATGGCATTTTAAAAAAACGTAGTTTAATTCCAATCAGGGAAGTCAAATCTTACTGTATGTTTGTGCCTGCAACAGCCATGTATTGTCCGCTCTTGTCAAAGCAAAGAGACTTTATCTGCAAAATGACAAGAAACAAAAGGTTAACCAATTTCGAATTCGAACAAATCAATTTCAAAGTTTTATCGCCACAATGACTGAATATAACAGCACAGCATTGAATTATTGACAGTTAATACGAGGTTGATTTTCTGTTTTGTCTATCAGGTTATTCTGTTGTGTTAAAATTGTCGTGAAATCCAACATTGAAACTTCAAGCTTCAATTTCATTTGATAATAATTAACCATACAAGTCTAAACAATCTAAATAGAATTAAATTCGAAACAATACAAAATTTCACCTCATCAAATAGTTATAGAGTTAAAAACTAAACCAAATGAATTCCATGAAACAAGTCAAGATAACAAGGATGCCAAATCGCAATGTAAATTCAACATATATTTGGATGAAAAGTTTTAGAATATATTTCCTTAGCCTGGAACTAATTGCCCCATACTCTGTAAAGAAGAAATTTTTTTCCAATTTCTAAACTTTTAATATTACGTCCTATTCTTTTTTGGTTAATCTTCTTGCTCTTATATAAAATGAATTTTTGTCCTTATTTCCTTATTCTTTTTTTTCTGACTATACTTTGTAATATTTATTAAAAACTGGCATAATCCCATTAGCTTTGAAGCCGCCTTGATTAATGGCATTACTGGTTTTGCTGTTCTGCAAATACAAACTTGAATCCCGTTGTTAGCATGCAAGTTATGTAGCTGCCGGGACGATTTCATCGAAAGAAACGAAGGAAAGATTGTGTAATGACTTCATCTGTCTTTCGGGGAAGCGAAAATCATCATTGTTTGGAGTCGGGAATCGGTAACAGGCAAATTTTTGTCAGCAGGATTTGGGAATCGATACAAAGGGATTTGGGAGTTGATAACACCAGGATTCGGGAATTTATGGTAAGGAATCGGAAATCAGGCTAAAAGTGTGGCGGGAATTCGGAAACTTGGAGAACTATTGGGTACCCTCGTTTATACTAGGAGTCAAATATATTATCTGACGTCAAAAATGTCAATATGCAACATCTAACATCTAGTAATGAACGTTTTAATGAAAAGGAAGAATGGTTGATTTTATGAGCTTGATTACCTCATCCCTCTCTTCCAAAGTAATCGTCTTGAAATTCTTCAGCTTTCTTAAATCCCAAAGTTTAACAACTGAATCATCAGCAGCAGTTGCTAAGTAATAACTGAAAAATCAAGCTTGTTTGGATTAGCTGGAGAACAAACAAAACAATAAAACGCGTAACGTTTCTTCAAAGCACTGGGTTTTCGGATTATAATAATGGCAATAACTACTCAAACAAATTTAACTCGTCCAGAACTGATCATGCGAGAGCTTTCAACATACGATTGTCATCACAAAGGCAATAATTGGCAGGGATGCAAAAGTGTAATAAACAGATAGGAAAAACGCACCCATTTTCAGAGAAGGAAATGCATGAAATGGGGCCGGAGTGTCCTGGGAAATTAGCAACATTTGCCTTCTCTTTCAAATCCCAAATCTTGATCACACTGTGAAAGAAAAAGAAGAAATTGCCAAGTTTTTTAATTATGTGCTACATTGAAATAAAGTGCCTGCCATTTTTAAAGTAAATAAAATTCAAAGTTAGTGTTTATTCAGATATCTTGCCCTCGGGTCATCGGTGCACAAAAGATGCTTTAATAACCATAGAAAATATCAAAGAATTCCTTTACATTATTAAAAGGCAACTGTTGATAATCTGAAATATCGTAGGCAGGAGACCTGCTACGTTGAACAGTTAGTGTGAAACCTCAGATTTATATGTGCAAGGGTCTCTACTTGTAGCTTCTGAAGCGGGTCTATGGTGCATTATACACATTTCATTTTAAAAGTTTCTACGATAAAGCGGATCATATTTGAAGAAGCAAAATAAAAGATATCAAGTAGCTATAATGTTCTTTCTTTGCCAGCGTTCAAAGCTGTCACTAAATCTATTCTCCAGAAATTACACTATTTTCAATCCAGAAGCCAAGGGGAACATTCGGTGCCAATGACCCTACCTGTATCCAGTAATTAATTTTATGGCATCGCCACTGTGCCCTTTTTTGCCCCCTGTCTATAAGGAAATTAGTGTTCTTATCCTGAAAATTACCTTACCTTACCACATTCACCAGATTTATTCAGGGAGAACTAAAAACTGTTTATTTTCGCTGCCACCCTCCACTGATAAATACTTTCTTCAATAACTTTTGGGGTAGAGTAATAGACCAAATTGGAGACAGAACAAATTCTTGGCAAAAAAGTACCTGTCTGTAGTTCCAGTGCCGAAGATGAGACCATCGGGGTGAAACTGAGCACAAGTTAGTCCTTGAGAAAAAAATTACAACCATCTGTACATGAAGGAGAATATTTCGAATTTGTGAAAAATTATGTTGATAATACATGAAGAGTATGAGTTCTCTCATTGTTCACGATTCCATCACAACCCTTATATAATAGGTCATTTTGCAATAACTTACTGTGTAAATATTGTAAATCATTTATTGTGACTTGGTGCCACTTTATTGTATTGCCACAGTTAAAACTAGCTGCAAACAAAAAGCGTCCGTAGGCAAAAAATGTCAAGACATTACATTAAGCCAAGCAGGAAATGCAAAGCGAGGGAAACTTTGGTATATATTTCAAGACTTTGCATTCTCCAGCAATTATATTATCTTAAACATGTCTGTCATTAAGATTTACCTTACGAGTCCTGCCAGGCTGGTATATGGATAAATGTTTATCTCCTCTTAGAAAAATAACACATTAAGCAAATCAAAGTTGATGTAAGACATATTAAGAATGAAAAATATTTACTGCAAAACACTATTAGAAACTCACCATGGCTTGCATTTGCATCTGAAATGCTTTTACAAAGAACCCGTCCAGTTACAATGTCTGAGAATGCCCAGTGCTAGAATGGAAAAAGCATATAGCAACAAACATTTGGCAAGGAAAATAAAAAAATTTATACAAACAAAGAAATATATACTTTCGTTAAAATCTTCTTTTCATCTATTTGACTGTCTTTTAAAATAAAAGACTATATTAAAATGTAATTGGGACCATGGTGGAACTTTATCTAAATTTTGGTTTAGAATTAGAATATGTTTCATGTGTAAAACACTCACCTCATCAGAAGACGACGTTAGAACATAGTCACCTAACAATATAAAAAAAAATAAAATGAAAATGACAAATATTTATTATAATCATAAAATGGAAAATGACAAAACACTAAACCGATCTTAGGAATATTCATGGAAAGACTGAAAATCTGACAACGTGAACAAAAAACCTAACCGCTCATCGTGCAAACCTAGGATAAAAGAAAATGGCAAATATAGAAAGAATAGTTATGCAGGGTAGGATAGTCATTGTCAGTGTGCTTCATGATGACAACAAAATCATGACAATACCTGTTGCGTGCAAACTGATACCAGTAATGGCTGAAGAGTGGGCCTATAATGAAAAAAGGGGCATACAATTTACGTTGTGGAAGGCATCAACAAAGCCATTTTATGCTCAAATTAGAAAAAGGTAATAGGCATGAATTATTATAATCAAATGATACAATGGACACTACCCTCTAAGAACTAGAAAGTATGAATATTGTTATAAACGATACAAAGCATATATAGATATCAGAAAACGAATTTCTGTATTCGGTTCGCTGTTCGGTTCACTGTTCGGTATTTGGTATGCATTATAGGAGACTGGTTTAGAACAACATCCAAAGTTTGTCAAGGAATAATGAATGCTACTTGAAGTTAATAGAAATTGTAGCATGAAAATAGCAGACAAATCAAGTATCTTAGTGTAGGAAAATACGTTACCTTGATTGTATGGGCACAGGATGCTGAAGAAATGTTCCAAACTCGAATGGTACTGTCAGCAGAGGCAGTAACAGCAATTTCCTGGCAACGATAATAATTAATAAATGATATAATGATTTAACTACATTAAATTTGGTTTAAAGAAATACATTCAAACACATTGAAAAAGAAATTCCTTATGCCACGAGAAATCCTGCAAAGGAACTCATTTCTACGTTCTGGGGGGTTTATTCCAAATTATAGGGTCTATTAAGGTGCAATGGAGGAGGACAATTTTATTTTGATCAATATTAACAACCTTAAACATAAACACAAAACGATATACACATACAACAAAAATGTTTGGCAACTTCAATAAAGCTTAATGAAACCTGCGAAATTTTGAATATATCTTCCTTGCCAATAAAAGTAAACAGATTAAATTTGTGGACAACACTTACCTGGTGTGGATGATATATGACACCAGTGACTTTCTTTGTATGCCCTTTGAGAACAGCAGCGACCTTGAATATTAAGTGAACGATGTTTTTAAGATGAAAAATGATGAATCAGTCACAATTCATACCATTACACATAAAGCCTGCAGTCCAATTGGCCGTGCGGTCCTATTGGTAAAATCAACCTGTGTATTTAAATCAGCAGATTGAGTAAAGCAGAATAAGTAAATTCGGTTGATTGGCAGGTTACTCAACCAACATGCACAATGTCACATGCCAACAAACCAAATCTTTCACTTGCCAAGGGGAGGTCATTCTCATCTTTCATGCTAAAGCAGGTTACATCTTAATAAGATGATAAAATAAATGTTTCTTTCACAAATTCGAATGACTTGATTTGATTCGTTGGAATGTCCTTTAACTGACCACAGTTAGTTAAATCTACAATTCCCCTTACCAAAAGAGCTTATATCAGTTCCATTAAACAGCTTTTCATCCATTGCCTTGTTTATTCTTCTTTGAATGACGGTTTTTAATTGGCCAGAAAATATTCTTAACTAATACTGAAGTGAAAGAGATGTATCAAACATTTTTTGATAGCATACCTGTTCAGTGTCTCTTTGAAAGACAACAGCATTCTTGTCCACACCACCTACAAACAAAAAGGCATAACCTCACAATACGAAAGCAGAAATGGGAGTGCAAAATATAAGCAATCTCCAATAATCTTAAAGTGTGGTGAAGCAAAACCAAGATTCAATCTGTATTATGCTCAAAACAAACAAACAAGGAAAAAGCAAAGAAGGGAGACAAAATGTTGGATTTTGGATAATGCTGCTTGTCAGCTGCTGTATATCACTGCATAAGTTGGGAAGTTGAATTTGTACCTTGCCTAAATAAAAAATTTTTTTGAAAGCTTTGGAAACATACCAGTGATAGCTTTTGATGGGTCTGAATCTTGTAAATCCAAAGCGAGAATACCAGGAACACTTGCACTGTGAAGGCCCTATAAATGAATGGGAGCTTAATGTCTAATGAAGTAATTATTACAAATACATCAAGGGTTATTTTGGTACAAAAAACACACTCTGTTGCACATTCTGCGACATGCTTAAAGCGTGTGGAGATAACATGCTTCGAAAGGCCTAACTTAACCATCCTAAATCTTATTTCTTGGTGTTGTCTCAGGCTAGATTCTTCTGCAACAAAGATTGTTTAATTTGGTAAAAAAAGATGGCCTGCTTACATGCTTCACTAAATGCGTTAAATTTCACAGAACTTACAGGATGAGAAGAAACTTGAGAGAATGCTTTGATTGATTCTACAGGACAAAGATCTTCTGGAGGCTTCTTTCCTCTCTGGAATTAGAAGAAATAAACAATGAATGAAATATTGCGTAGATTTGGCGACGAATGTCAGGTATAAGCATTTCCTAAACAACGGCCTATACAAGATATGTTTGTAACCGATCTATTCTTCAATTTTCAAACTAAGCTAGATAGGCAGACAAGGCTCGATTGAGAAAATACATAAAATCAAAAAAGTTAGAATACTAAATCTATTTTAAGTATGGAAGAGGAAAGATTTTTTCAAGCAACCTTTAGTCAAAAGACACCATTCAAAATTACATTGATTGGTTGGATATAAACATACCTTTCTTCTCTCTGATGTAAGCAACGTGGCCTTGTCTTGGAGCTGAAAGAAAGCACAGCGGAACAAAATTGAACACATCCTTCATGATTTTTAAGCACAACATTCTATTACAACGTCAAAATCATAAAATATTCATCTTTTACTGACATAGAATTAAAATCAAGTTAGCATTTGAAAATATTACGTTAATCGCTGAAAGAAAATATGTTTGGGTACGAAACAGAGCTTGACAAATATTGGCTGACCAGGCAATACACAATTCATGACCTGAGGAAAAAAGACAGAAAGGTTTCGTGGGATTTCGCTGTGCAATGAGTTTGGCATTGCCATGATGCTGATTTTGAAATTTGACTTTCTTGAAAGCAAAGATGTTACCTTTTGCAGGACCTCTTCAGACATTCCAGCTTCTTCAGCCTCCTAGGGATAAAAAAATTGTCAGTAAAATTGTTGCTATTCGCTTTACGCCTGTACAAGTTTACAAAACCTAACATAAAAAAATGTATCAAAAACTGCTCTGCTAGACTGAAACGAAACTACAGTAACTAAGTACCAGGTAAGTATCATTTTATATATTCAACTAGGTTGCAAAAATTCTTTGACTCTTTATTCATTTTAAGAGCAGATTCAAGGATATATTTGCTTCACAGCAAGAAAAGGTAACGCGTGGTAACAGGGATATTTGTGTAATGTAGAAATCAAAATTGAAATACTTTTTATATCTAGTCGCAAAAAAAGAGGTACTCACTTGAGCAATTTCCATTGGCTCTGGCTGAAATAAAAACAAGGCATTCTCAAATCTTTCAAATGACAAAAGCATTGTTGAAATGACATTAATTTTGCTAACATCGAGATAGCATCAAACTGATAAAATGATGTAGCTATGAACGTATAAAACAATTTATATCTAACGGGATATCTGATAAGAATATTCTAAATAGAAGATGGAATCAAGAAGGAAAAGCCAAGTGGCAAAACCAATTGCATATATTTGATTGGACGAATTACTGATAGTGCTAAATGAAGAATACTTTTCAAAGGAGATTTGTGTATTTTGAAATCGATTTATCAATTCATTTGATGCGCCTGTAAACAGTAAGTACACAGTTATGACTAAATAGCTGGATAGTTGTGATGAATCAAACCTTTGAAGGTGCAACTGGTCCGGCTGCTGGGACCTGAGGCGCTGGTGTAGGCAGAGTGGAGATGCCAGCCTGGGGTTTCAGTGTGGCCAGAGCTAAGCAAAAAGAACATTGAAAATGCAACATAACTTAAAAAACAACCTGAAATAACCTCACATCGTGATAAATGCTGATTGTTTAAGCGAGCAATTCATGAAGTTGATGAAAGAATCAAATCTTTCTTTGAGACTAAAGACAGATAGTAAGGCAGTTGTTCCATAAGAAACCTTATTTTGAAAGAATAGGACTCGCATTTTATCTTGAAAGTTTTATTCCAAATATGAAGAGGAGACAAAATAACTTATTAAAAATACATCTAAAGACCTAGTCAAAAGAAGTGAAATTACCTACCTTCACGAGCAGCAGTAGCTTCTTTTGTTAAACGAGCAATGACACGACAAGCAGCATCATGTTGGTATAATGCATGTGAAAGTTCTACACAACAAAAACCACATCAATAATAAAAAGTCTGATAAAACAATAGTGTGATCCAACTTGTCGCATAAAGAAATAGTAAAGTGTAGCTTACACGATACATCAATTTACAAGGGCATTGACATGTAAAAAACATTGAAGTTCTGGATATTTGGTAGATTATTGCAAAACAAGGCCTTGCTATACTATCCAGTTAATTCATAAAAACATTTTTTAATGTACATAGAAAATATACGTTTTTTGTTAAATCTATTAGACGAATCACCCCTTCATCCTGATAAAGTCTGATAAAATATCAAAAAGTCTGATAAAAGAAAGATGTGATCAAACTTGTCAAATAAAGAGATAGGAAGAGCAGGTTTGTTTTTCTATGAGCTAGCTTTCATGACACATAAATTAACAAGGGTACTGGGATGTAGAAGACATATGAGTTCCGGATATTTAGTAAATTGTGGCAGGATAAGGGTTTTATTACAGGATAAGGCTTTCCAACTCAGTTGATTTATAAATTCACATTCTATCGTTCAATTGCATATCTTTTGTTGAGCCTAGCAGACAAAAATTCCCTTTCATCCTCGTATGAATACTGCAAGCTGTTCAAAGGGTAAATCTATAGGCATGAATATAAAAATCAAAACAGCAAAATTTCACAAGCTTCAAAACTAAAAATGAAATTATGGTTCCAGGCATAAGCAACCCTGCCATAGGTTTTATTTCACTGAGCCGTCTGCTCAAGATAGTTGCATGTTATCAATATCCTGTCCAAAAATCTGCCCCAGAAAAATGACCTTCATCGTGAAGTTTGTTTTACCCTTGAATTTGGAAATCTATGTACTTTTGTAAATAGTCAGCAGTATTACTCAGAGCACAAAATGTGATCAAATTTGTCGTGTACATTTAGAGACAATTGTCTTCTCAAAATAAATTATTTGAAGAACAACCAAAGTTGCTTTCGGGTACACGGAATTTCTCACTATGTGATTTATTCTTAGCAGAAATGACATTGGCTTCATGGTATTAACTTCTGCCTCTCAACCCTTGGAGGAGGAATAAAATCCCAAAGAATATGATTTATTACCTTGTCGTGCTGTTTGTAGCTGCTGCCTGAGGGTGAAGCTGTGAAGCATGACTGAATCCTGGAGATTGCAAAATGCAAAGAAACTTCATTACTAATTTTTTCATTAATAATTTCATGTTTGGTTTGCAAAGATAGATTAAATCATACTATCTTTAGATTGAAAAATGTCATTGTCAATGTTTTGAATCTTACTAGAAAATTGTTAATTTAAAATGCCTCTCAGTTTGAGGTACATGATTCTGCGCCAGTGTCATGAACTGCTTCTCACTTTTTGTCTGTCACTCTTCAGAACACACCTGGGTATAAATTTCAGCTTACTTTTGGTCATTACCCAAGGTTTATACTCAGAAGAGTGTCGGACAATTTCTACTTTTGGTGTCTGATGTAAAACTTGATAGACAATAGCTTAATATATATATAATCCTTTGGTACTACAAAGCTTAAAAATCACACTGTCACTTTTTGATGCAATTAACTAGAAGTTATGAATTGGAGGTCTAGATGGAAAATTTTGCTATGAGGTATGGATCAGCGAAGCACCTGCTAAAATCTTACGAAGAGGCCTGATATATTGAATCTTCTCTTGCCTTCTTTTGGCACTAATCATGAATCACAGAAATGCAAGTAAAAAACTCTTCTGTTTTTACAAAGTGTGAGCACTAAATAAAAGACCAGTTGCCTGTAATCTGCAAGAATGTTACTTTACTTGAATATGCTTACCCATTCATCTTGTAATGCTTTCAATATTGCAGGTATACTTGTGGCTGATGGTGGTTTTGGTTTTGTTACTGGGGTAGCTATGAAAAATTCAATAATTTTTCAATAATAAGCTTATCATGATGAAATTTAGGAATAAAATAGTAGTTGAAAGAGTCTAACGAGTATGCAGAATTAGATCATTTTACTAAAGTATTCTTAAAAATTCTTTATATTTTCAGAGTTGTCGAAAAAGGCAAAATTTTAGTTGTTTTCTCTGGGCATATATGATAATACTAGTTTGCCTTTTTAATTAAAAATATTTTTAGATTGGTTTCTTAGGCAAACACTAAATGAAAAAATAAAACTTGGTTTTCATTAAAAAGCTAAACATATGTCGAATTGGACTGGATCACAACAATATAGTAAAGTTGTAATGTAGCTTCATTAGGTTTTTTGGCTGCCGATTCCCTCAAAAATCATAAAAAACCTTTTGTTTTCAAGGAATGGTCTCTTTTATTCCAAATCTCAAACAAAGGTACCCCTTACCAATAATTCTAACCTTCCTAGGGTACTGCCAAAATTCTTGTATAGTATTGTTACAGAAATGGGTCTTGCCCTAAACAATACAAGACAATAAAAATATTGGAGAAATTATGTTTGCTTTGTTTTGAAAACAGGGACCAAAGATATACACAAATGGAAAAGTCCAGCTTTTCAATAAGCTTAAACACTGCAAACTTACATTTAATTTCGATTATCATATCATCTGATAAAGGATCTCCAGTGACTGGATCAGTTCCATGTTCAGCTAAATATTTTTCTATGAGTCTCTTTTCAAAAACTTGCTTTGACACAAGAGACAGCACTGGCTGCTCTGGTACTTCTCCACTAACTAAAAGAGAAAAGTAAAAGACAGCTTCATTTATTTGGTCTATGACCTGCCTGTTTGTTATCTACTGCCTTTGCCTAAGACAGGCTGGAAATAACAATATTTGTTAAATTTACACAAGCAATCAAATATGTGTGATAGAAGATGGGTGCACAAATTACAAAAGTAAAATTGATCCAAGATAAAGAAATGCTTTTTTCAAGATTTTATTTTTACACACTGTTTTTAAGCGTTCTCACTACCAGTTACTCCAAAAAGTCCTGTTGAAGATCAGTGTTGGTAAAAAGAGTGGACAAAGATCTAAGTATTGAACATGGTTGTTGCAAGTCAAACTGCTTTTGTCAAATTGTTTTTCATTCCTTACCTATAAGTATCTTATTTTCTACTGATAACCAAAATCAACATAAAGGTCAAGGGCAGTACTAACTTATCTTTTCATTTTATTTTACATTTCGATTTTGTTCCAAACTGTTCAAAGGATTAATGTGGGGTTTTGTGGCTTGTTTAACCCATTTGTTTAACAAAGAGCCCAGCAGCATGCAGCAAGAGGTATTTAAGGGCCATCTTGAGTACATTTGCTTTACATTTGTGACTGACCACGTAAAGATATTCAGAATTTTGTGGGTAACCATTAGTAAACTCCTTCTTTGAGTCTTTTTTGTATCAATTTTTGGGAACAGAATACTGATGTGAAATTTTACAAGTTTCAAAGCTTGATCAGTACATATGATACTAAGAACACAAGCAACATTCTCCTTCAAAAAAGAGCAAGCAAATCTGAGTAAACAAAGGAGCTGACTAAGAGGTTCTTGGCTCTCCAAGCCATGTGCTGGAAGGGCCCTGTGATGATAATAAAGAGCTGGTAACAAACTGAGCCAGGTACTCTGCAGCGCATGTCTACATCTTTAAAACTTGTGAAGTAGGATACTTGGGGATTCCAAGACTGTAAATTAAGATTAAAACATGCAAGGCTTATTATAAAGACAGCTATGTGTGGGGTTTTGAATATCAGCGCATGTCTTTTTCTGCTTAATAACTTTTATTGTGAGATGAATTCACTGGAAAAAGATAATTTCTCATCAAGGGAAATGTTTGACTTCTTTAAGCAGCCCTTTCTGTTTGATGTGAGCAATCACTCGCAAATGCCTCAGCACCAGTGCAAACCCAACCACCCCAGTGTTTGATCGCTCATGCAAAACGATAAATGTAACAAGTAAATGTCTCATGAACACATTTCTAGTCATCTTTTGTGACCAAAGCAAGTGGCATAGATGATTCAAAGCCAGTATATCATAACACAAGAAATATAAGTAGGCTGAGTTAACCACATCTTAACGGAAAAATGCATTTAGAAACTTTGGAAAAACAAGAAAGCAACATTTCAAAAGCTTTGTGGACAAATTTCAAACTAGCAAATGCTCTCAAATGTGCAAGATAAATGTGTTAAAACAGTAATCAAACAATAATAAGTGTGAACCATCCTTAACATACTTTTGAGATAAGCTTAACTGAGGCATGCAATAAATGTTTCTAGATAACTTCCAGTATAGGAAAGCATGCAAAAGAAGTTGTCTGTCATTTCAAGTAGAGCTCAATAGGAACCTTGTAAACTTATGCATTTTAGAAGACAATTCTGAAAATTGGTTTAAGGCAGGATTAAGGTTTTAGATTGCGCTTTTTGAGTAGGTTGTTGGCAAGTTCAAAACTTATTTTTGCTTGCACCTCACTGCCCATGACTTTTTCCTGTTTTTTAATCTTTCATCAAACAATTACTGAACAGTTTTGATGTGCTTTTCTTTCATTTCGTTCTGTCCAAGCATTCAAAAAATTTATCCTTCTCATATCTGAGCAATGTCATGCAAGGCTAAAAATCCCTTTGGTTTGATTTCATGTTAAAAAGAGTTGTCTAAATGAGGCGTCAAGTGAGCACAGACAGTTGAGCACGAATTGTATAATCTACCCACACAAATGGTAAACTGAAATGAAGCAAAACTAGCCTTATAATTATCCAGAAAAACAGCTTTAATAAATAAGATTATATTACATTTATTGATATTTTACACCTGGATTTCACTGAGCAATAATAAAATGTTCGCTAGAAACAAAAGAAAAATGACAAACAAGCAGACAGAGAGGCTGTGAAAATTCTGACGAATCTTGAAAAACCAATGGGCTTTTATTTGGAACTAGATTTAAAGAATCCAACTTTTTCCTGAAAATTTTACACAGCTTCATGTGGTAGAGATCAACACATTGTGCAAATGTAGCCGAAGGACAATGAAGTCCTGAATAAAAAACAGACAACCGGCACAGGCCTAAATCGCATTTTCTCATTTCCCTTGCCACTTTAACTCGCATTTTTTGTGCATATTTCCATCCAAAATGTTTCTGCTCTAATCTTGCTCATAAATTTAACCTGAATGTATTCATTTATTTAAACTGATGACTGAAATATACGATGTTTTGTGTACTCACTTGCACAGATCAGCGCCATCTTCTCAAACGTGCTTGGTGGTCTCTATTTCGAGTTTGTGGAAAAGAGGCAGACTAGATTGAGATGATTTTCATTTCTTTTCATTCCTTGGCAGTTAACTTAAAATGATACATATAACAGAAGAAAGTACATTGATTAAAAATTGAAATGCGAAAATCAAAAGACAGTCAAGTGTATGTATCTTATAAAATACTTTTACTGTGGAGGATGAGGTGTATTGAAAGAACTCTACAGAGCTTTAAAGCCATGCACCTTCTTAAGACGTGACTTACAATAGAATAAAAAAGAAAAAAACTTATTTTTAATGAAGAAAATATAACAAATATAAGTTATCATAAAAAAAGATAGGCAGTAAAAATAGGAGACGGAAGTAAAATTGAGGAGTTCTGGATAATTAAGGCAGATTTGTGCGCTTTTCAGGGGCACAGTGTCTGGGGGTAGAGAATTACAGCCCTTCTCACAAAAGACTTGTCGGAAAGATAAGAAAATGTTGTTACCATGACGGCAATTCTATACAAAAGATACCTTATTACGCCCCTTACACTTTGGCTTTCGCCCGTGGACATAACCTCCAGTGGTGTGGTGGCTGGGGGCCAGAGGGTCACGTGCCCCTCCAGCGACCAGGAATCAGAAGGCCCCGAAGGCGATCCAACTCTTCAATCAAACGGGCGCTAAAATCATGTAGAAACAAATGTGAACGAAGAAAGTCACTTGACATAGCCGAGCCCTGAAGAGCCACATGTTTCGATATGAAGGTTTCTTTCTCAGCACTCCTGCGTCTTTGCAACCCATTCAAAGTTCTTGGCGCTCTGGAACCCAGGGAAGGGATGGCATCCCAGCATCTCCTGGCAGTCCACTAATAGTTACCAAACATCCATAAGCAACCCATTGACTACCCTGGGTACTAGAGCCACAAAAATTAAAAAATAATATTAAAAAATTATATTATTTTTTAATTTTTGCGGCTCTGGTACCCAAGGTACCCATTGACTTGCTTGACCTCACGGAGGATAAAAAATTTTCTTCCCTCCGACCATGGTGCCGCCCTTCATGAAGGAAACCCCTGAACAATGATTTCATTGTGCCCCATTTTCAACTACATTTCGCCGGCCCTAATAGAGTTGTACCATGGGCATAAAGGTTGATGCCCCCTAGCCAATGTTGAGCCACAACGCCACTGCTACCCTCTATCTAAGAACCGTCTTCAGAAGCTCAGACAAGGGTCTGGGCATTTCATTTGATCACAGGGTTCCTTTTTTGTTATTTATTTCCCCCTTCTGATTTTAAGATTTTGCAGGATTTTCGCTTTTCTTTACCATAAAGAATGACATTGATTTTTTCTCCTCCAAAAATAATGCTGAGCATGGGTTTAGTACTAGGGGGAGGGGGGGTCAGGGGACTGAGCCCTTCTTGTTTATGCCGAAAATTGGCAAATTTCTACTTTCGCTATTGTTTTCTGCAACATTTTTTGCAAGAACTTCCTTGTTATTTTGATAGCACTACACCACTGATCCTGAGTTTATATTTTGTAAACTAGTTGAACTTAGTGAAAGTTGAATTTTTCTTTTCACCTTCATTTCTATGTACGCAATGTCTTTGCCTCTAAATTTTACAAAGCTTTCTAGATAAAGCTATATGTAGAATAAATTCTAGATATATTTAGAAAGATATAAAAAACAATGTGCAATATATATATATATATATATATATCGAAGTAGCTTGGTGTAAAAAAAATATAAAGAATGTTGAGCAGAAAAAAGTTGAAGAAAATGAAGCAGAGCAACGATACTTGCCATTACTTGCTTAAAGAATTTTTTGGGAAAAAATCGGGAGGAAAGACTTAATATGCACCCTTACCCCCAAAACAAGGATCGCAAAAAACATAACTTTGCGAAGTTGGGGGGGGGGGGTGCGAGCAATGGAAAATGTGCAAAAATTTGGTGTATTGTGCGAATTGTTTTGGTAGATCTGTATATTTTTTGGGCGTGTACTTTCCCCTAGGCAACACTCTCACCTTCTTATAATCGACAACAGCAACAACATCAACAATAAATGAGGCTATGTGCAAGATGTCCTCAGTGGTAGGGTTTCCTGCAACCTGATTGTAGCTGAATCTCGCTGGGTTGCAATGTGCTTATTATTGAGCAAGCTCCAGGCACCTATCCAGGCAGCTCTTAGACCTGGCGTATGGCTTCCAGGAATAAGAGCGCTGCATCAACGCTACGAAAGGTAGGTTGGCTTGTTTGTCGTCCTTGTTTTTGGTAACCGAGAATGGGTGCATCACGTGCTTGATGATATGATGTATAAAAAAGGTGTGAAGTCTTCTAATTTTCTACTTTGTCGCCTATCCTGTTGCCTATCCTGCTCTCCCACCTCTCTAGTGCGTTTTTGTTGATTATTTCTTTCATGCTCAAGTTGGCCTACCGTAGTTCCGTTGATTGAGAACCGGGGCGTACACATTAAAAGGCTCATCAATCTAAATGACAAATTTCTTCCGAATTTGCTACATGATGGAATGTATCATGGCACACCATAGTTGGCATTTATTTTCTTATGCTCTTTTTTAGGTGGCAGTCAGGTGAATCTCCATATTTCTGTTTTGACAAAGTTTTATTTGCGCTACAGATTATGGAAACATCAGATCAATTAGAAATCTACAAGGTAAAAGAATAGAAACCATGCTTTTATCAATAGATACTACTAATTTGTAAATCTGTTTTAAATTCCCTCTTGTACCAGTTCAGAGCACCTCTGTCTATAATGCTGGTTGGTGTAACCTATGTTAATATAAACTAAAATGATATTTCATTTTTAAGATAAAAAGCCAAAGAGGAGATTCAAGTAAGACAATTTTCATATTATTGTTTATTCCTTCAGGTTGACAGAGAGCACCTGGCCCTTCAGATTTTCTTCTACACAAAAAACTGCAAATGGTTGGATGTCGTCGAGCTGGAGTTTCAAGCAGCACCAGAATCTGGAACCTTTGTTTCAGCAAGATCATTTTCTTCTGGTTTTCTTCCTGCATGGATTCCTTTTGCATTCCTCCTCAATATGGTATGTGCTACCTATAGATATTGATGCAGTGATTTATTTTTAATGGTACCTAGTCTAGTTCTATTTTTAACATATTTGAACATTTTTTAAAAACTAACATTTGATACCAGATTTGTTGTTCTTATACCATATTTAGAATTTGATAAAATATAATGCTCTCAGACCTTTTAGTTTGGGCTTTTTTTGGCCAAAATATCTGCTAACACCAGTTAAATGGCCATTGCTTATTTTTATTTTAACCTGGGCAATGCCAAGGCATTCTTTTTTCATCAAATATCCATAAATAATTAAAAAGTCAAATTGTCTTGGTGTCAACTGGATACTGGTGAACAAGGCACTTGTTTCAACCTTCCATTATTTACCACACTTGGAGTGCTTTTTACTTTTGACACCAATTTTTTTGTATAATTTTAACTATAGATACCTCACTAATGGTTGAGATAATCAAGTACATCATCACTGTTATCATCATAAAGAAGAGAATTATTTGCATCCCCATTGTACTGGTTTAAACTTGTGATAGCTGCCAAGTTTGAATAAATCTAGACTTAAATGAATGCCAGGTCAGTTTATTTGGAAAAAGAGCATAGCTTTCATGCTGTTGTTGTTCTAGGTCTGCTGTTTCATTCCCTTTTTTGACTTGGGAGAGAATGAATCAAGATTAGAGCGAATACGAGAGGCTGCCGATATTGGAATGACAGTGAATGAATGGGGATCAAATAGCCAGCCAGTGTGAATTCACCTTCAATGTTGTAAATGAAATTTCAGATTTTGCATACATATATAACCCTTAAATAACCCATTGCCTTGATATGAAATTTTTTGCATATCTGACACTTTTGTGAAAACCAATTGTTAGTTGATGAAATAAAATTCCCACACAGATAGTCTTTTGTATTGTAAAGAGGGGCCAGGAATTGTAATTATTGACATTATTTATCTCATATGGTATCATAAAGTAATTTTACCATGATATATTGTTAGGTTTATTGCACTAGAATAATATTGTAAATGTGAACCCCCTTTTTGTTGGCATTTTAGGACATTTATTTTTGATGATCAATGCTCTCTCCTTTAGAAGGTTTCTTATATAAAAGTTTTTAGCAAGATTCTTCATGCAGAAAAGCATAAAATTTCTCAAAAAAATTGTTGAAGTTTGCCATATTAACTTTGCATCTTCAATTACTTTCCAAGAACAGCAATTTGAATTTAAAAAGGCCCTTGATAAATCCACTTTTTTCATTATTAACAGAGCTTTGTACATATTCTTATTTTTCAATTTACTTTTCCAAGATTTGGTGACTCAGTAAGTAGTGTCCTGTCCGCATTTTTTCATTGGTGCAGCTCTTTCTTAAGAAAACTGTATTTACAAAACTGTATTAGTTTGAAAGGAAACTTTTTACTTATGAGTATTTCTCTCTTCAAAGAGCTAATTTTTTAAATTTTTTATTGCTGAAAACTAACTATTGCTTAATACTTTTCATATGCAGAGTTACCCGTCATACTTTTGATTGGTAATCACTTCCAGTTGCATTAGGGATGGTGATAATATTTGCATCCATTTAAGTTGAACTTTTGACTTATAATATGAGAAAGAAATAAACAAAGATAATGAATATGTTTTGTGCTGTCTTTTCTTTTTAATACTTTGATATACACATCAGCTATATTGCTCAATCAAGTGTTGCAATAATTCAGAATTGTAAAAAATTCCCAGAAAAATGGTTCGTCATTTCATTAGCAACAATTTCTCAAATATGAAGAAAGAGTTAGAAGTCAAATAAATTCATGTACAAATTTCAGAATTAAAGCAAAGTAATTGTTCAGTGAAATGTGATTATAGTTTTATGGACATGAAAAAGGCTAAGGGAAATTAAACTTGCTTGTTAAGCAGTGGCCTAGTTTGAATTCTGCGATTTTTTCAGATAAATATTCTAGTAACATTTTCAGGTGATGGGAATTAGCCAGAAATGGAAATGCGACTGTAAAAAGAAACAATGATTTTATCCACAGCATGAATATTCCATACTAACAGCCAATGAGTTTCACGGGTTTAAATAACTTTCATCTGGTCCACCACGACGCGAATTATGAATAAGACCAAAACAATCATGTTTCCTTATAGGGTCAGCTTTCACTCCTTAAATTATTTAAATCAAGTGTAACTACGTAGTTAAGTGCACTTAAGAAATTATTACTGTGTTGGCTACTCAAGAAGAGATTCAAACATTCAAGCGAAATGTCTTGTGTTTAATATGAATAGTCAATGACACTGAAGCTTCACTAATTCCATTTGTTCAGTTCTTCATAGAGCTCTTGTCTGTATTCAGCCTCCTCAGCGTACTCGCTAAAGTTCATTGCACTTCGCATACCAGATGCGACTTCATTATTTCCATAGCTACGCTGAATGATGCCTTCGACAAAGTTGTCTTCAGCAAAGTCATCCTTGCAAAAACCGTTAAGTGACTTGTCAAGCTGTTTAAACTTCTTTGTAATTTCGTCTTCACTCTCGATGAACTTCTTCCAATGTTTGTTCTTGTGATGCAGCTTCTCACAGAGCTTGTCAGAGTCATTCTTCCCTGAATCTGAAGTGTCTTTGGTCTCTAACTCCGACTTGTTCTGAGCACTCGGCTGAATGCCTACGAATCGTTTGAAACGACCAATCATAAAATCGACGATCTCATATTCGTTGGACTGCAACGATACATCGCGTTTCACCTCGGCATACACATCCATGACAATGGTTAAGAAGACATTGAGGATGTACATGACACCGAATATCATCAGAGTTATGAAGTAAAACGGTCCGATGATGGGATGCGCATTTCTGATGTCCTCAAACTCAAAACTGCCTAGCAGTAAGCCTAGGGTGGACTCAATGGAAGTGACGAAATTTCGGAAGTCTTCGAGATAATTGACAAAAATAATGAACCCAAAGACCACATACGCAAAGAAGAAAATGAAGAAGACCGTGGAGAATGCTAATAATGGTTTAGCACTTCCCTTTAGAGTGGAGGCCAGCAATGAGATAGTTTTGTTGAAGGATAGCAGACGAATAGATTTGATGCATGAGAACATAACGAGAATGGAAAGGACACACTGCAACATGTCATCCCACTTGGCCACCTTGTTAAAGCTGACGAACTTCCCAGGATTAGAGTGGATTTTGCCGATGGCGGAGCTGACAAGCATCATACGACTGAAGTATATAGATATTGTAGACAGCACAAGGATGATCATCAGTACCTCGACCCAATTCCAAAATCCTTTGAAGTACTTCTTCTTTTCCTTGTATATCTTCTTACTTTCACGGTAAACAAACAGAGTGAGGAAGAATAGTACAAAGAACTGACAAGCAATGACAAACGATTCCGTACTGCCACCATAGGTGTAAAGCCTGGCAATCTTGATGGAGTAATAGGTTACAATACCATTCGTCGGGAGGAATTCCACTACGAAGTTCGTTATGGCAAACAAATTGACATGGGCGTTGTAGACTGTAGCCTCTAAAACGATAGCTCGCGTTCGCTGATCAAACCATTTGTATTTTACCAAATCGTTGATGAGTTTGTACGCTTTGGACGGGTACTTACCCAGGTCCCCAACATATCCTCCACCACTATAGACTGCCATTTCACCTGATAAAAACAATGAAAACATCAGCTTTGGAAGCTCAAAAATACTGAAATGAAAGAAGTAAAAGAGTAGTAAAATATTTTGGATAAAATATCTAATATCTTTCAAATACTTATTTAAAAAGCATCAGTAGAGAAATGACTTTTCGAACATTTAAATAAACAAAACGCACATTTGATAAAAGCAAAATATCAAATTAACATATTAGAGCAAGTAAAATATGCAAAGCAGTGTCATTCAAGGTTCGAAATTCGTAAGAATTTAGCTTTGCTATGGTCTGATTTTTCGTTAGCTATGGAATCTAATATTAAGAAATAATGGCTTGAAAACATTAGGCTAGTCTGTTATTATTTTGGGCAACTGCTGGATTATTTATCGAAGCTAGTAAAACCAAACGTAAAATAACGCCATATTCATACCGATAAACGGATAGGTTTCCAGTTCATTTGAACCCATGTACTCCCATGAGCGGTAGCTCGCTGGGGGGTTGAATAGCGATTTGTTTCTGATTGGTTGCCAGCTCAGGTCATAATGGCTTGTGTCTTCGTTTTCCCACGAATACCAATCATTGCAGTCTTTGGCAAACGATTTTACTACGTCTGGAAGTTTACATTTATCTGTAATCACAGAAAATTGTCATTTAGCCGTAGGCAGTAAATAAGCAAGAATGAGGCTGCACAGAGCTGCACACAGATAACAACATTTGTTGTAGAGCCTCTTACATATAGAGTTGGCTGAGAGAATGACTACACCATGTAATTGATGGGAGACCATAGAAATTAAAACACCAAAACATAGAAATTGTAGAAACAATATCCCGGATTGATTAGTTAAAATTGTTGGGAAAAATAAAAAGATTCAAGTTTTTCAAGTTTTGTTCTAAACATGCGTGAACCGGCGGCCTTTCGGTATATAAACAGCGCCAAATGTTGAATCATTGATGAGAAAAAAAAAAAAGAAAAAAAAATTGATGGGAGACCTGATCCATCTAACGCCACAATAGACCCTTAAGAAAGGTTAAAACACTTCTCGTTTTCCTTCAAGGATTTGGCGAAGTGATCTTTACTTCAATTAACTATCGACTATGGCTAAGATTACGGAATCTACGAGGAAGGGGGAGGGCTGGATAGATGTGATGAAATACATACTTGGCTTAACACGAAGCTGCCTGATCCTTGCCCCACCAAACAGATTGTTGTACATATCTTGCGTGAAGCCTGGTACGTTTGGGTCACCATTGTACCAATGCGTGGAAAACAATCCGTTGACAGCTGTATCGTTCAGCCATGACCAGAAGTCCTCGCGGGATTGTATCTTAGAGAGAAGATTCATGAGAACGTAAGTCGATTCATGAAGCAAGAATGAGATATGAAAATAGGATACTGGAAATTGTACAAAAAAGCGAAAACATAACAGGTATAAACGTCGAGTTTTATTTCCAGGTGTAAAACGAAAGTAACGGGAAAGAATTGGGAAAAAACTGGGGAATAATTTTATTACGAAAACAAGCAGAAGAAGATCAGACGAAGAAGATAGATCAGAAAAAGAACAAGCAGAAAACTTGCAATGTTCTAATCGCCAACAACAGAAGAAATATCCTAATTGAAAATAGGGCCTTGGCCAAATGAAAAGCGGAAACAAAGTCTTAGCCAGAGCAAAGACAAAGGCGACTAGGAATGTATAAATCTCAAAGAACGTCACGTGCTATATACAAAGTAGCGCCTTGGCTGCATCAATTATTACAAGAGAGAGAATTGGGTATACGTACGGAAGAGAACTCCATGTCACCGCCATACGTGGCCGAGGCTATGTTGTCCTCAATTCCCTTTCTAAGCATGTAGGACCTCGGATCCAAATGGTCATAGCTTACTGTGCAAAGAGCAACGACAAATATTGCGTATATGAAAATGTCTTTCACTATGCCGTACATCTTTATTTCTTTGAGTCTACGAAAATGAATCGAGATGTGTTGAGTAGGCACAAAGAATTAACAAATTGCTTACCTTTCCTTGCTTATACAAAGAACTATTCTACCAAGCGCTACCAAGATGAAAAACATTCAGGAAATATTCACAAAGGCCAGTGTACTGCAACTGTCTAAGCTCATTCCTACCGCCTATCTAAAATCTTTAACACTTAGTTCTTCTACCCTAGAACTCTGTGCTTTAACATTCTACTTGCTTCCGAACATACCATCAATCTTAACTTTTAAGGGTCTTTCTTTACGATAAACAGAACATTGTTATTATAGATCAATATCTTAGAAAATCCAGACGAAGAGCATTGGTGACCAATGATCAACACAAATTCAAAAAGGACCCTCAATAGTTAAAAATACACAAATCCCTAACAACTTTACGGTTGAATTCCATAAAACTGCTCATTACAGATTATTTTTTTACCTTCAATTCTGAATTCCTCGATGTATTCACAGAAATTGCTTATAACAAAGTTATTAAGAAATATAAGATAACTTAATTACTCGCCTCGTTTCTCTTGCAGATTGTATTTTCTCCTTGGGCGGAGGTGTGAATTTTATAATACCCCCTGTCCTTCTTCGACGCTCTCCACCATCCTCATCTGACTTTTCACCAATAAACTCTTCATCATTCTTCTTTTTATTGTCCTCCTCTTCTTCCTCGTTGGGTTTCTTCACGATCAATGCAACGAAAAGACCAAGGAATAGGATCTTTATAGGTTGACTGATGAAGACGTCTTGTACAAAAGATATCATCATAGAAGAGATCCACTGAGCAGATTTATCTTTTCCAAACTGGAATCCATATAATACAACGAAGAACGCTGCAGTAAATGACGTCAAAACGAGCAGAATCCAAGCAAAGTATTTCATCCAGTACGGCAACTTGCGTTTGGGTTTCTTTGGCTTGCTCTTTCCATCACCTTCTTTTTTTCATCGTTTTCAATCTTCAAGCCAATATCACCACTTTCAAGCTGAGCCTCGCTTTTGGCTTCATACCTCGGTTTCACAGCAGCTTTCTTCTTCAGGTCCATCTCAGAATCTGGTACACTGGTGATAATATCCATGAATTCCGATTGAGACTTTTTCTTGTCGCAGCAGTAAAATAATTCAAAAAACCACCAAAATGGCCTTGATTTCTTCTTCGATAGTTCTTCTTTGGATGGTCTAGGTCCCACGCTTCTGAAAACACCTACGATAGCATAAATATAATAGTCTCAATGGTATGTAAATAAAGAACAAAATGATATATAGGACGGGTTTAATGGTGGCAACCCTTATGCAACAAGACTACAGAACAAGCATAGGCCTTTTCAGGTTTTCGACAAAACTATCTTAAGTATCGGAACAAATAACTACTTTACTGACCCACAATGAGCAAGTTGACTGGGAAAATAACCAAGCTACTCATAATTCCAATGCCAATCTGGGCAGGTGAAAATTCGAATGGTCCTATCTTCAAGGTTGTTGATGGGTCAGAAGCCCCTCCAATTTCATAAAACATTGCATTTGTCAACATTGTGCAGTAAATCAAAGTCAGGCAGCATGACAGTCTTTGAACTCTTGTGAATCTTGATTTGGCTGGGCGAATGAACACGCTGAACCAGATATGACTGTCAGTCAAGTTTTTCTGTGTCGTTGAGTAGAACAAGTGGTTGAAGCTTGCGATTTCCTCTGGTCCTGCCACAGGGATAACTTTCTCTATTGATCCGTCTCCTAAGAAATCAATGAAGATTATGGTAACTTATTGTAGAAGGCCTTAATATGCAATATCATTTCACATCATATCACTCAAATAGATAAGCAAATAATAGCAAGAAAAACAAGCGATTCAATTATTAGATGCAAATCAGTATTCCATATTCAGTGTCAATGGTAGCCGAACGTCTCAATACTAGAAACAGCTGAAGTCACTAAATGAGCCTTTACGATCAACAAATAGCTGAAAAGCTAGACTTAAAATGGAGCAGCACTGCAGTAAAGAATCACTGCTTACACTTAAAGTTCATACATACAATTGTATTTCACTCAAGCAGGGGTGTGATGCTAGGGGGGTTGGCTCACTTAGTCTTCTGTCTTGTCTCAATTTTTTACTTCTAGGTATTTTCTTTTGGTGTATTTTTCCGGTGTACTTTTGACCAGACAGATCTTTTCATGTTCAATCTGAATGTAACTAAATGTAAAATAAAAGCAACTAAAACACAAATTTACCCTCTTCAACTGCAAGCCAGGCTTCATTGATAAACAAATACTTCTTGTTTGTGTTCAGATCATGAATGGCTACCTTGCTGAGATACCAAGAGGGCCTTTTTCCAGAGTTGTCATGCCAGACCCGTATATAAGTTAGATCACCTAAAAAGTCTTCAAAGCTAGCAAGGAAAACATCCTGTCCACGTTTGCGGAATGTTTCTCTGTTTTCATCCTTAAGTTCTCTAGGCTCTGATGAGGCGTCCTCACCCGAAAGCTGAATAAAAACTTTAGATGTGGTCCCAGCACTGTTCCCAAAGCCAGTGAAGACTGTTATCTCGTAGAATTGACGATCAGAAGGCTCGTTGTCTTCCAACGGTGTCACACCGGCCTACAAATTGTTTAAAAGTACAAACATGAACAATCAATGAATAATACAATGCAAGGTGGTGGGTCTTGAGAACATTCAAAAACTTACATGACATAGTATAATTGGTAATGATTAAAGAAGACGTTTGAAAAGCTATATACACAATATCATCCAAACCAAGTACACGATTAATATTGAAACGATGTGTTTGATATTATTTTCAATGTCCTCCATTTAAAACAACAGTGTTGTACAGGATAAGCTTAATTATGCTGTACTAAAATGTAGGTACCTTTATGATGTCTTTTCTATCCTCCCTTCTTGCCCAGAAGAGCATCATCAAATAAACCCCAAATATTGCAAGGACGGTTGAGAATGCCACGGGATTTTCAGCCAAATTTGCAAACCCTGCAAATGCTTTGTCAAAGTCAATTGGGTTCGGAGCAACAAAGAAGCCACCGGCAAATGAGACTCTTTTAACTACTTTCTTCACTTTGCGAACTGGTTGTACAGCATACTGACTTCCATAGGACCCAGCCTGTGCGGTGGTAGGTGCAATCGTAGAAATTGGGATCCCCGACTCAGACACTTCTTGCTCAGCATCCAATTTACAGATACACTGTGTGCTATTAAAGGTTGTTTTTGCTCCAACCTGCAGATTCAATTAATAGCTCGAGTATAATCATTGCTGATAACATGGGCCATGGGTCGTAACAGATTAGAACCAGTTTGAGCACCAACTAGAAGCTACTTTTAGAATGGCAACTACAAAGTGACTCTATCGATACCCATACATAGATAAACTCAATTTCTCATTACCACCAACTTTTGCCTGAAAGAAGCTCGTTAAGATTTTAAGAAGATTCATTGCTCTTCGTTGAAGATATAAACCCCACTGTTTGAAAAACTAACCTTACAGCCTTTAGAAGTCCAGACCTTCAGATCATCATCCCAAACTTTGCATTTGGTTTCAAATATCCGAAGTGTGTAATTAAGCGAAGGTGTATACCCAAACGATCCGTATATCTCGAGTCTGTTTAATGGTTTCAGCCCAACGTAGTATTCACCAGTTCTGTTGAGCTCGCCATTTGATACCACGTAAGTGAACGGGTCTGGCAGCTTGGCTTTGCGTTTTAGTCCTTCCTCTTGAGTCATGAATGTATGATTACGTAAGAACTGCGTCACTGTTGGGCGTTTTCCATATGCAATATATAACCTACAAATAAGGAAATCCATTGTAAATATCTACCTTTCAGATTGGAACAGTAAAAGCTATCCCGAAATCAATGTATTTCATTTGTTGTAAGTTACAAAAAGACTACTCTGCATTGGGGAGCCAGGAAACGTATAAACAAATATGCTATTTCTATCATTTTGCAACAAAACTTAATAAATTCAGCAATAAATTCAACTTAATAAAGCCCATTCAACACAACAACCAGGTGACATTTGAAGCTGTGTAATGTGTGCAGTTACAAGGAAATATGAATGTATGAAAAGTTCAGAAACAGTTGTCAAAGACAGTGAGGAAGGCCATTGAAAGCAAAAGTTGTATGGACAGCTTAAGGATATTGATCGAAAAAAGCTGGACAGTTTTCTGCCAACTTAACTTTTGAAGCTTTGATTAATCAGTTCTACCATGGTACTACTTACTTTAAACGAAGCTTGGAATCAACAGGCCTTACTTCAAAGGCCACTCCATTTTCTAGGGTTGAGTAATTGAACTTATGGAATCTCATTGAACCAATTTCATCAAACATGTTCATTTCTGCGGGCATGTCATTGCTTGCATCTCGCTTCACAAACATCTGCAGTTCTTGTCCTGCCAAATCAATCGGTTTTCCATTTCCATCGGTGAGTGCCAAGCCCATCACATTGGATTTAATGTCCGAGGAGCTTGAATCTGAACCGTACGGGTTGTTGGTCATAGACGATACCTAGAAAATAGAAAACCGGCTGATTACATGGAGCTTGCAACTATTTCAATAAACTTATTATTTCTACCGAAGGTAGTTTTTAGGACACTGAAAAGCTATGCATATCGAGCATTGCCCTGGTTCTTCCTCTCAATGGTACCACACCATGTAACTCCTACGCCTGGAATTACTGAGAACTAGCGACTCCCAACACTCTGGACATGTCAGTGACTAGAACCACTGACCCTTAAATCTGCATTCCGTGACATTGACCAATGCTCGCACTTTATCCCACTCTCGCATTACATTTACTTTTCCGTTTGAATTTGATACATATCAGAAATTATTCGCAAAAGAAATTGTTGAACGAGTACAAAGGCAAATAAAGAGAAATGGGAAATTCTCAACGAGACGAGATTCAAAGTAAAAAAGCATGCTGGTTTTGGGAATCAGTTGAAGACACTTCATCCTGATGCAATGTTGCTTAGCTAAGCTTGATGAAGCTATGTAAAGTATTTGCTCTTCTCGTGATATAAAGTAAAAATTTCTGTCAAGCATACCATTGCTCCAACCGACTTTTTGCTTCCATCTGAAGATTGATTGCCCGTTAACGACGTCATACTTGGCAGTTTGAACCCAGCCTCATCTTCATCTGCATCATCAGCAACTTGTGACATCTCCACATCCATGTTGGGAAGGGACATTTTAGTGGGCTTGTCCCCCGCTACCAACTGACGCATCAAAGAACCACCAACCTTGGTCACCGTGTCAAGTATTTTGCTGGTCGCATTGGCTGTGGCAGGATCAACAGTGCTGTTTGCTGTGGAATTTGATGTTCCGTTGTTGCCCTGAATTAAGGAGGAGAAGAAAAGCAAGAATAGAATGGGAAAATATAATGGGCAAAGACGTTAACAACTTCACCAGTTAATTACAAGTAACAATATGTCGGAGTTTTTAGAGAATTCAAATTCACCAGCAGTGTCAGCAACACTACCCATTTGTTGTAGAACAGTATATTTGGATAGAAAAAACACATACACTCATTGGCATGATATAATACTTGTAAAGAGTGCACCCTATTCGTTTTCATGAAAAGCCATATTCGCAAAAGCGTAGCTGATAATGACAAAATCTTAGCAGGCTATCCTTGGAGGGTATAAACACCCTTAAGACTGGTGTTGGTATCCTTTTAATTATCAAATCAGCATAGGTATTATGCAGTGTTAGAGTTACTCACAGCACGATGCATATTGGCTTGCAAAAGTTTTGAAGATCCTTGCAGCATTGTCATTGCAGCTGCTTTAACACTTGGGTCCTGTGGATTTGACTGGAGCATGCAGTCTGACATACCATCCATTGCTGAAGAGCTGGCATCCTGTAAAAGAGAGATTAAAAAACTTTCCATGACTTTCAGAATCTTTAAGGGAAAAATTCGTAACTGTTCGAAAAGAAAATTGTGTCGAATGTATAGAACAAGGATTTCCCTGTGCCGTAGAGTAGCAGAAAAAAATATTGTGATCGCATTAAATAAATAATCATTGTTGAATACGTTCAAATGAGAATAAGCAGGATTGTAGGGCTATCAAAATAACAAGGAAGTGCTGCAAAAGTGCTGCAAAAGTAGATCTTGGCTACAAATCGGCATTAACAAGGGAGACTGATGATAAGTGTATATGCTGAAAATTATTCAAGGCAATATAGAAAGTACTATAACAATATCTTAAATTAACATGGCAGCACAGAAACGTTGAATTGCCTTTGACTTAAGTGGCAAAGTTCTAACCTGTGCATCTTGAGATACTTCATCTGGCTTTCCAGTCATTTCGTTGTAAACATCGCCCATTTGGCGAATTTGGCTGACGTCACATACTTTAACTTGGCTTAAAGACAGCAAAATTTTTGTTCTTGCCTTTGAAAAGAGAGTACATTTCATCAATCCCTTTCGAATTAAGCAAAAACAAGCAGAAAAATTGGCATCATCATCAGAGTTAATATTTAATCAAATGTATTAATCAATATGAATTTATAAAATTTATGAGATAAAATTTCGGTAACCGTTAGAAAAAAAAGCACATTAAATGTAAAATGTAGTAAAATATCTTTTAATGAATTCAGCCAAACATTCAAGGACAGAAGATTGTTCACTTCAGTTGGCTTTGACTAGGTATTAATTTGATAGATCTAATTATTCAATGCTGTTAATTGTACTTGATGCCTATGAGATGAAATACTATGCTAGATGAGGATATTAAGAATACCTCCATGGCTTCGTTTGTTGAATTAGTTGAATTTGTAGGGGAAGCTTTATTCATGACTGATCCAGCAGCCACTGCCTGTTGAGTAAGTGCTTGAACATTGCCAGACGTTGACAACTTGGCAAGGTCATCACTGACAGCATTCATGTCTACGGTCGGAGGCTCTTTTACCTAAAGTGAAATGACATAAAGATTTATTATGTCTTATCATATATGTAGATTTATCATGTCCTTATCAATAGCAAACTGTAATAATCATCTAGGGTTAGAGATACTTGCCCAACTGAAGCTAGAGGAATACGTCCAATAAAATCAAATTAAAGACAAACTTGCCCAATCAAATCCAATTGAAAATCATCCACTTTGGGCCAGAGGAATTCGTCCAATGAAATGAAAAATTCACAAACAAGGGCCAGAATAAGATTGGACAAAACATGGATCTTAAATGAAAAGACAAAACTTTTTTACGCAGACATGCAAAACCATTAAGGAACATTTTGCTTTGATTGATAACAGAAATTAACTCATTTTTCAAAAAGCAAGGAGTTACTAACCTGTACTTTTAAATTATTCCTAGTTGCATATCCATACTTGTCAGAAACCTTTGCAACAATTTCCATTTCAAAGTTATTGGCTTCATTGCCGATAGGCAAAACTGTTTCAACTCTTGTTTCCAGACCATTGTATATATTTGCCAGGTTTCCATCTCTCAGGACGTCTGTAAAATCAATTGAAAAACATCGTTTAATTCCCAGCATACTAATAGAGTTATTCTTAACTCAAATGTAAAAGATCAAAGGTCATATTGCTAACAAATATAGAATATTTTTGATACAGTTGACTTAAGAATGCTTCGACTTTGTAAAATTACGAAATCTGTAAAAATATAAGGTAGCACTGCTAAAAGCAATCGTAAAAATATATTTTCACTCCAGTACGGTTAAACCCTTTCCCTTTCTATTTTGTAACTATAATAAATCGTCCAATTCATGTCGATTCCAAGCATCCAAGAAATCCAAGAATTTTGGGGATACGATTAAGCTGATTTTCATGATATCACATGAAGAACTGGCGATACTGCTGAACAACCTGGGTTTTTTGATGGAATAGTCCATGATATTTTTTAGGTGAAAGACACTGAATTTAGTTGAATTCTCTTCCTTATTCTTCGCAAAAATTCTTTAAAACTTTAAATTAAACGAACCTATTTGATACGTCAAAGGCAAGTCCTCTTCAATCCAGCTGCTACAAACAACTTGAAATTTCGTTGTAAGTGAAAAGCCACTATTTGGTTCAATATTACAAGAGCCACTATGAGGTGGCTTGTTTACTTTGAATCTGTATTCACTGAAGCCAACTCCATCTACAAATTAAAAATGAAAGTTTCGCATCAGTGGTGTTGGATCACGATAAAAAAGCAAATGCTGCATAATAGCTGACCATTGTTTGTAAAGTACGTTGAAACTGTAATTTCCCATCTCTATTGTAAAAATTAACACCATTCGTGTACAGTAGGTTGAAATCTAGAATTTTGACAGATTTCTTGATGGGTTGAACTTTTTGTTCCTTTGAACTCTGCGTATTCATTTTCTCGTATATCGTTTTATTTACATCATTTGTTTACCAGTCATAGATATAAATAGCCGTAAGCAAGCAAAATGCTGACTTCATTTACATGAACGAAGAAAAATGTATTGGCACTAACACCATACCAAAAAAGACTTTTTTGACAAAGCTTTTCATGTTAGAAAACCAACATAACATCATCGCCGACTGAGAAAGCAAAGCCAGTAAAGAACCTGAAGATGAACAGTTTTCCGTGTTGGAAAATTAAACTAGATGCTAAATAAGGTAAATGTCCCCTGACTCACCCTTCTCTCCGCCTGGTTTCCAAGCACTGACCTTGAGGTTGTACTGCTCCCCTGGTGTCAGAACATTTGCAATAATAGCAATGTTTGCTTGGTTTATTCCAGTAGTTGTCTTACTACCAAGGTCAGTGACTTCAGTTTCTGTGCCGGCTACATCCAATTTCAGCAAAGACCATTTAAAAGAGAGCACTGTGCCTGCCTTGCAATCCGTGCACAAACTCTCCACAACCAGACGCTGAGCTGGATTCAGTTTGTCTAAACAATTCATTTTGCACCTGTAACAAGACAGAATTGTTTGTTAACGGTTCAAAGGTTAGGCCGGAGTACCAGTACCAGACGTTAGAATCAGCTATAAAACATTTTAAACCACGCAACGACTAAAAGTTCCTGGTCTTCATGTTCTTTCATATGTGAATTAAGATTTACATTATCTTTGCTCTGTTCTAACCCTGCGCTACTCCAAAAGATGACGCTCTTTACCATTTCATTATCGCTGCGACTTTTGAAAATGCATATGAAGCTTCTCAGACTACTATTAGTAGCTTAACTAGGGTTACAACAGTGCAATTTTTTTAAGCTTCAAGCTATTTATCAATACAGTTGCCAAAGGGCTAGTAAAACTTGGCTATTTCTTGATGTTAAACTGACCTGACCTGACCTGACCTGACCTGACCTGACCTGACCTGACCTGACCTGACCTGACCTGACCTGACCTGACCTGACCTGACCTGTCTGTGACGTGATCAGACCTGATCAGACCTAATCTAACCTAACCTGAAATGACGTATGATTTCACTTGTGACCCATAAGCACAAAAGGCATACCTTAACAATACATGATACCGAACTCAATGCTGCTGACCCAAGACACGCATGACTGTTTTTGTCTCTTAAAATAAACTTACTTGATATCCATAGATGGTGGACTGCCGGGCAGAACTTGGATCTCCTGATCAAACCAGCTAACTCTTGTATCTTTCATAACTACTAGACGGAAAACATACGACTGCATTTGAACAAGCCTTCCAGTGTCAAGCTAAAATAAATAACAAGTAAAAGAATTTGTAAATATGAATAACAATAACACAAAACTTCAAACTACAACTGAATATTCAAATTTTACTTTTTAACTCATCATGTGCCATGAGTTAAAAGGCCTAAGTTAAAAATGTATGTTTTACCGTTGTTTGCATCAAGGATTGGGATGGTTCTGTTAGGTTAAATTGGCCATTGCCAAAGCAGCCGTCAGTCATATTTGCAGCGACATAGTTCTTTGTGAACGACTCTTCCTTCCTCTTGCAATACCAGTAGAACTTCATTCCTGACTTATCGGTTTTGCTACTGTCCGGGTCATATGACTCACCGCCATCAAGAAGGAGTTTCATTTCATATCCAACTGCTCTACGGATACCACCTGTGAAATATATTATTGCCAATAAGAATGTGAACATCTCGGATACACAGAAAGAAACTAATTGATGGCAGCAAATTCAGATACGTAAGTTATTTTTACAATTCCTGATGATCCTTTAGAAATCACATACATGGTTTATAGAAGAAAGCTATATACCAAACTCTCAGTAAAATCTCAAAACCGGCATGCAGATGTTAATGTTCTCATACGTTAATTTTTTCTATTTTAAGCTCATCGCACTCTTACTTGCTATTGAAGGAATTAGTTTCAAATATCTTGCCTTTAATCACAGCTTTCAAAGATGTTGCTACTGTATCCAACCAGACTGCATTTGAACTGAACACATCGGTGACGTCATGAGTTACACTTTCAAATGTAACCTTCAGCTTTGCCACGCTGATTCCGATGTCCAGCGACTTTTCTAATATCTCATATATTGTTGGATCGACACCGCCAGCATCAGATGCAATGCCAAGAGCGACTTTTGTTGTTGTATAGTTCATAAGTCTTGGTTGACCACTGCTGTCTATTGAAGCCTTCAATATACTCCAAGTGTATAAAATGTGACTTGCTTTGTCGCAATCAAAAGTCACATTGGCACGCAAAATGATTCGGTCTGATCGCAAGATGGTACGTGGGGATTGTAGAGATCCCCCACCACTGATGTGGACACTTGGCATTGCACAAGGCTTGTAGATAACCTCTACCTGCTTTGTAAGCTTCTCATAGCTTACTAGGTTTTTGGCTTCAAGAGAAACGTTATAGCTCCCTTTAGCGGCATATGTGTGGTTGTAACTAAAAGCATGGCTGGGGAGAGTTTTGAAAACGTATTTGTTGATAGTGTATATGATCAAATTTTCACATTGAGTATTGTTGAAAACAGTTACGTTGCCATCACCTAAGGAAAGAATATAGCAGGCGGACGAGCCAATGCTTTTTGGATTTATCTTAAATGTAGCAACTGTTTTCAGATGAATGGTAGATGGCACATCAAAATTCATGCCCTGGATGCTTTCTTGCAAAACAATGATCTTCCACAATGTTGTGCGTTTCAAAACATTTTCAATTATGACTGAAACATTATACCTTCCAGGCTGTGGATAGCTGTATGTGACTTTTTCACTTGTGGTATTCGTCGTCTTGCCGTTATCAAAGTTTATAAAATACCATTTATCTTTCAGCTGCTTTGTCACAGACAACTGCAGGTCCTGCTCAAGAGGAAAGACGTTGTTCTTAGGTCCATACCCGGGTACCAAATTCCCAGTTTGGCTGCTTTTGCTGTTGATTGCAAGCGATACAGGTAGCATCTTTTGCACGTCAATTTCCAAATCAAATCCAATGCTGCTTACATTGTTTTCTACTTTGACTTTTGTGATAAAAACCCCAGTAGAATTATACTTATGAGTGGTAATAATTTCTGACAAATTGCTGAAGTTAATTGGAATACGATTCACTGAGTAGCCATCTCCGAAATCCCATGAGATCACCGCATCGGTAGGAACGACAAATCCTGGGCTTTGAAACCAGTGGTACTCAGCAATGCCCGGGCTATATCTTATGGGACTGTTGGTAATAATACGAATCCCTGACACAGGATGCTCCACTTTAATGATATCTTGACAGCTGCTTCTTATAGAGTTGTACTTATTTTTAACAATCACCTGTATACTGTACATGCCTGGGTTGTTGAAAACATGAGATGCTAATAAACTTTGATTCACATTTTCACTAACTGTGATAGCAGGCTCATCCTTGCCAAAGTCAAAAGTGACATCAAGCCGAGATCCAGTCTTAGTAGATGACTTGACTGTAAAAGGCTGTCCAACCTTCATGAATTTATTGGGACATTTTAATTCGTGTCCTGTAATTGGAATTTCCACGGAAACAGTGACATAAGCTGTCTGTGACCCTAAGACATTGGTGCATGTTACTTTCACAATGAAATCACCGACAGCATCATACTTATGGCGAGTCGGCATCGTGTTCAACTTGAAGTCTGTTTTTCTTTGACTGCCATCACCGAATTCCCATTCACACATGTACACCGTGCCAGTTTCCATTTGCAGTGATAACAATGTCTCGTTTCCCAAGGCAGTCGGCTTTGCCTGCACAGCCATATTCTTTATTTCCTGCAGCTCTTGAACGACGATTGTGACACCAAGAGACGCGTGTAAGACTGAAATATCATTCATGCAAGTCACATTGGCTCTGTATTCTCCGACTGCACCATATACATGCTTTACTGTAAGTATGCTTGTCTGATGCTTGACGGTCCCATCTGCAAATTTGTATGTACACAAGGGGTTAGATCCTTGTTCTAATTGTGCATTCATCACAACTTCGTCGTTCTTTGCAATATAAGCATTGTTGTTCACATTAGGGAGATGTGTTACAAATATCAAATTCTTTAGTGGAATCTGGACGACAGCGGTGGTCATTATGATGACTAGAGGGCTGACAATACTGGAAGCTTCAATTGTGATGTTATACCGACCAACTTTCTGGTACTGGTACCGGACAGTCATCTTGCTTTGGAACTTACCACTCATGTCTTGTATCTTCTTAGGGCTACCATCTCCGAGATCTATCACATAGGAAACATTCGTTCCGTGTTCAACTGACCAAGTTGTTACCGTATCTTGTCCTAACGCAACAGCATCTACAGGCATGTCGAATTTCAGTCCAGAAATCTTATCAAGTGCCCTCACAATGCACGTTTTCGTTATCCGCCCAAGTGAATTGTATGCAGCAAAAGAGAATGTGTATATGCCTGGTTTAGGATACACTAAAGAATACTCCCCAATTGTTGTTGTTGTTGCAACGCGATAGTCTCCAGGCAACCACTCGTACGTTGTGTTGCTTCCCGTATGGGCGGGTATCTTAATATCAATGGAGATGTTCGTAGAGGTAAGCGTAGGACATGTGAGTTGCACTCCTGAAATTGGAACATCTGTATAGATGTAGAAGCTTGGCATTATAGTTGACGTCACTAGATAAGCACCCGTGTTAGAAAATGTGTGGTACAAAATGAAGCTCGCTTTAATGCTATAATGAGCACTGATTATATGATGTGAGTTCACTTTTACGCCATTGGCTCGCAAAACCTTACTGCCCACTTGAGTTGTCACTGGATATTGGTATTCAGGAGCATCATTTGAGCCATCAGGGATCATGCCATAGGCTACTGCACCTGATGCTGCGGAGGCCGAATAGCTCCATCCAATCACATCGCCTGGCTTGGTTTGAAACTTTTCGCTGTTTTGCAGTTTAATGACGTGATGGCCAGAGACATCAATATTTACTGTGTGTTGATAAACAAGAGTATAATCAGCTGGTGTGCTAGCGAAATGAAAATCACGTTTGGCCTCACATGTAGACATTGATTGGGCTGTATTGGGGACACAGCGACCACGGTGCAAGCAGTATATCTCAGCACTGCCACATGAATGTTGGCCAACGGGTTCGCAAGGCAAAGTCGCAGAGATACATGAATGATTTGATTGGCAAAACTGTTCACCAGAACCACAGCTAGGCCTAAATATCTAAAAAACAAAGTGAGATCCAATGTAGCAGAATGCAGTGCATTAAGCATTAGCATATTATGCTCAAAGCACCACATCACAAACTAATTTTCACGGCTTTCTCTAGTTACAGCATGTTACCCATTTATTGTGCTGCAAGTTTGTTTCCAGGCTCCTTTTGCCAGAAGATTTGGTGGGCCAACATTTTTATGAAAACAAGTTTAAAATTTTCCAGTGAAGCACCTCTAGATGGCAAAAAGCTCCTTGAAATTGAAATGGAAATTTGTCACACTCCTGACGACCCCTTTTTCAAGAATCAAAACAAAAACTCGACAAAAATCTAATTCGCCGCAAGATGGATCGCAAAAGTAATTAAAATATATTGATTCTCATATCCTTCGATGCAAAAAAATTGCAGATCAAACCTGTAGCAAAATATTCCCAGCAGTCATTGCGTCAACTTCCCAGTGCGTTATTATTTCCTCTTCCGTGAATTCTGCTGATGGCATGATAAATGTTGCTGCTGTTGTCCATTTCGCTGTCTCTAGAGTCTTGAACGTTGGTATTTTGCGACCAACAGAGGCATACTCGGGATCTGAAAGAGATTACATTACAACAACCTTGTGAGTAGAAATACTGTAGAGGTTAGAAGCCTTTTCGTTAACATAACAAATGGTTGCCTGAAAACATGAAAAACTTAAACAAAAAATTAGAGCCAAATCTCCTGTTAGGAAAATTCACGAATCATAGTGAACACAAATAATATTTTACTGCGAAATAGGATGAAACTATGCTTGCAAATTAGATTTACATTTCAAATCCCGTGCAGCAGTAATAGTAGCAATAAAGCAAGACAGTGCATGAAGAGTCCAGATTTACTTGACTATCTTCAGAATGATGGCCGACAAAGTAAATCAACTCACTTATATATAGATTCTCTTTGCTTCCATCACCAAAGTCGATTTCCGTGTTCACCGTTGTTCCACGTGCTACGGTTCCATTGCACTGAACTTGTCTTCCAACAAACGTGGACGTGGGACATTCTATGGAAACTCCCTCGAGGTCATCGAAAACAGAAACTTTCCTTGTGGTTTCCTGCATTCCGGATACATTGTTTTGTGCTTGTAAAATGAGCTCGTATGTCCCTGGTCTGTCGTAGATGTGGGATATATTTGGGGTACTGCTAAATAAGGGTTTCGTTCCATCGCCATCACCAAAATCAAAGTTAAAAGTGGAATCCAAGCCATTGGCAATGCTGGCTCCAAAACTTGTTCTCTCGAAAATTCGAACAGGGCCTGGGTTGAGAATGCGCATCCCTAAAATCCGGTCTTTGATTGAGTAAACACTTATCGTGTTTAAGCCGCCACATTTTGGCTTTGTCTCCCCAATAGGGTAATTTAAAGTTCCCGGACAAACGGATGAACAAAGATCCTCACTGGCCTTGCTTAGCGGAATCTTGTCGGCGCACATGCAAAACTGCCCGTTTTGAATGGCTGCATATTTGAACTTGCGACCGCATACCACCATGCACTGCACTGGGCTGAGTTCATTCACGCGGTAATCCCCGGATGCATGCGAGAAGACGCGGTTTTCTATGCCTTCTAAGAAACAGCCAACATATTCTAAGGAAACACAATGATAAACAATTTAAAACGTATCTACAAGGAAAGATCAACATTCAATTTTTGGCAAGAGAGCTGTTCATTTATAAGACAGTTCGGATGGAACTGAAAAAAATACTAACATTTTCGATAGACTGAAGTTGAAAAAAGCCAAACAATATAAAATTTTCAAAGGAGGTTTGAAGACTTTCTACAAGACTTTCTCACAATTGATTGATTAATTTCTCACAATAAACTCTATATTACTTTTGTTAACAAGCCCATTTGATATTCACTTTAACAGCCCGAATGGCAAGAGTAAACCAGTCTGTCATATAAAATCAATACATTCACAATCCTCTTTTACTTTACATTGAAACCTTTGGATGAATACACATTTTCATAAAACCCTTGTGTGAAGTGTATTGATGTGGCTATTCAGAAAAATATGATGTAATCATTTTGTTTAGGGCCTTCCTTACCCCATCATGTTCAACAAAGAAGATTTTTCTCCCAGGACATTGACATCTAATACAACGTAGTTCAGAATATCGAGAGGATAAACAGTAAACTTTATAACCATAAACAAACACAAAAAGATAAAGGAAATAGTTTAAGCCTACTATGCAAGCTTATTTGCTTTTGAAATTTTGTAATATTACAGTTTAGGACCCTTTTGTTCTAAATCAGTGAGAAAATGTGACATCATTTTACCAAAACAATAGGCTTCCACCTCCCCCAACATTCAACCAAGTGCTTGCCCCTGACTGTAATCTGCTATGTTTCCGCTTTTAAGTGCCATTTTCGAATTTTGCGCTACCTAAGGCTTGTATAGATATCATATGTATAAAGATAAAGATTACCCATCCTGCTGTAAGCCAGGCTGATCATGAACCAGCCTCTATGAAAACGTGCCTTTCAATAAAGTCACAAAAATAATAGTAACAAAGGGGAAACTAAAATTGATGTAGTTGAACTAGTTCAAATTCTAACGGAGGTGGCAAATCTTATCCTAGCAGATATTCTGAACTGTTCGAAGAAACCATTTAGTCTCACAACCCGAACAAGAAATATGAATTCACCTTTCAAGAGCGCTAAATGCGCAAAAGCTTTAAAATTCATAGATAAGTAGAACAAAAAAAACTGAGAAAAAAGAAACTGAAAGAAAAAAAAACTGAGCATTGAAAAGACATTGCGAAACACTTCAGTTAAATTAATATAGCTAACCATCCTTTATCACCATAAAATAATCATTAATATAGCTTTCATAACACTTTCTTCGTTTTAAGATAACATCTGCTTGAGCAACCACCAAGCTTCCCCTTTTTTCAGCACACTACCTTGATCGTTTAAGAAGATCTTCTTTACATGCCCTTATCTGACTATACTTTTTACAAGAATAAGTTTCCCATACACTATAATACTTTCTAGAAGACATTGTCCTCAACTGTCAAAAGTACTTTGGTCCTCCACAAAAGTCCTTGTGAACTAGTTTTCTTTACATATAATTTATTTAAAGCAGCAAATAAATCTTTTGCAAAAAATGGAATTTATTTTTCTGCGTACCTAAGTTGCCCGGTCACCACATTAAAAAAACTTGCCTATTTTCACCGCTGGTCAAGCTTTCTTTCAATTTATCGTTCTATTATTGTTCTCTAAGTTAATTCTTCAAAAACATGTCTGGCTGCTAATGTAAGAAATTTTACTTTTTAGCGTATTCAAATATGAAAAAATTTTCGGATCACATTGAATATTCGTTTTATGCGTTCAGCATAGAATGGAAAAGCTAAGAGAATCACCACATACAAAATATAAGTAATAATAACTAAATGACTCATACAAGAAGAACGTGCAATTTAGGGGATAGAAAAGCCTAGCAACCAGCAAGCAAGCAAACACACAAGGAAGCAAACAAGAAAGTTCGCAAAATTGGAAACAGACGTGAAAAAAACAAGCGATGTTTTGCAAAAATGGAAGCAAGAAAACACCCAATTGACGAAGCATAGATGCAAACATAGAAACAAATATGGAAAGGTACAAACAAGCAAACATAGAAACAAACATGGAAAGCAACAAGAAAG
Source organism: Rhopilema esculentum (assembly GCF_013076305.1). Next base: position 4,551,558 of record NW_027019317.1, read on the forward strand.
AAAACATGGAAGCAGGCAAACAAGCCAACCTCCAATCATAGAAACCAATATGAAAAGGTACAAACAAGCGAACATAGAAACAAACATGGAAAGCAACAAGAAAGAAAACATGGAAGCAGGCAAACAAGCCAACCTGCAATCATAGAAAAAATATGGAAAGGTACAAACAAGCGAACATAGAAACAAACATGGAAAGCAACAAGAAAGAAAACATGGAAGCAGGCAAACAAGCCAACCTGCAATCATAGAAAAATATGAAAAGGTACAAACAAGCGAACATAGAAACAAACATGGAAAGCAACAAGAAAGAAAACATGGAAGCAGGCAAACAAGCCAACCTCCAATCATAGAAACCAATATGAAAAGGTACAAACAAGCGAACATAGAAACAAACATGGAAAGCAACAAGAAAGAAAACATGGAAGCAGGCAAACAAGCCAACCTGCAATCATAGAAATCAATATGAAAAGGTACAAACAAGCGAACATAGAAACAAACATGGAAAGCAACAAGAAAGAAAACATGGAAGCAGGCAAACAAGCCAACCTCCAATCATAGAACAAATATGTAAAGGTAAAGACAGACAAGCGAACATAGAAGCAAACGTGGAAATCTACAAGAACGAAAACATGGAAGTAAGCAAACAGGCAAGCAAGCAAACATGGGAACAAAAATGGAAAAAAACAAGCAACCAGACATGGAAGCAAGCAAATAAGCAAACAAGCAAATAAGCAAACAGGCAAACAAGCAAACATGGATCACAATGACAGATGAATGAGCAGCACGGATGTTGGGAAATTCTTCACTAACATGGATGTTGGTGAAGAATTTCCCAAAACACTCACATCAGCTGAACCCTTAATATCATCCAGAAAATTTGGGTTTATGAAAAATGTTTATTGATGTCAAATCTCGTTCTTAGATCGTTAGCGAAAAAGAGCGGTTAAATCATGAAGCCATGAAAATACAATTTATGGGAGGGTTGAAAATTCTTATTTTCCATTGAAACAACCTTTTGACATCCATCTTGAAAACATGGATATTTTGCGCACAAACATTCACCAATCCGCGTTTTAAATACCACTCTGCAAAATTAGTAAAAACATAGTAATATAGAAAAGATTGCATTTAACACCCATTTCTAAGACGTAATACCCCCAAAGCAACATTTGGAAAACCATGAATAATAAACAAGCCTGAAAACACGTAACATTTGAAACCATGGAATTAATTATGCATGGAGATAACCAACTTTCGCAGCAAAATGCTAAACAGTCTCTTTAAATTCTGATAAAATAAAGCCCCGCTCTGGTTTTATTGCATAACCAACCGTCGCGTGGCAACAAAGAAACAAAAAATCGTATCCAGTCGAAGCGCCATATCCGGAATGAGACACTTTCGAATTCGATCTAGGTACTTTAGAGGAGCAAATTCGTACGTCCAACATTACCTCTCCCCCAACATTATATATCCATGTGCTATTCAAATCAACCTCTTTCGCAAGAAACTTCCTTTTACTCATACATATAATATACATAGAACCGACGCTTTTTAGCATAAGAAAGTTCAGTAATCTAGTTCACCTATCTACAGTATCTATCAGTTAAAGGTAACCAAAACGTGCCGCACTATACGGCTGATTCTCATAACAACAAGCATTGTAGCACACATTACTTTTTGCTCAATGACTTTTTGTATAGCTTATTGGGAGTTGCCCAGTGATTTTTTGTATTGCTTAATAGAGTTGCCACTCGAATACATTATTTCACGCTTAAAATACTTCAGAATAATAAAAAAGTCCCACTGAATAACGCACCAAACATCATCCAGCAAGGACTGATCATCAGTCAATATCTCTACACAATATAATGGGGTGGCCAAAGTGATTCAACACAAGATTGAGCAAGCATGCTGGTTCCTGCTTAACCGAACACTCAGTTCGTTTGTCTAGGGCTTACGTATACTGCCAGTAATACAATGGCTTCGAAGTTCTGTGTTCCTGGTGGCTTAACTAGGGAAACTTTCCGTGGCAGCGAAAATCAAATCTATGAAGTCATCTACGTAGTCCTCAAAACACCGGGAAGAGATGAGATATACTCCGACAAGGATCGCGATAAATGTTGCGTAACCTAAGATGTTTTGGCTCAAGAAATAGTTTCACGTTTTCAGGTTTGGTAGACGATGGCCATCAATAGCACACAAAAAATGAAAAAATAGTCTGAAAGGTGTTGCACTCCTTTGCGCTGCAAACGTTTCATGAATTTCTACCGATTAAAAGTCATTTCTGCACGGTTGTGTCACAACTTGTCAAAACGTACTCTTAGCCAATGAATTCATTAAAAGGTTAGCCTGCGTTAGTATGAAAAAAGAACTTTATCTAGATCTGCTTAGGAAATGAAAGCCGACGTTAGAGAATAAGGTAAGTGTTTGTAACCAGCCTTAGTTCTATGTATCTTTTCTCTAAAGATAAATTCTAGATTATTTCGTGATATGCGATGAAAGTTTGTAGGCTTACCTTCTGTTTTATCGCGGTCATATATGGATTGCCTTGAAAGAAGTACCTGAAATAATTAAAGGAATAGCATATTACTATATAATAATCCTACGGTAAGAATGAAAAACGCATCATAGTGATCACACCAATACCGATGTGCAAAGTAAATATCTCAGAAAAAGCAAGATAATTTGCACTAATTAGTTTTTAGTAATTTGTTAGCAACTCTCGAGAGTTTCGCTTATATAAGTTATAAATATAAATTTCGAAGATATGTGATCTTTTATCAAGTTCAAAGAGCATGGTTGCTTCACAAAACGGTATATGCTAAAACGCAAACTTTGCGTTGACAAAACAAGGCCAGCATCGATTTCTTTAAAGTCACCTCATCGGCAGCAAAAACTCAACTAGTCAACTAATCTAACTACACATAACTGGAGGTTGACAGAACACACTTGAGTGGAGGGTATCATTCATTAGTCTCTTGGTACAAGGTTGAAAGAGTTTGCTTGGAGTTTAAAGGACCATGCAATCATTGTTTGAAAGTACTTTGTCATGGCTTCATTCGAAGCAAATGTCCTTAAAAATAGTGATCTCACTAATCTAAACGTGTTAAACCCAAGTTTAGGAAAGTCGTTATACTAACCTGCGCAATTAAGATGAACAGGAATGATATATAATTCTTCATATTACTCTTTCTTGCCACTCATCTGGCAATCTGTGTTCCTATCTCCAATTCACAATAACTGAATACTTATCCAAAGGAGTTTCGCATTTGTTAGTAAAAGACGTCACTTTGTGGTTGCGAGGAAGCGCTGCATTGCAATGGAAATAAGGCCCGCATGAATCTGATTGGTCAGATGTTTTCCCAAATTAATACATGAAATTTTCAATACATTTATGGGTAGTTTTCTCTTCTATGAAATTATTTATTCATAAGAATTTGTGTCAGTTTTGTACGAACAGAATACTCTGTGGTGAACGTTTTTTTCAAAATTAGTTAATGAAGCTCGCAGTTTCGACGATTCTGTAAGCTTTTGAATTATCCTAGCTTCTTTTTGAGTGATTTTCACAAGAATCGGAAATAAAGTTTCAACTACTGCTTACGACATAACTTTGGCATAAATTATAATAAATTACGAAATATTCCCTTATGTGATATTGTTTTCACGGTACTGGATAATAATCAGGAAACTACACGAAACAATGAAGTGAATTAGAAGATCTGGGTATTCTTAATAACCACACGTTATACAAAACCGAAGCAATTAAAATTCTCGCTAGGCTTTTTGCATGTATTGAAAAGTCTTGTATTGTATTGAAAAGATATACAGTATTGGATTTAATTGGCATACTTTGATACTGGAAAGCTGGATGAAAGAGCTAGACAGCAAATATCAGACGAAACAGACAAAGCGAACCATTGTAATCGAAATACAACAGGAGCATAAGAATACTTAATTCAGCTGAAATTGCATAATAATTGAAATTGGTTGAAATGAAAACGAAGTTTCAGGCTGTAAAGATAATCGGATGGATTGAAACGCAGAGAGGTTGACATGGGGCCAACAGCTTGAATCGTACCTTGGATAACTTAGCCTTTTACCAAGTTGGACTGATATTCAATTCACATTGGATTTTCCTATTTTACTCAAGTCAAAAGCCTTCCCCCGGATGAGCCGGACATTCGTCAAGTCGGGCCATTTCCTCGTCCCCCTTTTAAGGTTCGACTTAGGGGATACAACTGTATACAAAATATTGGAAAATTGTTATAAAGAGGATTCTTCATAGAAAGGAAAAGAAGGCGATATGGACTGAAAACAACGCGCCATCAAAAAGAGTAAATTAATAACATATGTAAGTGCCAAAATTATCCAAAAACGATAACTTTTAGAAACAATATATAATGGTGACCGCCCATACATTTTTTGTTTGAAATACCCAAACCTTTCCAGAAGTAAACAACACTCTCAGAGAAAAGGCGTAGCACTTTAAAGTAATAAATGGAAACTAGGAAGCCTTAATTTCATAAAAATATCATCACAAAGTACAGACGTGTAGCCATGAAATTATTTGTTGATTTCATCGAATCTACAAAAGTCGAAATGTTTGCGTGGATAAGAAGTACTGTAACTCTAAATCAAATTGTAATATTGTTTAAATTTTGCTTCATTGACCATAAATTCATACATACGCTGCAAGAACGAAGCTACGAAATTCTAAAATTCTTGTCACTTTTTTCCACCACATCCATGTCTGTTTGGAGAATCAATAAGAGTAGCTTACTATGCCTATTTTTCGCCTTGAGTTCAACAGGTGTGAATATTTCAAGAAATGTCTTGGAGGAGCATTCGCATTTTCTGGCTCAAATGGCATCATATATTAGATAATATTGGTAACTTTGCAAAGAATTTGGTAGTAATTAGTCTGTCACCGGGAATGTCTCTCAAACTGATCGATTCCAATCCGCATATGATGAAACCAAAGCATTCAATTCAGAAGGGTTCATCATTCACCTTACACCAGCAAAATAAAACTTTCATCACAGAGCAACTAAAGCCGCACAATAAGCCAATTTTAACTATCGATTAGCCTCCCTTCAGAAATGCACCTCTCTAGCCACTCCAGGGTGACGATCTTTGTCGCTGAAGATACCATCGTGCAGCTTTCCTGAAAAATAAGACAAAGATCTTTGTAAGTTTTATCTTTGTGTTCTTTGGGCAGTGGCGGTTTTGGGGACTGCTGGGCCTGGGACAAAAAACATCTGCGAGGCCCTTGAGGTGTGGGGCCCCTTTTGGCTACCATAAGCGTGAGATGTGGGGCCATGGCGCCCCTGGACTCCCTTAAAACCGCCACTGGCTTTAGGTTAGAGGTTTTGAGAGAGTCTGAATTGAAAAACTTTCAGAACGGGTGACGTAATATATTTTACGTTTCACACAATGGTTTGTCTATGTCTGCATTTTAGATGATTCAGATTTGAAATAATTTAACAGAAGAAACAAAAGTAATATATTAACCAAATCTTCAGGTTCTGATACAACAACAAAAGTTGTTTCCTCCGTAATAAAGCCATCAATATTTCCATCATATCTGGATTCGACATGTTAACAAAACAAAAACAAATGACAACATCTGAGCGGTAAACAATAAGTCCATTCTCAAGATAAAAACTGAGCAAGCGGTATTTTTTCACAGCAAATAACATATATTGTCATCAAAATAAGTACTTCAAGTGTAACCCCTTAGGTAGCAAGTGGGGGTAAAGAGACCAACGAGTATAAGAACCTGGTTATCCCAGGCATGCTTCTGAAAACATTTGGCAAAAGACTGTTATAGCATATTCTCACTTATAACAATATTTCTTAAAAATAGGAAATTTATTGAGCCATATCATATCATCGCACGTCATCATGGCTCTGACAAGGGTCATTACTCACAGCTGTCACCAATTACACAAACTTCTACCTCAGTCAAAAATGTTTAAGTTGAGCCTTGAGACCTCTGAAGAGGTTTCAGTAAAACTGTGAAAATTCGCTGTAAAATACGAAAGGATACGCAATGATGTATCTGGACATTCTCGAGACTTCCTTTTCTGGTAGTTCGTGGAAATAAAACGATTTTCCAGTGAAAATGTCAAGAAGAGCTGAACTGCTGGCATCTTTAGACACTGAAAGGCAAAGGATTACTGAAACATCATTAGAAAGACAAAATGTTACATATAATATTTCCAATAACACGCAAAACAGAGTCATTACTTTAAATCAAAGCGTTTATAGGTGTCAAAAAGGAAACAGCATAAAGACCTGATGAGATGCTGATGCAAACACAATATGCAAACACATTACTTGTCTCGTACGACATGTTGAAGTTGTCACAATTATTTTACCTGTAGATGTTGTAGATGGCTCAGTTGTTGCCGTTGCAATGGGTAAGCTGGATCGATTCTTTCGTGGAAAGTAATATCTTTCATCATTAAGAAAAAATTTACATGAGAATTTCTTCAAAATATCTCTAAAATTGATATAGAAAAAAACAAACCTAAACTGTATCCCACACATCCCCAGCTGTCGTGTATATATCATTGAACATAATTTAGTAAATTATTGAATTATACTTTTTATTGATTTTTATAAAGGATACACAGAGGTCGAAATTCCTCTTGAAGTGAAAAGTTTCTTTAGCAGCCTCTCTGTTCCATACCAGTTGAAATTTGGTGTGTTATAGCCGATACGAGGGAGGTGGAGAGTAGCTATATAAACATGAATGATCACAAAAGCATAGTATTTTGGGTAAACAGTTTAAAGTAAACTAAAGAGCTGACCTAGAACAGGGTAAACTATGCAAACAAGCATCAATTAGCTAAACTACTAGGTAAGAAACATCACTGAGTTAAGTGGTATCAGGTTACTACAAAAATTTGTATACTAGAAAAGTTTACATTAGAAATACTCAAGTTGTATTTCTGTATGGTTTGCTATGTAATTGCGTTGCGAAAATATGAGTATATCAAAATATGAACATATCAACATAGAAACATTGAAAAGATGTCAAAATATTGCCGTGCATTTTACGAAAATAAAATATATGTCTTGCATATAAAAACCCAAAAACCTTTCGTTCTTAAAGCTTCTTTCTGAACCCGCTCCAGTCCCATCGTCAAGGCACTCATCTTAATGGGTGAAAGCTGGTTGTTCCGATCTCGCGTCTGTGAAACAATCAGTGCAACCTAGAACAAATTCAGTTCAGGGTTCAGAATAAAACTGGTAATTGAAGCTTTGAAAAGTATGTTGCTTTATCTTACACATTAAAATGTGACGTTAAATTTGAATTAAAAAACTAGACAAGAAAGTATTGAATCGTTATAAATTACAGGACTGACAATTGTGGCGCTTTGTTTCTTCGGGATTTAGAAGAAAAAGGGCTTAAAAGCCATTTGGAATGGACCTACAATCCCGGACAGTGCTCATATTTGCACCACTTTCTGCCCCTCTTCTAATTCAGTATTGAAAAATCGGTATATGAATATGATTTGCCCCAACTTTGAGTGCGAGATGGAGGAAGATTTGTACCTGCAACCAGGCAGGAACTCATTAGGCGTTCACGTCTCGAATTGTAGATGAAATAAGATCTATCTTAATCTTTGAAATGTAAGTGTCATATAAATCACAATTAAACTGAACAAGCAACTAATATTTACCCAGTCACGTCCACTATCTCTGCATAGCTGATCATCGATTGAAATCAGGTGTGCATCTCCAAGGGTTAGATCTGCGAGACGCGAAAAAAGCTTGCTTTCGTTAAAACTATCAAAGACGACAGTTTAGCATTCTTGATTTTAAGGATTTTAAAGTTCAAATAATGGTGCTTTTTGGCAAAATAGATGCCAGGTCTTTGTAAAGCACTCATCTACCGACTATTTGAAGTCAAACTGCTTTGAAAATTTTAGAGCATCTATAATGACTTTTAACTAATGGGAATTGCCCCAATGGGAGCTGGAATGGATTTTTTTAACAACTATAGAGTGCCATAAGATATCATAGACGAAGAAGACTTTGGATTTCAAAAAGCAAACTGACAGTCGCACGGCAATGAATAAAGCAAGGTACAAATACCTTTCATTTTCCCTGAAAGCTCATACTGATCTTTGGGGTTGCTTGATCGTTTTGATAATGCAGTGAAAAGCCCACCTGATCCCCAACGTCCAGAATCATCTTTGCAAAAAAAGAAATGATCGCAAATTTTGAATGACTCAATAATTGCAAATCAAATAATGACGAAAAATAAGCTAAGCAAATGATAAAATTCATCAGCTAAGCATTGAGTTCATCTATAGAAATGAAGATATGGTTGCTAATTTCAAACGATAAACTTTATACGGAACAAAGAAGAACAAAGTAAAGTGAAGTGATTAAAGTCCAAAAGTTAATATGTAATAGTCTAATATGAAATATATCTCAATATATCTAATACAAAGGAAAATCAAAAAAATTGAATGTGATACAGGTCAAAACAAAATGAAATTATTAATTTAATAAACCGACCCAGTAAATGCTAAAATCTACGTTTTCTTTTTTTGTTGTTTTATTTTACCTTCAGCCTGTTAGGCCACAAATACTGCTATTAGTATATACAGCAAGAGGCATAAACAAATCAAAAGTATTAGCAACTGAAAAATGGAACATTAAACACGTCCGTACCAACACAGTGAATTATAATGGCGTTTTTGCCATCAGAGTTCAAAGGCTGAGTGACATCACCAACAACATACTGGATTTGATTATAGGAATCCTCATCTTCTGCGTCATTATCTGTATCAGCTTCGGATTCATCACTCGACACTTCATCAATAGCTATGTTGCTCGATGTATAGTTGTTATCTTGCCAGAATTTCTCCCTTTAAATATAAACATCATAATACATTGCTATGTAGACAAAAAAATTTTAAAAGAAAAAGTGATTTCATTGTACCACTCAGTTCAAAAAAACTCAACTTAGAAAAACTAGAAACTAAAAGAATTTTTAGGAAGAAAGATCTGTGACCCAACACTAGTAAACACAAGAAAACATGTCAATTTTGACCAAAGTAAACAATTAAGAATAATCAGTAAAGGTTTTTCAAGATGATTCACGGGGAAAGTATTTTCAAAACAAGAAAGTTCAATATTGGAAGCAATTGACTTTTCGTACACTCTAATAAGTGTAATAGAAAAACTCTCGGTATCTAAAAAGAACATAACTCCAGTAGTTAAGACCCACAAAAATATTTGAAATCAAAACCTTTTCTTCTTCTTTTCTAATGCTCGGCGAACTTCGTCGTCCTCTGCTTTTTTGGCTCTTTTTGCTGCGGTTTCGATTCTCTGAATTAAAAAAAGTATCACAGAAACAAATACAGAAAAATACATTAAGATTTATGCATTTTCTAACGTAATAATTATTTCTTCATGATATTGTGCATGCAATTAATTATGTCTCCATTGTAACTGATCCAAAACAGTAATCATTGTATGGGAAAATCTTCGTCATTCTAACAGAAAACTAACACATATCCTGCCCTGGGTTTGACACGTGACGAGTGATGCATTAACTTAAACAGAAATGACTTCCTTTGTTGCTTTTATTCAACAATATTTGCTGGGTTCTTAAAGAAAAATCAAATCAAACCTTCTGCCTTCTTTCTTCCTTTTCATCATCAGTTAGTTCTTTTCTTTTTCTTTTAGGAAGTGGAAGGACACTAATATCAGGAATCTAAAAGGAGGATGGGTTAAATACGGATAACAACGGAAAAGGTACTGAGAATGAAGATCTGATTTGTACAGAACTGCAAAATTCTTGCTTCAGGAAACTGAAACGCTACCGTGAAGTTTCAAACTTCATCGGTCAACAATTATATTTTCATTTAAAGTCAGCTCTCTGCACAGTCAGGTACGACAAATTCAAGCAACTATCTTAAAAACGAGCTTTTTACTCATGTCACCTTCTAAAAAAAGGGTAGGACATTTTTAAAATGTTTATAGCTAAAAATCAAAAAATGTACCGTAAAAATCTTCTTAAACAGTATCTGCATCATCAGCATTGTTAGGCCCATTTTTCATCCATTTTGAGAAGACTCTTAAACTCAACATGAATTTCATGTCATGAAACCTATTGCTATGTAAGTAACTTAATATAATTAACATACAGTCTTATCTCTTCTCGTTGATCTTTCTCCAATTTCAGCCTCTTCCATTACACCTATAATAGAATAGCTATGCTAACGAAACAGCCCACTTCAAGGGAGATATATGAATAATGGAATAAAAAGATGCTAAAGGTATATAGAGCAATGGACTAAATGTCTTATTTCTTATGTGCCATCCTTTCACTCGATTGTAGTGCCGATTCAGGCCATGATTTCTATATCTGCGAGTCTCTGACTGATTCTACTATGAAAGTCTAAATGTAATAAAAGATACTCAAGATGCAGAGAAGTTGATGCCGTATAGAAATAGCGTTCATGCTGTAACTCTTAAAATAGCTTAAAAAAAGTTAACACAAATACATAAAGAACTACAATGAAACGATTAGCAGATTTTAAAGCATAATATTAAAATATTTCCATACAACAAGCAATGAAAATAAATTGAGACTTACTAGTGATCATATTATCAAAAGCTGTCTTGTCCTTTTCGCTGGTTTCCTTAGAGTAATCACGGCCCTCAAACATATACATATTTTCTAGGAAAAAGAGGACGTCAAATTTAACAGGCTTACATGATTACAGACAATGCCTAAATTTAACAGGCTTACATGAAAATTTTTAATACATTGATCGACAACTATATACCATTTCGTAGGACAGTTTTTGTGCAATAAAGGTTTCCTATACTTAGTGCGTTCCTTTCACAAATGGTGGCCATAAAACGGACGACTTCCTCGATGTAGCTTTAAAAAGACATGCCTACTTGCATTCTCTATAAATATAAGCAAACAAATGTTTTTATACAGTTAATGCAAAATCTCGCAGCATTTCAATGTGTACATTCTAGACAAAGATAACCAAAAACAAATATCATCTGCCTGCAAAATCATATCTATAGAAAAAATGGCTTAAAAGCATTCAGCATTTACCTTGGCCCTCTTCCTCAGTTATGGCATCTTCCGGCTCCATTACCTCTTCCAGTAGCCATTCACCATTGACCGTGCCACCAAGAATGCTACAATGTTGACATTGAGTAAAAATAGCAGAAACTGAAACGATTAATACTAAATATTAAACTGAAAATGAGAACCTTCTGTTTACTGGGTATGTTTGGTGAATGGGAACAAAACACAAAAGGAAACTACCAACCTGTTAAAATCTTCATCAAGATTTGAGCTAAAGAGAAAAATGTATAAGTTTAATGAACTGAAGATAATGTTCAAATCAATCCGCAAGTGTCATTTTGCTGCTTGACATCCTATAATGGCTTAGTTTTACAAGTTTAATTTTACCAATATTTCTTCATTACTTTTTCAGCTGATTTTCAGGTGTATAATAGACAGAGCAAAACATACATCCGTGCATACAAATAGAAAAATAATGTTTCATGTATCCATACGAGAACCGCAGAAAGCAAGTAACGTTGAATATGGAGAAAATATTTCCGTACAGTTTATTTTCTTTGTCGCCAAAAGAGATATTCTCAATAGCAACGTAGACAAAATTTATTTCGTTTAAAGGCTGAAAAAGATATCATATTGATTGCTGACCGGTTCAGATGTCAGGGTGATGATGGATAAATACTTGAGAGCAATTTGCATCCCAAATAGCTCGTTATCAATGCAGAAAACATTCGGATTCATTAAAACGGTGGATTTGGAAGCTATTCGGTTTACAAATTTAAAATACTCCTGCCTATTGCCTCCTTGCAGAAAATGCGGGCTTTATATGCTCAAGAATGATATATGCTCACCTTTCGTTGTCGTTCATAAGATTTTCCAATCCGAACTTCAGGATATCTGCGAGCTGAAAAAAAGGTTCAAATCAAGAGGTATTGAAATTTTTTAGAAATTTTTGATACTGAAATATTAATTGGAAAATTGTATGGAGAAAAGAGATGCTACCTCGTATACATTTAATCGAGATTGATAAAATAGTATCCAGACTTAATTATTTATATAGCTACATAAGAAGGCAAGAAAAAACAAAAGGTTGACGTATGCAAGAGCGAGAAATACACTGACCTTGGTTTGTGTGTCACTTAGATTTTGAAGATTCGAAAACTGCAAGGAAAAACAATATTAAAGAAGACTACCGGAATAGCCTATTTACGCATTTTATTCCACAAAATTATGCCTCAGTTTTGAGGAATCGGGTTAGCAAGACTAACACATAATAGTGCGGGGTTGACTGCGCTACATCCCGCGGGTCATTGCGCATGCTTTCTGACGTCATAGGTGATCATCGGGATATCAGATTCAACAAAGCTTAACAGGGTACCCATAACAGAAAAACTAGTTGAAAATTTTGTTACAAGAAATATTGCTGCTGTGTAAACAAATATGCTGAAATTAAGACGTGTATAAGGTAATTCTAGGATAAATACAATATAGTAGAGACAAGAATTAAATTCCACCTGGCCTCCTTCTATAACTACGTCGGTGAGTTTCAATTTCTCTGTTGCCCTCTTCAGAATTATTTCTTCAACTGTATTTTTGGAGACTAGACGGATGACCTTCACTGGTCTGAGAAGTTTTCGAAAGAAGAAAAAACACAAGTAAGGTAAACAACATTGTTTGCAATCAAACTGAAGGTTGTTTTGAAAGTTGTTTAATTTGGCGATAAAAAAAGCAGATTTTCTAGCGAAACTCTATACAGTTTTTTGATGTAAATCATACATCTAGAAATGTGTGTCCTACAAAAATTAGAAAGGAATTATTAAAAACTTGCATGATGGAACAAAGTTAAAAAAGTAAGATCAGAGCATGATGACATCACAAGCAAAAGCGAGCAAATGATGATACGAAATGTCAAAGCAAAGAAAAGTACATAGAGACGTAACAAGACAAGGCAAATCAAGATTTACTAAAATAAACAAAAACGAAAGGAGACGAATCATGTAATAAGACTACTTAAACTGAAGGGATTGAAAGTAAAAAAAGTGAGAGAATGTGACATCGCAACAGTAGTGGCCAAAACAAAATAAAGACAAAACAATAAAATGAATAAAGAAGAAACGAGAATAGGCCTATTCAAACTGACGGGGTTGAAAGTATAAAGAAGTCGAGAGAATATGTGACATCAAGGCGAAACGAAGCAAGGCAAGACTAGACAAGAAGAGACATCAGAACAGAACAAGGTGAAGGTGAAGAATTGAAATTGGAAATTAGTATTACTGAAAAATCAAACCTTGTTTGACCAATACGGTGAGCCCTGGCGGCAGCTTGCAAATCGTTTTGGGGATTGAAGTCATTATCCAAAAATATAACGGTGTCAGCTGTCATTAGATTGAGCCCTTGTCCACCTATAGATTGGCAGAAAGAGCTTAATAAGTAAACCAAAACATAGACCAATCACAGACACACATAGACAAGTTATATATAAATTTTTGGAATTGCAATTGTTAGCCAATTTTATCAGTTTTTCTTTCCCATAAAAACTACAGGAATACAAACATGAGCACAAAAATTATTGCAAAATCTAAGATAAAATTATATCTTTCATGCTCAACCAATAAGGAATAAATAACCTGCTTTGGTGCTTAACAGAAATAAAAATGTTTCATCCGATTCGTTGAAGTTGTTGATTGCAAGATAGCGCTCCTCTCCTCTAACTGAACCATCCAACCTTTCATAGGTGTACCCTAAATAAAGGGACAACAAGGATTTGTTTCTTTACGGGTTTTCTACTATTTTGATAGGTATTGTTTATACGATATTTCTGCACAATGACTTTCTGAAATGAAGCAAAGTTTCTCAAACTGTGTCTTTAACAGTGTAATCTACAATTTATTGTTTACTGTCATGATTAAATCACACCTTCCTGTAGACGCCCCTTGAAATGCTCCTCTCTTGCTATAAAACGCAACATTATCGCGATAATAAGGGACTAAAAAATGTAATTTTTATACCCCCTGACTAAAGATTAGTTTTCCTTTGCATTTTATTATTGTAATAGTCATGCATTTTCTAACTTCCATGGACGAGTTCTACTGTGATAAAATTGGGAACAGCTTTTGTCATTTACCCTGCAGCAAAGACATTTGAAAATAAAGATTATATATATATTTGAAAATATATCAAAACATTAAATATTTATGAACATCAACTTTATACAGGTCTAGCAAAGTCTTTTTTGAATATTTAGATGTGAATGTTTCTAAATATCATAAAACCTGTACATGCAATATATTGAAAAAAGCTGTGCTAAATATTTGTCTATACACATATGCAAATGTACAAATATATTTGTCAAAAACATAGCAAAATTCAACGATAACCAGCATCCGACAGCCTATAAGCTACAAACCTTTATATGTTAAATAATCCTGAACAATGTCAAGCATCATGGTAAACTGGGAAAATACCAAAACTCGATGACCGCTGAAACAAAAAATTTCTGCAACTAAATTAAAGCATTTCTAAAATTTCTACGAAATCTCATTTTCTTCAAATATAGTAAATTCACAATAAATTCTGCAGCATCCTAATGAGTAATGCATTCAAGAAAACTGAACAAAATAATTTTGACAATTTATGTGGCCACTTTAGAGAACATTTTAAGCACTTCTCTGTTAAGATCAAAGCACACAACACCAAAGGCAAATACACAAAAATGCAAGCATGAAAAGTTAGGATACTTATGTAACCATAAGTACATAAAAATGCAAGCATGAAAAGTAAGGATACTTATGTATCCATAAATACATAAAAACGCAAGCATGAAAAGTTTTGATACTTATGTTGCACAATATAGTCTTACTAGTGATTGAAGCAACAGGGCCTTCACGACCTTTATGCATCCATTTAGAGCGTTTTCAAAACTTAAACAAAAAACACAAATCCAATTTTCCTTGAACCTTCAGGGCATAACATTACCATTAATATTATATAATGCTTACATATACCCAAGAATACAGAACCAAATACGACTAAAGTTGCCTTCATTTCTTTGAACGTATCTCTTAACTCGTTACCTGGTGTGGAGGAAAGCCAGCAATTTGTCTAGCAACTTCAATTTTCCTAAAAAATCGAAGATTTTCTTCTTAAAAGTACCAAACTAGAGAATAAATAAAACAGAAATGTTTCAGATGTCCAAGCAGTTGCAAATAGCCTTATCATTTTAGCAATGGTTGCATTGTTATAGGTAATAAATTGCATGATACTGTCAGCTTTAGTCCATCGAGTAGATAAACAAAGAAAGATGTACCACTAGCTTCGATGAGGTGATCGCCAATCTCGAATGGTTCTGGCTCAACACCTAGAAAAATAAAACAAATTATTACACAGATATCTGATGCCATCTGGATGGAAAATGCCCATCAGTTTTCCTGGTATTTAGCTCATCGTTTGTGTTTATCACACATGTAAATGTCAAATAATACACAATTTTTACTTTCTTTCATTTTTCATTTCATTTCATTCATTATCAATCAATCCCAAATACAATTCATACACAAAACTCTACAACTAAGATACATTACAACACTAAAAACTAAAAACTAACAATTTCAAAAACAAATGAAAAAAAAATTACTTTACATGATTGAATTTAAGAAATAAAGGAATAAAGTCATAAGTAACTATATGTTTCCAAATAATGTAGATATATTTGGAAACTTAGAGCTACTTGGAAAAAATATGTTTCAAAATTTTACAAATTAACACTCTTCAACCCGATTTTAACCCTTTCATTGTGTGTAGATGAAAAATTTGGCATTCTGCCCTGACGTCTCGTTCCAATTGAAACGGGAATCACACCTGTCTATAATGTGTCCTCGGTAGTATAGTGGTGAGTATCCCCGCCTGTCACGCGGGAGACCGGGGTTCAATTCCCCGCCGGGGAGCGTTTTTCGCACTTTTTCCCTGATAAATCATAATTATTTTCAGACGGAGTGGGTATTTGCCATCTTCATGAACCTAACTTAAATTTTCAAATTAAAGGATTACTTTGCAGCCAGCTTATTTTGCGACATGTTGAGATTCAAATATGTTGCCATAAAAGTTCGTAATCCGCAAAAAAGGTTCCAGTTTATAGAACTAAATCTAAAAGGTAAAATCTGGCGCATTTTTACAATTAATTTCACGTTTGTTTATTTATAAAAAAATTGGTTTAAAAGAAACTAGTACTAGGATGGCAAAATTTTAAAAAAATTAAGGTTTTAGTTTTAAGAAAAAAATAGTAATTGTTAATTTTAAATTTCTAAAAAAAGAGTCCAAAAGTTTTAATTTTGTTGGTTTTTCTTTGGAAAAAATAGCATAATTTGGATTTTTCTCTGCATGGGTTCTTAATTTCGGGAAGATCTGCTTTTAAGTTCTTCCAATGATGCTCAACTTCAAACAATTCGGCAATTTTAGGTTCCGAGATTAAGAAACTAACTAAGAAACTTTCAGTACTAAAGGGCCAAAATTTGAATGTGAAATCAAGAAACCTTAAAATTTTAGAAATTTAGAAACTGACTCAAGTTCCTTTTAAAAAAACATATTTCAAAGTTAATTTTCTAACTCGGGTTCAGAAGTTACAATACAAGCTGTGAAAACGGAATCAATATCATTTTTCCTAAAATGTAGTACAGAAAAAGAGCAAGCAGTAGCGGAATACCCAATTTTAATTTATTCTTAATTTTATGTAACAAGAAGAGTTCATGCAGTCAAGTTTTAGGAAACCTTTTGGATTTTCCCCCATCTCTGGTAAAACCTAAGAAATAACTCTTAAAGTACAGGCAGTTACTGTCACCTTCCCTAAAGCTATTTCAGTCAGTACTACACAAATTCCCTGAAATCTTCTCAGTAACGAATAATATTTTGTTTTCCTGTGTTCATTAAAACACCAGTAATGGCTATTATTCTTAGGACTAAAAAATAAACTAACCTGGAAATATATATGGATGACTGCAACATTTCCGAAGTTGAAGAAGAACGTTCATTAGACTTGTTTTCTTAGGGCCATCTGATCGAAATGCAGCTAAGATTCAAACAAGACTTGGTCATTAGCCTGTGCAAGGATATCTTGGAAAAAACATGTCAAAATGAATCTGAATGAAAACTACGCTTATAAATCATTAAATGGTGATGAACTTCATTTTGAATACACAAACAAAGCAACCTTACAGTCAAATTAGGGATATCTTAATACCGTTTTCCATAATATTGCATCTTTTATTAAGCAAATCCAATGGCATGTGGTGATCCAAAAATATTCATTGGAAGAACTGCTATTTTCAGCGACCAAAGCTATTTCCTTGGTTTCTAGCTGTGCAATTTCGAAGACAACACCTACCTGTGATCGTATTGGTTACAGTTATAAGTTAAAACATTATAATGGCATTAACAACAGGAATTTTATAATAGATACAACAATGTATTTATAGACATTTGCGTGCGGACAAGACAGTTCTAAGTTGCAGCAGCCTTATTGCTATAATGCTACCAAAAACGTTGGAAAAATTTCTGTCATTCAGATTAGCAGCTTCTCCTCCCCCTTTCAAAGAACTTTGGATTATTCTCCATAGAAATACAGTATTCAAGGGTATCCTACAATTTCAGGAACTGGGATAATCAAGGCGTATTTCCGGCATTGTTTCAGGGGGAAGGGGCCAAATCAGCTAACTACATAGGCTGAATTAAAAACAGAACGAGCTTTGACCGAAACTGGTTAGATGTTCCAACTGCTTTTAGCAAGCATTATAGTCTTCTTGCTCTTTTCTTCTTGTTCTACACGCCGAAAAATGGTTCTTTCAGAGCATTAATGTAATGGCTTTCTTTAGGAACATGAAATTAATGACTATAACTTTATCGAGGCATAACGCTACAAAAAATCATTATCATTGTGTAAAGTTTGATTTAACATTTAGCATTTGATTTAGCATGTTGTTTGACTTCTAATTGTTACAGTCAGAAATTAACATAGAGATCCTTGTAACAAAGTATCTTCATCATGGGCAATTCGATAGAAAGAAAATCAGATTAATACATGAATTAATCTATCGATAGTATAACAGATTAAATCATGAATTATAACTGTTCAAAAAATAATCCTATTCATAAACTGCCTCACCATAGTCTTTAGTCAATATTGCCTTGTACAATTTCTTTTGGATTGACGAAATCCCACTGTAAAGAATCACCTGAAAATTGGAAAGATCACTTCTCAACAAGACACTGAAAACGTAGACAAATGATGTTGAAAAAATTCAACGATGTTTAAAACTTTTTGGTTGTACATAATTACGAAAATGGCTTTGACAAAGGCAAAAATTTCAAGAAATACCAAATATTCATGTCAGAAATACGTTTTTAATGATGTATCTAAACAGAATTTTTTTCACTAGGCAGTTTAATTTAAAGTCGAAACGTTATCTTAATGAAAACATGAACCCTTTTCTCTGACTTAAACATATTCCAGAACACATGTTTCTGCAGAACTTCTGGTTTTAACTGACACAATTTTGAATCAGTTCTCAAATTGAGTAATAGCTAAAGATTTAAAAGTAAAACGGTAAATTGGAATTTTTAAGCCATAACTGGCTACCAAGGAAATAAAACACTGTTTGTAAGACATGTGATAAGCACTCTTGATGAAATGACGTAAAATATTATTTGTGAATATCTGAAACGAAATATCAAAGCAAGATTTCAAAGACCGGGGGAAAAAGTGATATATGCCATGGACATACTTCAGATTTCTTTGGAAGCTCTTTCATCACCTAAAATAATAAATCATTAGACTAAAAAATCTTCTTCTTTATTCATCAGAATTTACCGAAAGTAGCAGGTGGCATTACTAATTCCACAGAATCAAAACAGTAATGATCCTACCCTACTATGAATCAAATTTGAATACTTCAGGGATGCAGAAATGCGGAAGAAAGTTATTGCAACCACTAACAGTCAAGAACGCAATAATTACAAAGCGCTCGATGACGACAATGGGTTGGTTACGTTTTCGTACAAATGGTTTGAAATTTGGTACCCCTCCCCCAATTTTGAAAAATGGAAGGGTTTAAGCTATATTTAGGCATATTACCCGTTATGTCTTTAGATATTTCTCTCAACATGTAGGGCCATTGCTAGCTATTGTGCTCAAGGGGGATGCTCAGGTCCAACTTGCTGATGAAGCACCACTTCATGGCAAAAAAATTCTCGTTTTTGTAACGGATTATTTTTTCAAGGGTGATTATTTTTTCATATAACATCCCACACCCCACCGTAGCGACGGCCCTGTGTCCTGGGGCTGTAAAAGCTGATCAAAGAGGATTTTGTAGAAGTTTATTCATTGACTTAAATATAAACATTAAAAACAAGACAGGTCTGACTAATATGGTTAATGAGCAGCCAATAGGCTCTAAAGTTTCAGATAGCTTTGTAAAAACCTGTGTGATTGATTGAATTTTGTTAAAAAATCTTGATAAGTTGCCAAAAGGAGCCTTCAGAGCAGCCAGGAAACCATACAGAGCGCTGAACAGAATAATTTAATTTAGGAGTTCTATGAAAATTAGGTGGCCTGGATTGGTTGATGAAGTTGATCAAATGATCTGCTGATAAAATACAACATCGACTTGGCTGGGAAACTACATTTTTATTAAGCTGATATTTGGTCTTTCAGCAAGCAAACAGGGCTATCAAAATTATCGTGAAAACGAAAAAGAAACCTCGTTTTTAACTCTTCTTAGAAGAAATGGCTTGAGTAGAGCATGAAGTTCTTCGTTAATGTCATCTGTTTTCTCTACAAACCAAAATAAAGAATGAGCGGCCGTAAGAACTGGGACAAGATATTAAACTTTTGTCCAGATGTGAATATTTCTCCTTATACTGAAGCCTTGATTTCATTTTATGCAAGGTCGCCTATATGAGAACACTGTAACAACATATTACGTACATACATAGAAATATAACAAGGACATACATAAACACTTTGTTCTAAGTATACCAGGCCAAATCGTCAAATGACTCAGTCATGTGCAAAACATAATTTGGCAGCACAGTTAAGATAGGTTCTTCAAATATCATAATAGCAAACATTTCAAAAACAAAGATAGAGAGCTTTCACAGAGGACTTTCACCTTGTCAAGTTTAAGTTTACACAAAAACATGCCACCAAGAATCAATTTTATCGGTTTTCGAAACCTTAAACCAGCTCAAGTAATGCAAAAAATATATTTCCATATTACCTACGATAAAAGAATTTATATAAATATTCGTAAGAAAAATGTTGTAAGAATAAAATTTCGAATAGAGCCAACTGCAAATTCTTCTTAACCTTAAATTCTTTTATAAGAATTCCTTCTTTTCCAAAGGGTTACATTCTTACCTGAAACAATGACGCTGAAATATTTCACAAACTCTTCACTGTCTTCAATATGAAATACATCCGGGTTCAAGAAAGACAGCAGCGAGTAGATCTGCCAAAAAATGTAAAAATAAACTGACAAAATATTATTTGAAAACAAAAACTATTTTCACCACACAGTAAGGAATTTAAGGAATCGTAAAAAAAAGCAAATGCGCGGCTTTGCTTAGAGGGAATTTTTTTTAAAAGTTTGTGTTAAGATGTGAAGGAGATAGAACAACGCATGGGTTGAACAGAAACAAAACGATAACTTTATATTAACTTCAAACGGCCTACACACATAACTGTAATACTGTCAACTATAATCTGAAACTATATAAACATGGGTCACATAAAGTAATGCTCCTGCGCATAGTCAATTAGGTTACTACATCACTCCTCCTTTTAAAGAAGTTTTTTTTTCGTATACTGTTTACAAAGTGTCCAATGGTATTGGTTCACCATATCGTACTGGTGCATAACGTTTTCTAACTAGTCTTTCAGCAGGTCTAGGAACCTCTTGTTCACAAGCGTATGTGGCTCGATTTGATTGATTGGCATCTTCGGAATCCGACATCTGAGCGCGTAATTTTTTAAAAAATGATACGTTGCGAGTTACACGACGATGATTACTGTCTTCTGCAGTTATCTGCGTACCTTTACGGTTTACGACTTTGTATTGCGTTTTGCTGAATCGTGTCGTTAGTTTGTCCCTTTTTTGTTGGCGGACAAGAACAGTATCTCCAACTTGAAGGTTGCTCTTCCTTGCTTTTCTGCGTTTGTTTGCATATGTTTCTTGGTATGATCGACTGCGTTCCTCGTTTATTCTAGCTTCTTTGTGTCGATTTATTACGCGATGCTTCTCTAAAGTAGGGAATTTTCCTTGTACTTTCCTGTTGAATAACAACTCTGATGGCGCAATTTTCGTTGTGCTGTGAGGTGTATTACGATACTGGAACAAGAAACGGTTCAGTTCTTGTTGCCATACCTTACCATCTGCCACTGCGCTTTGTACGGCTTTGATGAGAGGCTGATTAAAGCGTTCGACTTCTCCATTTGCCTGCGGCCAGTAAGGTGTGACAGGTTTATGGTTTATACCGAGGATATTTACATATCGTGCAAACTCTTCACTCGAGAATGGTGGACCGTTATCTGTCTTTAATTCACGTGGTATGCCGTGTACCGAAAATATTTTGTCCAGCTTCGGAATGACAGTTGATGCTTTCGTGGATCGCACAATTTCGGTTTCCGGAAATCGCGAATAACGATCAATGACGACTAAAAGATGATCTCCTGAAGGAAGCGGTCCACAGAAATCGATATGAACAGTTTCCCATGGTCCTTTAGGAAAATCAGTTTGTTGCAGAGGTTCTGGTGGCGATGGTTTGCCGACAATTTGACAAGTCAGGCACGAATCTAGGGTATGCTGAACTAGGTTGTCCATACCTGGGAACCATACTTTTTCTCGTAATAGACTTTTTGTTTTGGAAAGACCTTGGTGAGCTTCATGGGCAATATCTATAGCTCGTTGCTGAAGTGACTCTGGTATAACTAAACGTGTTCCTCTCAAAACAATTCCCTTCGCACCAACAGTGAGCTCATCGTTGATTGCACAATAAGGCTTTAAACGATCAGATGCTTGCCATCTATTTGTTCGTATAGCGGCTCGCAATGCTTGCAATGTCTTGTCAGTGTTGGTAGCACTCGCTATTTCGTCTAGCGACATAGCTTTAGGCACAGAGTGACTCGTAATCATGTTTACGTACTCCTCCGCAATTCTTTCTTGTTTTCGCGATTGTTGACTGGAGGGGTGTCTGGATAGATAATCAGCAGAGTTCTCGCTTCCTGCCTTGTACTGCACTTTAAACGAATAAGGTTGTAGTCGCAAAACCCATCGCTCAATCCTCGCGGACGGCTTAGAGGTTGAACTGCCGTAAATGGTTTCCAAAGATTTGTGATCTGTAATCAAAGTAAATTCGTTGCCATATAGGAACAAATGAAAATGTTCTACGGCCCAAACGATGGCTAGAGCCTCTTTTTCCGTTTGCGAGTATCGTTTCTCAGTATCGGACAGTCCACGACTGGCGTAAGCAACAACCTTGTAATCATCACTGTTCTTGGTTGCTTGACTCAAAATTGCGGACACACCTACGGGACTTGCGTCCACCGTAACGAAAGTTTCTTTATTGGTATCGAAATACGATATAACGGGAGCTTCAGACAGAGCCAATTTTATGTTTTCAAATGCTTTCTGTTGAACTGCTTGCCATACGAATGGTGTATTCTTTTTTGTCAACTCTCGAAGTGGTGCAGTGAGCGTCGCAAAATCTTGGATGTACTTAGCACTATAGTTTGCCATTCCGAGCAGGCTTCGTACCTCTTTGATGCTGGTAGGTATTGGTGCATTCTGAAGATCGCTTATGCGTGCTGGATCTGGCTGCGTACCATGTTCTGTGAAAATTTGTCCATAAAACTGAATTGATTTCTGTAGAAAGTTACATTTCTTGAGATTTAGCGTAAGGCATTTTGAATGCAGACGTTGCAAACAATTTTGCAAAGCTAAATCGTGTTCCTTGCGAGTTTTGCCAAAAACTACGATGTCATCTGCGATGTTCAGCACTCCATTTATACCTTGTAAAGATTCTTGTAAAACATGCTGGAAAATTTCCATAGCAGCATTTGTCCCATAATTGAGACAAGTGTATCGATAAAGTCCTACGTGTGTGCTGAAGGTAGTGATAAAACGACTGTCTATGTGTAATGGTAGCTGGTGGTAAGCTTGGTTTAGATCCAATTTACTGAAATATTTGGCACCATTGAGTTGAATGCTGATATCATTCAATGTAGGGATCGGATAACGTACACGTTTTATTGCAGTATTTGGCACACGCATATCTACGCAAAGACGAACAGATCCATCCTTTTTCGGTACTACGACGATTGGAGATACCCACTGCGAAGGCGCGTTTTCTGGTACAGCTTCAATGATCCCCTCTTTTTCCAGCTGGGTGACAGCTTCTTTAACTTTCTTTCTCAAATGAAAAGGAATTCTCCTTTGCGGTTGTGCACGTGGTATTGCCTTTTCGTCGATGTTTAGCTTCACCGAGTACCCCTTCAGTTTACCAGTTCCTTCAAAGACTTTGTTGAAACGTTGAATTATGGCATCAATTTGCGGATCAATATGTTTTGTAGGGGTTGCTGAAACTGAAAGTTTGTTCAATTTCAGCGTTATGACTCCAAGTTCTTGTGCTGTATTGGCTGAAAGTAAACAACCAGCATTACGATCTTTTAGGACATAAAATGTTGCAACTCCATAGCGAGATTTTGTTGTGATCATCGATTCAAATTTTCCTATAAAACAAACTGGTTTCGAAGAGTTGAATGGAAAAGCTTTTATTTTGGTTTGTTGTAACTTGACTCCGTGCATCTTTTCGAAAGTATTTCTATCGATAACGTTGATTGTGGATCCGGTGTCCAATATCATGTTGAACTTGTGACCCTCGACCACAACATTAACCACAGGGCTGCGTTTTGATAATTTGTCGTTGCCATTCGAGACCGTATACAGGTATTCCTCGTCACTAGAATTATCCTCATGCTGCAAAGGTCTCACCGCTGCATGTGATTTGCGAGAATGTGCAGGACGTCTTTGTTTCTGCTTCGAGAATTTTGAGCTCCTACAAACTGATTGAAAGTGGTTCGGTTTGTTGCACTTGCGACATGTTTTCCCTTGTGCGGGGCATTGATTTTTGTGCGGCCATTCTCCTCCACAATTGTTGCAAGTCTTGTTATCAGACTTCGATTGCAAACGGTTCGTTGTTTCTGTGTGTACGTGGGTTGTTTCTATATCTCGGGCTTGATACGAACTGGTTTCATCCCGTCTTCCATCGATTAGCATGTCTTTGAGGGTATACGTAGGGTCACGCAAAGCTCGGCATCTTATACGGGAAGATCGACCCCCTATAATTATTTGTTCCCCGATTTCAAAGTCTACATCTTCGAATTCGCATGTACTGGATATCTGCCTGAGTCGTGTATGAAAAGTATCGAGCGATTCTTGATCTCCCTGACGAGTTTCACGAAAACGATAAACTTCATACCGTCGATTTTTCTGAGGCTCGAAGTACTCAATGAGCTTGGCTTTTGTTGTCGCAAAGTTGTCTTCATCCCCTTCTCCGTTGACATCACTCAACTGGTTAAAAATTTCTCGAACTTTGGGTCCAGCTTGGTAAAGTAACAAAGCTTTCTGGCGCTTAGCGTCTCGAATTCCGCTAGCCACAAGAAAAGTATCAAAATCACGTAGCCAAAGTTTCCATCTGGCAGCAACACTCGCTCCAAGTTCTGCATTCGGGTCGAACGGTGGTAATGGATTGAGTTGTACAGACATTCTCGTCGCCAATGTTAAGATGTGAAGGAGATAGAACAACGCATGGGTTGAACAGAAACAAAACGATAACTTTATATTAACTTCAAACGGCCTACACACATAACTGTAATACTGTCAACTATAATCTGAAACTATATAAACATGGGTCACATAAAGTAATGCTCCTGCGCATAGTCAATTAGGTTACTACAGTTTGTACCTCACGCAGATTATTTTGAACAGGTGTGCCAGTTAGAAGCAGCTTGAAGTTAATGTCGAACTGCAAAAGAATTACAAATTAGTTACAGATTGTTGAAATAATGGTAAAAAAGTTAAAGGGACGGTATAAAAACAGATAGAAGTAAGTTCTTCATTATTAAAGATTTCTTGATTTATTAGTAAATTGATAATGCTATTCATGAATTCATTCACTCATTAGTTCATTTATTAAATCATCCGCTCGTTTATTCACTCCTTCATGGATGTGCTCAATGGCTCATTAATCAATCAATTAATTAATTAATTCATTCAATCATTTAATCATTCATTAATTTGTTTGTCGATTCATTCATTCATTCATTCATTGATGCATTAGTTACCACATCTGCTATTCACCCAGCAGCTAAAATCTTCTTGGTTCAGAAAAACTCGCAGTTGTTGGGAAGATTCTCTGTAACAAACTTAACCATTCCGTGATTTTCCATGATTTAAAAATAATGGAAAATCTTTCTTAATCTATAATAAACCAACAAGAAAGCATAAAAAGATAGCATAGGGGAAAAATGCATGACGCTGGTCATGGCGGCACGGAATCGCGGGCGCAAATACTCCACATGGCTTCAATATATGCAGTAAAAACTTCAAAGTCAAAGTATAAAAGTTAATTGTTTTCGGAAATCTAGTAGACATACTATTGGAAGAAACTTATAAAACAGAAATGCTTAATCAAGGTATATCAAGCAAGAACTTTTAATCATTATTTCAAAACAACAAACAAAATTGCAGGTAAATGTCGAAATATCTACATTTATATAAAATTACAATATTGAGATGAAACATTGTCGCGATAAAAAGGGTAACTTACAGAAAAATCTAGATTTTGCTACAAAACGAAACTATTGACAAAGTAATTGCCAAACATCAAGGTTTTTGCTGGTTATTACTATTTGTTGTGAATGTATTGCCTTTTCATGTAAAATGGAAGAAACTGACCGCTACTTTTGATTATTATGAATGTGACTTCGTGGTCGATAAGGAATATGAAAAGGCTGAATTGTCGCGAGAGATAGTGTAGCCTACAGAAAAATCTAGATTTTGCTACAAAACGAAACTATTGACAAAGTAATTGCCAAGCATCAAGGTTTTTGCTGGTTATTACCATTTGTTGTGAATGTATTGCCTTTTCATGGAAATGGAAGAAACTGACCGCTACTTTTGATCATTATGAATGTGACTTCGTGGTCGATAAGGAATATGAAAAGGCTGAATTGTCGCGAGAGATAGTGTAGCCTACAAAAAAATCTAGATTTTGCTACAAAACGAAACTATTGACAAAGTAATTGCCAAGCATCAAGGTTTTTGCTGGTTATTACCATTTGTTGTGAATGTATTGCCTTTTCATGGAAAATGGAAGAAACTGACCGCTACTTTTGATCATTATGAATGTGACTTCGTGGTCGATAAGGAATATGAAAAGGCTGAATTGTCGCGAGAGATAGTGTAGCCTACAGAAAAATCTAGATTTTGCTACAAAACGAAACTATTGACAAAGTAATTGCCAAGCATCAAGGTTTTTGCTGGTTATTACCATTTGTTGTGAATGTATTGCCTTTTCATGGAAAATGGAAGAAACTGACCGCTACTTTTGATTATTATGAATGTGACTTCGTGGTCGATAAGGAATATGAAAAGGCCTGAATTGTCGCGAGAAATAGTGTAGCCTACAGAAAAATCTAGATTTTGCTACAAAACGAAACTATTGACAAAGTAATTGCCAAGCATCAAGATTTTTGCTTGTTATTACCATTTGTTGTGAATGTATTGCCTTTTCATGTAAAATGGAAGAAACTGGCCGCTACTTTTGATTATTATGAATGTGACTTCGTGGTCGATAAGGAATATGAAAAGGCTGAATTGTCGCGAGAAAAAGGGTTACCTACAGAAAAATCTAGATTTTGCTACAAAACGAAACTATTGACAAAGTAATTGCCAAGCATCAAGGTTTTTGCTGGTTATTACCATTTGTTGTGAATGTATTGCCTTTTCATGTAAAATGGAAGAAACTGACCGCTACTTTTGATTATTATGAATGTGACTTCGTGGTCGATAAGGAATATGAAAAGGCTGAATTGTCGCGAGAGATAGTGTAGCCTACAGAAAAATCTAGATTTTGCTACAAAACGAAACTATTGACAAAGTAATTGCCAAGCATCAAGGTTTTTGCTGGTTATTACCATTTGTTGTGAATGTATTGCCTTTTCATGTAAAATGGAAGAAACTGACCGCTACTTTTGATTATTATGAATGTGACTTCGTGGTCGATAAGGAATATGAAAAGGCTGAATTGTCGCGAGAGATAGTGTAGCCTACAGAAAAATCTAGATTTTGCTACAAAACGAAACTATTGACAAAGTAATTGCCAAGCATCAAGGTTTTTGCTGGTTATTATCATTTCTTTTGATTGTATTGCCTATTCATGGAAATTTTTCATGGAAATGGAAGAAACTGACCGCTATTTTTGATATTATGAATGTGACTTCGTGGTCGATAAGGAATATGAAAAGGCTGAATTGTCGCGAGAGATAGTGTAGCCTACAGAAAAATCTAGATTTTGCTACAAAACGAAACTATTGACAAAGAAATTGCCAAGCATCAAGGTTTTTGCTGGTTATTACATTTGTGTGAATGTATTGCCTTTTTCATGGAATGGAAGAAACTGACCGCTACTTTTGATCATTATGAATGTGACTTCGTGGTCGATAAGGAATATGAAAAGGCTGAATTGTCGCGAGAGATAGTGTAGCCTACAGAAAAATCTAGATTTGCTACAAAACGAAACTATTGACAAAGTAATTGCCAAGCATCAAGGTTTTTGCTGGTTATTACCATTTGTTGTGAATGTATTGCCTTTTCATGAAAAATGGAAGAAACTGACCGCTATTTTTGATATTATAAATGTGACTTCGTGTCGATAAGGAATATGAAAAGGCTGAATTGTCGCGAGAGATAGTGTAGCCTACAGAAAAATCTAGATTTTGCTACAAAACGAAACTATTGACAAAGTAATTGCCAAGCATCAAGGTTTTTGCTGGTTATTACCATTTGTTGTGAATGTATTGCCTTTTCATGGAAAATGGAAGAAACTGACCGCTACTTTTTGAATCATTATGAATGTGACTTCGGGTCGATAAGGAATATGAAAAGGCTGAATTGTCGCGAGAGATAGTGTAGCCTACAGAAAAATCTAGATTTTGCTAAAAAACGAAACTATTGACAAAGTAATTGCCAAGCATCAAGGTTTTTGCTGGTTATTACCATTTGTTGTGAATGTATTGCCTTTTCATGAAAATGGAAGAAACTGACCGCTACTTTTGATCATTATGAATGTGACTTCGTGGTCGATAAGGAATATGAAAGGCTGAATTGTCGCGAGAGATAGTGTAGCCTACAGAAAAATCTAGATTTTGCTACAAAACGAAACATTGACAAAGTAATTGCCAAGCATCAAGGTTTTGCTGGTTATTACCATTTGTTGTGAATGTATTGCCTTTTCATGTAAAATGGAAGAAACTGACCGCTACTTTTGATATTATGAATGGTACCTCAATATGAAAAGGCTGAATTGTCGCGAGAAAAAGGGTTACCTACAGAAAAATCTAGATTTTGCTACAAAACGAACTATTGACAAAGTAATTGCCAAGCATCAAGGTTTTTGCTGGTTATTACCATTTGTTGTGAATGTATTGCCTTTTCATGTAAAATGGAAGAAACTGACCGCTACTTTTGATTATTATGAATGTGACTTCGTGGTCGATAAGGAATATGAAAAGGCTGAATTGTCGCGAGAGATAGTGTAGCCTACAGAAAAATCTAGATTTTGCTACAAAACGAAACTATTGACAAAGTAATTGCCAAGCATCAAGGAAAGTTGCCATTAATTTTGAACATGAACGAACACGAAGTCACATTTACGACCAAAAGTAACGGCAACTTCCCTCCTTTTTCCATGAATAGGCAATACATTCAAAAGAAACGATAATAGCCAGCAAAAACCTTGTTGTTTGACAATTACTTTGGCAATAGTTTCTTTTTGTAGCAAAATCTAGATTTTTCTCTAGGCTACACTATTTCTCGCGACAATTTAGCCTTTTCATATTCCTTATCAATCACGAATTCACATTTACGACC
Organism: Rhopilema esculentum; assembly: GCF_013076305.1. The sequence goes on from NW_027019317.1 coordinate 4,580,829, forward strand.
AAAAGTAACGGCAACTTCCTTCATTTTTTCATGAAAAAGGCAATACAATCAAAAGAAATGATAATAACCAGGGAAAACCTTGATGCTTGGCATTTACTTTGGCAATAGTTTCGTTTTGTAGCAAAAGCTAGATTTTTCTGTAAGTTACCCTTTTTCTCGCGACAATTTCTTTAAAATCATTTCTTATCGATTACAAAGTTACTTGGCTAATCTAAATTTTTAGACTGATTTAATGGTTTGCATCTAAAACTGTGGGCTTTTAATTCTCAATCACTAATTTTTAACTTTATAATAGCATTGCATTGAGTGGCTTCCTCTTTTGGGAAAGTCAATTTAAAGCCAAGTGTAAAATTTTGACGATTTTGTTCAGTGGTTGTTGGAATGGTTTCTGAAGACATGTTGTGTAGTGCGCGTGTTTAGCACAAGTCGCATTTTTATTTATCTTCGGTCAAGGGAGATGTCTTTTTCGGAACCTCTTCTCTGACAATTTTTGTTCAAGAATTGTACCACTCTAGTGCTTGACAATTTTCAAGTGATTTTCATTGCCTAACAAAACAGCTTTTGGACGTATCATTTCCTATCATTAATGGGGAAAACGTGTAAATTTTCCTGGATTCTTCAAACTCTGGTTGCAAAATGTCCTCAACTTTCTAAAGGTTGGTGTCTTTTCGCCCTTTTCTGCTTGTTGCATCTAAATTATGTATTTTATTTTATTCTTTTGTGGTGTGTGAAAACATGTACTTGTATGCAAATGCATTTCCAGATTGGAATTTGCATCAGTTTTAATGGAAATTTTAATCGAGACATACTTAATGCCTATTTTTTAAAGTGTCATCTATGTTATGGCAATAGAACTAGTTACATTTGTTGCTAGAACAATCATGCAAGTTTTGTGCTGCCTTTGTTTTGAATATGTCAATCTATCGACGAATCTTTAATCATTCAAAACAATGTGGTGTATTCGTCCTGAAATGTTGCGGGAGCAGTGTTGACATTTGCTGTAACCCCTGTGATTCATCGCGCGCATGGCAAGTACATTTTTCCCCTATGCTTAAAAAGATAACCTTTAAGTTATGAAAAAGAGGCTAACCTGTAATAGCTCTTGATATAACAATGACTTGTGGTTTTTCAATCTATGGCCCTCATCAACAACAAGTAGGCTCCATTTAAACCTGGAAGGACAATTATTCATATACAACAATCATTAGAAAAGAATGTAACTTCAGAGAGTATTGCTTACCCAGTTCTTTCAAAACAAAAATAGACATATACCTTCGGATGAAAATTATATGTTAATTAAAAATATAAAAGTGACTTAACCATAGATTATTCTACTTGTTTTGAAAGCTGCGAGGAATATATGATAGCTACCTTTGCAAAAAGCTGGAATCTTTCAAACAGAGCTAAGAAATAAAATGTGGCAAAATTAATATCTATAATATTTTGCTATTATTGAGAGTTTCTGTAAACTTTTAATAAACATTTGCCATTCGTCTGATCATATTCATACAAATATTATATTAACATAAGAAAGTCTTTTGCCATCTGCCATAAATATGGCTAGAATGTTTTCAAATTATATAATTTAGTTGCTAACAATCATTGATAAAAATAATCTCTAAATCATAACACCAATTTTCATGATATTGATACTTCAAAGAGTGCCAGATAACAAATTCTTTAGAGTCCAGGTTTCCACTTTCTAAAAATTATTTCAGAATTTGTTAGGTCAGTTTAAAATTTTTGTGGGTCAGACATTTCAAACGAAAGGTAAAAATAACCTTATTTCCTTTTGTTATTCTGGGAATCGAAAGAATGTTTTACTATACCTACTTTAATGGCCAATTTAGCTTACTCATAAGTGGAAAAATCCTATAAAATATTTTGGTCATCATCTTATAGTTTATGCTCTAATAAGCAGAGAAAAAATGAAAGAATCAGCTTTTATATGCCATCCTGGATTTTAGAATCCGTTTAAAGAAGATTAACCAGAGGGCAAAAATTCAAAAAAACTTTACAAAAAAGCTTCACATTGTAAATTATATGCAAGTCAGTCACTAACCTCATACGAAGTGATCAGAACATCAAATGGTATCTTTTTGTTTTTCCATGTTGATGGCTTACAACAAAACATAATAATTATAGTTTCTGTGTAAGTCATCTTTATTTGAGGCAACAATTCTCCTCCCAACATATCATGAAGTTTCATCAAAATTCAATAGGTTTGCTACCATTTACAAACTAAAAAAATTTGTAACTTGTAGCTATAGATGCAAAGCTATCATAATTGATGTACAACATAATTTAAATCCTAATTTAAATAGTAAATCCTAGAAGAGTTCTTAAGCTTAAGATTGCTTTGTACCTTGACAAATATGCTAGTGTTGGTACTTCACCTTGTCATTTAGAGCATCTTGAATAGAATTCCTTTTCTTTTCCCTTGCTTCCTTATCTCCAGTATAAATGTTTAACTTTACTGATGGTGCCCATCTAAAGAAAGCAAAAATGATCATGTTTTATGGCATGTGTATATAAGGAATGATATTAATAATAACAACTACATCAAAAATTGATAGGGGAAGATGAATATAAACACAAAAAACAAAAAGAAAACATTTAAGCACAGTAACAAATTTAAAGAACTCTGAAAAGCACAACATCCCCTCCCACAATATTTTTGTGTCATTCAGTAAAATTTTTTACAATAAAACCTTTGATACAATAAAATAATTTTTGGTAGTCAGTAATAATGAAATAGTGCAAATAGTATTCATCGCTTATCTGTGATTTAGAAAGCAAGATAAGCGACATAATTTAGTAAAACAAAAAATTGACGTTTTCATCATTTTCTAGGCACCTGGAGAGGGTGTAGCTCCAAAATCCAATTATTATACATATATATAAAAGAGCATAAATAAGGAAACAGTGAATACCTCTCAAATTCAGATTTCCAGTTTTGAAGCACAGAAAGGGGGGCAATTATCAAGCAAGGATGATTCATTTTACCAGCTTGGACCGAGTAGAGTACAAAGGAAAGTGTCTGTAAAATAAATTGTAACTCAACATATGTCATTTCATTATAATGTCAAAAAACTGAGACATTTGACAATAAATTGTCCAGTTTAGCCTTTGTAATTATTCAGAAAAAAATTCAATCCTACCTTGCAGAAGAACATCACAGACCAAGGACCGCGGAGCTTATTACAGATTGGGGGGCCAAAAAAGTTGGGTCGGCTAAAAATGCTAAAAGCCAAATGCAGGGCGACTTTTTTGCACACTTTGAACATTTTGCAAATTATTAGGGGGGCTAAAACCCCCTCAGCTCCCTCACCCTTCTGCGGTCCCTGTCACCGATACATACAGCGCAGCAGGGACAACGTAAATTTTAGGATTCCTGGGCATAAATTCATTATATTCATAAATTAAATTCGCCATAAATTATATTCATAAATTCAATTCAAAATATATCGGCATAAATTGAATATTCCTGTACCCTAGGTGTGCAGTATTGGTCAATAGACCAAACGGTGATTTTCTGATTTAGTTGTTTACCTGTACTGTTTTCCCAAGCCCCATTTCATCTCCCAAGATACACCCATGTTGGCCACTTGTACCTAAACAAGACAGCAACCAATTTACGCCAGCAATTTGGTAATCCCGGAGAACAACACCACTTAGGCCTACTGCAGTCAATTCATCTTGCGTTGTCGTGTTGGTGCCTAGAGCTCTAAGGCTTCTAATTTTGGCCTTCCATTTATGCATCGTTCAAACCACGTTACCATGCCAGGAAATATTTCACTTTCTTGGAAAATTAATGTTTCTGATTGACTACAAGTGGTTGTTGTTGCTCTTTTTACCGCCAGTTGTCCCCTCCCGTTTTTGTGGCTCCTCCACAGATGACCAAAGTCCTTTTAACTACAAAAAGCCTCATTGAGGAAAGTTCGAAATACAATATTACCCATCGCTTCACACCCAATGATAATCGGCTGATTGTATTAGCGAACAATCCCACAAAAAAATTGCACGGTTAACAAATACCAGGCCAAAATTGTGCAAATTGAAGGACATTGGACCCCTTATAATTTACCTACGTTTAGCTTAATCCGTTACAAAGTGCACACGTGTCTCTGTCACCAGAGATATCTCCAATATTTTCAGTACCCTGTCGAAGTTACCAGTGTGCTTCGTGTCTATGAAAATAAATTTAATAGCTTCTAGGCGAACATATGCCTCTCCTAGAACACTCTTTCCTTTCAACCTGAAATGGGCCTTGTGAATTTATGACACAATTGCTTGTTGATCGAACAACCAATAAGACTTTTATTTGGAAAGCAAAATGCTATAAATGCCCAGCAAACATATGTAACACTTTCACTTTTGTATGGTGCAAAGAGCTGTAATTATGTATGTTTGCTTCTTGATGGGGAAAACAGAAGTGAAAAGAATGATGATCCTTCCCAGAATAAAAGTTTTACCATTCTGTGACCATATATAGACGTTCATTGTGAGGCTGACTGAAGTTGCAGTTCTGTGACATCAACTTAGGTGCTGTATATAGCAGAAATTACACGGCGCCAAATGTCAAATATGACCCCAAAGGAAGAAGAACATACAAGAATCAGACACACGGCTCCTAACCTTTACATCAACCATACTATGTATCAACCATTCCAAAACGCTATTACTCTTTTGCAGCACACGATAATTTTATGTATGCCACTAATAACAGTACTATGTTTTTACAATGAAGACAGATTTTGAAAAAACTTGTTTCAACCAAATGGTATAAAACATATTTTATAGGAATCTATAGGCTTTTTTATTGATTGTTATTTTTGAATTGTCTTGTTACACTGAGGTATGCTGTAGATAGCGCTTTTCTGGAGCTGAAATGTCGAGGCTGGATATATTCTTCTTTTAATGCACATGTTTTTGCACATTTTTCGTATTTCTCAAAAGTTAAGAATTTAAAACCCCACTGCCTGTTTCTAGAGAAACTAAGTTAGAGATACAGGCCTTATGAGAAATCAAGTATAGGTAAGTGGAACTTGAAGATTCAGAATGATTTTGACGTTCGATTTTAGGCGGTGGGGGGGGGGGTAAAAAGAGAGGGTTAGAGGGGACAAAAAGCCCTTGTAATGCGAAACTGCTATTTTCTCCGAAAATTTCTGATCTTGTCGGAAATATGAAAAACAGTGGAATCCCGATGTAACGAACTCTGAAAGGAACCAGAAAATGGTTCGTTATATCGGGAGTTCGTTAAACCGGGTGAAACGTTGTTTAAGTCTTTTCGCAGCTCATTTCGTTGTTTAGGACTTGGGTGGGCTTGTTTAGGCTATTGTGCACATTGGACTCCAAAAAACCAAGCTGAGTTCAAATAATGCTACTAGTTGGTCACTCAAACTGAAAATCTTTATGTTCCTCTTATTATTTGAGACCAAGAGATTGGCAAAGCTGATACCGCTTAATTTCTAGTTGGCGGCTGAATGATATCTTCGATTACTTTACAGTCTTGTTTGTCTTCTTCTGCTTCTCCGTCTAGGTCTCTCAATAAAATTCTGTCGTCGCTTATTGCCAATGTCTCATATGAAAGAAGTTATTTGTTAGCGTCAGTGTACTCATTCGCAAAAATTGCTGACGCAATCAAACTTTCATCTCGTGCTCTGAGTCTATCATCCAGTGCTTGAATTGTATCATCAGCATGTTTTGCCGATTACAAAATGATTTTCTTTAAGATAAAGTGATAAATGAACACAGGAAAAAAATAAATAGAAAAAAGATGAAAAATTTATGAAAAGCTCGTGATATCGAGGGTAATTATAATGAAGGGACCTAAAATTTTGTTCGCAATAACGAGGGTTCGTTATACCGGAAAGTTCGTTACATCGAGATTCCATTGTAATTTTTTATTTTTTATCTCAGTGCTACATTTCGAGAGAAAAGACTTTAAAGCTGATTATAACATAAGAATGTCTTAATATATCAAATAATTTTTTTTCAGTCCTGATGTCGTTATGTTATGTTCAAATTGATAAACAAAAATGCTTATAAGCAAAGTTTTCTAAATCTAAGTTTCTCATCCATGCTATGAATTTTTCTATGTACGCCACTAATTTTAGTTTAGCGTTTTTTCGAGAAAATCGTACGATTTCCTTACCCTAAAATAAATTATCAAGGCTTCCGTAAAGCAAGCAGTAGATTCGAAGGAGGCATCTTGTAATTTCGGCATCATAAAATAGGAACTTTAATCGGCTGAAAATTCTGTAAAAGAAAGCATTGTGTGCACCACAAAAACCAATAGGCTTTGAAAATATAAACAATGTAATATAAGCCACAGTTAAAACATAACATTACAAGCAAAATTGCTTTATCTAATTTAATGAATTTGAATAACGTTGACAAATATTTTTACTTTGTCTGCCGCACATATACCAGTTGACATTAAATGTCAACTGAGCTGCGTACAAGCTCTTAGAAACAGAAGTGGCTTGTGTTTTTAATTTGGAAAAGTCTTTCTAGTATACATTAAATGTGTGAAAGATTCATACGAAGGATTGCAATTACCAATTCAAAGTGACTAATTAAGTACAGCCTTCTTTGTGCTGATAAAGAAAAGCTGTCAAAGGTGTTTGTTCTCTTTTAAAGGAACTTTCAGATTAACCTGGCAGCAAAATGTCGTTTGTTACAGTGAAGTTTGGAAGTAAGTGGAATCACTTTAGTTCGTTGGTATTCTTTATGGTTTTATCACCGTATGTTTAAAACTGTGTTTAATTTGAGTAATGTGTTCTTTAGCATAATCAAAATGTTTTAAATCCTTAAAATTCGTTGAAAACAACGCAATATTTTGCTTTTCTTTGTAAAGTTTTCTCTTACAAGAGAAAATGTTGGTGGGACCAGTTGCTTTGAGCACAATCTTAGCAATGCCTGTACACTAATTTAGAATAACGCTTGCAATAGAAACAGTAGTTATTAACGCAGTCATATGCAAACCCCTTTTGTTTAAAAAAAAACAATAATAAGTCCTATTGCAATAATGTGAGCAATTGTTTCAAAGTTTACCCTTCAAATAGTACGACAGGTATCATAATGTGTTAGAAAACATGGCCTATGTGTGTTCTTTTTTCAGTTTTATTATGAAATTGGCCTATTTTCCTTTCCATTAGCGCTGTTTGTTCTCCAAACTATTCATCCTGTTTCAGCTCCATTTATCTTTCGATTTTTTTGCTCCATTTCCCCTACAGCTGCTCTGTCAGACGTGCCTTTTTGCAGATCCGAGTATTTCATTTTCAAGGTATTATTGTAGTTTATCGAACAACTGAAAAAAGTATCACATCATTTCAACCTGTGACAGGATTGACACATAAGTCAAATTTTTAAAGCCTTTGGGTTCAACCAGGACAGTAATTCGGGAGCCCGTAATATCATGTTCTGAAATCTCTATTCGTTGCCAATAAAGGGGCCTACATTCATTGGTTGCCTTGGGGCCTGGACTCGCTTTCGGCGGCCTTGGCTGTAGTGACACTAAAAATTTTTCGTGCGTTTTTAAAAAAAATGCTAAGAATCGTCACTCTCTAGAAATCCTTCGCCAAGAAACCTCTGAAAATACACTTCATTATTCAAACTATATTGCCTTTATTGTAATTAATAATTATGAACCTTGTTTGTGCCTACTAGATAACCAGTACGCCCTGTTCAACCCAAACTGCAAGACGGCTGTGCTGCTTGATGACATAAAAAAGCGATGCAAGTGTCACGATGCTTGTACGTATCTACGCTTTAAGGCATTTTAAAGAACATTTCATACAGTATTTCAATATATCAAAACTAGGAAAATATTTGCAACCACTATCCGGCTACAATCTGTGTGCTTATTCAACAGAAGTTAAGCCACAAATCATGTTTTTAGGTATATATAAAAGTTGAAAGTTCGTGAACGTTTTTAACTCATCTATCTTCAATCTGTCTTCAAATTTCAGCGATTCTAGACGTAAGTGATGAAAAGGGTGAAATCAAACATCTCCAGGACCACACTCATGAATATGCGACGAAATTACTGAAGGGCAGAGAGATTTTGATTCTTCTGGAATTAAAGAGTAAGTTTTATGAGCTCTGCATAACAAAATTTTTTAAGTGTAGTGTCGTCTTAGAATAGGAAATTTGATTATTCCTTTTGAAAATTTCTTGCAGCAAATAAAGAAACAAAGGAAGTCACATACCTACCATTGTTGAAAAATATGAAAAAACTGTATCCAAACGTGATTGGTAAGTTTTTTAACCATATTTGACTGCTTTTATCATCCAGTTCTGGAGATAATTGTTACAAATTGTATTTGATTCTACATAGCAACCATAGTTGATTTTAGGACACTGTAGTCCGTGACACTGAACACTGAACCATTTTCATACCGTAAATCTTTCGAATTAGCCCCCTGAAGGCTTATTGATTTTGACAATCTTTAGATGGGGGCTGATTCAAAAATCTTTAGATGGGGGCTGATTCAAAAGGGGCCTATTCGAGGGGGGGCTTACAAAAATCAGCTACAAGTTGCCATATAATGTTTCGTTTCATAGCTTTCTCCTTATTTCAAGATAATATTATTTGCAGTTGTTCTTAATAAACCTTCCTGAGATATCATATTGAAGTAGAAATCAAAGCACAAAAAGGTATTTTAGTCCAAAATACTGATATTTCAAATTACTACCTGAATTTGTATAAGACTTATGATTATAAGAAAATATGAAGGTAAACCATTCAGGGATGGATAAAGATTGGATTGCATTATTATCGACTTCAATGTTTTGCTAAATGAACACGCACGCTGTTTTCGTTAGAACGCCTATCAAAGTCGACCAATAAAACTGAAGATCAAGGACATGATGTGAATCAGAAGACAGTGATTAAAACACCAAGGCAGAGGAATGCTTCACAAAGTAACAGTAACAGTTTACATCTTCAGCAGAGAGGAAAAAGGCAAAGTTTGGAACAACCGAGGCGAAGAGCATGTTCTGATAAATCCACTTTCAAGGCTTGAAAAACTTTCAAGGCTCAAGAAAATTGAAGGTGTAATAGCATAACGACACATTGAAGGTGCATCATTGCTTCTGCATTGCTATGAGATACAGCAGTACAGTCAGGTATGATAAAAAACACCTGATAAATAGCTCCTAAGAGGACGGTATCTTCTCTAAAACAGCATCTAGACTTCTAGGCTTATAATAAGCTTAGCCAAATAAAGTTTTTCAAGAACATGATCAGAAAGTTTACCAAATTGATGACATCACAAAATCTAAAGTCTATGAGCCAGGCCAATAATTCTACAATCTGTGAACCAAGCCAAATAACTGTAAGCCATTGGCAAAACTCGGCTCTTTCACTAGCTATATCTCAGTCATAATCTGGCACATTTCACTTATTTTGCGCGGAAATAGTTAATTTTCGGTGCTTTTTTATCTTATTAAGGTCACACATTTGGTTATTTGGTCAATTTTACGAGGTCACACTTTGAAAATCTATTGAAATGCTAGAATGAAATGCTCTCAGTGATTGGAATAATGTTAACTCTGTATTGATAAAGCAATGAGAAAGGACAGAAACAAGAATGATGCCACCAAAGATGGAGTAGACAAGGGTAACTTTAATACTTAACTTTTATATAAAATTTTGTAATTGCTGGGGAGAAAAAGATGTGAAATTTTTCTAACAAATGACTTATGCCCCATCTTTGCAGACAGAGCATACTTTTCTGCTGCGCATGTTTTCTGACTGCATGGACGGGGGAAGACTTGCCTGCCCAACAGGTTCCAGTAGTTTTGAAATCACAGCGTCGTTGTTTATACTTCAATGTAGTTAATACTATCAACGTAGCTGTTAAGTCGTGTACAAAACATTTAATTCAACAACATTTCAAGACGAACAATGCAATTCTATTTACTGCATGAATGTTTGTTTCTATGTCGCCTCGGCTTCAAAATGTGCGAAGTTGCAGTCTACATCAGGCAAAATACAACCATTAGGATGATGAAAATGAAACCAACATGTTTTCGTCTTATAATTGTTCCTTTGTGTTGCTTTCGCGCTTTTTTTCTTCCGTGTGCTCCCATTATCGCACTGGTCTTTATAATTTCTCAAGGAAACTTCGCCTTTTACAACTGAAAGAGGACAGTGTATGTTTTGAAATATATATATAAACCGGTCTTTTTAAAAGGGGTGCCAATTCGAACTTTCATAATAACTAAGTATACTATAAATCCTTTTTGCTGAAAATATATCTTTAAAACTACAATAGTGAAAAATTAAAAAAAAAGCGAGATGAAAATGCGGGAATTTAGAAAATTTGTCATTTTCTATCAAGATCTTTGAGATCTCTAAAGTTGTCATTTGAAACACTGAACTTTTTGCTCTACTAGTTAATTGTTGAATGATGTCGGCATACATGAAATTTGATCAAGTACAGATGGGGTGTTATCGTAAAAATGGAGGTTTTGATGTTTATCAAAAAGAATATTATTGTTCTCGACAGTGGGATTGGCTTTGACATGAGAGAAACAGTTAGTAGTTAGCTACCTACACTAGCAATGAACTAATGTGAATTTGACAGGGCGTCAGCTTCACAAGCAATAAACATGAATTGATTCGTTGGGTCTTAGGTAAATAGGGCCTAAATTTGCATAAAACTCGAAGTAAAACCTTTAAAGATATGCCCGTGGTTCTTTAGCAAAGTTTGAAGACCTCCACATTGGCACTTGAGTTCTTTAAGACAGTCTTTTCCAAATAAAGACGTGATTTGTCCGATCGCCAGTGAACCTAAAAATGGAAGTCGTTTTCTTTAAACTCATAAACTCATGAACTCCGAATTCATAGATATAACAAAAACATCCTTATAAAACGGCATGGCAGGAGCATTGCAAAATACAAATGGTTAGAGGTAAACAATTTCTATTTATTCCGGCCGTTGCATTAAAACTTTAACAGTTTGCATTTCAACATTATCACAAACACTAATCCATTTATTATTAAACTTTACATACTTAACAGCTATATGTAAATAAACAAATAAATTACTAAATAAGAGAATTTGACTGTTGGTTCTTGGGATCTTACTTTTGTGAAATTTCTTTTACTAGCTCAATAAAAATCTTTTCGAAAATTTTCAATTAATCAACCTTTCAAGTGGTTTGACGTTCTCAGGAATGGAGTTCCGGATTTTGAAAATTACAGCAGTATAATTTTTGACTAAAACAAAGTCTCATTCTACAGTAATTGGAAATTCACGCAATGCATCAAATCATGCCGCAATGTATCATGTCATTTGAAATGTAAAACGCCATATGAAATTTGAAATGCCATACAAAATTAAACACCACTCGAAGTATAAAGGTGCGAGGATAGCACAGTTGTTAGAGGCGCTGACTACAGATCCAAGGGTCCGTGGTTCGAGTCCCTGGCATGACCAAACTTTCATACAGAGTGAGGACAGTCGCCAGCTCTCTGTAATTCCAGGCGTAGGAATCACGAGGTGTGGTCACATCGAGAGTAAGGACCAGGAAACTGCTCGATAAGCATAGCTTCTCAGTGTCCTAAAAACTACCTTCGGATGCTAGGTAGCAACAAATACAAATACAAAGCCATTTGGCAGAATGAATAAGCAGTGGGAATATGATATGTTATTGAGAATTTTGAAGGCCACATGAAATGTTAGACTGACATAATGCCGTAGAATAACATAATGTCATTAGAATTTAGTTAAACACCATGTAAATTAGGGTGAATGACATGTGAAATCATTGAGCACTCTACAAAAAGTACAATTGTACCATAGATACAAACGACGCTCTATAGGCTTTTACTAGTTCCAATCAGTTTGTTTTTTATGTTATGTGATGCTCATAAATGGCCTACTTTAAAAGAAAAAAGTTCATAGTTAAGTTACGTTATACATTGTTTTGATTGTGCAGAAATATAATATTTGGCCGAAAAAGCCAGTCTGATGGGGCTCTTTTCAGCCGATGTTTGCCTAGCACTGGACTGTGCTAACTGCAAATGCTCAAGAATATGCATGGATACTGTTAAGATATCACTAATGTACGTACAAATCATAATAAAATCTAAGTAAAACAAATGGATTGCAAAGCAACCAGACCTCCACAATTCCAGCTTGCAACAGGAACTCCCTTAGATGTCATATTTCCATGGTCCGTTCCATGCCGATTTTCAGTTTCAAGTAACTTGTTAAAAACAGCTGTTACGATATGGCTTTTAACATCTTTATTTATTTGTGTGCAGTTTCTGACTCTTTCTTGGGCAACCCTCGGTTGAAACCCGTTTTTATCTTCTGTCTCATTTCTGTCGTTGGATGTTGATTGATTCATGGAGCTCTCCGAATTTTTAGAATTGTCTTCATTAAAGTCCATATCAAGCTTCAGACGGCAGTTTCTTGAATTTAGCAAGTTTTGAAGCCTGTCATCAATTGAGGTTTGTTCAGTTTCAGAGTAGGTCCTTTTCCTTGCTATATGGCACACCTAGAACAGAATAAGAAGATTAAGAGCCCCTTTTTACACATGCTGTGTGTATGTAAAGATGTGTGTAAAGATTTTGTACCAAAATCTAAGATATTCCTGCAACCTTGGCATTGCAAAATTTGTTTCGTTAGAGAAAAACAATTTTACGAAATTTCAAAACATCTGTCTCTATAAAGCTGTATTGTGAATTGAAACTTTAAGGCAAAGCCTTTATAATCTTGCAGAAGAACATAACTTATAATAGAGAAAAACCTCACTCTTTTAGTTGAAGGAATTCGCTGAATGTCGTGTTCGATCGCAAATCCACAGTCTTTTCCGATTTGAGCAACGTAGTCAAGATAGATTTGATATTGCGAGGAGTCGTGGCAGTTTTGTTTGAACTAAAATTTAATAAGATAATGTTAGAAGACCCGCAAAACCCATGCTTATTTGCATGCACATCGAACAGATTGCCCAGCTACAGACAAAAGACACTTGAACAGAAAATACTTTGCAATGATGATGGTTAGAGATTGTGGGAAAAAGTGGCCGCTAGCCCCTGACCCTTGCTTTCTTCTTGACCTTTCCTTTTTATTTACATGCTATCTTTTATTGAGTTGAATCTTTTCGTATGATTTTGATTAACGCTGCATGGTTTTTTAAATCGAACGTGATCCAGGAGTGAAAGGTATCATGAAATATGAACAGAGTTGAATCGAAACAAATTCAAGAAATCGAAGCAAATTCAAGGAATCGAAGCAAAGATTAGAAAGAACTCTCAGTTGATAGAAATTTTGAACTCATAGTTCCTATGAACGATTAACTTACCTATGAACCCTGAAGGGCGAACAAGGAAGAAATTATGAAATTTGTGTTTTAATTTGCTTTATCTTTATGAGTTAATATATACAGTCCTATTGAATTTAATATTCCTTTTTGTTTTATTGAATCTTCGGAACATTTTGAACCCATTGGCAATTTTAATCCTTCAGCCAGAGGGGCGTATCTAGTACCTCTGGCCCCGAAATTGAACCTAAGAAGGATAATTTCTACAGAGATTCTGATCATAGATATTAACGTCAAGTTCAAACAAAACTTTAGGTTTTTTAACACTTGCTGTTTTTACACTATGGTTTTCATCCATGCAAACATTGGATTTTTCCATTACCGTAATATACTTTTGAGGCTTCTTTTCAGTGACAGTTGTGCTGGTAAAAGCTTTACATTTCAGAAACAGATTCTCAAAATTTTCTAAAAAAATCCCTGCTGACTTTTGTTATTGCTTAGGGTAGCACTTCAACACTACTTTTATTATTTTCGCTCTGCCATCAACACAAAAAGCAAAAAAGAGAAAATCATGCCTAAATTAAAAAAATTAATGATAAATTTGTCACCTTTCCATCAAAATCGTGAAAACAGCACGGCAGCAAAAAGTACTTCGTTTTGTATGAAGACCTAAAATGAGGAAAAAGCAAGTTCACAGAAATCAAAAGCAAGAAAAATTTCTTCTCATGGTCTGACAATTCTTTCAATAGAACTTTGAACAACTACCAATTGCCTTATTTCATAATCACATTCCTCCGCATATTTGTTTTTTGAAAGGCAAAGTCATGTAATGGAGAATACCTTGCAGCAATCACTGGAATCCAAGGTGTTAGCTCATCAGAATGATTTCCAATTATCCAGTCAACATCACTAAATTTGCATTGATTAGGGTGCAAAGATTGTTCCTGCAAAATAAGACAGTTTGTCCTGCTGTGTATCCAACTGTTTAAGGAAATATTCATTTTACATAACTTCACTTTACAAAGCATATGCACATGAAATGGATTTGAAATTGGACTCTGCTGCAATAGACAAATTAGATTAACTCTAAATTGATGACTCAACCCTAGTCTGGTGTGGCTGATAAATTCTTTCATTCATTTAGGGACCTCTTTAAGGCCCTTTAAGTAGTATCAAGAAGTTCCGTATGTCTGGCTAAAGATATAAGGATGAGAAAACGGCCCTAAAATTGTAAAAAACCCATCTGAAAAACAACCATGGCTGTTTTGGCAAACCACATTTTGCTCTGTGATATATGAACACTGCACATACTTTATTTGCCTTGTGACTGTAACTCATGATATCTGAGTACCACATAACTCTTGATGATGATTCCAGAACTGTTCTCCTGGTAAAACTTTTGCATACATTCCAGTCATTATCTATGGCAAATACTTTCCAGGCAGCCCACTGAGTATGCCAACTATCTCTATTGTCGAGTCTTTTTGAATCACTATGATGCCAGGTCAAAAAACTCCAAACCTACAGTAGTTGAGCTTTGTCTTCCCTACCAATAATTATTTTTATTCTCTGAATGAACTGAAAACATATTTCTTTTAAAAATACACTTTTTTACTTTTATCTAGATTGACACAGAAGCACATCAAGAATTCTGAATTAAAACATGCAGCAACGCTTTACATATTTTATGAAATTAATAGTCAGGAATGCACAGCCAAACATATTATCAACAGTTGTGTTTCAATAACATATTGCAAAATGTTTTTAAATGGAATTTCAAAATTCAGAGTTACCATTAATTTAGTAGTATCTCCATATTGCTCCCAAATCTTTCTGCTTCTGATATCAATGCCACAGCCACTATACTAAAAAATAACCAGTAAAAGCACTATAAGAATATCTTTCCTGATAATGAGAATTACTGTTTACTGATCTGACAAAAGGTTGCCTGATAATGCAATGGCATTCAGAATGAAGCTTGGAATATTTTTCTTGGTATGTTCTTGCAGAGAGCATTTGCGACCCTATTACTATAATTTACATGCCATAACTCTAAAATTGTTTAATTCAGGATTTCAAGAAAGCTGCAAAAACCAAGCATTTTCTTAGCAAGATATGGCATCAGATTCAACAAATAAAGAACAAATGAAATCAGATCATAAACTGACCCCTTCACTCGTAAGCAGGTAAACCAACAAGCCATTACCACAACCAAGATCTATAAATGTCTGTTTTTGAGAATGTCTGTTTTCTTTTTGCTCTTCTTCCCATAGCACCTACAACCCACAAATAAAGATTTGATTTTTCCATGATGAAAATACATGGCTCCAGTCCAGACACAAGAATTTTTCTAAACTATTAAAAATTATTTCACTTACAGTGAGGTATGATGCGATTGATATATCTTCAAAAACGAACTTCTGAGGGTCAGTGTTTTCTTGCCATGACTAAAAGATATATTAATTTATTAAGAAAACAAACTCATCCATTTACTGGCATTGATTAATGAAACATTAAAGAGAACCACAAAATTTAAAAGAAAAGATCAGCTATAGCATCAGTAATTGAAGGGCCTTTAAAATAATACATTCGCCCACGCATGCCTCCACGCTCGCCTCAGTTAAGTGCTCGCCTCAATGTCAGTTCGCACGTTAACTGCCCGCCTTGGTCTTTCTTCCATTTCTCGACACCTCTTGAAGTAAAACTAAAATATTGATAGGAACTTGATCCCCTTTGTTCTGACTTAGAAATAACGTTTTAATCTCTCAGGAAGTCATCTACTCCTGTAAACTTGTTAACTACTTAACAAGTCACGCAAAAAACAAACAAAGCATTTTTAAATGCAATATGGACAAGAAAATCCTTTGAATGGTTTCATTTCAACCAGAATGCTATTTCGAAGGCCAATTGAGTATTCCTAACACGTGAAAGGATCGACTGTTGAGCTAAGAACTTTCGAAACATACGACAACGGGGGCGGTTCTTGGAAGAAAAATTGAGGAGATAGATGGAAAGAAGATGGTGACGTTCGTTTGGTGCAAACTTTGCGCTAAAGAAAAAGCTTCTATTTTCTTGAACCCGCTTTGCAAAGGCAGTGCAAAGACTAAAAATCGCTTGCCTGCCTGACTTTACCAAGGAGAGCGATGTACAGTGCGCCTGCTAAAATGCCAGGCCTGTATTCATTTTCTATCAAACAAGATACACTAAATGAAAGTTTCCTAGAGCCATTCAGAATAAAGAACAGAAGACATCAAATAAAATAAATTGTTACCTCAATCAGAGACTTTGCATACTTTGTTTTCAGTTCATTGTACTTTCTTGAATACTCTTCAACATTAACCAGTGACAGTGAATGTAGTTTATTCTCAGAAGTAGCAAGATCATCGATGCTGAATGTTTCAGACCAGTTTTTCAATTTAGGTAGCAGAGTTTCCTTTAACCAATCAAGATTTGCACAAAGTGTTCCCACAGGCACAATTCCTTGT
This sequence comes from Rhopilema esculentum, assembly GCF_013076305.1. The sequence goes on from NW_027019317.1 coordinate 4,597,598, forward strand.
TCAAATAAGTTGGTTGTGACAAGCTCTAATCTACAAATAATTTTTTCTTGGAATAAAATTAATACACAAGCTTAGCACAAAGCTCAAATGCCAAGAGATATTAATTCATATTGAAATGATACAATGACCTTGGTATATGATTATGTATGAGAACAAATACCAAAAATGTAAATGCACTAGTTCAATCCATTGCTACTTACTTTAGTGCAAGATGAAGTTCAATATAGGGATAGGTTTACAACAATTTACTTCAATCTTTTGCAAAAGACTTCTAAAATACATCCAAAAATTTGTTGTTTAAGATTAACATTGCAAGCCTAATAAAATTTATGTTTATCTCTTGAAAAAATATTAACATTTATGCCTTTTTGCAAGCATCTAAATAATAACCTTAATGTAAGATTACCTTCCTTTTTTAACTCCTTCTTGGAAATAATTCAATCCATAAGAGAAGTAAGGTAATTGATCTCCATCTGTGTGACTGACGCCATCCAGCAATTTTAAAGGAATAAACCATGTGGTAAAAGAGTGACTACTACCTTAAAAAGAAAAGTTAGTCATGATAATATTTAAAATCTTGGTTAACAGAACAAAAGATTCATAAACTTTTTCTAATGTCATCATTTTAACCAAGTGCATTGTTTTTTACTGTTTAAATCTAACATTGTTGATAGCAACCTATTTGATGAGTTGCTTTTTCAAGGCCATTTAAAGGTCAGACAAATCACAAATAGTCTGCCATCTCTGCAATACCACACATTACCAGAAATTTTCTCATTTTAATTTTTGCTCAAGATCTTATAAAGGGCAATTGACTTTTGGAATTAAAAAAACTATTGCATGAAGTTAACTTTCTCTCCCAACATTTAAGTGATGCCTAACACCTTTACATGCTGAGTGGAGCATTGACAATTTTTTGAGGATTTGAGAAAAAATCCAGTTTTGTCCAGAGTGCAAGAGTTTTATAGCTTTGCGTGCGAAACACACAAAAACCTGAGTGTACCCCAAAGATCTTTGGGCCTAAGTGTATGGAATGCACCCTGGAGTTTTATGTGCATTAGTAAGTCTAATTAAGCTGTAAAACCCTCAGCACTTTAAGTCAACCTGAACTTAAAGATGAACTTGATTAACTTTCAAAATCTAAATATTCATCCTTTTCTTGAGTTTTACTCATATGTTGATGGAATAAAAATATATACTAAACAGGGCTGCCAGATGCTTTGAATGGTTGACGGCCAAATTTGGCCAACCAAACAAAATATACAAAAAAGCTATATTGTTGCTGATTTTCTGCTATCTCTTATTTTGTTTCTTGATTCTTTATTTGCAACTTTGAGATTATTTTAACAACATGTTGAATATTTTCTATGCTAAAGTTGTCGTTTTCTTTGTATTTTTGTGGCTTTCAACATGCGGCTAAAATTCGGCCAACTTTCATTTTATCGGCCAAATTTATTTTTGACGGCCAACAACATTGAAAAACGGCCAGAATGGAACAATTTGGCCGTCAAAACGGCCAAATGGCAACCCTGCTACTAAACACCAAAAAATAATTCAAAAGATTTTAACCTGGGTCACTATTTTTAACAAGAAAAGTGACAACTATTTCCAGAGTAATCCTGAACTTTTTTAATGACCTTGGTAGCAATTTTCTCAAGCACAAGTGTATTTCCCAGTTATCTCCCACAAGTAAATCTCCTCTGCTGTCATTGTTTGGGCAGAACCTCATCTCAAAGCTGCACCAAATAGAGTTTAATATACTGGAAAGGCAGTCCAGGTCTTTGTGGTTCGAATCTGGGAATAGGTTGCTTACTTTTTCAATGATTGTACTTGTAAAGATAGTTTCTTTCGGTAATTTAGAGTCAACTGATTTATGCCCATTTGCCGGTATTTTTGCACTCCATACTTCACAACAACCACAAAGTCGTCTATTTACAACATTTGGCCTCTTTTTCCAAACCCTCAAAGCTTCTGTAGCTGTTTCCCATGAAGAAGTGGTTACCCTTTCAGCCACTTTCGTAACACTAGGAAGCATGTTTGCGATGCAAATAATCCTCACTTCTCTATGTTAGGCCAAATGGTCTCTTAATGGTTACGAGATCGGGGTTTGAAAAAATTGAAACATTACAAAAGGTGGAACGGGAACAAGGGAAAAAAAATATGGGAATACGGAAACATTCTTACGTGCATCAGGATACTGATTCACCCGAGGGGGTACGGGTATGGTGTGATTCACAGTCAGTGGCGGTTCCAGCTACATTAATGTACAACAATCTTTGGCGTGACTAACTTTCGGAGAAATTCTTGTTTGAAATATAAAGCAATCCGAAAGTTTTTCACGCCGAAATTTTTGTATGAGCCACACATAAAAAAGGATATGCTGATGATTGATCCCCAAATTTTCTACGTGGGAGATCAGCCGATACTTGCATAATGCATTCTTAGGGATTTGCAATGTGCATGTACGGTCAAGGTAATAAGCTGGAACCAAGCTCATTAGAATTGGTTTTGTTGTCGAGTTTAGAGGAGTGGCAAGGAATTTGGTTTTCCAGTGCAGTTTTATAGTAGAAGATCCTATTCTATTTTCAATTTTTCCCACTTTCGATTTCGCGTGGCTCAACATGACTATGGCCAAGACGATAAAAAGAAGAAACTGTCCGTGAGGGAGCAACTTCAGAACAATGCAATACATGTTATCTCTAAATTTTCATTCAATTAAGATTTTATGTAAGCTGACATTTTCCCTACCAAATGGTTCTCTATCTCGATAAATTACCTTAAGTAATCTTTTATTAACCAGTATTACTCATTGGAGGCAATCTGCCTTTTCGATGCAGGCATTGCTCTATCACATTTAACCGAAAATCTGCTTAAGAGGGCCATTCTGTGACACTCATTCGAAATGTTCCCAATCAGAAGTAGAGTCACGTCGCCCCTCATGGAACGATTTCAGTAAAGATTGTTTTCTCAGCTTTTTGGTACTTCCTAATAAAATAAAAGTACTACAAGCACATTCTTTGCTGAATAATCTACATGCTTGTGTAAAGACGGTCTTGTCGGCTTTTCTCTCTTTCTGCACGAGCAACATTACTACAGGCTATTTTACTTCGTGAAAAACTTAGGCCATCGCCCCTTATGGAACGAACTTAGGCATGCAGTAAAGTGCACAATGGAGAAAAACCGGGAATTAATATCTGCCTTCTTTCCTTCTACCTTTATCATTCGTCAGTATCAAATCAGACGTTCATTGAGCCATATGTTTTCAAATTCAGAGTAAAGAAAAAAAAGTTATCGCCCAGTTTGGTTTTCTTACTTGAACTAGACTTTATCACGTGTCACACGTTCAGCCACTCGTGAATTGCTCCTGATAAAAAATCCCGGTGAATGAAAACATTCGTATTTGGGAGATGAAGAAACATGTTGTAGGGGTTGGTTTTGTTTTAGCTAAAAAACCGACCGAGGGAATGACCAAGAAAGTTGAGGTGCAGGAAAAAAAGAAGGGTCGAAGGTCTAATGACAACTTTTTCCTTTACATTCCGCTTACTTTTAAAAGACTTCTAGCTTTTAAGAACAAAATGAAACAACGATAACTAGCAAAGAGTTCAGGTAATGTCGTCAGCAAAATAATTTCGCGCGTTTTTTGAAGATAAACAAACCCAAACTCCTTCATATTTATTTCTATCATTACACAATCAGAATTCATGAAAAAATCGAATCGTTCCATAAGGGGCGACGTGACTCTATCAAAGTTAACATCGATTTTAAAAGACATATATGAAACAACTTCATTATTTTTTTTACAAGTAAAGACCATACGTATTCAAAGTTTGAAAACAAAAAATATAACATTATATTAATATACAATTTTATGATTGACTGAACACAACAAATGGAGTAGGGACCATCCATGTTTAACTACAAGTCGAATCACCACAAAAATAAATGCTTCCAACAGCTTAAATTATTCTTTCAAATATTGTGATCATAAGAAAAACTCAAATGACATTTAAGGTTTTTACAAAAGTCTTAAAAAATATACTAAGAAGAGTTCATTATGCCAATAAATGCTTAATTTTGAATTCATTAGAATATTACTTTTAAAAGAATATGAAACCTGCCAGACAAGTGTTAAGCTTTGTCTGCAGGAATTATCTCATCAACTTTCATGATTTGAAGTGGCAGCTACCCAGCCGGATGGTCATAGTAGCCAAGCTGTTAGCACTAGGATAAACATCCAAGTTACAAAATGCTATCTGGCCATTGAAAATGTTGAAACATTTACAGTTCATTGTTTCCTTTTAAGGCTTTCAAGCAAACATCTGCAAATTCTGCAAACAATGGGATTTGCATTGCTTGTTCCAGTTGCTGTCCAGGATTTGCTGAAGCATCAATGGATAACAGCATATTGCGTAAATGTTCATTTCGAAGTTCATCTAGTAGCTCTTTCGAGTTACCTAGAAAAAATGTCCATACAGATTGATGTAGGGAGATGAAGGTAAACAAATTTAGTTTAAAGAACTAGATGGCTAAATTTTCATGATATAGTCATGGATTAAGTACCTTTATAATAGTATTTTCATTGATAATCACTTCCATCAATGAAATGGTTTGGGATGTGCCAGGGCGACTGCTTTCTGGCTAATAATCAGACAAGCCAATCGTTTTATAAATAAAAAATTTTCCATTTCCTATTTGATGAGCAATAATATTGTCTTAAAAATAATTGGGGCCAGAGAGAGAAAGTTTGCTATGATTTTTAAAAAGAGCTGGATTTGAAATTATCAGTTCCAAGATTGAAAAGTGATTGAACAGTTAATATGCAAACTTACATTTGGAAATGTTGCTTGGTTCCATCATAGAATTTCCAACATTTAAGCGATACTAACTGATAATTGTAAGTTTGCACGATAAAAGCCTGTGTACACAAGGGGAGGCATAAGAACAATAAACAAGACTTTGGTTGTTAAGAAGCTTACTAACAATAAAAATATCATAATGTACATACCTAAAAGTAAAAGCTTTTCGGGAGGTACCATGTCTTCATTGTCATCTTGCACCAAATCTTTCTTTGATTTTGATGTATTTACTAAAAACAAGCATTCATGTTTTTATATGGAATTATGAACTTGAAAACAAAGAAATCACATAATAAAGTAAAAAGTGGTTCAAATTACAAAAATGAAGCAGAGTTCATATAATATTTAGACAAAGAATATTTAGTCATAAAGGACCTTTCCTGCCATTTACTTTTTCAATTGAAAACTTACCCAATCTTTCTGCTATAGCACTTTCATTTGAAGTTGTCTCTTCGTTATTATCTTCAGGTTCATTGTGATTATTTCCACACTGTGTGGCTAAAATTCAATAATCAATAAATTATCATTAGACTAGCAAACTATTGCCATGAACATCCAAAAACTGGGATTCTATAGCTTATGCTAGCTTAAAACAGTGGCTGAGAGGAACAACATAGAGGATAACAACCTCTAGACAGGAAACTTTAAGGACAAATTCAAAATAATAATGTTTTGCTTATAATTATATGTGGAAGAGTTCTGTTGGAAACGTTGTACTTAACTTTCATTTGTGTACAAAGTTGTTATTAATTTTTGCTCGTTACTTGATGAAAACACCCTCAACAAAATTGATTATAATCATGAAGTCTGTAAAATATCATAAAGAGTGTGTATAAGTGCAAAATTATTCAAAACTTGGTCTATATCGGAAGCAGAAACAGAGAAAATTGATAAGAAACAAACAAGAAACATAAGAAGATCTCACCTTTGTGATTTTTGTAGCATCCAAGGGAACAACTAAAATCATACAAAGAAAAGTAAGAGAAAAATGAAAACCTATAAGAACTATAAAAAAAGATTGACTAATTGAAGGAACAACAGGTACTGTTTAGGAATAACCAAGAACAAGCAGAAACAGCTCTTTTCCCAAAAATACATATTTAATCAAAATATTATTTGGATTCAACTTACAACTTGCCTTAGGTTGGCAAAAATTCACCATTAGTATGAAAAGAAAGTGCCTTGCAATCCTTGTACTTGAAATATCAAAATAAGCTGTTTTTATCAGGCACTGAATTAGAGAACAGCCATATAACCAACCAATCATTGATGCGTAAGATAATTTCAACAATATATTGAGTATTCAAGACAGCATTTCCGCATAGTACAGGATTGTAACAACTGTTGTCTTTTGAAGAAAAGAGCTCATGCCTCTCTAAAAAGTATGAAAACCCTTTGTTTCAAAAACTGATATTTTTTGTTTCTTTGCTCTCAAACAACAGGGCCCCCAAATAATGCTTATCCTTACAGTCCTACTGTGGCATTCTTTAGGCCTTCCCCAGAGATGTGGTCTATAGCCCGTGCCCGTGCAAACCCCACACAACAAAGTTTTGCAAGGGTTTTTTCCGCCCATGCAGTTGTTTGTAACAATGCCTTCATTGAGTCCACTTAGTCTCACTCTCTAATGTTTTAACTACCTACCGCTATATATCAGGGTGTTCATAAATAACGTCGTGTCAAAGAGATATATGGTTTTTATAAATATTGTTATAAAGAGGAAATATCTGTTTCTTCTGACAACAAATGTTAACAAACTAAAGTTTTACCTGTTACAACTAGCAATGGAATAGGAAATGGCTGTGCAGGAAAGGAACAACAGATAGAGTAAAATAGCAAGAATAAGAATTGTTACACAACACTGTCAAGTACGAAATTTGTGTTACAAATACATTTATTTTTTATAAGAAACACGCTATAAGAAACAACAACTGGGCAATCGGAAAAAAATTTAAAAGTTTCAGAAATAATTCGTTTTTACTCTTTGACTCTTCAACAAGGTGAGAGATAAGCGGTTGGGTTTGTCAAAAACATAGAACCAATCATTCACCCTTTTTTAACTCTCTTGTTACCTTTGATCCGGTTTTCTGCTTCCCTTTGTGCTTTGGGGTTTATGCATAATATGTTATTCGCCGATTTTTATCATGTTATTTTATCGCTCTTCCGTGCTGTTTTCAGATTAAGAAGCTCTTAATAAAGAATGAGTATTTGAATTTCCTATATACCGTTAAGAAACTGGAGAACTCAAAATCGACCTTCATTTCTTATGGAAAAAAGTGTATTTCAGTTACTCTTTCTTGAATATGCAATCATTTCCATATATTTTCTGATTCCTTTGAGCTGACCTTTGTGTTTTAAAGAAACCCTAAAGAGGAATTAAAGAGCAATGTTGCTAAACAAATTGACTACTTTTGATACCGGAACATTTTGTTTATGGAAGCACCCCTGACATACAATCAGTAGTCATATATCATCAAAAAAGTTATTAATTATTTAAACTGATTAAAGAATAACCTATCTATTCTAATCTGTTTAATGTATCACAGGTTATCACTGTCATTTTGGACTCAAAAGTTGAACAGTACATTCAACTTGTAGAATTAAATTTTTGCAATTTTTAGAATTATGCATATCATGGTCAAGTTATGTTGATAGTGAATGCCCTGTTTTGGCTTGGTCAGCACAGAAAAGATACCTAGTAGCTATATGGAAAATCCTCAAATTTGACCCCTGAAGGCTTTAAGCATGTGGATTGCAGCCTGGAATATGGATTAAATTCTGGTCTACCTTGATTAGGAAATAGATTTGGAGAGATAATTTACATGCACTACAAGGAATGGAGCTTGGGGTCAGGGTGGGAGGGGGTTTTTGGGAGGAAAATATGAGGAGTTATTGCTTCGTTTAAAAAATACCTTGGTTTTGACTAAAATACTTGGCTGAATGGAAATCTTTAGTTTAAACCAGAAACTAAATATTTGCTCCTCCGCAGGGATCAACAAGATTTGTTACCAGTTTTCCATTTTACCAAGTTTTTCGTCATCACAGTCATTCCAGGAAATTTTTTTGAGAAAAAGCCTTAATTCTTGAGTATGTGCAGCGGTGATGATATGTAATAGCAACCAAGTCCACGGCCTCTTTTGAATTATTCCCCAATCATTGATCAACATAACATTAAATAGAGCAACGCACGTGTGGCGCGAAATGACACAAATCGTCGCTATTTAGAAATACACAGATGCAATAGCAACTGACAAAAAAAGTTAAAATATTCTTCTACTTACTAAAGAATTTTACAGGATGGACATCTGTATCTGGAATCCGCACTGCAACAAATTTCACATTTTCCTTTCATGTTTTCCTCGTTGGCTTCCCATGAACAGTGAGAGTCAAACCTCAATATTAAGACGAGGCTACTACTAATCACCTTGGCTTCCTGAACAATTAAACTGACTACAGACAATTCAATCGAAGCGTTTAAAATAAAAAATAACAGCAGGTTTGAGAAGTTTGAGATCTGTGAAGATGGTAAGGGAGGGTGACAAGCGAGGTTGAAATGAGATATCTCGGATAGCTTTTTCTGGAACCTGAAAAATATGATGCATATGTTTCTTATTCCAAGTTACAATGAAAATTACACAAGAAGTAGATCAAAAAGCACTGAAAAGCACACCTGAATGAAACACCCAATGGTAGTAGATCTTGAATTTTGAAATGGTACTTCCTGTTCAGATGCCTACCTAAGAAAAAACCCAAGAACAAGAAATTTTTCTCTTTTAATAAAATTTCCCCCTATTTTGATAACAGCATCAGTAAGTACAGTCGAGCTGCAACATCGTCCTGATAGCACAGCTTCAAAGCTGCTAATTATTATAGCGAACATTTATTATATAGCGATGGGTCGATAGTGATATTCTTGGTGAAAGCCTCAAAGAATTTTATCGCAATAAAAAATGCTGTCGAAAAATGCCTATTTGAAATTTTCTTTTCTATAAATGCTTCAGCTAAATCTTCACCGGCCAAATCTGACTTCTTATTGTAGAAGAAACAAAACAATACTACCCTTAAAATAAAATATTTTTAACTTTTTAAGCTAAGAGTTGCATTACTCCGTCCTCCAACCTCTTTGTATTGTTTTACGTGTTGTACTTCGGGCTTGCCTTTTCATTTACCTTTTCACGTAAAATATATTTTGTTGTTTGTCTCTATATACACATAAAAAAATATCGTGCATTTGGAAAAACAAAGTTGCATTATGAAGATAAAGCAAAGTTCTGCTATGAAACGTTAATTTCTACAAAAATATGGCCTAGTCTTGATTTAATTTACAAAACGATAAGGGCCTACTGTGATCTCATAATTTTTTAACAATTTCGATACCTTCTAATTGTAACCTGAATATGATCCGGAAAGATTGAGATATGGATAATATTGTCATTGCTGCAATCCTTGTATTTCGCTTTTTAATTTTTCTGCAAAGATAAAGTATGGCCTAAGAGAAACACTCTGAATGAAATGAAAAAACGAAACGAAATGAAACGAAATGAAGTCTAACATTAACCTTTAAATGACACTAGCGCAACTTTTTTTGACATGAAAATATCATTTGTCATTTTTTTCTTGGCTTTGTTATTGTTCTGTTAACATAATTGTTTTATATCTTTCCAACAAGAGCTTTGGTGGCTTCCAGAAATATTGGTACTTGTAGAGAAGGCACAAATCACGCAAAGAATTTCACCTGGTAATGGTATGTTAGTGTCTGGATAATAGTGCAGGGCCACCTAAAGGAAGATCGGTCAAGGGGGACAAGATGAATAAAAGGGCATTGCATCTTTTTTCCATAACATTGGTTATTGGTAAAAATGTTAGTGCACTTACCGAGAAACATCTTCACTAGAGGGCAGACATGACTATATGCTCCATTTAGGAGCCACGTACTCTTGAGTATACTTAATTCTATTGAAGTTTTTCTTTGTGTAAATCTTTCTTCCATGTATGCTTTGTATTTTCTTTATAATAAGTTGTACTTACTTTCCTTTTTAATTTTCATTGTAAGTGGAGGTGAACCCGGTTAAGCGCCAGGCACACATCCTTCCCAAAAATTGGGACAGGTGCATTATACGTAGCAAATATTCAGATTAACTACAACATAACACAGGTTTTTAATTTGTTATTTTTATATTTACGCATTTTAGTAGATTGCCTAGTAACCAGTGAATATCAAGTATACTGTCTCTTGCACTACATAATGGAATGATATTCAACTATATTCTTCATTATTCCGCCAAGCCAAAAAATCTTTGTTTGATCTATTGGAAACATCCAACATCAGATGAATGGCATAATTCATGGTCCACCAGCCGGATGCTTGAAGACCTTGTTTGTATTAGCACTCTTTCAATCCTTTCCGCCTTTTTAAGTTATATTCAATAGATTGGGCTGAGGATCTGCAAATTCAACGTCTCAAGGGCTAGCTTTCTCGCAGTTTTTCTTCTGTAAGAGAAGATGTATCGGATTTTGGAGAAAAACATCGACTGATTGCTCAGAACTTCAAAAAACCTGTAATTTTTAAAGCCTTTAACAGCAATTACAGTACTTAAATAACTTTGGAAATATAACGGTTGGTTTCAACTCTGGATAATGTGGAGTGGTTGGTAACTTTGATTCGAGAACGTAATTTTTTGCCCCTATACCAATTATGATAAAAAACCTGGTAAACTGCTGGACTGCGCAAGCATTCACTGCACACGAGAAGCAAAAGGCCACGAGTTAACGTTTGATACTAATTTATTGCCACCAATGACTAATTTCTCACAAACTAGCCGCAGCAGACGGAAACAGAAGCAAAATGTCAATTGTGGCATTTGGCTCATCGAAATGCTCTAGTAAGGGGCGGAGGGGGCTTAAGAACAACTCAAATGACAAAATGTGCTTCACTTAAATTCATTTATTTTTTTCAGAAACATTCTTAGTGGGAGAGTTTCTCAAATTTTTTAGGACCAATCCTAAGGTAATGAAAGAAATTTTATTTCTATGAAAGAACATAGTAAGCCAGTCTTCTCTAAAGTATATTCTTTCTGTGCATGGTTGATGGTAAGACATTTCATATGCTAGGTATCACAAAATAACAGTGATGCCTGGTTGTTGAAAACAGCCGAAAAAATCAGAAGGTCAATTGAATAGACGCTCAAAAATGACTTCCACGTCGTTTAAAGGTCTGTCGTGAACGACAAAGACCTATAATTTTACGAAATCTGTGCTTAAGACGAATGAACATATCTTGAACATAACGATAAAGCGTACAAAGTGACCAATATTCAAAGACAACAACGATGCCTTAACTGACTGCTATAAGGTATCTAAGCAAAATTGCATTAGCCAATGAGCGGCCACATCAACCTTAAACATCTATAGATATTGACTTCATTTGCAGAACTAAGAAGAACGCAGACTAGGGTCGCATTAAAAGAGGGATCCTGCCCCTTCTGACACAATTTTTAGAACAGTAGGTTCAACAGAAATTCCGTGGCTTGGTATAACGTGAAGAGAGAATGAAACGACCTACTTTTCAAAAGAAACCAACAAACAGGCACATAATATTTTGTGCTTGGTCTCATGCAGGCTAAGGCTGATGAAAAAGGCAGCGAGTCAATGACAGTGCAATAATAATAAATGAATCTGAATAAGCATAGCACTCTTAAAACTAAATGCTACTTCCTGAAACAAATGCAAACAAACTGATGTTACATATTGGATATAATATGTAAGATATAAAACTATATTGAGACAGTGTAAACTTTATTTTCATGGCCTGATGAATGTGTTTCGCCAGCTAGCTGCTGAGTTTCTTCCAGTTTGGCCAAACTCGCAATAACACCTCTTCTGCGTAGCAGCATCAACAGTTGCTCCATTGGCTAACTTGCCATTCTTCTTCCTTGAAGAACATTTCGCCACGCATTCAGCTGCATTGGTTACTTTTCCAATATTTACTTCACTGCCACCGGTACCATCACCTCTCTCCCATTTGATAGCAGAGCCTAGCAAGTATTAGATCGATTAAGGTTTAAGAGCAACTTTGGCTGTTACTCATATATTTTGAAAGGACTGTTTTCTTTTTGAAAGAAGAAAAGGCAATTGAGGATAAATGCAAGTTGCAAAACATAAACTTTAGACGTTGTATGATTGCAGTGTCAAAAGATAAGGCCAAATATCAAAACATACGTTATAGATTGACCGGTATTAAATCCTCCTAATTTGTCAATTTCTTCTAAGCGAATGGAGCTGTTAAATCTTGTTCAAAAGCGAGTAATTGATAAACGTTTCGAAAGGCTATTTTTAAGCAATAAACAAAGTCATTTTGTCTTTTTCGCTAAGCAGAAAGCAGGTCAGTTTAGGAAGATATTAACACCAAACCTTACTTGGGCAGGCAAAGGTATTGCAAGGAGCACTTTCTGTGGCTGGGCCTAAACGGGAGCAGCTCTTTCCACCCATTAATGGCGATGGATTATTACATGGACGACTTCTAGACTTGGTTCCTCCACCACATGTTTTGCTACATGATCCGAAGTTTGACCACGATCCGTAGCCACCATCAACTAAAATTATTGAAATTCAATTTAAGTATCTGTTGCAGAAAATACTTTAAAGAATATCTTATAGACATAAATTGACGTCATTATGTCTATCAAGTCAGCAATAGCTTCCTCTAAAAAACAACAAAGTCTAACAAATATTTGTTCACTGGCCTAAAAGTGATAAAAACGATGCCATGAAAATTATTTAAAATATCAATGTTGAGGGAATTCATTAATTTGTTATCAAGAATGGAAACAGAATCATTTATCAAGTATTATCCAAAATACTCAACACATACAGTATTTGTAAACAATTTAACTCCAGACGATTTCTGGTAAGTTTAACTTCTACCCATTCCAAGACATTTATATGCAGTGATGTACTTTAATTTTGTTACGACGAAAGCTTCTTGGAGTTATTTTTATACGTATTAGCTAAACATCGTTGCTGTATTTTCCACAGCTTATGATAGACCACACACATGAGACTACCTTATTATGGAAGTGGTTGAATTATAATAACTAAATTCAAGGTGCAGAATTGCTTAAATATAAAAGTTTCTAGGTAAATGATTTACAATTACGAAATCTTCTTCAAGGTGTAAATATTGTAATATTTGTTGGCGTCATCTGCTTATTTGACGCTATGGATGTTGGCACAATTAAGATGAATTAATTCATTGAAGCGTCAAAATATTCTACTAAAACTTTTTTTAGATCTTGGTTGCTTTTACAGCAATTGTTTACAGCTATTGATAGGAAAGAGATACTGAAGGATAATGATTGTATACATATTAAAAACAATTGGTTATGGTCTCTTCATAGCGACAGGCCTTTTACATTTGTCTTTCAAACTTTTATAAAATATTGCAAATCCACGGCAATTTCAAATACACGGCGTTTTTCCTGATTAAACCCTTTCCCAGCCAAGATATTAGCCATTTTTTCCTAAAACAAGTCGAATGAAATGTTCTGAGTATCTGTTTTTCAGAAGAATTTCCCCGATTTTGTCGAGCTAATGACCAAATAAAGGTTTGGGAAAAATCATCAAAGCCCAATTGCCAATGATTTAATTTTCCTTTTTCCTTTAAAAGGAAAATTTTCCTTTTTCTGGACCAAAGAATTCCAGCAAATATATTACCAGAAAATGTTGCATTCTAGAAACACCGGGTGCGCAAAAAGGGGACTGGATCTCTGACATCTTCCTATCCCTTTCTCCTAAACAAACTTTGATTGCACGTGTTCTTTTAATATAATTTTTAAAGCATTTTGCCACCACTCTGCCACCTTGCAATGTTGTAGGTCAAACACTTTCATTCGAAGAAGGGAGGTCGGTTATAATACATCTCTTTAAAAATCGTAGCTCTAATGCGTAGGGTTAAATGGTAAGGTAACTTGCTTTCTATGAAAGATAAAAGCCTAAATATATCCACGAAAGAAGAGCCAAAATATAAACAGTTTGTTGTCAAATGTAGTTGCTGTTGAAGACGCTGTACTTTAATGGCTTAGCATGATGGGATGCTTCAGTTGTGTTCGAGAAATTACCCCGCTACGTCTTTCATCCCTAACGGAAGGACAATTGATCTCGCAACTTCAACCGTAATCATGAATTCTCCCGAAAATGTTTTTAAATAATTCAGGAAAAATATTAAAAAAAGAGCAACCCGAAGAAGATTTTGAAGGGAATAGATCACTTACGTGGTCTGATAAATGTGTTTTGCCAGCTAGCTGCTGAGTTTCTTCCAGTTTGGCCAAACTCGCAATAACACCTCTTCTGCGTAGCAGCATCAACAGTTGCCCCATTGGCTAACTTGCCATTCTTCTTCCTTGAAGAACATTTCGCCACGCATTCAGCTGCATTGGTTACTTTTCCAATATTTACTTCACTGCCGCCGGTACCATCGCCTCTTTCCCATTTGATAGCAGAGCCTAGTATGTATGAGATTGATTAAGATTTAAGAGCAACTTTGGTTGTTACAAATATATTTTTTAAAGAACCTTTTTCTTTTTGAAAGAGGGAAGGGCAATAGATAGGTAGATTGTAGCTTGCAAATGCAAGTTGCAAAACAGAAACTTTAGACGTTGTATGATTGCAGTTTCAAAGGATCAGGCCAAATTTCAAAACACAAGTCATCGATTGACCGGTATAAAATCCTCCTATGAAATATATTTCAAATGTTTCTAAGCCAATGGAAGTGTTAAATTTTAATCCAAAACTTGTAGTTGATAAAAGTATCGAAAGATTATTTGTAAGCAACAAACGAATTTACTTTGTCTATTTCTCTAAGCAGAAAGCAGGTCAGTTTAGAAAGACATAAAGAGCAATCCTTACTTGGACAGGCAAAAGTGTTGCAAGAAGCACTTTCTGTGGCTGAGCCTAGACGGGAGCAATCCTTTCCACCCATTAACGGCGCTGGATTATTACATGGACGACTTCTAGACTTGGTTCCTCCACCACATGTTTTGCTACATGATCCGAAGTTTGACCACGATCCGTAGCCACCATCAACTAAAATTATAGCAAATTTATTCGAAAACTTTGTCGCACTAAAAATCATAATAAACGCATATACGATTACATATAAATGGTCTTTTTCTAACAAAGTCAACATCATTTTTGTTCAAATTTTCAAAGCTGGAAACATATTTCTTCCATACAGCATAATTTCAAAAAGCATAATTGTGTAAAAATTACACAGGGCCATTATTTGTAGTTGGTAAGGGAATCTCAAGATTTTGGCTAGAATAGGAGTAGAAAATAAAAGGCTCTTTATAGAGTTCAATAGAAACTTCACAACGAAGTTAAGAAACATGAACAGATTTTGTCTTCCCCTTTAATATGATACAAACCTGAACATTTCTTTTATTTTAATGCCAAAGTTGATACATTTGTGTTGTTTTTGTAATGTTCTCTTAGTTAAAAACGCTGCACATGGAACAATCGACAATGGTCAATTGTGTTTCATAAAACGAGTAATTCCTGCTTTTATATGGAGCAGAAATTGAAATTTGCGTTGCTTGTTCAACCGTAATCGTGAAGTCTCCCCAAAAAAATGTATCGGACTTCGGCTCAAAATGTACATAAAGCAATACAGCTAGAAAGAGTTTTTGAAGCAACTAAATCATTTACGTGGCCTGATGAATGTGTTTCGCCAGCTAGCTGCTGAGTTTCTTCCAGTTTGGCCAAACTCGCAATAACACCTCTTCTGCGTAGCAGCATCAACAGTTGCCCCATTGGCTAACTTGCCATTCTTCTTCCTTGAAGAACATTTCGCCACGCATTCAGCTGCATTGGTTACTTTTCCAATATTTACTTCACTGCCGCCGGTACCATCGCCTCTTTCCCATTTGATAGCAGAGCCTAGTATGTATGAGATTGATTAAGATTTAAGAGCAACTTTGGTTGTTACAAATATATTTTTTAAAGAACCTTTTTCTTTTTGAAAGAGGGAAGGGCAATAGATAGGTAGATTGTAGCTTGCAAATGCAAGTTGCAAAACAGAAACTTTAGACGTTGTATGATTGCAGTTTCAAAGGATCAGGCCAAATTTCAAAACACAAGTCATCGATTGACCGGTATAAAATCCTCCTATGAAATATATTTCAAATGTTTCTAAGCCAATGGAAGTGTTAAATTTTAATCCAAAACTTGTAGTTGATAAAAGTATCGAAAGATTATTTGTAAGCAACAAACGAATTTACTTTGTCTATTTCTCTAAGCAAAAAGCAGGTCAGTTTAGAAAGACATAAAGAGCAATCCTTACTTGGGCAGGCAAAAGTGTTGCAAGGAGCACTTTCTGTGGCTGAGCCTAGACGGGAGCAATCCTTTCCACCCATTAATGGCGCTGGATTATTACATGGACGACTTCTAGACTTGGTTCCTCCACCACATGTTTTGCTACATGATCCGAAGTTTGACCACGATCCGTAGCCACCATCAACTAAAATTATAGCAAATTTATTCAAAAACTTTGCTGCACTAAAAATCATAATAAACGCATATACGATTACATATAAATGTTCTTTATCTAACAAAGTCAACATCATTTTTGTTCAAATTTCCAAAGCTGGAAACATATTTTTTCCATACAGCATATTTTCAAAAAGCATAGTTGCGTTAAAAGTACACAAAGCCATTTTTGGTAGTTGGTAAGAGAATCTCAAGATTTTGGATAGAATAGGAGTAGAAAACAAAAGGCTCTTTATTGAGTTCAATAGAAACTTCACAACGAAGTTAAGAAACATGAACAGATTTTGTCTTCTCGTTTAACATGATAAAAACCTGAGCATTTCTTTTATTTTAATGCCAAAGTTGATACAGTTATATTGTTTTTGCAATGTTCTCTTAGTTAAAAACGCTGTACATGGAACAATCGACAATGGTCAATTGTGTTTCATGTTCTCGTGTTTCAATCGAGTAATTCCTGCTTTAATATGGAGCAGAAATTGAAATTTGCGTTGCTTTTTCAACCATAATCGTGAAGTCTCCCCAAAAAACTTTCTCGGACTTCGGCTCAAAATGTACAAAAAGGAATACAGCTAGAAAGAGTTTTTGAAGCAACTAAATCATTTACGTGGCCTGATGAATGTGTTTCGCCAGCTAGCTGCTGAGTTTCTTCCAGTTTGGCCAAACTCGCAATAACACCTCTTCTGCGTAGCAGCATCAACAGTTGCCCCATTGGCTAACTTGCCATTCTTCTTCCTTGAAGAACATTTCGCCACGCATTCAGCTGCATTGGTTACTTTTCCAATATTTACTTCACTGCCACCGGTACCATCACCTCTCTCCCATTTGATAGCAGAACCTAGCAAGTATGAGATCGATTAAGGTTTAAGAGCAACTTTGGTTGTTACAAATATATTTTTTAAAAAAAAAATTTCTTTTTGAAAGAGGAAAAGGCAATAGATGGTCTACTTATAGTTAAAGGTAGATTGTAGCTTGCAAATGCACAGTTGCAAAACATAAACTTTAGAAGTGTCAAAAGATTGCAGTGTCAAAAGGTCAGGCCAAATTTCAAAACAAAAGTTATCGATTGACCGGTATAAAATCCTCCTAAGAATTATATTTCAAACCTTCTTAAGCCAATGGAACTGTTAAATCTTGTTCTCCAAAAATAGTAGTTGATAAAAGTCTACAATGACTATTGAAGTAGCAAATATAGTTATACTGTCTAATTCACCTAGCACAAAAAGGCCAGGCTAGGGAAATATAAACGCCAATCCTTACTTGGGCAGGCAAAGGTATTGCAAGAAGCACTTTCTGTGGCTGAGCCTAGACGGGAGCAACTCTCTCCACCCATTAATGGCGCTGGATTATTACATGGACGACTTCTAGACTTGGTTCCTCCACCACATGTTTTGCTACACGATCCGAATTTTGACCAGGATCCATACCCACCATCAACTAAGTAAATTCAAAATTTTTAACTTGGTTTTAAATGTTTCCATTTATTGGTTTTATGAATGATGTTATTTTCTACAAACAATTGCCTTTCCTAACACTATCTATGTGACCCATTTTATAACTGTACAAGTTTACTTCTTTTAAAACGTATCTGTTGCAAGAGGGAAAAGTCTTCGATGATTAGCTGCAGTTTTCTTTAATATGAAGTTGAAACATAGCTATGAAATTGTATATCAATTGCAACTAAAACTATGCATAACTTCTTCTAAGGACTTTTACAACGGACAAGCCTTTGGTGTCCTCAAAAGAGAGCAAACGTTCCAAACAAGGAAACGAATGCAAGGGCGTTTCCCCTAGCTCTTAGGTTAAAAAGCCTTGCTGCTAAAGGAATGTTCTTTTAAGTAACAGTGCTGCCAAAATGATCAGTTTGAAAATGCAAATAATTTGATACGCATGCTTGATATGCAAATAAATCATTGATAATAATTTTAAAGATAAAGCGGTGACAAATCAGGTAAGTTCTGAAAGAACTAACTTGGCCTGATGAAAGTATTTTTCCAGCTAGAAGCACTGTTTCTTCCAGTTTGGCCATATTCACAATAGCAGGATTTCTCTGTCGCAGCATCCACAGTGGCTCCGTTGGCTGGTTTGCCATTACGAGACTTTTTCAAACATTTTGCAATGCATTCTTCCTTGTTCGATACCTTGCCAATATTTTCCTCAGGTCCACCAGTTCCGTCTCCTCTGCTCCAGGATGGTGTCGTAACTAAATGATATCAAAAAATACAACCCTAAACATCGAATTAGTTAAATTATATATCTGAATATATCTGAAAATCAAAATTTGCTTTTCTTAAAAAGGCAGAAACAAAAGTCGTTTTTACCATAAGGAGAATCTTTGAAATGACAACACTGGATTTTAACCTGCTTAGTGCAAAAAATTTCACAGTTTTTACGCAAAAAGAATATCTAGAAGTGTATAGGAAAAGATTAAAAGAGGGCCCAAAATCCGCTTTATCACGTAGAAAATATTCTTATAAAAGAACTCATACTTCCACAGGGCTTGCTGCTGCATTCTGCACTTTGTCTTGCAGGGCCGAGCTTTGAACAGTCCGTTCCGTTATAAGCTGGAAGTGGGCTGTTGCAAGATCTTGTTCTCGTCTTTGTTCCCGTTCCACATGACACACTGCACGATCCATAACTGCTCCATGGTCCATAGCCTCCATCAACTATGACAAAGTTGGATTTTATTTGGCTTGATTATTTGGAGAAAAGTACTTGGCAACATGACACATTCCATAAGCACAAAAGACAGCAGTAAGGGAAAAAGGTGAAACCATATGACCATATGCAGGAAAACCTCGTGTAAGCAAATCATCTCTTATCAGTAATCATCCGAAACTTATATACTTAGAGGAGGCTGGGTAGAATGCCTTTATAGGTAAGTTGGCTTACAAATTAGCATGTTTTTAGGGGGCATGGCTGCCTGGGTGAAAGCACTGCCTTAAATTAAAGGGATGTTTTCGAAAACAAATCATTCACTTATTTGTGTTGCTTAATCTAATTTAATTTAACTTGAGTAGTTTGGAAATTCAAAAATAAAGACGAAATTCTCTATTAAAGGGGCTAGGTCACGTGTAAGGCTGCGGGACAATGTTGTTATGACGATGCTTTTGGATGGGGTGAACCCACCACAGCAACTGAAGTGAGATATGGTAGGACAGAGAATCGCAGCGCATTGAGATAATTCTAACGTCCTTTGATACTAAAAAATTAATTTGTCATTTATTTCAAACGTATATTTCAACATTGCTTCTTTGATCAGTTCTGCAGCGTTTGTACTGCAGCGGGAACACAAGACGTAAACGCCATAACGGACTGTTTGGCCGAAGAGACAGCACAGAGGCATCTGTATGTGGAAGTCTAGGTTCACAAACAGTAAACATTACTGAAAGCCAATGGTTTAAGAAAGATTTAGATTTGGAAGCACTGCTGCAAGCGTCTGTGCAAGACACTGCGCTTTGACGATTGGTAAACAAAATCATCTTGCACGCATACTGTCCCGTGCAAAATGTTTGTTTACAGTTACGTGGCCCGGCCCTTTTAAGTAGGGCTCTGCAGAAACGTGGTAGATAGTACAATGCATTGGCAAAGCAAATTGAGTCCATCAAAAAGTCTTCTCGGGGTCTGAGCCCCAATTTTCACACCCTGACGAGGGTTAAATTATCTTTCGAGCCAAATCTCACCAGACTTAATCATTCTTTACAGATTCGAAGTTGGAAGGGCTGTGGTCCTCTTCAAAGCAATCAGCTAAAAGAGCTCTGTCTCCCCCTAACACTCCGTAAGAATTGTCTGAGTATACTAAATTCGCAACAACAAAATCTTACCTTGTACGACATGTTAATATGAACAACAGTAAAGACCTCAAGTGATGACTCGAAAACTAAATTAAGCACATACCTTACTTGGCCGTACACTGTGAAATTTTGGCGAATAAAAGCTTTCTTATTTACCTGGACAGGGTTTCAAATTGCAGGCTACAGTTTGATTTGTTTCTCCCAACTTTGAACAATCTTTGCCTCCATGAGCAGGCTTTGGGTTCTCACACCTTCTAATTATCAGTTTCTCCCCTCTGCCACACGACTTACTGCATGTGCCAATAGGCTCCCATGGGCCATATCCACCATCAACTACAAAAGATAATGCCAAATTAGTCTTGACAAATAAAGACGGACAAAATAAACTTATATCTTAGAAAAAGAGTCTCTAAGACCTGCCTGGACATTCTTTAACTTGACATTTTTCTCTTTCCGACAAAGGCCCAAGATCAGAGCAGTCCTTTCCTTCTCCTTTAGGTTCAGGGTTATCACAGTTTCGTTCCCTGACTCGCCACCCTTGACCGCACTCTTTGTCGCATTTTGTCCATGGTTGCCACTGTCCAAGCCCTCCGTCTACACCTGCAAATGGATAATTACGAAGATGATTCTTCATTTAATAAAGATATTTTAGCCGACAATAACTTCCAAATATACTGGTATGGGATATAACATTTTTTGGGGATACCATTTTTGAAGTGGAAAACAAATTTTGGGGTATCAATTTTGGAAAAATCAAACATGATCATAAACTTTGGGATTCATTTTCAGCATAACCATAACCTTAAATTCTGGAGTTTCATTTTTAAAAGGTAATATATTTTAATTAACACGATTCAGTTGTTGGATTTTTGCAAATTTGAATTAACTTCAAGGGGACGCATTTCATTTTGTATCTGAGTTTTGGGGTGAGGTTTTTGAAAATTTATAAAGCTTAGGGTATGTTCTCACATTTCAAAATGGTACACCCCCATCCTTTGTATATTGAAGCTACCATCCCGGGCTGAAGTATAGAGACTTTTACTGCTATGACAGGTTCAAGTAATTTCTTCTTTACTGTATGTTGCTAGAGTGCAGATTTAGAAACACTTGATCTATGGAAACAGCATTTGTAGCGCTATTTGCGAATCATGAAACAGTGTGGAAGAATTTCTTGTCATCAAGGATTCAGAGACCAGATTTACGTCCACTCTTACTATATTAGGAACGTCTTGTTTTGCAATTTTTTATTGCCGTACCCTCTAAAAATGTTATTAATATATATCAAGAATATGTGTATTTTAGAAAAATGTAAAGCTCTGAATTGGGCCTTTGTCGGAAAGAGAAAAATGTCAAGTTAAAGAATGTCCAAGCAGGTCTTAGAGACTCTTTTTCTAAGATATTTTCTTTATCTTAGAAGACTCGATAGGTTATTTTTCTAAAATGTAAAGATAATATATTTAAAAAGAGCAGGTAATTACTAGTCCCCCCTACCCCCTATGCACAGCCACTGAACTAATCAAAACCAATTTCAAAAAGCTTCAAGAAGTAGTAGAATAAGCTTAGAAAAGTCAATTTTCTTACTTTTTTCTTCAGGACTCTTAAACTTGAAAACACCCTCTGCGAATTCTTTTCCGGTGCAATGTTCATGCTTTCCTTTGTCACAATGAGTATACTTCTGGTCACCAACGCACAAATTCTGCTGATGACTTCTTGACTCGAGTTCCTCTAGTTGCTCTTTTGTCTTACCATGGCACTCACCGTAAAACATCAATGAAAAGCCTGCGTAATTGGCCTCCTTCGCTCTTTTGCCACATTGGCATGCCAATCTAAATGACAGGAACACTTTCAAAATGATCCAATGGGTAGTAAGTTTGACAGTGGAAAAGAAACACGATAGAAAATCCCCGTGCATAGATATCTATTTCATAGAATAAGTTTGAGGACGTTAACTGAAAAGTAAACTGATATAAATCTGATCGCCGGCTACTAGAAGTTCAAAACATAATCTTCAATTTAGGAAGCAAACAGAGATTGACCTTAATCTGGTACAAGTCAAAACTTATAAAGTTGTGTCGAATGTGAACTGCACCTTGAAATGCAAGCGTAATTTTCATAAGGAGATATTTATTGGGATGCGACTTCATGGCATCAACAAAAAATTCAAATGCTATTTACCAATTGCTGATCTATTTAGTTGATTGCAAACCCAGAGATGTGTAAAACACTTTTAAAATTGTGGCTATGCGTTTCGAGGTAATTTTAAGCCGAAGCTCCGCACGAGTGTAAAAAAGTGTTTTTACAATTTTTGAAGATAGGCTTATATACTGAAGCTTCCGTTTTATACTTAAGTTGACTTCAGATAGTGACTGCTGACTCAATCTTACACGTTTTACATGGTGTGAGCTTGCTACTACAGTAGACCCAATATATTTAACATTGTTGATCAAGGTTTTTATGGAAATAAAAGATATTGCCTCGAAATGCGCAACACAAACAATCTTCCTTCTACCTAGATGATAGTTTCTTCGACTAGTCAATGCTTGGGCTAAGTAGAATTTCCGAATGAAAGATTCGAAAAGTAATGTCAAATATAGATCAGTAAATTGCAAAAGATGAATTAACAGAGTGTATACTTATGCATGTATTTCTCAATATTGCCCCAGTTAATGTTGCTTCTATCACTGAATATCATGCTGTTTCCTTGGGTTGACTGGTAACAACCAAGCATTGCAAAGCTTTTCTTGTCACCTGATGGACAATCATCTGCCCCTGAGAAGATCACATATGCATTAATAGCTAACAACAAGATACTGAAAAAACAGGCATGCCTGTAAGTAGACTTAAGGCAGATATGTCAGTTTTCAAGGTGAAATCCAGCCATTTTCATCTCCGCAAGGGAGCAATGGTTTACTTTAGAACGGTGTATGAGTATTTTCATTTGCGCTATTTGTATGATGTCCGTCTAAACATGGTCTAAAATATCTACATCATATTAAGGAAAAAAGGGGCGGAAGTAGTTACATTTATCGTAAAAGAAATGAAAGAAATAAAATACAATGAAAATTGCCGGCTGTTCCGAGAATTGTTGGCAGGCATTATAGGCAACTTGAAAGCAATTTGAAACGTTCTTAACACAGCTCGTAAGTTAATGGAATTGGGCATTTTTGAATATATATATAGGATAACTTTCTTCTCGGATATGTCTTATATAGGATAACTTTCGGTTTCGTATATAATAAAGTCATCAAGATAAAATCCGAGAAGAACTTTTTAGCAGGATATGTCACAGAAGAAAATACCATAACCGGAAACGA
This sequence comes from Rhopilema esculentum, assembly GCF_013076305.1. The sequence goes on from NW_027019317.1 coordinate 4,621,097, forward strand.
CGTTGATGACAGTTACCTGCAACAACTGAAACTGCTACCAAGAATATTCCAAGAAGTCTCATTTTGCAGCTTTCTGAAAGATCGAGGCAAAGGCAAAGTACAAATCGCTGAAATTGCTGAGTATGTTATGTCGTAAAAAAGAAAAATAAGTTACATTGTTTTTATGAATATCACAAAAATACTTGAGCGGAGCATGGAGCTACTCTGAAAAAATAGAATGAAACTTTAGCTTAATACTCACAGTAGTCGAACGCACTGTTGATCTTGGCTAATGAAAGATTTTCAGTATCTTGACAACATAAAAGCTGTCTTTGTGAACTAACGGTTCTATATATATGCAACAGAACTGCAAATAAAGATTTGAAATAAAAATTGCTCAATAAAAACAAGCATCTTGTCATTGCACATTTTCCAAAAAAGTTTCAAATTCACCTAGCAACTCTCGTAAGGTTTTCATTAATTCTATATAAAAACATAATAATAATTGCGGCGTATTGGAAAAATTATCCCATATGCAGCAATACAACACAAACATTATTTGCTTTCTCTTAAAAGAAATACTTTTCCAAGATTACCTAGTTTCCATGCTAACTGAAATAACTAAAAGGATTGCGCTGAAATTTGAGCTATTTATAATTGAAAAACACATTTTTGGTGCCTTACAGCATCATGCGGGGTTTTTAGATCTAGGGTGAACTAATTAAAAATCGGCATAAAATATTATCAGATAATGTATACACTTGGTCTCACGCTTGATCAATAAGCTTTACCAGAGATGAGGTCCCAGACTTCTGGAAGCGCTTGATCGTAAATGTTTTTCAATGGTTTGTCCAGGTTATTAAGCCTCGTTAAAAGATGTTTGACAATCATTTTTGCATAATATTTAACAAACGTTCGAATCTTTTACCAAGGCCTTTAAAAGAAAAAAGAATTCAGAAAAAATTTCACAGTCCCTAGCTCTATAGCCGTACGTAATTTTTTCTTTGAAGCTAATGCTACTACTTTTAACTTATTAACTTTTAACTATCCACTTATTTGGCACGCAAGACTTCCCGATCAGGATACTTTTAAATTTTTTTAGATACTTGGATCATATTTGATTTGATTTGTTTCTACCTAGCATCCGAAGGTAGTTTTAGGACACTAAGAAGCTGTGCTTATCGAGCAGTGTCCTGGTCCTTCCTCTCGATGTGACCACACCTCGTGATTCCTACGCCTGGAATTAAAGAGAGCTGGCGACTCTCCCCACTCGGGTGAAAGTTTGGTCATGACGGGGACTCGAACCACGGACCCTCGCGTCTGTAGTCAGCGACCCTAACCACTGAGCCATCTTCTCACCTATCGTAGTACTAAGCCTAACTGATTGCACTAGTAGCCACTACCCAAGTTTGTCCTTTATATTTTTCTAATTTTTCATCGCATCAATCACATCGAATTTTCACCTATTTTTAGCTTGGTTTGGGCTGCAGCTTTCGACAAAGAAAAAACGAGTAAAATCAAATACTTCTGACGGTGCAACAAGAAAATAGCTTCGTCCATGAATGCCTCTATGAATATAAATGTTTTTAACCTTCACATCTTAATTCGTAATAGATAGGTAAAAATGTCTGCGAGGAAGCAACTTTGGTGACAAAGCAGTGTTTTAAAAGCTGAAGCCAACAGTGACAAGCCATCTCGCAAATAATATGACAGGAGCTGAAATGATGCAGAAAACTGCCCTTGTTGCCCTGAGATCATTCTAATAGAAGACGTTTTGTAATGAGTTCCATATTGTAATATCAAATTCAAGTTCAACTATTGTAAATGCTTTATCAGCATTGCAACTTAGAGTATGTATGATAGTAACAACGCTAGAAAATGTTGTCCTGTATATCCAGTGGCGAAGCCAAAGGTCGTGCCCGTCGTGCCCGGCACGACCATAAACTTCCAAAAGTAAGGTTTTCACATATTGGCAAAAAAATTTTTTTGCTCCGCGAAAAGTTTTCAAATATAGACAATAATTAGTCGTAAAATCGACAAATCGATCAAGCTTATCCCGCAGACATAAGTGAATTCTACTCGAATCGCCCAGGGCCCCTGGAATTATTTCAGGAGCGGAGTAGAAATCCACAGGGTTTCATATTGGTCGTGCCCAAAATCTGGTACCTTGTGATTTGGTCGTGCCCAACAATAGAAGCTTCAATTGGACAGCCTATGTTTGGTCGTGCCCAACAATAGAGAAAAACAATGCTAGTCGTGCCCTCAGAAATGAGCACGACCTCGTCATAATAATAATAATAGTTGAGGTACGATTTCCAGCATTTGATTGGCTGAAGCTGGAGGAAATCAATCACGAGGTCGTGCCCGTTTCTGAAGGCAAGACTATCTGCACCCTGTTTCATTGGGGCCTACTTGTCAATACTGCAGGCGTTTGTGGATGTTGGTGTGATATCAGGGTGATTTGAATGGTGCATGTAAATGTTCCAGTCCAATAAACCGTTGTAATTTATCAGGAAACTGGTTAACGACTGTGGAGGGATTGTTTCATAGTTATTTTGACTCAGCCTATACGGAATCAATCCAATGGATCTCTTCGGTAGGCGAACAAGTTCTCATTCACCTAAACAGAATCAAGATCTTCAAATGTGCAAGATGCTATCTTATCTAGAAAATGGACAATAATTTGAATATCATCTGGATGTTTTTAACGTGATCAGAATGGAAAATATGGCAGTTTTTCGCTCGGATTTGTACCAGAGAGACGCACACTGAAAGGGATAAACTCAATTAATCAATCAATAAAATAATCAATATTTATTTCGACAACAGTATACTTAGATGTTCAAGACGAAAGTATTATGAACATTTGGGGCAAAATGTACATAAATATCTATTCATTTTACATTAGTTATGAGGTGTTTGATGTATTTTTGGACTAGAATCTTCCCAGTAAAAAGTTCTGAATTTTGAAAGTATTTATAGTAGAAAACCTCTTTGCAAATTAGCTCTACTGGAGTTTTACCCTCCTTAAAACACGTGAAAGGGAAAAATGAAATAGCATTGATCAACCTGTTGATGATTTTGTTTACGTTTCTGATGATATGTTTTCAAGCTCAGCCTAGTGATTTTCTGATTTTTTCCCTTGCTTTCCATGTAATTTGGTTGTGTGCAGTTTCCTTGGGTGTGCATATATTTTCCTTAATATAGGTAACTTTCTCCATGAATTAGTCAGTTTGTCTTTAATAAGCAGGGTGAAATAATCTTTAAGCTATTACACATACCCCCCTTAATTTTTTGCTCAAGAAACACTGTTGTCTGCAAATAACTCTCAGGCTCATGATTATTCTGTATTAAATTTGTGACCCCAGTCATCTGATCTCAGTATTTCCACCTAGCTGGACACTGAAGAAATTTATTGAACATTCTTCATTTGTGTATGCTGCCCTGTTTATTCATAAATTGTCATGATCTGTTTTTCAATGATTAATTTAATGCTGCTTTTCAATTGGAATTTTATTCAAACCTTATAATGGTTATTTCATCTTATGCAACTTTCAAATACATGGTGTAGTTTATCATTATCTCATAAGGCATAACCTTAAATTAAGTATCTAATTGATTGGTGAATATCTGTGAGTGGTTTGGTTCAGCTTAACAAAGTGGCTACCTATAAATCTTTATGCAACAAACCTGATGAAAAAACAGGTCTCAAGGATTTTAAAGAAATATTGCCTTCATTCTGCCACTCACTATTTAGTGCTTTTTAACTGTGGCTAGATCAATAATGCTGCATGACAGTACTGTCTTCAGCAAATATTCTAATGTTTCTGTTTCATCTGTTTCATTTGTCATCTAATTCTTGATACATGTCTTGCACTTCACAGTCAAGTTTGCCTTTAAAGCCAAACTTTTGTCTATTTTTTGAATGAAATTCTAAATTTTATGTGTGCAAAACAAATAGTGCTTGCAATTATTATACATTTGAAATCTGAGTCCACAGGTGTGTATTTTGGTCCCATTGTTGCAATAATTTGATAAAATTTTAGAAAAAGTTTGTTGTTCAAGCTTTATTATCCTGTGAACTGATATTTGGGTAAATAATACCAAAAATAAAAAAAGTTTCCAGGAACCTCCATCACACTTTGGGAAGAAAATGAATTTTGAGTATCAGCTAGAGGCAGGGGAGACACAAAAGCAGCTTTTATACTTTTAATTTTAGTTTGTTTCTATCTTGTCAGAAAAGTAATGCAGTGCCATGCAATTGCTATATAAGCTCCTTAGATCACTGAAATATTTGTTTGATAATATTGCGGAGGCACATTTCTGTCGCGCAGAGGCCAATGGGCACGACCATCCATGGGAGTCCAGCTTCGCCACTGTGTATATCTAATACTATCAAGGACTTTAAGAAATGCATGCCAGTTGAAACATTTAAAAATGAATATGATTTCGAATTCAAATGATGCATGCCTTAAGAAACAATCACTAAAGAGAACAAAAATTAAAACTGCACTTCTATTAGAAGTTGCAAAGCAATCTATTTTGCAAGTGCAGCACCAAAAACCGAGTCTGCATCTTTTTTCACAATGCAAGGAAATCCTGAAATGCATTCAATGGCTTGCTTCAGATAACAGTTATCTTCAAATAAGCTTCCAGTGCATGCAATTTGACATGTTCCAAAATGCTTCAGACATTCTACTGGCATCATGTTGAACAAATTCTGAACAATGCCAATGTGTAGCTGTTTAACAATAGTCCTCAAAGAAATGTTGTCACCCTGTATATTATGCACACTTGCTTTCTGATCAGGGCAATGTCTTTCTCCATGCAATGTTGGAATAACTGTTAAACTACATTCTGAATAGGTGCTGCCTTCTTTGCAGAATTCCTTGAACTTTTTGTGTATGCTAGTCAAGTCCACTTCTGGTATCCCAAGGTCATGAATCCATGATTTAAGTGTTATAGCAAACACCTCCAAGACATTTCCACCTATTCATAAACAATTATAAGAAACATTTAAGAAAACCTGTAATACTTGGAAAATTGTATAGATTTTAGTAACAGTCAGCATCAAATTATTGAGACTGTTTCTTAAAAAAATCAAAAATCTATAGGTTAAATTTAGTTAATATCAACTAGATGTCATATGAAAATTTTGTTCAGGTGGGCTTCAAAGCATGGATTTTAGATAGAAACAAAAAACGACCAGCTTACTAGCATTGAGACTAGCGAATTTCATAGTTTCCAACTGCATAGCTACTAGCTCTGCCTCCCATGAGTCCACCTAGAAAAACTCACAATTAGCGTTTTTGAACACTTGGATTATGAAACCTGGACTCTAGTCATTGAATATCATATTTTATTTCACCAAAGTTAAATAAAAGATAGGTGTCACTTACCATTTAATGAAGCAGCAACAGCTAACTGATGACCATTGAAAAAAGGAAAGAGCTGCAGTGCAGGATATTTATCTTTTATCTCTTCAGTATCAGCATTTTCAGGCAATAGGACAGCAAGCTGAGAGGATGTTCCAATATTCATGACTTCAAAAAAATACACAGACCATTGGAATTTGAACTCACTGTTTGAATTTAGCAACAAATGAATAAAGCAAGTTTCTTGTAATAGGGCAATGCTTGACACAGAAAATTTCTCACCTGCTGTTGTTGTATCAGAACAGCTAGAAAAAACAGCACATTGGAAATCCCCCATAGCTACCTTCACATCTGTTCCAACTTCAATGCCATGCCAATTTCCTGCCAACATGCCAGCACTTGTGCCAGCCATACATATATTTGGGAGAAGTGACACTGGAAAATCTCTTGATGCAAGACTAAAAATACAAAATCCAAACTATTAGGCACAGACCAGAGTGCAAAGTATTTTTTGTGCACAGGGAATTATTTTATGTAGCTTATGCTTACACTGGAACAAATCATGTTGCAAAATGACAGGTTAAAAGCTGCTGGATTTCATTTTTAAATAGACCTTTTAGGGCTCGAGACATGAAAGTCCATGTTCCAATTGCTCGGATCAATCTAAATTTGCAAAAATGCATGGACGGGATTTGAGCAAAAAAATTATTGTGCAGGGAACGCGTTTCCCACGCATACCCAAACTTTGCAGTCTGGGGCACAGATTAAGCCTCAATAAAACCAAGTAGATTCTTAGATTTGGCTTGGTTTTGAAGCTAGAGCTGTTTTGCTCTGCATATACAAAACAATTGGAACTTTCAACTACAAAAAATGACAAAATTTCACTATCAGTTTAAAATAATAGATCATGTATGTAATTTCATGGCTGATGCAATAAGATATCCTGTCAATGTTTCAAACTCTCAAATGCTCTATATTTGACTTCATTGTTTTCTCCATAACAGCAAACAATCCAACCTGTAGAGGTTATTTAATCAAACTTATAAAGACTCAGGGATGTTATAAAGGAGTCATTCATTCCAAAAAGCAAAGAGCCAATATACTGTAACGACAAGAAGGTGTTAAAAATTGATACAGCACAAACAGCAAGCCAGAAATCCAGTGTGGAATCCATGTAGCTTATGCCGGAAATATCTGGCGTAGACTAACGATTTCCCATTGTCTTTCTATTGTTTATTGGCATATATCCGGCGTGAGTTTCACATGGATTCTACCCTGGCCAGAAAGTACTCAAGCACAACATACAGCAAATATTCACTTTGCAGCAGTGTAACTTACAGATCTGACTGCCATGACATGGAATCATGATCATAATATCCCCAACTATGTGCAACCTGATCGGACACTATTGGAGATTTCAGGGCACAAATATACCACACTAACAAATCCATTATGCTGCCAGCATATTGTGACGATTTCACGGTATCCTTATCTTTTTTATTGAGCCAAAACAATGTTGCACATCCGTAGCCTGAATGAAGGGGTGATTTTGAAGCAGGGATTGACCTCAAAAATTCACTGTCGCATCTTTTGTCTTCCCACGTTATCAAATTGCTTCGAAATGTCACTTCTTTATCGATGCTCTTAAATTCAAGGAAATCATGTGCCGTAGTACGTTTTTCAAAACGAGAATCTAAATCTGACCATAGCACAACACCATGCATCTGTCCTGATACTCTAACAGATGTAATACATCTTATCATTGACATATCGATATCACGAAGGCAAAGAGCTACACACTCGTCGACCTTTCTTAGAATGACGAATGGATCTTGTTCCGAAAACGTAACATTTTCTCTATTGATTTGACTCTCTATGCTATGATTCAATTTGCTTGTAAATACAGATTTACGTTGCTCAATATCCATGAGTGTTACTTTGACTGAAGTAGTTCCGACATCAATTCCAAGCGACATTTCCGCAGCCGCCATATTGAACAAGGAAGTAAATTTTCCAACTCGAGGCAACGGACTTTTTGGACGTATTGTTGAGAGGCAGGGTTAAAAGGACAAGATTGGAGTTCAAATTCAATTCCAGAAATGGAGGAAGATGAAGATTTTCACGGGGATGAGCAGTACGTAAGTACAGAGCACGCCCACCAAAGCTGTTGCAATGGCCAAAGCAGTAAGTATTTTATTACCGATTGCGCCTTAGTTAATAAGGGAATGCATTGCATCACGGCGTTATAAAACTTTTGTTAAAGCCAACTCAACTTTTCAGTGCCTGCCTAAAACTCTTCAGAGTATAAATGTCCAAAAACGACCAAAAGAAGGCAAAAAAGTGCTTCAGCTTGCTATGTTTCTGCTATTTTGTGCCATCTTCAAAGTTTAAGGTACCAAAAAGTCATTTAGGCTATGTTTAGTTTGTGAGCAGAATGAGTGTTTTCCTATTTCACTCCCTTCCCTCTAATTTTATTTTGGTGGAATGAAAATATTATGCAAGGCACTTATTTTCAAGGGGTGGAACCAGAAAGATAACTGATGTATGTAAGATAGGAGGTAGGGGATTTTTGGGGCACTCCCCCTTTATAGGAAAATTTTTATTTAGGGAGCATACCATTTTATATTACCGTAGAATTGCCCTTGGGGTCATTTCATATCTCAATGCTTCAAAATGCTGTAACCCCATGATAAATTATATTGTGTTGTCAAAATTTTGTGAAATGCCCAAAACAAAGCACTTTTGCAGGAAAAAACTTACACACATGACGAGGGCCATTCTTGGGGTGAAATTTGCCTGTTAGAAGCTTACTGTACACATTTAACTGGAATTTAATAGTTTGCACACATTGCACACTTTGTTAGCACTCTTGCACACATGCACATATTTTTGTTGGCTCTTGCACACAGGATCTTGTTGACACTGCTCTACAGACTTAAGTAGTATGTTTTGTGCCACAGCAGGCCCAGACAAAAACATTTTTAATACAATTTATTCTGATGAACATAACTGGTAAAAGCAATATTTTTAGCCACTACAATTTTAATCATCTTCATAAAACCACTTCCCTTGTTAGTTTGTACTAGAATCAGTTTCAAGTTTCACCTTTCATGTGCCGATAACTTTTGATCTAGTATTACACTTTTGTTTTTTTTCTTTTGCCTGGAGTGTAACTCCCTTGAATATTATCAGTTTGGGGTACAAGCCACAGGTCCAGTATTCCTTATCCATTGCCACTTTTTTAAATTCATTATTAAACTAAGCATTCTGCTCCTTTTGTAGTCTATAACCTATAACTGATTGCTATTTGCTGTTTCAGAGGCAGGTTGTAGATTTATTTTGCATCTATATAGATACATATTTATTCTAGTAAATATCATTCATTTTGGTTGCATTGCATTTTTGTCTTGTTTGCCATTTTTTTAGAATACTTTAGATTCATTATTCTGGTTTGCAACTGTTTGCTTACATTTGGACCTTACTTCTGTTTTGATATGCCAAGGTGAGTAAAACAAGATGTTTGTATGCTAATATATTTTATTTCCTTTTTAAATTTTGATGGCTTTGAGAGGGCACCTTTTCAAAGGGGGGGGGTGCATGTTAGAGCTTTCAAATTTTTTTTCATTTTACTTGGTTAGTTTGTCATCAAAAAACTATTTAAAGGCTGAACAAGGTTGAACAGGGAAATGTAAGCATGAAAATTGTCTAGCTGTTTCTGGAAAGTTTGAAACTATTGTGATGGATGCGAGACAAGCAAACATTTTAAATGATGAACTGCTAAAACCAAAAACTGAATTCACGCATTTTGAGTTTATGTATAAAAAGAACCCATATTCATTTAAAGTTTTAGTATTAAATTACAAAATAGTATTATTCTTATTATGTTTTTCCAGTCCTTTTTTAGGGAATTTGGATATTTTGTTTTCAGGGGGAGGTGCCTTTTTGAGGGGGTGCCTTTTCTAGGGTGGGCGCTTTTTGGATGAAATACAATAATGGTATTGTTGAAGTAGAGAAGATTTTGAGTCACATGTAGCATGAACCTTTGTTTGTTTTTATGGCAGGAATGACTAAAGAGTCCAGTAGTAGGACAAGTCTGTTCCAATTGGTTTGTTCCAGTCCACTTTTGGATCAAAAACCAGTGGCAGAAAAAAGCCTCCATTCTGTGAAAGTGTATATCACTTCTCTGTCATGCAGAAGTGCATGTTATAACTACCTGATTTTGATCATTCTCTTTTTGAACCACCAGAGCTACATTGTTTTTGGAAATCCAAAATTCAAAGTCACTGAAATTCAACTATCAATCTAAAAAGACTGCATATTTTCCTGCTTATTTACCAAGATAAATACAAAAAGTCCTAATAATGTGATATGAAATATTCTCCTTGTGGTTAATATTTAACATCCCTCATTTTCTTGCCATGCTGTTTTTTCAGAGCCTTGTTTTTGCTCCCTGAAAGCACTGTGATGGCACTATTTTAACACTGTTTTTATTAAAACACCATCAGTTTCTATGATAATTTTTTCATTCTTTAATTTTTATTTTCATTTATTGTTTTCATATCTATTTTAGCGTATTGCAAGACAGAATTGTTGCTGTGAGTGTAAATTTCATATTTCATATTAATCTTAAAACACATTTCAAAGCTTTCTTGATCAACAGCTTCTTGTTTAGATTTTGATGACAACAAAATCATTTAGAATAGGTTCTGGCAGACTTTTTGGCACACTTCTATTGCACTTTTGCTATATTGACAACAAAGGAGAATTGACTTGTTAGCAGCCAATTGGTTTATATCATATTTCTAGTAATATATTTGCAAATAGGTTTTGAATTAGAAAAGTAGTCTTTTTGTTTTCAGTTCTAATCTCAGTATGCCTATTGACAAGATTTAAGGTGCTTTAGCACTTGCTCTGGGGAATGTTAAATAGAAATATTACATAAATTGTTAAATATATGAAAGCTGGGGTTAGAGAAGACTAGCATGGTGCAGATTTCTCTTGGCTTCAGAAAATGGAAAATTTGTTAAATGTTTAAGTTGGATCTCAGTAAATTTGAGATGTGATGTGTCATATGTTAACAAATTTTGTGATATAAAGCAAAATGCTTCTTCAGCTATTTTTTGTGAAATAAATGCTGCACTCATATGTATTATTTTATTTTCTGCCCCATCTATATAAAACTGCACACTATTGAAAACCATCAATTAGAGTACAATATATTGTTCCTCAATCATAGCCCCTCAATAACTGTACAGTAAAAAACAACAAGACAGTCTGCATTGAAGGGCTTGGCTTGTCTCAGACCCAGTATAACCTTCTGTATACTGTGTATGCTTTTATGTAAGTAGTTTTTGTCTTTGTCTGTAGTTTTTGTCAAGCAGATATAAACATCTCTATGTCTACATAAATATTCATTTAACTCCTGAGCTCTGAGTATCCTCTTATTCACATTTATGTATAAAAATATTTGACATTATCACTGTTTATCCAAGCAATTTAGGTAGCAGTTAGACATTCAAAGTATCACTTTGCATTAGGGTACTCTGCTTTGTTGTATAGCAAATTGATAGTTAATCTCTATTTCTGAAAATAATTTTTACTCTGTAAAGGCTAAAATATTTTCAATATTTTTAGTAAAATATAGTAAAATATTTTTGGTGCAGGGAAATAGCATCTTGTGCAACAAAGACATTTTAACAACATTTAACAATGCTCTGATTTCTCCATTTATGATGATATCACTTAAATTTTACTTAGAATGATATTATGCTACGTTTAGCTTTTTCCATTTTCTTTCAGGAATGCATTAATTGTAGTTGCATCTGGATTTCTTCTTGATAAACTTGGAAATAGAGGTTGTCATTAAAATTTTTGTTATCCTTCCCTTGTTATTTTTTCACTGTGCATAATGTCAATAAGTGAATTTTTTTAGGATCATAAGTTTGAATTCTAAAAAATTTGGTGTTTTGAAACATACATGCAGTTAAAGTAGCTAAATGACTAATGGTTTTTTGGGGAAACATTTTGGCAATCACTTCTCAGCAGTAATCATTTTGTTCGTGTTTTGACAACTTTTGGATTTTTTTAATGATTCATGAAAATGAAGAATGCTTCCTTGTCTCCATTCATTAAGTTTTTGACTGCTGAAATGATCCATCATCAGCATAAATTCATATATTTAACCATAGTTTTCTCATCATTGGCGTGGTCAGTGCTAAACGTTAAGGGGCATAGTATGGATCTTGCTCGAATATTATTACTTCATTGAGGCAGAACTGCGGAATCGAGCCTAAAATGTAAAAATTTTGTCTGGTTAGGGGGTTATTCGAGCAATACGGTAAGAGAAGTTCACATTTAGCCCTTTCTTACCGCTTAAGCTTTTTTCAAAATCTTCCTGTCATTCATTCACTTTATTGGCTGGTAAGGTAAAGAACTGTTGTGCCGTCTTTTTCAGATGTGATGCAGTTTCCAATTAAGGGCCTTATCTGCAAGATGCAGCTAGAAAAATGGAATGACTTTTTATATGAATCATTCCTTTGCATCAAATCGCAACTCACAAAACTCTTTAGCTTTCTAGGTACTGATAAATGAACAACGTATTTTTGCAGTTGCAATCTTGCTGTTTTCAACACTCTGTGTCCTTGGATCATCAACGTTTGCTGCAGGATATTTCTTGAAAAATAACACTAACCATATGTTTGCCGTGTTTATGGTTGGACGCCTGTTGTTTGGGTAAAAAACCTTTTGTTTTAATTTACCTAGATTTAATTTCTAATGCTGTGCAATTAATCGTCAAAACATTCAAGTTAGGGATCGTTTTCACCTATTTTTACCTTTTACCAATGTTGGAAAACCCATTTTTAGTTTTTTTAAAGCAAAAATGTCATGGTAGTTATTTTGTTTCAATGTTGTAAAGTTCCATTTAAAACACTTCAAATTTTTTACAGGGCTGGTAATGGCTCTTTAACAAGTAAGTATTTTTGTATTGGCCTAGGCTTATTTGGATCTCTTCATTATTCCACTTTATATTTGTTAGGGGGGGGGGGCTTTGATTGAAAAAACAGCCTTCAGGAACATTTTTTGTTGTCGCTTTTGCGTAATTTATCCATTATTGTTGCCTTATTTTTAGAGGTCCTACAAATATCCTTTTGAATGTTTCTTTAAATTAGTTTACTGAGTATTCAATTTTTGGTAGATCTTTTCTCATGTGAATATCTTTTTAGTTTTCCAAACCCTTCAGCAATAATTTGATTTGCAAAATATCAGCCCATTTGTCGGATATTTCTTGAAAGCCAATTAAATAAAGGCAGACATACTGCTGCAATTCCTGGCCAACATCCAGAAATATTTCAATGAATATCTTTTATACGTTGATAATTCTACTCAATCGAGACATTACTTTATATATGGATTTTGTCAAAATGTTGCTGAGCCATTTGATTCCATTAGTCACAGTAACTTGTTTTGTAAACCCAGTCGTTCCCGTGTTCAAGTTGCTTGATAGTTGACAGTTATAAATCTAAAACAACTGCTGGATGATCGATTAAGCATATGTCAGAATAGCAATTTAGAACCGACTAGTTTTGTTTTACGCACCAAAGCATAAACCTAGTATTATGATACAAGCGAAAGCCCAAAATCTCCGTATATTTTTGTTATGAACACCATGTCATTAAATATGCTGTACCTCAATGAACCGTGCTAGGTTCTTTCTTATTTCTTTGTATTAATGACATGATGTTATTTCTAAAATGTCTGAATTTCATCTATTTGTTGGTGATACCGTAGTCACTAAAATCTTATAGCCAACAGTACACGCGAAAAGTACATTTTTCAACATGTAAACAAAGATTTTGAACTGCATTTTGTTATACATCCTGAGAAACTTTAATGCTCACTTCATTATCGTTTTTTCAAAATAATACCCATCTTAAATTTTTTATTCACTAGTCGTTCAAAATCGAATATCAGCATTTTGGTTCGAGGGCAAAGAGCTGGCATTTGCTTTTGGTTGCACCCTTGCGTTCTCCCGCCTGGTAACTTCAATATATGTATAAATGAAAACGTAACGATTTTTCTCTGATGCTATACCTTTGATTTAATATTTTTGCTCGAAATAGTGCGAGCATTGTAACACATGTAACTGCTATATTCCAGTATCATTTTTTAGATATCTTGTGACTTCATAATTCCAATATATTTGAAGTGCTTTTTAAATTATTTAACGTAATTCTTTAAGCATTAAAGTATGTTCCTTAAGCTTCTTTATAGAACCACAAGAATTATTAAAGCATTATTTTGTACAAAATCTTTTTTGACCCATTTCAGGGAAGTGTTCTTAATTTTTTGCTGACTGAATCATTCAATGAGCGCCATGGTTTTAAAGCTACCTTATGGGGAGGTATTTATTTCTCATCATATTTCATTATCTGAATCTCGTCATTTTTCATTATCTAAATCTCATCATATTTCATTTCACAAAACAAGGTTGCAATTGTTAGTTGCTACCTAATGAAAATCAATCCTCGATATCTTGATTTTTAAAAAAAAGATCTTAAAATATCTGCAAAAATTTTGTAAAAAATGTGCAAAATCGATTGTCAAAGTAACGAAGTCTTTAACTTAACTATGTCGAGCAAAATAAATCAATTCTATCTTCTACTTAACGTTATAGCAAACTAGAAATGAGATGCATCAACAATTCAAATATATACTGTGATTACTCTGCCTTTCTATGTTATAGCATAAAAAACTTGCTTAAATAGTATTCACCCAGTTTGAGGAGACATAAAACTGTTTGTTTTTATATTTGTAGCTTTGTTGTATGCACTCGAAATCTGTCATTTTCTGAGTTATCTTCTTTCCAGGCGCGGTATTATGTGCTGCTAGTTTTCTGGCTGGCCTTATTGTCATCTCGCTTGACAGAAGAGGCGTCAAAGACTTGAATCAGGTAAAAACGTCATTTTCCACAGTAGGCAGAATGTATTATATAGGTACATTTCACCGTGGCAAGGGGATATATGACTGAATTTCAAAATGTTAGAATGGTAGTTTCGGAGCTGCCATTTTTATTTATTGTGCTAATTCTTTTGTCACGTAAGTGTATATAGGTACATATCAAAATGGCTACTAGAGGGTATACGGGTAGGGACAAACTAACAATTGAAGCTTCGTTTACATTTTTTCCTATGTCCTTTTGCCTGCACCAATTTTTATATAACATGAAACACTCTTCAACGGATTAATTAGCAGCAGTCTTCATTGAGCTTCTTTCTGTTGATTTAAATGACATGGAAATGTCAGACTCGGACAGTGCAATTGTTAAGGCAAGCTATCTTTTGAATTCATCTACTTCTCAACCGTACTTACTTGGCTTTTAGGAAGAAGATATAAAGCGCAATTCCAAGAAGATGGTAAGTGATCGTTGTAGTATGTTACAGAGCAGTGGAGGACACTTGGGGGGCGAGGGGGGCCGCCCCCCAATACTTTGGAGGACAATGGTCTTTTGTTCTAAAACAATGGGAAATGTGACGTCATCTTATTAAAACATAGGCTTGCCCCCCCCCCCAATATTTGATCAAGTGTCCGCCCCTGTTACAGAGTAAATATATCTTCAATATCTCATATCAATTGCGTTCGATATACATTGCAATCCTCGGATAGTCCAATCAATTAAAGTATAAACTGCACGTGTTTAAGTGGAATAGTTTCCTTTCAGTTAATTGTTTAAACATGTTTTGCTTTGCAGCGATTCAGTGACATCAAATACTTTCGGCTTCAATTTTGGCTGCTCGCATTTGCAACAATGTTCTTCTATAATGGTGTCTTTCCGTTTGTTGCAGATGCAAGGTCAGTACCAACTTTTTTTAATCTCAAAGACAATCCCAAAATCTCCCTATGCAATTGACCGTACAATGGGAACGAGAAGGACATTTTTTAAAAACTTTTTGATTAAATGCACTGTAGAGGGATTAGATTCTTCCGACATCATATGTTGTATATCGAGTATATTTCGATATAAAAATTAGATTCTTTGAATAAACATTGAAGTTTCATTAAAGAAAGATATTTTGCTTGAGGTTTAAGAAAATAATCCTTGTGTAGTATCAGATTTCAAAACTGCGCGAATGAGCGTCACCATTTAATTGCAATATAAATATCCGATATAAATATGTCCTCATATTAGAAATACCAGAAGCTCTCCCCTAGCAAGGGCTTTGTTACTGTAAGCTTAAATTAACATCCAGGTGCGGATAAACAAGCATAAGAGTAGGAGTTTTGTTTTTTCTTTTAAACTAATCGTTGCCTTCTAACCCCTCACTTGGTTAAGAGTCAGAGTGGAGAAAAGACCTCCTTCTCCTTTGTTTGTTATGGAATATTTGTTAAGCCTTTTTTTAAACGCTCTTTACATTTCCTTCGACTACTCTCGATTTTTTTAGCATTGTCGACCAGTGTTGGGTGTTGTCGAGTAGGGGTGTTCAAATGCTCTCGACTTTTCAATCTATTTCCGTTCCCAATGAAACTCTAACTTTCATCGTATCAATGTTGCAATTCGCTGAAGCAAAATGAAACAAGAAAGCTTTGTTTAATCATAATCAGCAATATTAGCGTCATGATTATACAGTTCAGCTCACAACGAATCTGTAACCTTCTCAGATTAATCCACGTCTTACTGTTTCGTATCTACAATCACTGCCACACAATTGTATAGAGCACCCAGCACTTAGCAATTTGCTTTTCAGTTTTTCATTTGTTCTTTTGTGTTCCCCAAAAACAATGTTGTAGAAAAATATCATATAAACCACAAAAACATACTCCATAACCTGTTTTATTTATAGTAGATCAACATTTTTTCCTAGGGGATGAGGTGGTTGGCTGAATTTGCCTTTGAAAACTGATGTTAATGTTCAAGACTTTTGGTAGTGATTATAGCTTTGTGCAAGCCAGCCACCTTTGGTACAAGTACAGTGGATCACAATTCATTGCATTCACATTACAACATAGACTTTAATTTTCTTTTTAAGCGATTTCATGCAAGAGAAGTATGGTTATAACAAAGAACGAGCTGCTTACATAGCTGGAGCTGTTTATGACGTATCAATGGTGCTCTCCCCTGGCATGGGCTTTGTCATTGTAAGCTAAGAACCTCATTGTCTAAGGTTAAAACGTTTTAGTCAGGAAACCAGTTGCAAAGTTCAAAGGTTATATGACTGAACATGCTGTTAATCAAGCATTTTTTTGATAAGAAAATTTGCAATTGACTTATTATTCCCTATTGTTCATCAAAAGACTTTGTCTGCAGACTGCAAATATTTAGTTACTGGACATCTCATTAAGGCCCATTCAGCCAGACAAAATAGTTTACCATTTCATTTATAGTGTGTCGTTCTTCTTTAACTATTGTTATTTATATTTTTTGTAAAAACTTTCTTCTTAGGAAGTCCCCAAGTTAATACCCTTCTTTCACAATTATTATTTTCAAGCTCTTTTGTAATTCAAAGACCATCTCTTGTAATCCGTAGACAATGTCTTCCATTGCTGACATTTTTTGGTGTGTACAAAATTAAATCATTATCAGCCTGGTTTGAATTGTAAAAAATATCCCTTTTTATTTAACAGGACCATTTTGGCATGCGTGGTGCTTTAGCAACTGGATGTTCTGTCTTGACAATACCTGTCTTTGGAATATTGTCTTTCACTAATAAGGTTAATCCACTCATTGCCATGCTTTGGCTTGGATTTACCTATTCTGTTGCTGCGGTAAGTCCCCAGTATTTTTTCTATTGATATTTTAAGTGATATAGTTGTGCTCCACAATTGTCATATTTTGCTTCACCAATCTGAACTGGTAACAACTTAACTTCTGTTTGGATTTCTCATGACAGACCTCTTTGTTTTTCGCATGTTTGAATTTTTTACTAGCAGCATTGTGCTTGTTCCCCCTTTTATCCTCTCTTGGTGTAGCATGTTTTGAAAGCTTGACAATCAATCTCTGTTTTGCGAAAGAATTTCTTCAATTTTAATAGGTATAAGTAAATTGTAATATAAGAACTTAACTGTTCATCAGAGATTCAAATTTTTTTGTTCCTTTACTGTTTTGCAGGCAAGCCTGTGGCCTTCTGTGCCTCTAGTAGTTGACCAGGCTTCATTGGGAACGGCATTAGGAATCATGACATCAATTCAAATGATTGGCATTGGCTTGTGCAATTTTGCCATAGGTGGCATCCTTGACAAATGGAAGTATGAAAAAATCAATTTTGCTACTCTCAATCAACTTTTTTGTTTGATTGTGTTACTTAAACTAAATGTGTTTTAGCTAGTTTTCACTTTTCTGTCAAGAATGTAATCCCGAAATTATGAGTTACTCGTTTGAAGAGGTGATTCATGGTTCTGAAGATTTCAAGAATGACAGCCCGATTGCAATGTCATGATAGTTGGGGGTTATACAGGGCTGCTTGTTTCGTCCACTTCTGTTGGCTTTTTCTAAATTGTGGTAAAACTTGAATAATGGATATGCATGAATGCAAATGCAAGCCATGCGTAAAATCTGAAATTAGAATAAATTGGAAACTCTGAGATAAGGAAAAACAATATGTGAAACATATAGTTTGGTGTAACTATCTAGTATAATGAACATATTGAATTGATAAAGCATAAGACACAAAAAGCTACCTCTTTCTTTTAGCAAAAAGCAGAGACTGGGGAGATTTTCAGGCTAATTTCTTCCTGTCTATTTGATCATACTTTAATGCCACAAAGGACTTTTCCTTTAATAAAACTATTTCTATTAGTTAACACATTGAAAGTGAATTCCACATTCAGCTTAACCTTGTAAAGTGACCCTGCAAGTTATATCCTAAATAATTTCCTTGCTGTTAAGTTTTATTTTGTATAAAAAAAAGTTTTATTGTTTGTCTTTAAAAATGAGTATATATTGTATGAAGTTATATAATTAGGGGTCATCTCTGTAACCCTTTTCCCCTTTGCTTTTTAATTGTGTTTCCATTTAGACTGATAGCCACTCTCCACCACCATCTTAAACCCTTTTTTTCTTTTTAGGCATAGTCCCCATCGTTGGAAGTTTGTCATGCTTTTCCTGCTGGCCAACACACTATTGTGTGTTATTTTGTCTATAAGTTTGAATCTTGTCGACTGGAAAAGAGTATGTTTATTGGAATTCAAGTCTTATTCATTGTTTATCAATTCAAATTCTATTCATCTCAACTTTTTGAAGAAAATTTTGCAGTCATCAGGCAAATTTGATCATCTAGTAATGCTGACTTAGATATGAAACCATGACATCATAGAATAGTAATTATATTAAAACTGCTTTGGCATAGGCCACTTCTCTAACTTTAAGGGAATGTTTTATTCCCTTAACAAGGCATGCGTAACAAACTGGAAAATATTTAACATTGCTTTAGAATAGTCAGAAAAGGTCTTCCTATTCCATCTGGCTTGATTCTGTTATTTCATCTTCGTAAAATTTGTATATCTGTATAGTTAAGGGTTAGTCATCTGAGATCTATGGGCATGCCAGCCCTTAGGGGGATTTTTTCTTTCCATCCTTCAAGCGGACTGCTAATATCAGTCTTACATCAACTTTTACCTATCTGTCAAAGGATCTGCCCTTGTCTGTAAAACATTCCTTGTATGACAACTTGTCATGGTGCATTTTATTCCTTAAACATCGCCATTGCTGGTTTCCAACAGACTTTTTCTAAAAAGCTCCTTACTAATAATGAAGCCCCCTGCTAATAATGTTTGTCTATTTGAAAGCAGATCTTTACCAAAACTGTATTTGCCAGTCTACTAAAATTTCATTATCAATAGCGTGTTTTCCAAATTATCTTAAAGAGAGAGCACACTCCACTTTTACTAATCACACTTGATTTCAGAGAGCAGATTAGGAAATAATGCACCACCCCCTTGAATACTTTTCATTTTCAAATCTTATTTTGATTTGATTTTGTATTTAAATAATGAAGGCTGCAGAATTTTAAATTGGTATAAAAGCAAATGTCAGGAAGTAACCAAAACCAAAGCAGAAATTTATATGCAGGCTCAAAGAGTAAGGACCATGAATAGCTCTTCACATAATTTCCATTGGAAAGGACCAGCAACATCCAACATAAGCACAAGTTCAATTTGTTGTCAACCTTTTTCTTTGCAATTTTCCAGCTGAAGCAACTTTCAATTTTTTCAAGTAAAAATTTTAACAAGATGTTTCACTTTCAGGGTGGCATATTGAACAAGACTTCAAAACGAAAGCGTAAACTTTCAAAAAAGAAAGCGCAAACAAATGTAGCTGGACATGTGAGTGAATCAGAATCACTCATCCGTGCGGAATACCAGGAAAGATTTAGCTCATCTTCATCACTAAACCAAGGAATTAACTGAAAGGTTGAAGTACCTTGTCAATGAGCAAAAGGATATTTTGAATTTGTTGAGACAGTTGTTTAGCTCAATCAATAAAAGATAATTTTAATAAACACATTTGTTACTTATGTGCTATTCATGCTTTGTTATTTCCGTAGCCTATGAGCTTGTTATTGTTTTGTATGTCGTGTAATTTTACAAAAGTATGTGTAAAATGACTCTCTCTTTTATATCATCAAGATCAGCATATCTTTAAGTACAACCCCTTCAAATCTAAACATTAAAAAACTTTTTCTGATTGTAAATCAGTGTCAAATTGATGTAATTATTTGTTTTTGATGATTATTTGTACCAAATTCTAACAGCTTTCAGCAACTCTGATATGTAATTAAATGAATGCAGTAGAAATAAAATTGTTGCTACAAAGAAAAAACTCTTTAATGCTTTTTGAATGATGAGGTTTATTTACATTACATTATAAACAACAATTTACTTGAAAAATAGCACTATTCATTCAGCTATTATAGCTGGATGGTTCTTATTCATTCAGCATCATTGAGTGCCGAGATATTTTACCAATCTTCTTCTAAAGCATAATCTCCAACATGGATGAATGGGTTTTAAAATGGCATGGATTTCAGACATTCCCCTGTGTTCCATCTGCCCCTTTCTAGAAAAGTTAAAAATTTTCAAAGTTAATAGGATTCAAAACAGATGCCAATAATGAACAGTTAATTTCTAAACTACATTTACTGATTTCAAGTCAGTTTTGATAAAACGTTTACATGGCTAACTCTGCAGCTGGTGCAAACATTTCAAAATATCTGCATCTTTGATTTCTCATTTGATCAAGACATGACAAATTGCATAGTGTATCTTTTTTCTATGGCGGCCTTTGCTCTATCTTAAAAAAAAATAAACAGCATTATAAATTCTGAAATGTTATTTTGCCAAGATAAATGGGGAAACATCTTTTGCCTTGTCATTTTAAAGGGCTGATATTAAAGTGACAAATATTTGAAACATGCACACTAATCATACAATAATTATGTTAAGAGGAATTTTGAGAGAAATATATTTAATCAAAGAATGCATTTTACCAGAAAAAGAGCAAAATGACAAATAATATCACTTTGCTATGCAACTGCTTCAAGACTATATATTTTTCGGAGACAAAAAATTTTAGCGTTGAAGTGTGATGTTGCCATGTGAACAGAAGTGAAGCCAGTATATAGTGAAAATCTGGTATCGTGTGAAAGGGGCTAAGTTTTCTGATGAATTCTTGATAGTTTCCTGATTTCATAGCAGTTGCCTGTTGTTAACAGTATGTCTGAAACTCAAAGAAGCAACTTATTACCATCCTGTTCTACAAAGTAAATTGTAAATTGAAGTACAAAACTATTTACTTTTTTCTTCTTCTTGTCTTTCTTCTTCTTCTTTTTGTCGCCCTCTTCTTTCTTTTTCTATGAAAATTGTATATAGGCATAAGTAAGTATACAGTAAAACCCCGCAATAGGAAAATAAGACTGATTTTGTGGAAAATAACACCCAATGATCAGAACCAAAAACAGACTGATTTCTTTCCATGTTCTTATAAGATTGTACATCATATTAAATAAAACATGAAATTCTCAAAGTCTGAAAGTATAGATTTCAAGTTGTCACTGTGGTTTGATTAATTGATATTCAGAGCCATGTCATTTTATTTTATTGTGATTGAATTGGTTTCTCCCCAACAAAATACCATATCCTCTACAATTTGAAATTCAGTTTCAAGCCATTCTCAAATCTAGTTTCTTTTATCTATAGTTGTTATTGTCCTTGCGATAAGAACCACACTCTGTAAATATCATAAGTACCACATTGAAAAGAACCTAGTCAGTCTGTTCTTTAGATAAGTAGGTTCTTGTTTGCAGGGTTTTACTGTATTTTGATATTCAGATTAAATGCAACTATTTTTTGGAAAAAAATTTATTCTACCTTTTTATGCTTTCTTTCAGCTGGGTCACCTGTAACAGTGTTAAATATTGATCATTACTTCTAACATACAATCAAGATAAAATAAGGAACTAAGAAAGTCTAACTAAAACCCCTTGATTTACCTCCCTTTTCGCATCCAAATTTTCGGTGGAATGAGCTTAGTTGTCTGAAACAAGACCACCTTTGACAAGAACAAGCCTTGACAAGGTAAATGAGCTGTTGCTCATACATTTCTATTATGTTTTTGGTACGGTTTCTAGCCATTTCTGCTTTGCCAACTTTTGTGTTCTGTATTCCATTTTCAAAGGCAAAGTGACCATTTTATCAATTTTCAAACTATTGTTAAAGAGCGCAATCAATAGGTCCTATCGACATGCATAGCTGAGAACAATCAAATTTGATGCCAAAAATAGATCATGAATAGATCAAAATTGTCACTTTGCCTTGGGAAAGGGCTCATCACTTTGTTTTCAATTAGGTTTGGTCCACATTTGCTTTCAGTTTCCAGCAAAAGGCAATAATTATCCCTTATTATAATTATCATCAGAAAGTGCATGTTCATTATGCAGTACCTCTCTCCAACACACGGTGTCCTAAAAAATATGGATAAATGACCAAATGCCCAATGTGTAAAAAATTGTCCCAGCTAATAAGGTTTGAACAAACATTAACAGGTTGCCAAAATTTCAACATACCAAAAACTTATACCTAAGATGCAGGCCTGGCCGTTTGTATTTTTATAGGTGAGCTGTGAATCGCTCCCCTCATTTGCTGAGGCGAGCTAAATCAGTAACACATAGAATGTACTTTAAAGAAAATCGACAGATGACTTAATAAGCCCCTTTAGTATCTGTCGGTTGCCTTAATGTAATAGCCTCAGTCAGAAGTGTGCTGTTTTACTTCTTTCAATTTGTATTTGCTTTAACCGTGACTTAGGCACCCCCTTTAATTGAAGTATTTAAAAGAACAGACTCTTTCAGTTTCATGTAAAGCTGGCACAACACAAAAACAACAATTATCTTGCAAAACAATCTTTTTGTTGTACAGAATTTGAAAATGGCTTTGAAAAAAAAAATTTAAAACAAGCTGAAGTTATACGTCTAGCACTCTTCAGAGAATAAAACGTCAGAACAAAGGTGGAAAACTTTACGCTAAAATACCCAGTTTTAGATCGAAATAGGCCAATCAGAAAGCCCGAGCACATGACTGTTGAGGTTGTCCAATCAGTGCCGCTTTCCTATTGAAAATGTTACCAACGGAGTCCTAAGGTGAAAACGAACTCACTTATGTCTAAACAAAAGCGGTTGGTCATGTTTATATAGTAGATAGATTCACAAACTGCTAGATGGAACGATGATCAGGCTTTGCCAATTATGCCAAACATGTTGCCGTTATAGTTTTCACCCAATTATGGGTTTTTCAGTAAATGCCGCTGGATAGTTGAATTCCATGTTTTGGTTGTCGTTTTTGATCTGCAAGACAGAGTACCTTGTTCTCTTTGAGGGATAGTTTTGTTTCTATTGCTGGAAGGGACCTGCTGTCTTAATATATCCCCAATCTACAATTCCTGCCAATTTCTTCGACTTTCCTTCCAAAAATATTCCTGTTTTATTAAGATTGAAAGGTTCTAACCGCTACAAACGTACTTTCCCGTTAACTATCCTTTTCAGAATAGATTGAAGTTTATGCCTATCATAAAAAACCGCCCAACAAGCAAAAAGTTAATTGCAATAAATGCAATGACAGGAGAAATCACTGTTACAAAAATAAACCAATTAACCCTCGTGCGTTTTCATAATTCTCTGAATAGGAAATTTTAGGGGAGCGATTCTTCCTTCATGTTCTGTTTAGGAGAGCAATTCATAGCTCGCCTCAGGTTGCGAGGGGAGCGTGGAGGCGAGCGCGAGCTATCGCTCGCCTCAAACGGCCAGGCCTGAAGATGTATACCTAAGATGATTTGAAAGAGTTCTTTTAAACATATTAAGCAACCTGGTAATTTTCTAAAGGTGGTTATTATAAACATAAATTAGAAACGCAGAAAAGACTGAAGTAAATAGCATAAAAATTTAACCTGAATTTATTTCACCCCCTTCCTCTTGTATTTTATGTTTCTTGTGTTTTTTCTTCTTTTCAGGTGGATGATTCATAAATTTAAACTTTTCTGGTACCTTGTGAAAAAAACTTCAAATTCAATAATGACAAAATAATAATGTAATATATTTCCAGGAAGTAGCTAATCGATGCTTTGCAATGAGAAGTTTAGAATGTGTGGATAGCTTTAAACAAGAACTTAACACATAGTAACTGAATTTACCCCAGCTAATCTAATCCCCCCTGGCAATTTTATAGTACAATAATAAAAGGCAGGTCAACTAAGTTACTGGTAATTGAGAAGGCATTGTCATTCAAACCGATCATAGGCATTGTCAAACTTACAGATCCTGGCATAAGCCTGAAACTCATAAGAGATGAATCCGATAGAGGGGCCAGCTCTCTTCCACCAATTGGGGGTTTTTCTATCAGTCCATACAAGCTATAAATAAATATGACTGTTAAATTGTTTGATATGATGAAAAATGATGAAAATCAAAATCAACAAGAGACTATAAAATTTACACAATAATGCATTAAATATGTCCAAGTTACAAAGCTTCCATATGCATCATATCTATTAGAATTTTGAAAAAGGTACATAGATGGGGTATCTCGGTAGCGTAATTTTGTAGCTGGCAAATGTGGAAACAAGATAAACAACTATGATAAAGCTGCTTCACAAGCTGTTACATCCAGCAAAATTTGAAAAACTGAAAAACTGTCTTTACCTATCACTAGTTGTTCCTGGTGCGTCAATGTAACCTAAAAGATAAATATAATTAGCTTTTGACTGCAAAATTGTTGAAATGTAACCAAAAATGCTAAACTTTAGACATAATGCTAAAACCTTTTTATATCATATTATTCAATTACAGAAAAAACAGTCTTAAGAAAGGTGTATTTTTGAATAAAAGCCAAAGAAAACAAAGCCTTATTGGCATTTATTTGTACAATGGCACAAATATACAATCAAAGTGGTGTACACCTTGATGCAAAGTAAACCCACAAACCTGGTAAATGCGGAAGGAAACTGCTTAATCTCTCTTGCAGCTCCTCATTATTTGTTTTTCCATATACGCTCTCTAGCCCCCTAACAACATTTTTGTTATCTCTCATATCTTGTGATGCTTGAAGAGAAATGTATCATAAAATTTTTTAAAACATAAAGTATGTATAATTGATAAAGTACAAGACAATTGGACTACAAAAATAAATTAAGTTGGAGAGATCATTAAAAGATGTAAAAAACAGCAAATTCAACTATGGTGCCTCTAGCTCAAACAATAAGATTTCAAAATTCCTGAAATCTTTTGTGTATGGTAAAAATGGCAAAATGGGGAAAATATGTTCTTAGATAGGCAGTCTATGCTAAAAAATTTCTATGCTCCGAACTGGACAGATTTATAGGCCAGGCTTGAAGCCATGTATGCTATGCCATAGACCTCTGATGGGCATAGCAATTTTAAAGGGACTTCAGCTGGGGAATCAAACTTCCACTATCATGAAAATGGGAAAAACAGTCTGTGTTTTAAGCTAAAGAAAGGTGACCAGCTAGAGAGACAATCTTCCCTAGTTAGTATAGATAAGTAGACTGGCAAATCCCCTGCGTGGAGAAACCCTCCCCAGTCTATACAGGACTTGAACTGGACACTGTACACAATTCTTGCCTATATACTTGTTGGATGAAAATGTTTGGACCAAAAATAAATTTGTTGAAACTGTGAAAATAATCTGGGGAAAAATGCTGGCCTTACAAATTATACTCCAAATAAACAATTACGCTATAATAAGATCTGTAGAACAAAATGCATGCAACACACTCGGATAAAATGACCTTGAAAGTGCGAGATCCCGTCCAGAGTTGCCATACTCTTCTGCAGAATTGCACTGTGTTGAACTAGACGTTAGGTTTCGACACAAAATACCGTTAACGCAAAAACATTACTTCTTACTGATCAGGGTTTCAAACATTTCAGAATATCAACGAAAGAAAACTTTCCTGCGTTGGCAAAAATCATCACTAAAACTGTTACTTCTTAATGAGATTAATTCGACCTCCGCCACTGAGCGCATGCAATAAGCTACAAGATTCCTACGTTCCGTCTCACTACATATATCATTAAATATAATGCATTATAAACGCACTGCTTTGCAATCGATGTCTTCTTAGTAAATGAAAAGGAACTCCGTGGTCTCCTGGTGTATGTCTCATCTGATTCATGACTTCTCTTTTGTTTCTCCATTGGCCATTTTCACAGATACCTTCACAGCGCAATTACCAACCTACCACTTTTCCGCCATTCATTTTCTCAAGTAAACACTGCCCTCGCTTCTGTAATTAATAAATCTCAAATCGAGAATGGCTGCAGAATGTGCCATGTGCCCATGCGCAAACCAACACCGTTCTTTCTCGGAATTCTTGCAAAGCAAACACACAAGACATAGGCGGGAAACTCTCCATCATGAAACAAAACGGCGTCAATGAGGCTGGCGCAACAAATCCGACTTCGTCGAGCTCATCAAGTAGTGATCAGACTGGTAGTAGCAGTGGCAGCAGCTTGACACCGAGCTCAGGTACGTCAGCTACTGGAGAGAGCTATCATAGCAGCGGTGTCACTAGCAGCAGTAGCGGCAGTGGAAGCAGTTCTTATACCGAAGCAAGCAGCACAGTTTCAACTCTACCTCCAGTTACAGAAGACGAAGATGGTGATGAACCTGACGGTCCCCCAAGGTCTAAAAACTGGGGATTGCTTTTATCAGCTAATGAAAGGCTGTTCGATAATTTTGGTTAGTAAAAATGTTATACTTTCGCTACAGTTGCACCTAT
The DNA here is from genome assembly GCF_013076305.1 of Rhopilema esculentum. The sequence goes on from NW_027019317.1 coordinate 4,647,731, forward strand.
GATACCAGTTTTATCGATGGGATGTACTCCATTCCATCCCATAATTATGACAAAAATAGCGAAACTAATAAACTGATAGCCTCTAAAAAGTCTAAAGGTTCCTTGATGCAATGCCTCCTTATGGATCATTTAAGCTATAAAACAGCTTATTTACCAATTTTAGTTGATTACGTTGAAACATATCCTGTTTCTTTGAAATATCCACTGCAGTGGAAAACAAATTTGAGTGCTGGGCGGAAACTGTATTAATCTTACTTCTGATCTGAGTTAATTTTCCTTGTTATTTCTTAAATGCTCCAGATTGGTTGTAAAGCCTTTAGGAGTTAACAATGGAAGATTTAAAAGAATCTTCAAGCTGGCCTGGTACCAACTACAGTTTATGTGTTTGACCCCTTACTCTACAAAAATGTGCCAAAAATTAGCAGTGCAGCAAAACTCTCTAGCTGTGACAACAGATGCAAAAAGAGGGGCTGAGTGGATTTGCCCCTCCCCGAGTAATTATAGAAGTTTACTTAAAACCATACAAAGCCTCACTTGAACTTGCTTTGTTGAATGTTCTGCCCCCCCCCCCTCCCCTCAAAAATCCATCTTAGAAATACCTCCCCCCCAGTCAGCACTACTAGATATTCCGCTAATTTTTTTGTGTGTTTGTATCATTTTTTCCACATAATTTTATGACAACCTAAATGACAACAACATAGAAATTCAATTGCATAACAAGTGCAACATCCATCTTGTATCATAGCTTTCCTCCATTAAACCTATTCTCTTTTTTGTCTATTAACTTGCATTGTTGACACTTTATCTTTCCCATTTATTTTGAAATATATCTTTGTTAACAGGACTGCAGCAAGATCAATACTTGTTTGGTAGAGCAAGGACATCAGATTATGTGTTTGAGTTGCTGAGGTTTCCAGGCCAGGGCTACTTCAAGAGCTTGAGTAACAACCATTTCAAAATATTTAGGGTATGTAAAACAGTGATATCCAAGTTGATGTTTTGTCAACTATTAGATAAAATTACCAAGTCTAAATCAAGGCACAAAATATGTTTTTTTTTCAATTTATGATCTAGGTTTCCCACCTGCTCTAATACTCTGCATCTACTTATCTAGTATTGGTCTCAGTCTCACAATGCTTATTATTTGCAGAAAGAGTCCATCCAAGACATACCGTAAATCCTCCAATAAGCCCCCGGAGGCTTTTTTGCAAAAATGAAATTTTGGGTGGGGGCTTATTTGAATGGGGGGGGTTCAAAGTTTAGTATTTTCCTCAAAGGTCAACATAAAAACGACAAAATTTCTTTTATGAAATAAATGGAAAAATTACAAAAAGTGTGAAGATCTAACAAATATTACAACTTTTTATCATCACAAAAGTAGCTATTATCATGTGGGGGCTTTCATGAAATAATATATTATTCCGCAATTATGCTTCCCTTGAATAAGCCCCCATGGGGGTTTATTTGAGGGGGGCCTTGTTTGCAAAAAATGATTTTTTAGATGGGGGCTTATTTGAGCGTGGGGGCTTATTCGAGGATTTACAGTAATTATTCTAGCCCTCCTTATTTTCTATGTCAAAGCAGGTCAGGTCTGTGACTTCTGCTCATCTATGGCTTCTTTGTCAGTTTTCCAAAGATTGCAAGAATGAAGCCAAACCGAAAAATTCTAGAAGCTATGGAACAAGTTGTAGACAGCAATGCAATGAGACAATTTTTGTTCCAACTATATCAGGCATGTTGAGTCTGCATGAAATGGTACATGAAAATGTGTTAGGCAGGGAATCTATGAGGAACCAGTCGGTTTTGAATTGAAAAACTTGAGTCTTATTATCCAGACATTCTTGCATGGTTTAGAATGTCACTTATTACTGGGTAAAAGTTTTACTTTTGGAATTTATTATAGATTCTGCTGAACTTTTTCTACAGTTGATTTGTAACAATTCAAAGTTTTTGCAAAAGAGAGTAATCTTTCCTCATGATTGAAGAACCAAGGGGTTTTATTTGAAGAAATCATGAAAACACTTATAAGAAAATAATTTGATTGAATATCAAAATGCACCTTAAACAGCTTCTTCCATAAGAAATGTTGCTGTTTGTTTTCAGCCAATGCTTCCTTCCTGTATTAAGATATTATTGCTCTTCATCTTTGTAACTGGTGTATTGGTTTGGCAGGTAAACAATAACTTGTAAAAAAATCTTGATTAAGCTACCTACTGCCTAAATGTTATTACAATTTTTGCAATTTTGCTCAGTTAGGTTAGGATAGGATCAAGTATGAAGATGGGATGTTTTTCTAAGAGAAAACAGATGATACGAGAATGACTGCATTTGCATTTGCATTTATAATCTTACATATTTTATAAATAAGAATATTTCTTTCTAGGAACTGCACTCAGCGGGGGATAAAAATGATTACACAGTGTTTTTAGAAGATCTTAGGTTGGTTTTGATCTGTTAATATGGCTTTTTTATTTTTTTGGGTTTTTTGTACAACAGAAATATCAGTATGAGTCTTATTGAAGCCTGTCAATGGATTATTTCATAGTAGAGAATTAGTTTCAATTAGTGTACATCGGAATGTTAGTTTTATCTAATCATTGGTGATTTCCTTATTTCTAGTGCAAATGGTACTGCCATTAATGGTACAATTGTAGGTAAGCTTTAATTTGTCATTGTACTTGTTTGCTATCAATATCTACCAGAGGGCCATGCCAGTAACATATCAAAGGATGTTTCAGTCAGCAAGCCAGTTATGAGTTGCAAATCAAATTCTAACAAGCCACATGTCAAATTTTTAAAACTACATTTGTGAATACTTATTCTCAACCATATGTCAATCAATGATGTCCCTATTTCTTTTTTGGTGTTAAACTTTATAAAGCCCATTACATATGTCATTTTTTGCTAAGATAGAATTTCCATGCATGATTTCTACTATTTGAAATGGATGTTATGTGTGTCATTTTCAAATTGTTGAAGCAAACATATGTGAATGTATACATGTTTTATTTAAAAAAGCCCATTTACATTGACACCAGTTTTAAGCTCATTTTTTGAATTTTATATAGGGCAGAAGAAAACAAGAATTTTAAACTCAGGGGATGAAATCTCACTTGTATATAAGAAAGGTGAGCTGATTTTTAAAGTTTTATGTGAAATGCATATGTACCTACATTGGCCTGTTTTCTTTATTTTTATTCAAACCAAGCTCACTTTGTAACTTGGATACAAGACACACTTAGGACACAAGGCAGTATTATTTCATTTGGTGCATAAGAATGTCATTCTGTGTCTTGATTTTAGTTCAACCGCTGCCTCCTTATTTAAGATGTGCCCAGTATTCTCCCAGAAGAACATCAAAATCTGAAGAACACGCTTTTGGTCTATAGAGCAGGAACCGTTTGTTGTTACTCAAGCATCAAGCCTAATCCGTGTGTCTAATGCCTGGTGATACAAATGCCTGATGATAGCATTAAGCATGATACTCAGAGTTCAATCAACTTAATGGACCTGTTCTGTTCATCAAATGCATGTAAAGCTCTGCCTTTACTGCATTAAGTACTTCATGGCAGTCCAGTAAAACAATCATTTTCAGATGTGAAGAGCTATGAGTGGTTCTCAATCTGAAAATAGACAAGCTGTTTCAAAATGCTTTTGCATTGATCCTAAGACCCCAAACAGACCCCAAAATAGACCCCAAATTGGTAGCAAACAATAGCTTGTATGAGCGAAACAGCTAGTCTTTGCCTTTCACGAGCCTCCTCAGTACTGCTAAGTACTAAGATGGTACCCCAATAGCTTAATTCAACAGAGCCAATTTTTTCAGTTTGTTCCACCTGTGATTTTAAAACATTGATATTTAGATAGTAAATTACTGTTTTCTTGTATCTAAATAAATATCAAGTCATCAGACAATGAAAAATAAACTTTATAAAACCTAGCTAACATTGAATTTGAATTAACGTTTCATCAGTCTACTGACATTAACTTCAACTAATGTCAACTTAAAACTTTTTGTTGCAGCCTTTATTTTTCATGATATTGGAGAAACTGAAGCACAACAGGACAAATATCCAAAGGTATTCAGTTATTTATTGAAGCCTATGCTATAAACCAGGGGTCGGCAACCCGCAGCCTGCAAGGTACTTTTGTGTGGCCCGAAACCCCTGTTAACCTGTAAATAATGTGGCCCAATGCACGAGTGTCAGCTCGATATTGATTCAGTGATCTTAGATTCTTGCCTAGATTAGCATTCCTCGTTAACATTACTAGTCACTCGAACAAGCTGAAGAAGAAGCTTCAAGGCCATTGTCATTTTGTGAATGTCATGTATGAACATGTCATGTTCCTGCTTATGCTACATCTTTGGAAAACTCAGCTGAATCAATGGAACCTGGTTCAATTTCCATCTTCAAATGGAGTTGATCGAGCTGCAGGGTACCAGTGAATTGAAACAGAAATACAAGGAAACTCAGATAATCCCGTTTTATATGGAGTATCTCCATGGTGGATGATGGTTCATATCAAGGTCTGGTGCAGCATGCCAAAAAGATGTGTTGCATGTTTGGAAGTACTTCTCTCCTTTGCGAAAGTCTCTTCTCAAAGATGAAGCTTGCGAAGAGTCGACTGCGATCTCGCATGACTGATCAGCACCTTGAAGGCAACTTGCGGCTGCCAACATCAACAATTCTGCCAAATATTGAGAAGTTGGCCAAGGACGTGCAGCACCAAGTTGCCCATTAGCTTCTTGTAATACACTGAACAGTGAACATGTACTTTACATCTATGTTTGTATTTACGTACAGCTTCCACGTTACAGTACATTTTCCGATAAATACATTTTTATTGATTAGATTAGTAGTTAGGTAGAATTGGTATAAATTCAAATTATACTGTATTTTGAGTTGCGGCCCTCGTATGCATTTCAAAAATCAAATTTGGCCCCCTGTTTTATTAAGGTTGCCGACCCCTGCTATAAACCCTTATAGAGACAAAGAACCTCTCTCGTTTCAAGCTTAAATATATCTTTTAACTTTGTTGGCAGGTTTGTTTTCTCAGGCAGGATAGGCAGTAGTGTTTGAAACTATTTAGAAAAATGTGTTCTCACTTTTCTTATTAAACATTTACGTTCTTTTTCCTTTTTCTCTTCTAGGAACTTACAGAAAAATACACAATAGCAAAAATACTAGGACAGTAAGCATTCTTATTAAAACATTATGTTACAATGCAAATATTTTTTGACCTTACAGTTTTTCACTTTAACTGCCAATGTACTTTGTTCATTTAGATGCAGTCGATCTTCTCCCTCTTTTAAGCTTCTCCTGAATCCGATGTTTGAGTTTCTCTGCTATGTCCCTTCTGCTGCCTTTAGCTTCGATCCTTGCCCATACATCGTCTGCTCTTTCTTTGTTGATGAGGCATTGAATATCATCAGAATCACAGTCATCTTCGTCTCCTATTTCCCTGTTCTCGTGGTACTCTGTTTTGACTTGGTTGAAAGCAAAGGGTGGCCGTATCAGCAAACCTCTGACCATTGTCTCTGAAAACAGTACCAAGAAGAATGCACCAATCAGTAACTGGTGTTTCATTTTAATGCACGATGTAATCCTGAACAAAGAGGGAACCTTTGCTATCTGAACAACTGGTTAATGCAATTTATCTGTTTTGTGATGACGATCATATCGATTTCAGATACCTGTAGCATTATTTAAGGATTTGTTTATTTTTGTATTACCTAAGACAAACTAACCCTGCCTGGTTTGCACAGCTGCCAGGTCCAAATACCGAATCACAAGATTTATTTAGCAACCTCATCCGTGTTCCGTGGACATTGAATGAAAAAGTTTGAGTGGATTAATGTTTTTTGTGCATACACCGGCTTAATTTTTTTGATAGTTATTGTTTCGTGTGTTTAATTTGATGCCATCACTTAGCCTCCTAAAGTTAATTTTATTTGTGTGTAGTTTTATTTGTTTAATTTTCAAAGAACATACTCTCACGATGTAGCTTTCTGTGAACTATTGCAACAAAATCTCTTTCAATTATGCCAACTGGCTTGGCCTTTGGTTTTTAACAAACATTGGAAGCATGCTATTATTGCTCCTGGAGATAGTTGCTGTTTTAGATTCATAACGAGAATAAATACTGAATCAGACATGTAAAGAGGACAATTTTTTATATAGGTCGAATGGCTCCAATCTCAATTTATAGATAAACAAGCACAATCGTAATACACTCCCCAGTTTCGTCATGACCGTTGAATGCTTGAAACTTGCGTTGATAGAATTTTAAGTAGTATTCTATTTGTTGTGCAGCTTTTTTCTTGTTTAATGGCAAAACCACGTGAAGATGATTATCCCGATTTTGTTTGGCGATTGGGTGATTGTGTTTTGGGAGTGGTGTTTTTTGTTTTGAAAAACGTTTATCAGTATTAATTACTATTGGACTGTCACGATTTCTCACGTCTAGTTTTTTTTCTCTTGTGTTTCTACTTATCTCAGGATAGTACAACATGAGTCACATCAATTATCTTCTCAGTAACTCTGTGAATGTTGTAACCATGCATTCAAAACCAACGCCTTTTCTTGGGCATGTATACAAACCTCAATTATATCTTTCGTCAATGTATAGGGGTGCATGTGGCGAGGTTAGATTGGCGTATCAGCAAATCTCCCGCAAGCAGTATGCAGTTAAAATTATACAAAAGAAAAGGTTTTCCGTTGGGGTGAGTTTTCTTTATACTCCTTCTATTTAATGAACCTGCTACCTTTTACAACTATGTCAATGAGATCTCTCAAGCCATCCTCTTACAAGTCCTCATAAATTCGCCCACTTCCCCATGCTGCAATTCAATAAGAAACTTTTTTCTCCATTGATACTGACGTGTTTCTTCTCGTTACTAAAACAGCTGTGTGTCTTTGTAATCAACAGCCTTTAGGGCCTTTTTTGCTTACCGTCGTTATCCCACTGTCTGTTTGAACTGCATGACAATATTTGATCATTCAGTCGATATTTCATAAGGCTCGCTTGTCTTATGCAGATATCACCCAAAAGCATATCTTGTTATTTTACACCTAAGTAAGCAAATCGCCACGAGAATCATAATATTTCGGATTTTATTTTCCTTTCTTGTGAGAGTCTTACTTGAGTAACATTGCGTTGAATTTCAGCAAACTATTCCTTTAGTACTTTTATTTTTTGCATAAAATTCTACCTAGCATAGCTTTTCATTAGTCCAGTAGGCTCAATATTATCTGAAACTGATCACGTTTTCAAGTAAGATTCTTCTTTGTTTTGTAATTCTAAGGTCACGATGTCCAAATCCATGATGGATGAAGTCAATATTCTGCGGACACTTGATCACGTGAGTTGTTTTATACCGTTGCCTGGCACACGTCAAAATGGCAGCATTCAACCAAACATTACCTTTACTGTATTAGAATTACCGATATCTACAATCTTCAACTAAATTAATTTTTATCTAACGAGAAACAGTTTATTAATGTGCTACCTTATGGGCTATTTGCTTTTCTGTGATTTCACCTTACATCTTTGTCAAACAATCAGAAATTTGCTAAAATTCTATTGCTTTAGTTTTTCTAGCTGATTTCAAAAAAGTCCCGAAGAGCTATTCTCGTCTTGGAGAATGCTTTTTCTTTTTGGGCTTAGTCTCCTGACAGCATAACATTCAGAGTATGTTAGATGTCTATAAAACACAAAATTTTCAAATCAGAGTATGTTAGATGTCCATAAAATGCAAAGATAAGTCGACTTTGCAGCTGGAAGTTAACCGAGATATTATGGCCTCCTTGTCTTGAGATTGGACAAATATCTACATGCAGAGAAAATTCCTTTCTTATGACAAGCATTAAACACTTATAGATATGAAATTACGTGCTTGCTAACATTAGTATTGTCATTAATCATTCCATTGACAATGTGAGTGAAAAGCCAAGAGCTTTTGCATTATCAGGTAACTCTGGATTTCTGAGCTACAAATGAAAAATATCTGGTAGTTCTAGTTCCATCATTTTCCTAATTTTTGTGGTGCAACCTGTCACTCCTGTTCTGTCGTTTATCGAGCAATCTATTTGTAAACAGAAAACATTTCTAAAAAGCTTATCCTATGGAATCTCCAGGCATGCGGGTTTAGCCAAAGGCAATATTAATATGCAAGCCAAGGCAATACTTAAATGTAGGCCATTCCTCGTTGCTGAAATTAGCGTTTCTTTCGGTTTTTGTCTTGCATTTGACTTACAAAACGAACTTACCAAACTTCAAAACTTTAACTGTTAACAGTCTGCTTGTATTTCTCTTTTTGCTTGCTCTTGCAAAGGTTTGCCCCACTTTATGTTCATAAACACAAGAGTTTCTTCAGAGAGTTTATTCCTTGCTACTTCATTCCTTTCTTATTCCTCTTTTTCACTTAAAATGTGTCCAACTAATTAAAATGATTTATTCCTTAATGTTTCAGCCAGGCGTCATCAAAATTGAAGATTTCTTTGATGCTGAAGACACTTTGTTTATTGTTTTGGAGTTGTAAGTATCATCTTAATAGCAAACACCGATTCACTTTTAAAAATTAAGTTTTAAAAGCAGAGAATCGCTGCAGATGGTGATAAGGCTAAGCTGCATATGATTATTATTTGTATTAATGATAAGTTGTATTTTATGTCTTGTTAGAGTCCGTGGTGGTGAGTTATTCGACAGAGTTGTGAAAATGGGGAAGTTCACAGAGACGATTTCAAAGCTTCTTTTCTACCAGATGCTTTGCGCTGTTGATGTGAGTTGAATGTTGATCTTTCTTGCTTATTACCTTTTATATGTTATAAATAAAAGATGATTTTTTATGCCTGTGATTTTTTCTCTCACCCCATTCTTTTGCAATATCACCACAGGCAGTTACAGGCATGTCAATAATGTTTCTCTTGGTCTCTCATTCTTTGCCACTTCCTGTCATCTCATTCAGTGGCCAATTTAGGGGGGAGGGCAACCAGAGGCAGGTGCCTCTTCCTCGCCGAGTTGATGCAAGTCTGGCGCCCGTTTTTGGAAATTAAGCGCCCCTTTTTAAGAATGAGAATTAGGTGAAAAAGTTTCTGAGACTTATAGATTAATTTGCTTCAAGGATTACCTCAAAGTACACAACAATTTTTGTGAAAATTTCTTTACAAAATGAATAAAGAGCCTTCTGTCAGTAGTTAGGGTCTGAAAGTGTTGTATACAGCATACACTCGTCATCAATTTCTGAAAATCTTTCAGCGCCCCCACTACAAGCTGCCCCACCTTCAAATTTGCTCTGGATCCGCCCCTGACTCCTTGGCCCCCAATGTGTTAATTTTTCATTCATTTTAAAATATTTATACAGGTTATAAGTTTCATATCAAAATGTGTTTTTCAAACTTACCTGTTTAAAGGAAAACACTAAAGTAAGAACAAAAGAAATGTTTTCTCCTATTCTGTTGCTAACTTGACCATGTGGATACAGATTTGATCACCATTGAAGAAATATGTTATTATGTATGTTTTGACTTTAAGAAATATAGCCTTTTATACTATGCCGCTGTTAACTTTTTCTTGATATTTGATTTCTAGTACTTGCATTCGAATAAAATCACCCACAGAGATTTAAAGGTACGACATATCTTCGTGTTTTAGTTACTGCTCTGCTTTTTCGCATGAAGCCTTCAGTTCCATTCTGTTTTCAAGGAAATTTGGTTCACAAGACAACCAGTTCTTTTTGACATAACCGTCAAAACATCAGCTTTTCGCACAGACTGCTCATGTCCTTATCCAGAATTTTTTCTGTTTACATTGTTTGGATCTTTTAATAAGCTTTGAGAGTGAGAATGAAAAAGATCTGTCTCTGAAATGAAGAAAGTCTTATCATTATAAGTTTTAACATTTGTACGTAAAGAAGCTTCAAGAGCTGGTCCTCGTCTACGTCTGTTGATTGTATTCATTGATATAGGTTATCATATCTTGAGTCATCAGTTTATCTCACATTGTCCCATTTACTGTTCCTTTCGTGTGTGCATTTTTTGCTCTAAATTGTTTCCAGCCAGAGAACGTCCTGCTCCAAACAGATGACAAAGAAACAGCTGTTAAGGTATGCCTTCCATTCAGAAATATCAACGGTGTTCTGGTTTGTTTTGAAAATTGTTGCTGACCGTTGGCTAGTCTTTTGTTAAGTGCAAAAAGTCATACAGACTACGTCTTATTATAAACAAGGCTCCGTGGCACTATCGTTATCTGCAAGGCTTGTTCATATACAGTTTTTTGGGTCGTTTAAAATCTTGCCAACATAGTCAAGATACCAAGCATGTTTTTGTCTGGTGGAAAAGCTTTAAGTGGGATTGATTTAACCCTCTTTTCCTAGATTACAGATTTTGGTCTTTCCCGAATCGTTGGTGAAAACTCATTGATGAGAACTCTTTGTGGTACACCTAACTACCTTGCTCCAGAGGTTATCAAAACTGGCGGAACTGGTGGTTACAGCAAAGCAGTCGATTGCTGGAGTCTAGGGTGTATCCTGTTTATCTGGTAATCACAACGCCATTAATTACTTGCAATGAGATATTCTTCCTGTCACGTTGCGTTTAGAATTCCATAATAAGTAGATGTATGTGTATGCAGGCCTATCCATAAGATAGCAGGGGAGTAGTAAACAGATCTCCTAGAAATTTCTGGGCGAGTTTTTCATAGATATGAAAAAAAGAAATGAAGGAAAGGTTGTTTTCAAGGAGGACAATTTTGAACAGTCTAGGAGAGCAATTAGCAGCTCTCCTCGAGCACTTGAGGGAAGCAAGAGCTATGACTCTGCTCAAATGGCCAGGTCTGGGTATGTTTTGGTATATCCCTAGCCTTTATCGCAAATATATTTTTCACCTAGCAGTTGAATAGACTGTCAACGGATAGTAAAGAATTCTTTTCTTTTATATCATTTTGCTCGATAATTCTGAACTATCAAGTCTAATAATAGAAGTAAAAAACAAGCAGAAACATCAATAGTCTGAAAAGAGTAATTTTTCTAAATATTTGTAGCGATTCTTTCACTCTGTAACAAATCAAATTTGCCATTTACAACTTTCTTTGCTCTGATACACAGTCTTGGTGGATACCCCCCGTTTTCGTCCGAGCATCCAACAATGTCACTTTATGAGCAAATTCTACAAGGGTTTTATTCGTTTCCTGATGAACACTGGAGATCAATATCACAAGAAGGTATTTACGATAATACATTGTAACCTGCTTGATATTGCATAAAGGTGTTTATGATATTACACTGTAACTCATTTGATATCACAAGAAGATACTTGTCGCATTACATTACATTGTAAACTACTTGATATCACAAGCAGGCATTTATAATATTACACTGTGACCTAGTGAATATCACAAGAAGGTATTTATGATATTAAACTGTGACCTAGTGAATATCACAAGAAGGTATTTATAATATTACACTGTGACCTAGTGAATATCACAAGAAGGTATTTACGATAATACATTGTAACCTGCTTGATATTGCATAAAGGTGTTTATGATATTACACTGTAACTCATTTGATATCACAAGAAGATACTTGTCGCATTACATTACATTGTAAACTACTTGATATCACAAGCAGGCATTTATAATATTACACTGTGACCTAGTGAATATCACAAGAAGGTATTTATGATATTAAACTGTGACCTAGTGAATATCACAAGAAGGTATTTATAATATTACACTGTGACCTAGTGAATATCACAAGAAGGTATTTACGATAATACATTGTAACCTGCTTGATATTGCATAAAGGTGTTTATGATATTACACTGTAACTCATTTGATATCACAAGAAGATACTTGTCGCATTACATTACATTGTAAACTACTTGATATCACAAGCAGGCATTTATAATATTACACTGTGACCTAGTGAATATCACAAGAAGGTATTTATGATATTAAACTGTGACCTAGTGAATATCACAAGAAGGTATTTATAATATTACACTGTGACCTAGTGAATATCACAAGAAGGTATTTACGATAATACATTGTAACCTGCTTGATATTGCATAAAGGTGTTTATGATATTACACTGTAACTCATTTGATATCACAAGAAGATACTTGTCGCATTACATTACATTGTAAACTACTTGATATCACAAGCAGGCATTTATAATATTACACTGTGACCTAGTGAATATCACAAGAAGGTATTTATGATATTAAACTGTGACCTAGTGAATATCACAAGAAGGTATTTATAATATTACACTGTGACCTAGTGAATATCACAAGAAGGTATTTACGATAATACATTGTAACCTGCTTGATATTGCATAAAGGTGTTTATGATATTACACTGTAACTCATTTGATATCACAAGAAGATACTTGTCGCATTACATTACATTGTAAACTACTTGATATCACAAGCAGGCAATTATAATATTACACTGTAACCTAGTGAATATCACAAGAAGGTACTTATGATATTAAATTGTATCCTACTTAATTTGGATTACCCAGTAATAGTACCCTTTTAATTTGATCTTTATAGCTCTCAGTTATTAGCAAAATTGATATTTCGCATATTTGCTCTTGTTTTATTATTATTTTAAGAAATTTTTCGTTGAACTGATGAGTTGTGACATTGCTGTTAGCAATGGCAGAAGCTATACAGTAGAAAATCACTCCGCATTTCCAATAAAGCTTTTATGTGTATTGTGGTTACTTACATTTTTACTTTCTAATACTTAATTCTTCAATCCTAATTGTTTCACGAGCCTGACTTGCAGTTAGAAATGACTTTCCTGTGTTACAGCTAAAGATTTAATCAAGAAACTTCTAACTGTTGATGAGAAGGAACGAATATCAGTCTCAGATGCTTTGAGGCATCCTTGGCTCGAGGTAAGTGAGAGCATCAGTTTCCAATTGTCATGGTGAATTTGATGTTTTGAGAAAAATCATTTGTATGTGCAGTTTTAGAGAAGCATGAACATTTGTTGAGCCTTGCTTTTAAAAGAAATTTGTTCAAAGTCTATTTATTACTTTCTATGGCAAATTTGACGAAATTCAGAGAGCGCATTTTCTTGATCTGCGTGAAATTTATTTGGGTGCCAATTTGAGACGGCAAAAATGAGCTGGTGTTTTCAACTCGTCATCCAAACCATCACAATTGCCATTTATGGGGCATCATTAGCGATCAGATATCATCTTCACTCAATCGTAATAATCTTAATGCTTCATCGGTCACCCGACAGTCATTATTCGCATCACCCTTTTTAGTTTCACAATCATAATCACTATTTACGAGTTATCATTAGCGATTAGATACCATCAATCAACCAATCACTCATGAAGATAATCGTAACACTTCATCAGACGCTACCAATCGTTATTCTCGATAATACCATTTATACTGTTTATAACTTGAAATGTCTCCATCATTTATCCTTCTCTAATCTACCGTGCGACAATATTTTATTTGATATTTTGACATTTAGTCGAGATGTTAATCGGATTTTACCGATGCATCTGTGTGATGTGCTATTTTTGTAAAGCAGGATGAAGGAATGAGGTCGAAAGCGCGATCTTTGATGTATCCAGAGGGAGAACCGATGCCTCCTCCTGCCGTCGTTCCAGCGGTATGAGTTTTTTTTATAAAAATCGAATTATTATGTAGTAATTTATCGTTATTCTTTAAAAAACATTTTATTTCATTTTAGTACATATTCTTATGGCACCTGAAGACGCAGGTTTTTATTCAGTTTAACCTTTTTACAAGGACTTTTTTCATTTTCACTCGGTGCATTCCGAATGCTCGAAATGGTATGACATCTGGGCTTGGAGCTCCTCACCTTACCTCCTACTCACCCTACCCCAACTTCTCACAAGGGCTTCTCAAGCCCTGCATTGAAACTCTAGGCCCTTAGTGGAGCAGTTGGACCCCTCCTTCCTCTTTCTGGAAAAATTTACAACCCTCATACTACGTAACAAGGAACAATGATTTTGGCTGCTGCAATAAAAAAGCTGCGTGGCTCAGATTTGTTACGTTGTTTCAAAACGAGTCAAGAAAAATATAAGAGAATCAAGCGTAATTCAATATCAAATGTAGATGCTGTTCCATAATAACTGCTAAATTTGTACCCCAAGTATAAGTCAAACCCTAATTGCTGGATCATGGTGGACGTTTCATTTTCAAATGATTCGGCTGACTGCAAATGAATTATAAATCAGCAATGCCTTAGGAGTATAACTTCACTGTCGAAGAGGTTTTAGCTTGTACTGCCCAAAACATTAGGAAACCTAGCTTCATTATAAAGTCAGATTTGCCATTAGGCCTGTAAACTTGAGATTTTTGTTGTGAAACTCGAAACTGTTCGTGGCCGTCTGCTGCTGCACCACTTGATAGGTTTTTTTAAATTTTTTGCTAACCAGATTTTTTAAGAAATTTTACCAAAAAATCATGAAACAATTATTCGATATCTAAGATTGCAGGTTCTCGGCAGGATCACGATTCTTGTGTATGTCGTTTACATAAAATGAAGAGATGAATATTTCTCTGTTTGGGTTGTTTATTAGAATGCAATATATAGGTCTTTAATGGCAGTTTTCTTGCATCAAGGGGGTTCAAAATTTAGCTTTATATGCTCGTATGTCCAAATGTTTCACAGATAGTCGAATAAAATTGCAGACCCTTGACCTACACTGTGACATAATGTGACAAATGAGTTAGAATAGAATGAATATTTTTGATAAAATCAAAACGCACCTTTCACTTGTCTGTTGAAGAAGGATTATCTGTTTTGATTAATTAGCCGAGTAAGAATGGAATGTTGCTTTTTTGTCGGTAAACCCAAATCCCATTTGGCAAGGCTGGAATCAAAATAATGTCAGAAATAAGTCTTTATCACTCTTTATAGAATAAATATTTTATTCATGATAATTTTTCAAGCTAACTTTGCTTCTTTTTGGTTTGACCTTCTGCTATTCCTGTGCCTTATGCCTCTATGTTTAGCAATAATTGCCATATTTTATTAATGTTGTTTATGTTTTGTGAAACTTTAACGACCTAAAAATAGTTTTTTACTGGACCATTGCAGGTGAGAAAGTCGTCATCATCTGACGAAGGCCAACCAGAAGCCAAAAGGCCTAGAATTTCGTCGGAGAAGGCCGAGGAATAATAATCTTCTTGGTGCTGAACTTGCAAAATCGTTTTAGATTTATTATGAGATGATGTGGCGAACTTATTATATTCGATTCACAATTTTATGTCTTTTATAAAGAAAAACTGAACGTTTTTAGATAAAGTTACCTTAAGCATAAATTAACGTTTCTATTTTGTGTGTCACTTATTTTTTTAAACAGGAAATGTTATTTAACTTAATTAAAGATTTTGCCATTTTGTGGCAATAGGAGAATATGGTTTTTTACTTTATGAAACTGTGATAATTTCTCAGTTTGGTTTATAATTCATACTATATTTAATGTGATGTGATGACTATGTTCAGTTGTGATTTCTATCTAAATTCATATTTGTCTAAGTTTGAAAGATTTTTGATTAAATTTTTTGACGATAAACTTTTGGCAATGGTTGAAATCGAAGCAAAAATTATCACTAACCAGTGTTAAATACTTAATTAATAATTTTATGGGTTTATTGAAGATTTTACTATACATAATGTTCTTGTTGTTTCTATGAGCTTACCAAGTCTGTCTCTAATTTTCTAATGAAAGATGTATTTATGAGCTTAGAGATAAAACAGACAGATTATTTGGGAAATATGTCTTTTATTTTTGCGCATCTTTTTTCCTAGTATTGTAATTTCGTTCTTTAGTTGAAAAGTATTATGAGATTCTGACTTTTTGCTATTACATTTGGGCCCCTCTTTTACTATTTCAATTGTTGGTTAAATATACTACGCTAAAGATAAAGCTAGTGAATACCTGGACACAGGGTTACGCCCAGTTACCTCATCTTAATTTCTGTAACATTAAAACCAATGCTATTATTCATATCTGATACAAAAAATCACTATTTAATCTCTCGAATTAACGTGTGTAAAGACGGTTTGAAAGTTTTGTTTCTCGCTTTTGCCATCTGGCTGTCCATGATTATATTGCATTCATTTCTTCTGCTCTCAAAAAGACCCACTGGATCGAGAATATCCTTGAAAATAATTGACTTTCCTTCGTGGCGATTTTTTAATATAGTATATTTGTTTCATATTATCACTTTGATAACTATTATGATGGGTTTATTTCGGTTTTTATAGATTTTGGCACTAATGTTCGATAGAAGATATCGAGTGGGGAGATCATCGACCGACGATATCTTACGTTGTAGTTGTGTTTTTTTATCACAAAAATCGTTAATCGAGCTATGCCATGTATTTAATCATAGGCTATTTAATCATGACAACAACAAATACTGAGAAAAGTCTTCTGAAGAATCAGTAAAATGGTCCGTACGGCCCCCCCCCTCCCCCACCCTCTATTGAATTCCTGGACACTGCGCTGCCCTGCAAGCTCAACATTTATCAACCTGAGGTCTTAGGCCAATGTTGCACTCTGACCCCTTCGCTTTTTATACTCTCAGTTGCATCACCGTAAATTAAATGCACCTTTGCACTGAATTACCACAAGTTGAATCGAATTTGCTGAAAATATTTCCTGTTCTTTCCTTTCCCGCCAAATTATCCCTTTAAAACACGATCAGCGCTCCCAAGTCCACTCCTCAAGCCTCACACTGCAGGCTGATCACGAGGCTGGGTAAAAAGTGGTCTTTCCTTCTTTCTCGAAGTTGGAGGTGGCCAGACGTAATAACGCAAGATTACAGTCATGCATTCATTGAGAAGAATTGTGCCTAATGGGCAAATAATCTCAAAAGCATTTTCAACAGCTAATGCGGTATGTATCGGGCAAGTTTTGCTTTCCATTCTGCTCCTCTGCATTTGTTTTTCGTCGACAACCCACCCCACGCTTGTTACGTACCTATGAATAGGTCCGCATCACGGATACCACCCACTTTCAGAAACAAAACTTACTTTTTAAATCTTTAGTGATGACAGTTAGGTTTAACTTAATCAAAAACATTGTGCAATGTTGCAAAAATTCCTGAAAAAGTTTAGATTTTGAAATTTTGGGACGACTAACAAAAAAATTTATCAAAGGCTCATTTTATCACCACCTGGTGGCTGTTGCAGTTATGCAATTATTACTAACTATGAATAATTTCAAACATTTTCCATGCTTGTATCTGAGGATAAAGAGCAATGAATTGTCCACCTCTTCTTGTAGATTTTCAAATCATATTTTACAATCCTTTTTGAATAAATTGCACCAAACTTTTGCAAGAGACTGTCTGGAAACTGTTAGAAGACTCCTTTCGCAAGGTACTTTTGCACTGCTTTCGCAAGGTACCTTTGCAAAAGAGCCTTTTCAATGAAAAGCAAATAGGTTTAAGCTGTCTTACATAAATTTTAATTTGTTAATAAACCAAATAAGTAAAGGCTTTGTTAGATGTTGATGACAAAATAAATTCATTATCAAAATCAGGGGACATGGCTCCCTCTCCCCCAGTTCTTGGTGGGATCAGTTTTGCAATTCATCTAAAGCTGATGAGAAAATATTTGAAGAGTGTACAGTTTTGATGAATTTTCCGATATGATTCTATGCTTTCAAATCTGCTACTATGTGCAAAGATTTGTCATGGGATTGGTAGGAAAGGAAATTTTCAAACATTAATAAGCCTAGAAATTTTTCTTTCTCCTTGAAAATCCAAGACCCAACCAACACACATGGCTATCGCCCTTGCTGTTTTGGATAATAGACATTTAAAACTTCACATCTGAACCTTACAGAAGTATTTCTTTTTAAATCCATCTTGTAAAACTGTTGTTATATTTTTTTAAAACGATTCTCAAATGCATGCAAAAAAACACACAGAAACTTGCCCACACATATACGCAAAAACAACAACATTTCAGGCTCACACCGAAAACAATAACACTAATAGACAACAAAAACGTACAGTATTCCCTGAGGGGCAGACAACAAACAATGTCAACAAAGACAACAAGCAACAACACAAAACTCACAAACAACAACAAAACAACAGGCTGACTCTCCATTCACACAACAAAAACCATATAAAGCATTATATTGTTTATTTGCTGACAATGTATCCTGTTATTTTCCTAGAGTAACAATAAAGTTGCTGTCCTTGGTGCTGCTGGAGGCATTGGACAGCCACTTGCTCTTCTGCTAAAACATTCACCACTCATCAATCACTTAGCTTTATATGATATTGTTAACACACCAGGTAAGCTAACCTTTCTAGAAGTGAAGTAATGTTTGGTTTTTGGATAACAGCAATTTGATATTTAGCATCATTTATATGCAAAGTATGCAAGAGGTTGTTGATACAATCATTCCTTACCACTTGTGTGGTTACAACTCACATCACCTTAGCAACAAATGTGTGTAAGAATAGCAATAAGAAAAATCTTATGAAAAATGGTGCAGACCTTTGATGATGAGGATTTAGGCCTAAAACTTCTTTTCATCATACAGTGAGAGCAATTACTATTAAATAACTTATATTTGTTTTGGAGTTGACAATTCTATAGTGTTTCAACTGGAAGCATTTCTTTTTACAAAAACTCAACAGTTAGGTTTAAGAAGAAAACTGTAGTTGAAAGGAGAGAGGATCAACAAATTTTAAGAAATAGATGGTTGATGAATTTGAAAAGTATTCTCATTTATTATTTAAGCACTCCTGCTGATCAGAAAATTGTTATTTTGAATGCCAAGCACTGTGAATGAGAAAAATCAAGTGCATTATATGTTTGATTAAAGATGATAATTTTCTCAAAAAACTCTCCACTAAGGCATTGTTATCATCCTCAATTTGAATTGATAAATTTGACAATTTGAATCCCCAAGTAATTGTGCTACATAGCTTCAAATGTTCAGCATTTTCAGTTACAGATGATTTTATTACAACTCTGACCTTTTTGAGCTGTACATATTGTCAATTGATACAACTTCACCTCAAATTCTCTTCTGGCAAGACATGTTTTTCAAGATCAATGGTGTTTCTTTGCTAATTATTTTGTAAATTTTGGCTTGTGATGGGGGCAATCACATTTAAGCATTTGTTGTGTCTTGAGCTTTTTTCATGAGCAAATTCTTAAAGTGCCTATGAAATGAAATTTGACAAGTTTAGATAAAGACACACTTTTCATAAGCAAAATTTGCTGATTTCAAAGATATATGTTGAGGTGATTTTTTTCTTGCGGAAACATCTAAAAATTTAGGTTGAATATCCTATTTTCACGTTTTCGACTGTGACAAAGCGCCATTATCTATGACGTCACAAAGTTTGCAAACACGGAAGCAGTTGATGTTTAGTACACGGAGGTTGTTAATTGAACTACCGTTAAAATAGCCGTATGGGGCAATTTTAAGTCAGGATACATATCCAATCTTTTTTAGCGCATCAAACTGTCCTTTTTTGCAAAGTTTCATACTGCTGTACCAAAATACGGCAAAACGATAATACCGTTAATTAAGATCTTAGGCGGTATACCCCAGTCTAAAAATAGAACAAGGGAGCAATTTTCAGATGGAGTTTTTATCCTACCATTTCCTGCGTATCAGATTGCCGTCTATTGCAATGTTTCCTGCTATTGTACCTACTTTCGGCAGAGATATCAAAATCAATTCGTTTGGGGAGTCATGTGGAAAAATACCCCAGTCTAAAAATAGCCCAAGGGGGCAATTTTCTGTCGGGGCCTATATCCTATCTTTTTCAGCGTATCAAACTGTCCTATTTGGCAAAGTCTAGCGCTGTAGTACTAAAGTATGATCGAGATGCAATCAAACTGTCTTTATAAGTCTGTAGCAAAGAACCCCAGTCTAAAAATAGAAAAGGGGGCAATTTTCAGTTATGTTCTTTATCCTATCTACCCTTTTTTGCAAATTTTCATGCTGGTATCACAATTTGCACAATTGTTTGACTAACAGCCCTGACTAAGTGGTATGGTGTGTTTACTGCAAGTCGGAATCAACTGCAAACCTTGTGACGTCACTGATTCTTATGCTTTGTCACTCGCACTCGTTGTTTTTGAGACCCCAAAAGCAAACTTTCCCGTGCAAATTTTCGAGTTAATTTTCGTTTTATATTGCAACGACATGTAGAAGTTTCAGTTTCTTACAAAAAAACTATGTGTGAAATTTTGTTTCATAGGCACTTTGAGAATATGAATTCCTCCCTTCCATAGCCTGATTAAAATAAATTTAAATCAAATAGATATCTTCTGTATTCTCAACACATTGAAAATCATTCCAGGTGTTGCAGCAGATTTGAGCCATATCGAAACAGGTAGTAAAGTATCTGCCCATCAAGGACAAGAACAATTAGAAGATGCTGTAAGAGACTGTAATCTTGTTTTGATCCCAGCTGGAATGCCAAGAAAACCGGGTAGGAATTTTTGGAAGCATAACTTTAAGCAATGGTTCAATTATTTCAAGATATTATATATTACATTTGTTAGTTTTATTTGCCTTTCTGTTTATTCTGATTTTCCCCCATTTCAGCACTTGTTGCATATACAGAGTTTTCTTTTTGAACTTCTGTTTCCTAAATGTCTGAAGATTTAGTCCCAAAGTATATCAGATTGGAATTGTCCTAAAGCCATTTTTAGAAGTATCCCTTTTCTCCTACAATTTTTTTTCCCTGATATGTTTTATTCAACACAGTAGAAGACTTGTTATGGTTGAGAAATTGGCATATATATATCTTGTATTGTACACAAAAATACCATTTTGTTTTTTGTACAAAAAAGCAAAACTGATTTATTTGACCCAAAAAGTTGTCATGTTTCTCTCTAAGCTCTTTCTCAGCACATTATTTCAAATTTCAATTGGCCTTTTTGTTTGTTTGTTTGTTTGTTTGTTTGTTTGTTTGTTTGTTTGTTTGTTTGTTTGCTTGTTTAATTTTTCCTTAGCCTTTCCCCAGTTATTAAAATGCCAGTACAGTTCAATTCCAAGAACCTAATTTTTTCTCAGGAATGACAAGAGATGACTTGTTCAATACAAATGCTTCAATTGTGAAAAATCTTGTTGAGGCATGTGCCAAGTGAGTAGTTCAAAGGTCAAAAATTTGATTTTAATATCAATCGCTAATGCAAATTGACACTTCTTGAACCTTAGAAAAACAATATTAAGCATTTTGCTTTTAGCACATTCATTATTATCATTAAACTTTTAAGAGAGAACAGACTAGGTCCATTTGCAATTCTGAGTTTTGCTCTTAATGAAATCATTTTTGTGATTCAGTTACAACTCAGAACAATCCTGTTCTGTACATCTAAAGAACATACAGCTTAGCATTCACAACATCAAGCACTTTATGACTGCCCTTTTAAACAAGATTTTTAACATTAATACTAAATGAATTCATAAAGGTAATAACTGAAGATTGCCAGAACATTAAGATTTGAAGTGTCTTGCGAAGTTAGCATATTTTATGATTTTACATATATATTTATGCTTTGTATGTACCAGACATTTTTCCTCGTTTTTATTATCTTATTTTGTCTGATTTCTCTCCAAGGGCTGCACCAAAAGCAATTCTGGGAATTATCACAAATCCTGTAAGTTTGAAATTACATAAAAACTTGCTTATTGTTATCTATTGAAATTCATTTTATCAAATCTCATCAAATTATATGTAAATGATATGATGTTATTTGTTAAAACATTTGATAAAACCTTCTTTTGTTTTGTTTATTTTGTATATACATTATTCTCAATTTTTTTAAAATGTATTGATTAATTGAAGTTCTTTTTCATTGAAAAATTTAAGTTTTGCCTTTGATAGATTCTAATACTTTGGATAAACTGCTCTGATCTTAATCCTGTGTTTGAAAACTCCTTTTTACATTTTAGGTTAACTCTACTGTTCCCATTGCATCTGAAGTGTACAAAAAGCATGGAGTGTATGACCCTGCAAGGTATTGTAAATTTTGTTTTGAAATATAATTTACATAATTTTGCTGTATGTGTGATAGGCAAAAAGTTTTCAATCATCAGTGGGAAATGCATTATAGCACTCTGCTAACCCCGATTTTGCAAGTTTCCTTTTAGTGTCATTTTCAGGTTTTGATTGCCCTGGGAATACAGCCATCTCCATGCTCTGAACATTAGTTTGTGCTAAATTTGTCCCTTTTCCTAAATATATTATTTGTCTCCATTTCTCAGAATTGTCGGACTTTTTCTGCAAGGGAATAATGCCAATTATTATTGCAGAAAGTAGTATTAAAGCACTTCTCTAAAGCTTTCTTGATATAGTCAAAGAAACCTTGGGTACAAAACCCTTAACTCAAGACCAAATCATAACTGACTTACTTACAGTATTTTCCCTGTTGCCTGCCATCCTTATGTTAAATTTTATGTTAGATAGTTGTCTTAAATGTTTTGTGCTTGCAAAAACATTTATTGCCAGCGAATATTTTTGCTACCCTGGAACAGTAAATTTATGAATAAGTAAGTTTCTTGAATTTCAACATGTTTTCCTCTCATTGCAGAATATTTGGAGTTACAACTTTGGATGTTGTTCGTTCTAACACTTTTATTTCAGAGTTGAAGGTATGCCTCATTCATTAAAAGTCCTTAGTTTTAGAGCACTTCTAATTTCTTAACTTTTCAATGCATTCCTTTTGATTTGTTTCTTATTTGAAAATGTTCTTTGGTATGCATATTTTAATGAAAAATATTGCTGACTTCTATAAAAACTGCTATTAAGACACTTAAAATTCCATTATTTTCCAGAATCTAGATGTCAGTAAAACAAACATCCCAGTTGTTGGAGGACACTCTGGCATCACTATATTGCCCTTGTTGTCACAGGTTGTTGCCATTTTTCTTATTTTGCTCTCCATTACTACAAAGTTTTACATTAAAAAGAAAAATATTCACCTTTAAGACAGCCTCAGATTTTGGACAATACATTAAAATGCCATAACATAACATAACCAAAAGCCAGCCTGCCTTCCCTGGAAATCTTACCTTTGGAGTAATCTTGCTTTTGTCACATCATTTAACAGTTTCTGGTCCTTTACATTTTTTTTTAATATTTCCCTGGATTTTTTCCATCTTGATAAGCTGGTATAATAATGCCTGATGTTAGGGAAGGAGATGCTACAGAATTTGACGCTGAGTTAAAAGGTGTTTGATAAGAGATCTGCACATGAAGAATTGGCTTTGAATACAAGGTTTCTCTCTAGTAATTGCAGTGGCTAGTGGTGAATATTTATGGCCACCAAACTCTTTTAAAAGCCACAAAGAAGCAGAATATGTTGCTCTCTGGTCAATCTTGCATAGAGTACCTATAGTTTGACCAGTTTTCACCTAGTATAGTTTGCAAGGATACTAAAAGGTGCCATAATTTGTACAAAAGAAAGATTTCAAATTCTTTAGAATAGATATGAATCATGTAGGAATTTTTGCAGAGATATTGCCGTCTCGATTGTCATTATCTATATATAAATATATGATTTCAAATTTTGTATTGGTATTCTCTCCTTGCTGACAGGTTACACCCAAAGTTCAGTTCTCAAATGAAGAACTTGAAGCATTGACAGAGAGAATCCAGAACGCTGGTACCGAAGTTGTAAATGCAAAAGCTGGAGCTGTAAGCCTAACTCTTTTTCTCTGAAACCAAGAATACAAATACATTTAAATATATCATTTCCAGCATTCTTAATCTTCGTATACCCTTCTAGATATTCCTTTAAATGTTTTATTTACATTTCAGGGATCTGCAACTTTATCAATGGCTTTTGCTGGAGCGCGATTTGCTTTTTCAGTGAGTAGCAAATGCTTTGTTTGATTTATTTAAACATCTGTTTAATTTTTGAAATCATTTCTTAAGTAATTCTGATGCTGATTTTCACTAGCATTTGAGCTGACATTTTCGATATTTTGAAGCGACATTGAAAAACAATGTCATACTGATTAAAAGTAGTTTGTCAGCAACACATACATATAAAATATTTATCATCGAGCAGCCCACTTCCTGCATGTTGAAGTCTTTCTTGTAACTTTTCCATTCGATAAAGTGCTTATTTTCTACCAAATTTTAATCATTTCATTCTTAAACTAATCGTTTTCTCCTTCATCAGGTCTTAGATGCTTTGGCTGGCAAAAAGGGTGTTGTTGAGTGTGCTTACGTGAAGTCTGACGTCACTGCTGCTACTTATTTTGCAACACCACTGCTTCTTGGGGTAAGGATCGTTGCTTTTCAGCTTTTAAATATTCCTACTGCATGCAAATCCAACAATATGCTTCCATACAGTTTATTTATATGATTTGTAAATAATGGAAAGTCCACAGTAGCAAACTGTGTGACGAACTCCACTAGAATACCTGTGGCGCAAAGTCGCTTAAATATTGAGTTTATTTTTTTTGGCGTCTATGCTTGGTGCTTTGCGGTGTTTCTTATTTTTGACTAATTAATGATACAATTATTGAAATCACTGTTAAAATGTATTGAGTTGCTTTTTGTGTGTATTACCAATAGGTATTTCATGATCCTAGCAGAAGTTATAAACTCTTGGGTTTTTATTAGCGATTTTGTATTCAGGGCTATCTCTAAGCGCTCATTGATTTAGATCTATATCCCAAGCTCTAGAAACTTTTAGCAATAAGAACTTTTCAATGATTTTATTACAAATTGTTTTGATAATGCAAGTTTCCTGAATGATGCAGCTTGATTGAAAATATTGAGTATTGAGCATTTTGATTGGAATTATTGAGAAAGATGCAATTTTAATGGCACATTCCGTTTGCAACTTTTGAAACAAGTAATAGTGTTCACAGCAAGCCAGATCGCTGTTTTATAAGCTGCGCACGTTGTGCTTGAATCTAAAGAGGACAACTTTTTCACTTAGGCTATTTATTTTTATATTTTTTTAAATTCATATTTCTACAAAATATTCTGTCAGAGATTCAAGTACGAGTTATGAATAAATAAAACGCTAACAATGAAAGACAGAATTTAAAAATTTGGTTCAAACTAAGATCGCACTTAAGCAGACGTCTGATCTTCCTGGGAGTCGTGTTTTATTCAGGGTATACTGAGCTCTTCAAAAGTTTTTTTTAATTTTTTGTTTGAATACAAGAGATGTATCTTAATTCTGGAGGTATTACATTCAAAGACTTGAGCTCAGAAAGGTGGAATCTTTTTTGTACACTCAAGCTTAAACTTGAAGATGCATGGTTCTTAACGGCAGTTTATCTGTATCAGCTGCAGTTGTTTTCAATATACTTATAACTGCTGATAAAAGCCTGACATTAATCCGAAGTTCTCTTACTTGATTGGTTTAGACCAGTCTATTTGTACGTTGATTGGTTTATACCAAGTTACACGAAACAATGCCAGTTACACGAAACAACACACTACATTTAAAGAGAACGATAGCATAGCACAGCAAGGCATAATCAGGAAATAGCGTTTCTTCCACAATTCAGCCACCTCTTCTACAAAAATTTGCCCCATTTACTCTGCAGATGCCCCATATGCGGAGCCATTATGTTTGTTCGTCTGTTTTTATTTTCTCTGATATATTCGGTTTACAAGACAATTTTTCGTGGCGTTGGAGTGTTCTTTGTCGTTCCGCGTTGTTCCTGTTAGTCGCCTTAGTATATAACCTTCCTATGACGGGCCTTATTGCAACGTGTCTCTCTCTTTATGCCAATTACTTTTGTGACACTGTCAAGAAAATGACGTTTCTTTGAGGTATTTTTCTGTAAGTATAAAATTCTTAACAGAAGTGTGGTGATTTCCTGATTCGCTCGTCGTAACTAAAAATCCTCAAATTTTGCAGCCTAATGGATTGGATAAGAACTTGGGCATGGGTGACCTGTCAGAATTTGAAAAGAAAAAACTGGAAGAGGTTAGTGTCTCGTACATTTGTTTTGCTAACGAGTAAGAATCGCCTTCCCAACCCTACGTTTCCTCTGAGAAGTAATCTCTGGTTTTTTGCAAGAGAATGAGGAAACTTGTGAATTCTTTTTGAAATTTATCATTTACTCTAATGCATATTATCTATGTCCAAAAAGCTATTAAGTAAAGTAAAGTCCATGCAAAACCTTGGTTGTCGTACACCGTTTCTGTCATGACCTCTTAGATGTGCCAGAAGCTTCATTGTAATCCTCAAGACGCTTGTGTTTGGATATTCTTTACATTTATCAGAGCTTTGGGATCTAAAAAAAGCAACAATGAGGCAAAAACAGAGCCAGTTCATATCTAACAACGATACATATGATTCGTTCACCGATCATAATTCTGCTTTGTCACCTCATTTATAACTTCTTTTTTCTTTCTTCGATGTTTTGTATAGTAACAGATGATTTGTATTCTTCAAGAACTGACTATTCGTCTAAAATAGATTCTATTCAATTTACTTTTGTTTCTTAAAGGCTCTTCCTGAGTTGCAGAAGAACATCGCCAAAGGAGAAGAATTTGTAAAAAACAATCCATGAACTCGACCTTTTGGTTAACTGTTTTATTGTAAGTTAGCGCTGCGTACATAGAGTGATTTTTTCTCTAACAACTGACTGACCTGGCTGCCTGTACATGAAATTAATTCATATTTCTTGCTTTTGCTTATTTTGAAACAATGCTTCGCTGGTTCAAATTTGTTGTCGTGGTTTTCACAATCTTCTAAACACGGGTCAGATGGACAAGTCTGTTTTTTCCACCTGCCTCGTGGCTGAAACAGTGCATTTATAGCCATAACGTTATTTTACACTGCTGAGACTGTTTAAGAGATTAGATTGTGGTTGAAATCGCCCTACTGAATGTTCTAATGTCTTACAGGTCAATGGAAAAACGGGCTTGTACAAGTCAAGGCTGACCGTTGTTATGGCAAGACTGCTTTGCCAATCAGATTTCCTTCGAAGTGCCTTGCAGTTAATGCTCTGTTTGTGAAAATTAGTGATCTTTTCAGTTGAAGATAAAGTTATTTTTCCTAGTCCGTTTTTGACTGCAGAGCATGTTGTCGTTGCCGTGTGACAGGACTAAATTGTCCAACTGTAAACTCTTAGCAAATAACACCAGAATTTTATAGCAATCAATATTTTTCAAAGGGGACATGAAATCGAAAATAGTTCATACCCAGCGCTGTCTAAATTGGAGCAGTTTTTTATCTGCAAAATGAGGATGTAATTGCAAAAGCAAAGATCCAGTATAGTGTCCCAAGACTTCTGCAAGTATATTACGCTATTTAAAAGTCAATGCTCTACAATGTGATAAACAAGTTTGGCCATATCGCACTTCAGAGAGATTCCTGGCTTCATTTCCTATTTAAATTAGATGACTGCTTCATCATGAATTTAAGCAGTCACAACGACGGATCAACTGCCACTAAATATTCCACAAATCTCGAACAGCTGCTTTTGCGGTATGTCGCTGTGCTATTGCGTTGAGACCACATAAAACACACTGAAGTCGGATGCAAAAATGCTTTGCAAGCAGCAGCTTTTTTTGTTATCCTTTAGGATGGCATTGATAAGGTATCAGCAGGGCAACCGGCATGTCAGTTGACCAGAAAGTTTGTTTGGCCCATAACCAGGTTTCACTCGCTTGTCATACTTTATCTTACTGGAAATTTTAATGGGAATTTTCAAACGATCTTATACGGTAGTTATCTTGGTTTTCTGTCAAATAAACACGTTTGGCATTTCATCCCTTCATATTTATGTGCATAAACAGATATGAAGGCGTTGATTCAAGCGGAAACCAGACACCGCGCAAAGATATTCTGAATATTTCAGAATATTTTTGTTTTGTTGAAGCAGATGCCGTCCTCCGATCTACTGAAAACCAGAATTCCTATTTTTGCGAGCATCAGGAACTAAACAAAACAGAGCGTTTTGTTTTGATATTTTTAGTCCATTAAGCCAATATTGCAATGGATTATAGTAAATGGATAACAACGTTTATGAAGAAATCAAATGCTTAAAGTCTTTGAAGTCTTCCCTTTTCTTCCACTTGATATTGTTTATTAGGTTAAAAAGCTATAAAGTTCCATATGATTGCAAAATTGGTGATTATGTCTTCGACAAAGAAGGTCCTCTGCTACATCCAAACCACAGAATTTCCTAGGACAATTACTCTAAAAAGCAAGGGCCTACCTTTTATCAGACGTCTTTTTTTCTATTAAACACTTTCTGGCACGCAATTTTCCGATTATTTTCCGTCATAATGAATTCGTTCTGATCCACTTTAAAATTTGCAAAGAAGCACAGCTTTGCAGAACGAAGAAGAATTAACACACTTTTTACCTTTTCAATTGAATGCAGAGCACAAGCAGAACACAAGCTTTACTGCGGGAGAATCCAAAAGCATGTATTTCATGATTCCGTATTACGATAATCAGTGACAAAAAGAGCGAGAGTCAAAAGGCCGAAATGAACTCTGCTGGGAATGCTAAATTGATCGAATGTCATTAAAGCCTATGTCAGTACCAACGTAGCTTGTCTGTACACTCTCCTGTTTTCAATACCCACTTTGATATAAGAATGGGATTTTTAAGAATTTTAAGGCCCAATTTGATTGTAGTTCAAAAATTGATTAAGAATGTAACCCAGGCTCGAATTTCATTGAAAATTTCAATTTTTGAACATTTGAGCAAACAGGACAAGTAACACTTTCAACCAAAAGTCTTGAGGAATTCTCATTAAGCTCGTATTGTATATTCTACCATGTTTCCTTCATCATTTTGTTTTCGAGGCTCAGCAGAAATTAAAGTACACTTTTGAAAAGGTATCCAGTGTATACAATAATACTATGGGATACAATTGCTTTCTCCAATATACCTTTCTCGGTTATCATCTTTTTAATTATAACCCAATAACACAGTGCGTCGATTCAATAGTACACAACCCTGCCACCATTACAAAAAGTCATTGCAGAAAATAGTATTTAATAGAATTCTTCAGAAAGAAAGAACAGTCTAATGCACCACAATGTAATACCACAAGCCAAATATCTCTTTCGACCTACAGTCTTCACTTTGCCCCCTTAATCCTGGGATTCCTCTCACGTTATTTTTTATACTTTAACACTTTGCTCCCTCCGTGTTCCACTCTCTTATCTTCAAGTCTTATAAACACCCCAAATTTTCACTAAAGTGTGCTATTAACATAGAACATGTATGTTGCTTTCCTTCAAACGCTTCTCTTAAGAATGAGTATATACCTGAGAGCGCCTTAATAATTATGCTATCACTTAAAGCTTAGTCAACTCTTCAAACCTTACTTCAAGATTTCTGCACGCGTGAAAATTCTCTAATTTTTTTTCATTTGAATATGTTAAGGCGTGGGCCCAGTGTTTTTTTCAAAATAAGTATCTTAGAACACCTGCTGCCGTTAAAAATTAGGTTTTTCAATAGTCCGTGGATTGCAGATGGTTTCGAAAATGCATGTTATTATAACTGATATCAATTCAGGCCGTAGTTAAACAATTTGATGCTGGATAAACCACTAAATGGCGGCCCATTTCTTTATTCCTTTGAAATAAGAAGTTCTAGTCACAAATGCAAATACTGCGAAAATGGCATTAGTTGAGACTGAATGTAAACCATTTCATGAAATGTTCGGATTGTGTGATTCATTAAGGTACACAAAGATCTATACATTATTGATAGTTTGACTGACTATTTACAACTTCTTTGCATTGTTAGACAAGATTGTAGGAAACGGGGTTTCTGTTTCTACCACGAAAGCCTGAGGCACAATGTGCTCAGTCTGAACTGAAGCAATAATACTCCAGAAAAGATTGAGCCAATAAACCATGCTTTTTCGAAATATACATACCGCAAATCCTCGAATTGGCCCTCCTCGAAAAAGCCCCCACCCTAGAACTACAAATTTTCAATAAGCCCAACCTCGAATAAGCCCCCACTGCTACCGTAAATTCTCAAATTGGACCCCTCAATTTTATGATTTTTGCTATCTGAGGTTGCCTATGGCGTTTTATTGAATTACCACAACAAATTCATAATTTTGGTAGTAATTGATTAAATGCTCATAAAGAAATTTCTACTAAAATAAACAAGGTCTTTTGATAATGTCTTCTTAATGTCTACAATAATTTTGTATGCCCCCCTTCCTCGTATAAGCCCCCCTCGAAAAAGCCCCCATCCAAAAATATCAAAATAAATTAGCCCCCAGGGGGCTAATTCGGGGATGTACGGTAGCTCGCGGTTGCAAAGGAGATTTGTGGAATAGTTCTGAATTATGCGCGAAGTGCATTTGTTCAATGTTCTTAATGGACATATGTTAAATTGAACATTTGTTCTAAGCCATTATGTCAATTAATCTTAGTTAGAACTATCAATTGCAAGGATATTTTTCTGGAAAAGACTGTCCTTTCGTTAGAAAAATCAATCCAACCATTTTTAAGATATATTCAAGATGTTTAAGCCTGCATACGAGTTGTCACACCTGGCTATGAAGATATTTTCCTCACACTATATTACAAGCAGATTCTTATTTGCTTCCAATGCCATTCTGGCCTGTTTAAGAACGTCTATAAATCAAATTACCTTCAGCTAAGCACATTTTAAACTCCATGTTTATTTTTTATGATAACTTGTTTAATTCATTCGATTTCATTTCATGAGCAGGTTTGATGACCATAAGATAATTGGTGGCATTCCGTAGTTCAAGCTTTTTTATTGCATTGACTTAATAGATCTTTGCAGTTCAAAGTTTTCTAATCTTCTTAGCTTTGATTCTAAACACTGTTCGGTAAAACCATAAGAATCGTAATTAATCGTTGAATCTACTCAATGTTATCTTGATGGCAATCCTTTCTAAGCTCGTCTTGCTTCTCAACATGGCCATGCATAACGCTCCTGTTTATTGATGTCGCTTGTTCAACAACACTCTTTACTGCTGGGACAGTTTTACTTGCTTTATTTGTGACTGTATAAACGGTAAGTGTTGTGGGAGCCTTGTTATGTCAATTGCTTGATTAAACGTTTATTATCAAAGTAAAATGAGAATAGAGGACAACGCCATATTTATGATAAAATTTTCTCCCAAGTCATAATGATCTCCTCTATATGCAGCATGTATACTGTAGGTGCAAGGAATTTCCCTTATTCATAATAGTAATGTTCTATGATGTGTAATTAATTGACATAGTCTTGCATTCGATCATTACATTCATCACGTTGGCCTTAATTAATTTCAAGCTACTGCGGGTATAATGTGAAATATGCATTAATTATTTAAGCAGGCAAGTTTTGTGGGTTGATCGTGCACAGAAAACCAGTAGTAATTTGGTTATACGCAAGTTCTCAAGAGAAATTAACTTGCTTCTAATCAGTAAAAAAGATAAGCACTGATGTAAGTAGTTGATAATGCATTACGTGAATCTTCGCTTACAGCCTCATGTATTTATTCTTAAAGCCAACGCCTTTATGGCACTTTGAAAAAAATATGAAAATTGCTAATCCAACTTCACTGCTTCATATGCAACATCACCTGAAAGTTCATCTTTCGTCGGCTGTTTCATGAACATTTACTTTTCAGTTTACGCTCCTGAATTTTGGTAGCTGAGGTTCAACTGAACTAAAACATAGCATGGAAATGAATGGAGGAGATTTCATGTTTCCCTTTCGTGGGCGATTATTTAGAAGATTAGAGTTAGGAAGTCCGGGTGCAATTTTAGCGACTGCTTCTTCATGCGACGATAACACTATTGCTACATGTTCAACGGACACCAAAGTTTTGCTTTGGGATTTGTCGTCGGGCAAAAGAATCAACTGCCTTCAAGGTCACACGGCAGAAGTCACAACCTGCTGTTTTGGGGACGAGTTACTAGCGACAGGCTCAAGAGACGGAGTTGTGATTCTTTGGAAATATAAATCAGGAAAACGTGTGTCTAGAATATGTAAGTACAGTTGTGCACTATACTAATACTATAATTGAACTGATAAGAAATATCTATATTCGTACATATCTAAATTCACTCAAACTCTAAATCATCTTCTAAATATTCATGTTCTATTTTCAGTAGTATGTATATTTATTCATTTGAAACCTTGGCTATTTGAAAATCGGTCACCATATTGCCCAACTTGCTCACGTGTGACATCAGCAACCAATCGTCTTAAACAAAGGCTTATCCTTCCAATCCTTGCATTTCTGTCAGTATGTTCCTGCTGCTTTGTTTCTTTGAGGGGTTAGCGTTAAATTATGCAAAGCCTTCAGGATTATCTTTCTGAATCTTTCAATATTCAAGTCCTTGGCCTTTTCACAACGATGTATCAAAAACTCTTAGATTTGGATGAATCATCAAAAGCCCATTAGACATAAACGAAGTTACAATAATGAACAATCTTTTGTATTTAGTACAAGAGATAGAAGCCTTTTCTTTAAAAAAGGTGCAAGTTATATTCCGCTTGTAACGCAACTTATAATTATTGCAACATTCAGATCAATTTTAGAACTATCTTTAAATTGATTGTAATGTTATTTAAAAAATTTTGTGACCACGACCTTTGAATTAGCTTAAATTGCATTTCAGAAAATTTCTGACAGTCATTTTCTTGCAATCTTTCAATTTTTCAGCACACTTTTGTTATGTTTGATTCAATTCTTGAAGTGGAATTTATTGTTTTATGAGTCCCCTAGACCTTGAAGCCCTGGGGCAATTTGTTCCCCGCCCCCTATCGAAACCTGGGAATGTAAGCAACATATAAAATGACCAAACAAGATAACTGCTTGTAAACAGTCTTCTTACTGCTGAAGTAGCCCCTGAAAATAAAGTATTTTAAAATTAAATGGTATCATGTAAGTAAGGGCAGTTCTTCTTGAAGCTTTATCGTGAAGTACTTCTCAAATAACAGTCCTTGCATATTCATTGAACGGGCACCAAACGAAACACTAGAAGTCTGGAGCATGAGAAATATGCAGCTGAACATGAGCTTCATATGTAGTAGAATCTAAAGTAACATAACGCGAATTCATCAATTATTAACCATTTGGTAAAGTAAAGAACAAAAACCAAACCGTTATGAACTTGCTATGCATAGAACTTCCCAAAGAAAAAATTGAATGCCAACAGTTGGTTACTTGGCTTTCTCATTGTAGTGTTCTCAAAGAAACCCAGCATCAAATGACGGGCTGTGAAAGATATCTGAGTTTCTCTGTTCTCAGATTTAGGTGCCCAAGCTTGTTCTCTTTCGAGTGATCTATAGTTTTGGCTAGAGTTATTCTCCGCTTGCTAAAACACCTACCCTTCTACAGACCTCGCCCCGTTATCTCCATTTTAAGAGTGATTTGCAAATGATTACCTATACCTAACATTTGCAAATGATAGGGCTTGCTGTTCTTCTTTATGTGAAGCATTGTTGTAGATGGTGTGAGACAAGTTTTAGTTTAAATGTATCCATTTAAACAATTGGAGCTGTTGAAAATCTAGGGAAGCTTATTAAACTAGCCCTAATCTGAAAGCTACCGAGGAAAGTTTTTAGTAAGATTCTCTGCTATGATAACTCTCAAAAGACAAGCATTTAGACCCTGGTTATTCATCCCTTCTTGTAACCATGTTGCCTGACTACACATAGATTTGGTAAAGGAGAACAAGGCCTTGTGATGTGAAAGATTAAGAATTTGGTAAATTATGGTCGACAGCTGGATCCTCTTCATCCTGTTGCCTCAACAAAATTAAGCGGTTTTGCATTGCAGCATACGTTTAGATTAAGCCAGCAAATTTTCCAGTCGCTGTGCGAAAAAATTCTTTTCTCATGTTTTTCGGCAAAAAAAGGATAGCTCACCTTCTTGTCGATAGCCGAAGGCTTGTGTTTGAGAGACCATCAAATGTAGATACACAAGAATTAAATACAATTTTGATTATATTTTTAACAAAGTGCTCGTTGCCTTAAACAGTAGTGCGAATTGGGCTATCTGAGTGACAAAACAGCCACAGTGGTGTTCCGAGTTTTTTGATAGAGCGGCGTTTTCTCTTTCATCGCCTATAAACAATTAACCGAGCCATAGCAAATTGAAGGGGGAGTTGCCCCCTACAACCATTCCCCCGTACCCTAACCTCGCAATTTCAACTACTGGCTAAAAATATAGATCTGTAAAAGTGTACATGGGCTCCGACGCAGGTTGGAAAGTAAATTGGCCAAGGGAAAACTTAACAATCATAACAAAGTGATTTTGAAAATGCTCCATTGTTTTGCAAAAAAGCCCCCCTTCGTCGGAAAACATCTCAACTTGTCATGTCTTAGCTTCCTGTCATTTATAGGTGTCTGTACATGCTGTGAAATTCTTTATAAACTAACCCTTGTATAAATTGATTCGAGTAAATTTGAAATTGTACGTTTGGAAGGTGTAAACATACCGGGAAAGGAGTAAACATTATCTTTTGCATTAAACTAGAAACTATGCATTCTTTTGCATTGATAGGACGTTACTTTGAGGAAAGGAAGATTGAGCATAGATTGAATAATTTTTCAAGTCAATAGAGAAAAATTGAAAGAAAACTTTTCATTTGATGATCAATTTTTCAACAAAGTAAAACGAGTAAGAAAGAAAGAGAAATGTCAATAAACAATAAACATGCAAGAAAATGAGCTAGCACTGTATTTCATCCATTCAATTGCCATAAAATTTTTCGCTTGTATTTTTACAGCTTTTCACCAAGGCTCGATACAAGCTGCAGTGATTTCTCCCGATGGTCAATTTCTGGCAAGTGCAGGCGATGACGGGCAAGCAGTTGTGTACCGAATTCAAAGTGGTGAAGGAGCATATATCTGTGGCTCAGAGAATAGGCAAGTTAAGGGCCATGAAGACGCTGTAAATGATGTCTGTTTCTCGGCAGATAACTGTCATTTCTTAACGTGCTCTAGTGACGGATCGATTCAGTTATGGGACACGGAAACAGGCCAAAATAGATTGAAGATAGATACGAAACATGGAAAATTGATTAACACAAGGTTTACACCAAATGGCAAAAGGGCAGTCACACTTAGTACTAGCCACGTGTCTGTATGGGACTTAACCAATGGAAAATTGGAATGGGAAATGAGAGACGAGGAAGGTCGCAATTATCAGGTAGCATTTCAATACCTTGATGCCAATTAATTGAAGAAATTAGGTATTTTCCTGCTTCAATTTCTTCCTTTAGATAACTTCAAGATAACTTTCTCTAAAGATAAACAAAAGGTATTTTTAGGGAATAATGCTTTCTAAAGACATTTCCCTTCAACCATTATCTATTTTTAAAGCGAATCCATCTCATAAATTGTCCGCGATAAAAGCATCCTGTATAAGCTAATGTATGTATGTTACTTTATGGTTTTATGAAAAGTAGACTTACATTTTTGTATATATCTTCTTTATTTTGAAATGCATCTAAAAATACAATAACATACTTTTAGGAAGAAAAGAGTTTAGAAAGTCATTTTAAAACAAAAGTCCTTGCAAACTAGCTTTTATCTGAAGATTTCTAAGTCATCAGAAACTGTTCTAGAAACCAAGACCTTCTGTTTAATCATTCTTTTTGACTTTATATACTTCTTATCAAAGGTGTCATGCTATGAAAAGAACAGGGGGTGCTCTCGCGAGAAATCGTGTAAAAAAACAACAGCACAACACAACAGTTTGAGGAGAGCTCATCTCCTTGGGACCCCCAGCTCTACACCCCTACATTTAGTAATCATTGGCTTTCTGGAATTCCTCTCTTTGCTTCAACTGCTTGCATTTTTCATCATTGGTGTTGATAAAATAGGAGAATTGAAATGCAATTTTTGGTTCCTTGCAGGCTCTGTCTGTCCACCCATTCCAAGATTTGATCACCCTAGTGGCAATGGATAGCACTTTAACTTATCAAAGTCTCCATGAAAAAGAAAGGAAAATTGTAAAGTAAGTTTACTGCTTCATGCGATTGTTATGTCTTTTGTTGATGAATGTTATTATATCCTTTTTGTGCCTTTAGCTTACAAATTCGAGAACCGAGGGATAAATTTGAAAGTGTGTTCATAAAATTAGCCAATTTTTGTTAGCTTTTGTTGTTACACTGCAGTTTATCATTTATCTCATAAACGATAACAAACAGCACAAACGTTCTTATTTTAGAGGGACGGACCACAAAGGACCAATTCTGTCTTGCAGCTTCTCACCATCCGGACGCATTGGAATGACTGGTGGAATCGATGGCAAAACTTTAGTTTGGATGTGATAGCTTAGTTTACAGAATTTTTCAGTCTTGAACAGTGTCCTTCTGTATGAATCGTCGAAATGATTGCTTTCCTTATAAATTGTTTTTCTGACTGATGTTTGATCGATTATAATCATTATAACATTAGTCATTCTCATTACCACGTGGCTATGGATTACGGCTTCTTCTTTGATTACCTTTCCTCTAATGGCAGCAAACAACTGCGGCTGCACAGGAGGACTAGAAGAAGCATATCTCTTACCTACTGCCATCATCAATTACGTATATCTTTCAAAACTGATTGGCAATGCTCTTGGTCTTCCTTCAATAAAAGTGTTTATGCAGCACAATTGTTGTTTGTTTTGATTTTGACAATTTTTTCAAATAAGGAAGGTAAGTTAAAGAGCAAAGATTTACAGAAATGAAAGAAAGAAAGAAAGAAAGAAAGAACGAAAGAAAGAAAGAAAGAAAGAAAGAAAGAAAGAAAGAAAGAAAGAAAGAAAGAAAGAAAGAAAGAAAGAAAGAAAGAAAGAAAGAAAGAAAGAAAGAAAGAAAGAAAGAAAGAAAGAAAGAAGAAAAGAAAGAAAGAAAGAAAGAAAGAAAGAAAGAAAGAAAGAACTGTTCACTTAGTGACTCTTTAAACTGATTTAATTTAGGTATTACTTGAAGGTTATAATTTTGCAAGTTTTTTTGATTGCTAACATTTGAATTGCTAAGAACATTCATTTAATGATATTTTCTGTTCATCTACAGCATTAGATCTATTTTTTCATAGATAATGAGATATATAACTCAATTTTTTGGAAACAGATCATGAAATAACTAACAATTCTTATCATCAAGGCTTTGAAACTCTATATTTTTGTCTCATTATATATGCTTTATAAAGAAATCATTATATCAATCTTTCTCCAAAACAATACCTTATCATATCTATAATCGAGATGACCAGTCTCTTGACTTAGTATTTTTTGAAGCTAACAATTTTTGTTTGGCATTCAATAACCCGGAAGCATACTGTGGATCAAAAACCATTTATTAAAAATTGTACTATGTGAAACATTGTACGATAATCAAAATTTAACCAATAAAAGAGAAAAACATGTGCAAGGACTATTTGTGGAAAATTTAACTATCTTGACATGCCTTGTGCCTAGCTTGCAGACCGTTCCTTGAAGTCACGCCCATTATACGCTAGTCGCACAATCTTTCCTTAAGGTTATTCAATCAGTTAACAAATAAAATAAATCGATTAATGCAGAGTGGGTGTAAAGAAAAAGTTATCATGCGATTTCATCACAACAATGCTATGCACATCTCCGCTGCTGTTAAAAGCTCTCTGCTTCTCCCCAGTGCCGCAGAGAGGATTTATTGGCCCCGGGTCAGGACAAAAAGTAAATAGCAAAAGCTACCCCCCCCCCTACCTAAGATAGACACAAAGGTACGGGGGCAATGCTTCCCCGGAAAAGGATCGATGCATTAGTTGCTCTGGTGGCTATTTTGGTTACTAGCATTGCTATATTGGTTAAATGCCCTATTGGCTTTAACTTCTGTTGGCTATTTCAATATCATTTAAACATAGCTGAGAATTCTCATGTAGCTGAGGATCTAAATTTTTCTATAAGAATTGAAACCAAAGAAAAATTAGTCAAATTAATATCTGTCTGATAATAAATATCAGGAAAAGGCACTTGGTGATTTCAAGATCAATGTCTACATTGCTATTTGATCGTTTTAAAGCAAATATATGAAGGCGAATCAATTCCATATGCGAGAGGTTCAGTTTACTTTAGCTATACTAAAGAATGAAGGAAGACCACTAAAGTAACAAATTGCATAAAAAGGATGGCGTATCTCCTGACATCACTGAGGAGTCACTTTTTCAAAGGAGCATCACCCATTGGAGCTGTTGAAAAAGCTCGAGCATTTGAATTTGCAAAGCTTATTTCCTCATTTTTTCATTACATGTAGGTTGTTTCTGACTTTTCCTGATAGTGCTGCATCAGCTGAAAGTTCATTCAGTAAGCTCAGATTCATAAGGAATTACTTTCGTCAAACCATTTGTCAAAACAGGCTTAGCTCACTGAACCCATTGTCCATAGAAACTGGTATTGCCGAAAAACTTGACGATAGCTCCATAATTGATCATTTTGCAGACGTAGAGGCCAGAAAGACATTTCTTGAATAAATATACTGATAGACAGAAATTTACTAGAAAATTACCTAAAGCTGCTAGCTCTCTTTGAGACAAAATAATGGGGTTAACTCTGTTTCTGCTTCTACCTTATTTCATTAATAGACTCAAGTTATTATTGTTACTATTATTAACAGTTTGTGATAAATGGAGAGGCTGGTTTATTGCCTGATTTTAAGCGTGCATTCAGGGATGCTTTTAAGAAATTATGGAAGCTAAATAGATTCATTACATCTTTAAACAAGGATGAAAAATGTTTTGAGCCAGTCAGACTGTTTGTTTACAATTTGAACCAGCCAATGGTATAGCGTCAAAGACAATAGAAATCTGGAGAGAAAATAGCATCGAATCAGCCGCAACAGTAACGCTCGCACCTCCTATACAAAGCTGTGGGGAAAAACCGGCGCCACAGAAAGTTAACGCTGAACGCGAAAATTGTCATTATTGAAGTGCTTCATACAATTATGCATAGCAAAGGAGTATATCTAAAACTTTGCCGTCCCCATTTTTGAAATTCGGTCGTTAACCAGAGATAAGCGATGAAACGTTTAGCCCATTATTGCCCTGATTGAATCTGCTTACGTTGGTTATGGTTGGTTGTACTCCAAGAAAACGGCATCATGTCATTTTATTGAAAAACAGGTCATTTTGAAATCTTTTTACAGGTTGTTGATAAAATTTAAGCAAAAAATAAACCTTGAAAAATTGTGCACATTTTACTTGTTATTTCAAAAATTGCTTGTTTAAAAATTTGTAAAGTAAAATTTGAAACCTCTGCATGACCTGCAAAAGTTTGAATCAAACCTTCAACTGAAAAAGCTATTGAGATATAACAAGCTACATTTTTTGAGTTCTCATTATCTTATTGGAATACAACGATCAGGGTCATTATTGAGCTTATATTTTGTAAAGTGGTACATTCTCCAACTCTTTTTAATGAAACTTTGCAAAAATATTTGAATATATTGACATGCAAAGTTGGGAAACCTTGAACCTTTCACTCAACAAAGACGCTCTACATTTTACAGTAAAGAAGAATACAATTCTTGAACCCTCAAGCACTTCGTAAGTACTTCTGAGTTTTTTCTTAAATGAATCCGTACTTAAGTCACTAAAAAAACCAGGGGATTTATTTCAGTGGAGACAGATAGCGTGGGCCGTTGCGTGCTAACGTTTTGAAGCCTTTATAACAATTCGTGTCCAGAAAATTCGTTGACAAATCGTCCTAAAAAACTTTGCCATGAGAAGAACCATCGCTTGCACCTACAAAAATACCAAAATCAGGAATAGGCATATGATTTTGGAATAAATATTTGCAACAATGCCGCTATTTTCTCAAGATATGCATTTCTTCTATACGCAACACTCTAGAACGCACTCAATGAAAGAAAGTTGACGGACTGTCTTAGGGTTAAGAACATGCAAGAAAAAGGCAGAATGAAGAAAAAAAAACCCGAGTTTGATAATTATCTCTCCGTCTTACTTTAGAATATACGACGTACATACTTTGTAAGTAAAAAATGACCCGTTTTTCAATAAAATGACATGATGCCGTTTTCTTGGAGTACAACCAACCATAACCAATGTAAGCAGATTCAATCAGGGCAATAATGGGCTAAACGTTTCATCGCTTATCTCTGGTTAACGACCGAATTTCAAAAATGGGGACGGCAAAGTTTTAGATATACTCCTTTGCTATGCATAATTGTATGAAGCACTTCAATAATGACAATTTTCGCGTTCAGCGTTAACTTTTTGTGGCGCTGGTTTTTCCCCACAGCTTTGTATAGGAGGTGCGAGCGTTACAGTTGCGGCTGATTCGATGCTAGTTTCTCTTCAGATTTCTATTGTCTTTGACGCTATACCATTGGCTGGTTCAAATTGTAAACAAACAGTCTGATTGGCTCAAAACATTTTTCATCCTTGTTACATCTTTATCGATTTTTTGTCCCTGGATTACAACAGGATGACAAAAGCAAATTTTTTGAAAATATACTGCTCTGTCGGGATATTTTGTAGCAACGAAATTCTGCAGTTAGTGCATAATTCTGCAGTTCAAGTGCATTGATTTTTTAGAAAAAGGGTCACTCTGCAACTTTTTCTGAAGTTGTTAAGTTAAATCTTGGGGACATGTGTTGTGCACCAGATCGAACGAACCATTGTAGGCTATAATTTAAATATTTAGCAAATACTTTATTTCCGTTGTTAATTATCTATGTTTCTTTTGGTTGTAGGTCTTACGTGTTTTTAGCTGATTGGTTGTTATTAATACTTGTAAAATGCTTGTATATATAAATACGCTGTAGTAGTTTTAAGAATTAGGCTATTTGGGAGAAGCATCTTGCTGTTCGTTCAAAGTGCTGACGGAAGAAGTCGTTGTCTCTCTGCTCCTTTCTGCCACAAGTCGAGTAAAAAAGGGCCGTGAGTTATTTTATATATACTTGGTTGCACTGTAGTTAAAGTGTAGTATAACACATGCCAGTAAACTCCAGGGCCTTCTCCAGTGACAGCAAGCACATCTGCTTAATTTTGAATTCGCTCAAATCTAGTTCACTATGAAACCTTTACAAAATCTTTGTAGCTATTAACTTTAGGAGAGGTTATCGTGAATACAGGATTCTTCAGATTTCTTTTATCTGGCCATCTGACGTACGAAAAATGTACAAAATCGTTATCGCTTTATCAGGAAATGTATGCGATAAGGGACAGCCTCTTTCTGAAGACTTGTAAAAAGTACGAGATTGCGAGACGAGACCACTTCCTATTCTGTGACGCGATGAAACATGATGAAACAGAGAAGGAAGAAAGTGCAACTATGTGCTGCAAGTGAGCCAGCTGTTTAAATCTTGATTAAACCTTAAAGGAAGATGATCCGAAAGAGCCATGAAGATTCATGTGAGCAAGAGAACCTTATTGACCCCAGCATGTACGATAGCAGCTCCATGTTACAATCGCATCCTAGGTCACAACACAATGTCAATGGTGCTCAAAGAGTCGATGATGTGTTGTTGCCACCAAAGATATCAACATGTCAAGCTGCTGTGTCCTTAGCGTTACTTGTATTTATAAATCTTCTTAATTACATGGACAGACTGACAATAGCAGGTAAGTTTAGATGTACTTTGGTAAAAACGAGTTCCATTTAATGTCTCGAGCTTCCCCCCTGTACGCAATCCGGTACAAGCGACTTTAGTTACAACTTCCTTCACTCCACGAGATTTGAGAAATCACACGGCACACGTAGAAAGGTTTTCTATTATGTCGGAGTTTCTTGAATTCACGTATAGATTCCTAGCGGCAATTCAATATACTTGCAAAAACGTGTAAAAAAGTGCATATTTGATTCTAAAGCTTATTTGTATTCAAGACTAAAGAGCATCCACGTAGCTGCAGGGGGCACGGGGGCTGAGCCCCCCAGATTAAAATTTTGACAACAACTTGCCTCCTCTGGCTACACATTTTCCAAAAGATATTTCGAAAAGCCAGCATAATTATAATTCTGTGAGCCTGATTTAGTCCAGATATATCTATTTGTTATATATTATCTGCATTCTTGTTTTAAAGCCTGCCCCTCCCCCCTCCCTCAGGTATGGTTCTTACTCGAGTTTGCCCACCCTAGCTGACATCTACAGCTACATGGCTGCTAGAGAGCAACCTCTAACATTCTTCAGAATCTAAACTGTGGAGACAATCCTAATATCCCTTGGAAACATTGAACCCTTTATCTTAGCTGCTCTTTTATCATTTTCAGGAGTTTTACCACAGATTAAATCATATTATGGCCTAGATAACACGATGGCTGGCTTACTGCAAACTGTTTTTACCTGCAGCTACATGCTGTTTGCTCCTTTCTTTGGTTATTTGGGGGACCGTTGTCCGAGGAAATATGTGATAGCATTTGGCATGGTTATTTGGAGCATGATGACATTAGCTGGGTCTTTTGTACAAAGTAAAGTAAGTCTGACAGGATTTTTTAATTTCTTTGAAGTCATCTTCTTGGAATATTCATTTGTGAAGCAAAGGACCTTATGAATCATTTTCAAAGCAACAGTTCAGCATCTCTTCTCACTGATGATCTGACAGTAATTGAGAGGTGGGGTAAAGCATAGCCTTTTGTTAACATATAAACTAGGTGCCATTTTTGCCACCCAGTGAAACAGTTTTGCTGCCCCGTGATCTGAAAATAAACCTTACTGGTTTGATTAGTTGTGTTGGCACACATTTTGTCTTTGTTTCTTATGGATTTTGTCAGAATCTGAAGTAAGTCCATGCAATTATGTTGCATAAGGTAACTTGTATAACAAGGACACCAGAATATTTATTGAGACCATAAAATTGCTTTAGCCTGTGGAAATGAGTTTAAAAGTTAAGTTACATTAGCAAAAATTACTTGAAAGATTGCATTTTCCAGCTATCTGGAAGCATTAAGATTAAAAATTTTTCATTTCCTTCTGCAGCAACCATGGTGCTACCTCTGGTAGTAACTATATCCTGTGTATGTACTGATCCATAAGGTTTGATATAGGGTCAAATTGACAAAACGTATTGCTAAGGTTTGTGTCAGCAACTACAGAATTTCAGGTAATGTTTTTAACCAGGTAAATGCATAGTCCATACCCCTCTCCCTTCATATAAATTGTCATTTCAAGCAAAGGCAACCCTGACTTTCCCCCTGTTTCCATGAATGGTGCTGATTTGGACATTTCTACTTTTTTTCCCAACTAGGCTCTCACATTTCTTCTACTGCTAAACATATATCTCAAAAATTTGTGCTCCTCTCTAGAGCACATGGATTCTTCTCACCATCAAAACCCTTAGCATTTTATAAGTCACGAATCTGTCCTACCTTGAAGAACTGCTCTCAGTTTTGGATGGTACTCCTAATCTTCCCTGTGCCTCTCTGTAGCATCACAAACTAAGAAAAAGGTTTTACTTTTTCATTATGTGAC
This sequence comes from Rhopilema esculentum, assembly GCF_013076305.1. Next base: position 4,691,122 of record NW_027019317.1, read on the forward strand.
TTTGTGAGCAATATGCACTTTTCACTACCATTCCATTTTTTGGGAGTTAAAATTGGATGGAAATAAGTTCATATAAAATTAACAAAAAGTATACAAACTTTGAACTTTGTTGAAAAGCTATACCACAGAATATTTATTAGAGCCTTTGTTAAGCTCCAATGATCAAAATCCTCAAAGAATCCTATAGTAGTCTTTGTACATACCCAATCTTAACGGGAGGAAGGAACAAGGACAATCTGTGGGAGTTAAGGCCCCAGAAAATTTTTTATGACCATCTGAATAATCTTAAAATGGTTCCTTCTTGGGGTTTTGGTACATGCTTAAAAGCAATTTGCAGCCATGTTCTAAGTATTTTGATCTTACTTAACCTGTCTTTTGTTTTCCTTTTTCTTGCAAAAAGAGAACGGAAATATTTTCTTTGATGATAAAGATGCATATACCTTTCGTAGATGTCATAGAGGACCAGCAATTGTGAATATTGCGAACATAGAAGACTAACTTTTTTGCTACCTTTTTGTTTCACCAAATATTATGCTTAATTTTGATGTTCTCCTTTGAAACAATTTATCTACTGTGAATATTTTTTCCTTTCTAAGCACTTCAAATATGATTTAGAATCTCTTTTGCAGGATGTTACATGGTTTTTTGTCATAAGGGGTCTTGTTGGCATTGGAGAAGCCAGCTATTCAACTGTATCTCCAACTTTGATAGCAGATATGTTCGTTGGTGAAAGTAGAACAAAAGCATTGTCACTTTTTTATTTTGCAATACCTTGTGGCAGGTTAGCATTTTAATTATTTGAAAAAAATACAGCCAGTTATTTAAACACGTGAAAAATTATGTTATGCTTTGAAACGTTTACTTTGCATACCTCTTTTTCTTATCTTTATTAATATACAGAGGTATTCCTTTGACTTTCTAAGGTGCATGTTTTCAAGAAATTCTTGAATCAGAATGTTCACGAACATCTATAATGAAAAGATTTCCCCTGCTTGTTTTGACTGAAATTTATTTGTCTAGTGGGCTTGGTTACATTGTTGGTGCAAAGGCTTCAAAGTTGCTTCACGGATGGCAATGGGCACTAAGGGTATGTTTTTTCAAAGATAATTTACCTTCCATTATAGACCTTTGGTAAATACCAGCTGAAAGCTCATTTATGTTCCTTGCTATCAAGATAGAAATATCATATATAATTCCACTGGAGAAAATTGTGTATTTATAGCGAAACTGCAAGACTTTGACAGATTTTAACAACTTGTGTTGTTAAGAATATTGATGTCTAGGGCAAACCAATGTAGTTCAAAGTCAAGCGCAAGAGATTTGCTTGTTTACTTAATGTTGCTTTTTGTTTTACTAAACCTTTAAATTACACAGCAGCATAACATGAAGATACAAGCAAGGTAGGGTAACCCTTGTTATGTAAACATATGTAATGTTAAATGTAAACAAATGGATTAGGTAGATATTTTATCACCACATTTTTATATTTTATCCTCCCTTATTGTTCAAAGTTAGGATTACATGATAAAATCAGAATCATATTCACGCTATATTTTTCCTCAAAAAGTATGATGGTCATCTGTAACTTGTTAAAACTTCACATCATATTCAACTTTTAGCCCTAGAATTCTCCTCAAAGTTAAAAAAAGACAACAGAAAGTCTTTGCTTCTCCTTTGCATGACACTCCAAATGACTTGAATGTTCAGGCTTTTGAAACCAATCTGTTATTGCAAATTTAACCTGGGTATCCTGCCACTCGAAGGATTTTTGTTTAACTTTCTAACCTCCTTTTGTTGTTCCTCTCCCATCATGCAGTCATCAATCTAGTCTACCGGTCTGCTCCTTTGAAAAATATGTTAAGAGAGAGTTTTAGTGCTAAAAGTTGAATTTGACTTGAATTTTAGCATGTTCACACAGCAATAGATGACCATCATATATTCTTTTGGCTAAAAATATGATGAGAATATTACTGCAATTTGATCATATAATAGAAAAACTATTACATGAAGTCAAGAATCAAATTTATGATATCCTTTTGATTTTCTTAATGTCAATTACGTCTTTTCCCTCATTAACGTCATCTCCATAATTGTCTTTATCGTAGGCATCATCATCATCATCATCATTGTCAGTTCTTTAACGAACTTCGTTTTCACCATCGTTCGATATATAAGTTTTAACTCAGTGGCGTAACAAGAGGGAGTAAAGAGGGGGCGGACGCCACCCTCAATAGTGAAAATCTTTTTGAATAAAGGGCGTTTACTTGGGTCCAAAAGGTTGTGGACCCAATTTTCTTTGCTCAACTCGCCTTTGCCCAACAACGCCCCCCCCCCACAATCTTAACACCCTGGCGACGCTGCTGTTCTAACTGTGTTTTGTCGCCGGTTTCAAAGGATTCCACCACTGTCTTTTTATACTCAACTGTATTATTTCTTTTATTCGTTCATGGTATTTACACTTTTCAATCCAAATTTTGAACTCTACAGAAAGTACAGTTTTCAAACCAACTTTTCCTATGGGAGATGGTCTTATGCTTTCCGAATCTTAAACTTATATTTTTGCATATCCTTTTAATTAAACTCTCTTTATAAACTTTCCTACCATATGGTTAGTGTATAGACTCTTGAATGCTAAAAGCATCTCTTTTGACCCCACCTTTGCATAAATTGAAAAAATATGCCGCTTTTATTTAATTTTCCTGAAATGTTGTTCTGTGTTTAAAAGCTGCCTTGGGGGTTGAACCAAATTCCAAACGGGTGCTCAAGCCAAGCCCCCATGTCTCCACGAAGCCGGTACCTATGGGATAGAATAGCGAACAACCTGTATAGTTCTGCCTCCTAAGATTTTGGTAATATGCTGCTATCTTTGTGTTAAAAATCAACGACGAAATTTCGTCACGACGAAATTCTGAAAAGTTGTCCGAAATTTTTTCCGACGAAGTTTATCCGCAAATAATTTATCTGACGAAATTTTTGGTTGTTAATGTGTGTGATGATGTTTTAGATAACTCCTGGATTTGGTTTGCTATGTGCCTTTTTGGTGGTTGCCATTCTTAAAGAGCCAGAACGTGGAGCTGTAGAGATAAAAGCTATTAAAGGAGATGTAAAATCTCATGGACCAAAAGCAACTAAATATTGTGATGATTTAATGTATCTCTTAAAAGTGTAAGTTATCTAATATTTGTTATTTATAATTTTATATGTCTTTTACTTATATATATCAATTTTTGCAATGAATTGCTCAAATTTGATTGTAAACAATCTTTTGATGGTACAAATTTGAGAATGGCTTTGAAAAATGCCAACAGCTTTTCGTTTGACACTCTTCAGAGTTTAAAACGTCACAACATAGTTCGAAAACTCTACGCTAGGAAATATATATATACCCAGTTGTGGATCGAAGTAGGCCAACCAGAAAGGCGAGAACATGACTGTTGAGGTTGCCCATTCAGTGCCGTTTGCCCATAGAGAATGTTACCCATGAAGTCTTTCGAGTAAATGCTGCCCGATAGCAGAATCGCATGGGTTTTGTTTCTAATACTAGATGGAACATGCTGTTTTATTCTATCCTCCAATCTCGAAAACCATTACTGGAAAGCCCATTTTGTGCAAAAAAAATATAATGGTGACATGTTTCGTATTATTGGTAAAGCCCGATCGTCATTTCATCTAGCAGTTTTGGAATCTATCTACATTAGCACGAAAAAAAACCCGCTATTGTGTAGACAAAAGGAGTTCGTTTTCACCTTCGGACTCCATTGAGCAACCTCAATGGTCATGTGCTCACGTTTCTGATTGGCCTATTTTGATCCCAACTGGGTATGAATATTTCCTAGCGTAGAGTTTTCGATCTATGTTCTGACGTTTTAAAATTTGAAGAGTGTCAGACGAAAAGCTTTAGTTTTCTCAAATTTTCTGCTTTTTTCAAAGCCATTTTCAATTTGATTTGTACAATTTGTACATTATACAATATCAAACCACCCAGAACTGTTACCTTCTTCTCCTGGTAATTTCCAAGCCCTTCAAAATGCTTATCAAACAACAAGCGAATTTCTGTCTCACACCATTCGTTTGCAGTAACAAAACCAGTTTGTCTTCTAGTTGTGTTATTAAGCTTACACTTTACACTTTGATTTCAATTTAGTATGCAAATTTTTTATATGTGGTTATGTTTTCAATTGCTTGTTTGCTAGAAAGAGCTTCTTATGGGCAACAGTTGGTACTACTCTTGTGTCATTTGTAGTTGGTGGGTTGGCATTCTGGGCGCCAACTTTCATTCAAGAGTCCCAAAAAAAGATGGGGAAAGATGTTTCATTGGACCAGTAAGTCTTTAGATACTTAAAATATGTCTTGATTTTGGTTTTGTCCTATAAACGATTATGCAGCTGTCATTGCCTATCAAATTCCTTTTTGTCTTGCTATGATATTCCTTTTTGCTGCAGCTTTGTTTTGTAACTTATTGCAGCTGTCAAGAAAGACAGTTGCAGCAGTGCCCATCTTTCCTTCAAGCATTGCCCTTACACCTGAAAACTTCCTCAAAAAACAATAAAATCAGGAGGAATTTAGGTGTGGTACTTCATTCGTCTTGCTGAAATCGTTGTCCATGTGACAGGCACTTAACAATGTGACAGGTTGGCCATTTAACTTTGTGCAGAATTCGCAATTTTATGTTTATTTTGGGTGATATATACGCTTCATTTTTAATTTGGCCACTTTCATCAATCTGAAGTATAATGCAAATTACTAGAGTAGAGAAGCCATCTGAATTTCAAATTTTGCAAAACAACAAAGTGGTACAACAGAGATTAAGGAATGTATCTTTTTCATTGACGTCGGACAGCGAATAATTAGTAAATTAACCTTTATATCATATGTTGAAAATGCAATATCAAGTAAATGGCTAATATTGTATCTCTGGTCTAGATATGTTACAAAATCTGTTCTATTTGTAAAATATTTTGCTTAAAAATCTTTCTAAATTTTTCTCACAGAGTTAGCTTTTTGGTTGGCGTGATTACATTTATTGCTGGTCTTACTGGTGTCTTGGCAGGTGCCGAAATTTCCAGGAGACTCAAAAATTATTACAATAACAGAGAAGCACTTGTCTGTGCGTATGGTATTCTTTGTGGTGGACCATTTTTATACGGTACACTGTATGTAGCAGACAAGCATGTTACGCTATCCTGGGTAAGACCAAACATAGTATCTGGAAATTGGCAGAATGATTTTCTTTTCCTTTTCGCAATTAGTCTTTTTAATGTCATGAGATCATATGGAATAGCTTTCAGTTTTCGTGAGAAAGATTATGTCCTATTACTCAAGTTTAGATTTGAGTTCAGATTTTAGATTTAGACATGAGTACATGCTGGACAATGTTCAGATTATTATAAGAGGTTAGGTTGGTTGTTCTTACAGCATGAAGAAAAGTTTTGATCGAATTTATAGGTTTAGTAGGAACTTTTTTATTGTAAAGTGAGTATGTGCCTTGTCCGAGATCTTGATAGTTCTGTCAAGAGGAGGTCTAGTTAGATCGTTATATTGCTTGATCTGTAAGACAAATGGACTTTCTACAAGTCTCTCTCTATCCATTTAGTTATCTAAAGTCTCTCCCTCTGAAAAATAAAGAAAGGGAAAAAAGAAAAAATGGGAGGTAACGAGCTACAAGTCTCTCTCCTTCCCTTTTCTTTTTTTTCCTTTTCTTTATTTTTCAGATTACTAAATGGATAGAGAGAGACTTGTAGCAAGTCCATAAGTCAAATAGAGAAGGTTGTTCGCGAGTATACCGCCCCCTGTCTGGATAAGAAGATGGCGAGGAGCTTAAATCTATAATGACATCAACGATTATGATTCTTTGTACCTGTCGCTCTTGGTAGGGCGTGGACTATTAAGAAGGTTGCTCAAATTTGTCGAGTGTAAGCTGATTTTGAGGGTTAGTCTGGCTATAACGTGTTAGTCAAGCTAGAACGTTGAAGTGCGTTCTGGTTTAAAACTTAAAACTAACAGTGCTGCAAGGAAATTTTATTCTAAAACAAGACGTTGATGGATTTATGTTAGCAAAACAGGCGGTGATGGGTTCATGTTTACACTAAGTCACAAGAAGTATTTTGCTGTATGCCCAAAGAGACTCTGTGTTTTCTTTCATTCTAAGTAGTGTGATGTGGTATTCTCGAAGTTTTTTGTTGCAGTTGTGGACAAAATGAGGTAATTGGGGACTTTGACATAAAGCGTGGTTTTTATGATTGATTAGCTTCTACCTTTTTACCTAACTTATAGATTGTGCCTAGATAAAAAATCGACCGACGATATGAACTTAACTTTCTTGTGAATCAACATTCTTACAATCGATATTTCGTAATTCCATGCGTCGCTTCTTAAGAACCAAAACATTACCTAATCTACATTGGCTATCAAATGAAAAGTTACAAAATTATTTTTTTTAGATTTTAGTATTCATAGCTGAAGTATCTCTCTGCATGTACTGGGTGCCAAATGCTGATCTACGGCTGGTGAGCTTTTTTCTAGAATTGCAAAAGCTATTACACTATTTTTACGGTCCTTTCATTCGCTCTGCTGCCCACCCCCCTCCCCCCTCCCCCAATTGACATGACAGATTTACGGCCCTTGTCTATTCTCAGCAAAAGCGTCATCCTTCCAGTCAATTTACTTTCGATCCACTCTGAATATGAATTTAGGCTTACTACCGACTTTTACATCCTGAGGAATGAATTTACTATGTATTGTGTTTTTACTTTTTCATGCACTTTTCAATGTACCAACAAACAAAGCAACCAAGTCGTAGAGAATTATTATTGAGACCGCCATATCTCCCTCATTCCCTTATATATACAAATTAAATAACAAATTATTTTTACTAATTAGGAGTTCTCTTGGATAGATTTTAGCTAGACAGTTGTACCCAGAATAAGCTCTCAGATCAGCAGTGTTTGTCCTTGAGATGCCGCGTGAGAACCCAATTCTCGGATTAGAACTTTCTCATGTTCAGAATAAATTTAACGCTTAAATTGTTTGAAGAAGGTAGCAATCATCTCTATTAACGTGCAGTTCCAGTTATCGTCCAATCTCTCCCTAGGCCGTGATCGTTCCAAACCGACGCTCAACAGCTGAAGCAATGCAAATTTTAATGCAACATCTTCTTGGGGATGCCTCAAGTCCTTTTATAATCGGAGCCGTAAGTAACATAATATTTTTTTTGTTTTCCCACATTTATATCATCATGAACACTTGATCTTGTAAACGCGTATGGAATGAGAATTTTAATAAGAAAGAGCTTGAAAAAAGAGAGAGGGAGAGAGAGGGAGAGAGAGGGGGAGAGAGAGGGGGCAGAGAGAGGGGAGGAGAGAGAGGGGGGAGAGAGTGAGAGAGCGTTCGTGGCTTGAATTTGTTGTTAGTCTGCTTTTTCTAATTAACATGGTTTTTGGTTGCCATTTGTTTTTGTTATCGAAAGTACTTACCCTGCCGGGCTAATGGACCAAAATGGTATTCTACTCTACATTAGCAATTTGGAGCTTAAAATTCACTTAAGTTCTTGATTAGTTGCTTTTTTTATTAAAGTACGTATGTTTTTGTTTCTTCTTTCGTTATTGATAAGTTTTTTACGTCACACTGTTATCATCTTTGGTAACCCAAACCAGCATTTCAATATATATTTCAGCTGCACCTAATATTTGTGTTGTTTCTTCAATACCATTCTTATGTTTTATACTATATCTGAATTTTACTAAAGAAGATCTGATCTAGACATCTACATCTTTTCAAGTGATCATTGTGTGCAATGTCATTCAATGAAATAGTGCATTGTTTCCTTTCTAATATGAGGCATCTCACTACTCTAACTTTTATTCACAGGCAAATTGTAATCCAATAGCTAGATTTTATTGTAATGAAGAATTTCCTGCTTAGATTTCAGACAGTGTCAAACATGTTGGCTTTGATGACCAAGAGGCTCTGTTAAACGCACTCTACATAACTCCATTTTTAGCAATCATAGGGGGAGCTGCATACCTTTTCTGCAGTCTGACTTTACAGCAAGACAAGGAAAAAGAGCAACGGGATGTGGCTGCAAATGAGGACGAATTCGTTGACGCAAACACGCATCCAAACCCATCTCACTCACACGTAATCCATACGTAAAATGAGCATTTTCACCGTCGTTATTTCTAAGAACGTTTTTGTAAAATTTTATAAGTTAACCATTTACATGCATGATTTATAGATGATTTATAAATTAATTTCAGAAGTTTTTTGTTACTTTCAAAGTCGTTGAATAATGATCACAATGAATATTTAAGATAATGAAAATACATGACAGTGTTTTACCTTTTGTTTCTGTGTTCATTTTTCGTAAAAAAAGTTCACAAATCAAGGGTTTTATATGCATATGCTTTTATATGCATGGATCAGTTGCTACATATCCCCCCAATTCATGCTTCTCCTTATAAATACGTAGGTATTTCAAAGTTCATTCGTGAATAATAAAGAGCAAGGATATTATCATTGGAGCAAATGACCTTGTGACATAACACGTAGGCACTGCGCTTCCGTTGCAGTCAGATTTGTCTATCGATTTGTAAGAAGGAGAGTAAGAGGGAAAAGAACCTGGGTATCAGACAGGATAAGACCGCGTACAGGCCACGCAATAATAAAGTGAGAGGAAAGTGGCTAGACAGTGATGTATGCGATCTGTTGTCTGATTATGTCCCTACTTCTTTACGGTATTGGGATCGCAGAATAAAGATGCAAGCTTTCCTTTACAGTAAGGGGAGTGGCCAGCTTTCTGTAATTCCAGGCGTGGGAATCGCGAGGAGTGGTCACGTCGGGAAGAAGGACCAGGACACGTTCATTGTTTCCTAATTTCCACCTCGGGATGGGGGGGGGAGTAGTTGCAAGAACCCACCTCGCCAAGGATATTTTCTTTTCTAAAAGGTGAAAGCTGCGTGTGCCACATTCTGGACATTTCTTTGTGGCATACATATCTTCTATTCCAGGGCTGGAAATCCTGGGGGGAAGGGAGGTCCGGCCCCCCGACAAAATCTGGAGCAAAGCGTGTGAGAAATTATCGTCCAACAGATTCTATAAGCTTTAAGTGCCTAGTCTATCGTCATTTTTTAGAGAAAGGATTCCAAGTTTTTATGTGTTATTGCAACAAACCTCAGCCACTATGTAATGGTGTCAAGTGCAAGTTCACTATTGTTGATGGCTGTTGTTTATGTTTGCAGAGTGGTCTTGAGTCGGTGACGTTGCCCATGGGGGGATTAGCCCCAAAAATCTTATCCTCCGGTCACCCCTTGAATAAATCTAAAAAAACAGGTAAGAAAAGAATCATTTAAGTCGCCATAAATCTCGACAAACCCACATTACACATATTTTCAGTACACGCCTTTTTATAAACATCCTAACTCAAAACCTAGGTCCTAAAGTTCCTAATTTCTGAACCTCTATAAAAGAATTGCGGTATCAAGATCTTCATAATAGCTCCTTAATTTTAACTGCACATTTAGTGACATGAAAATAGCATAGACAAAAAAGAAATTTTAAGTCTTGCTTCTAACTGTAGCTAAGAACAAGACCAAAAGACAAAGAGGGCAAGAAATAGATTACTTTGCGTCAAAGTATGACGTCAATAGAGAAGTACCTTTGCATTTAATATAGAGAGAAGCAATGACTAAACTCTTTATCATAAGAATACAATGAACTTTGCCTAGCCTCCATCTATTTAAGAAAATATTCTTTTTGAGACCGAATATGTTTTCATTATTATTATTATTATTCTCGAATATTTATACAGGATAATACTTCAGTAGTGATATGCATATATACATATTTACACTGTTTTCCCAGTAGTCCTGTTAAATGAAAACAATAAACAAAATAAGATTAAAAAATTAGTTTACAATCGGCATTTATAAAATATAATTTGAAAGCGAAAAATTAATCCGGACAAGGGGAATGAAGTTGAATAGAATAAAAGATAGTTATAAGGTTGAGAGTTTACGTTAAAGTATAAAAGCTCTTCAATTTATTTTTGAAGGAAATAAAATCACTTTCTGTTTGAACTTCTTTCGGAAGTTTGTTGAATAATGAGGCACCTTGGTAGTAAAAGGATGCTCTTGCATTTTCCAGATTAATCCTCGGGATGTTTATCGTTGTGCCATTGTTTCTGGTGTTTACATTGGAGTTTTTCATTGTAAAATAGCTGTCAAAGATAGTGCCTGCGTTATTAGAAAGGAGGCATTTGTGCACATATGTACATATCCGTTTTATTGTGATTATTTCATTTCTCTGAACTTGTTGAACGATGATTTTTTCTGCGCGGCTTTCTATGCATTCTATCCTTTGTTTTAAATATGGGGGTGTTCCAACATATAGCGAGAATGAACAGTACGTCAGAAGAGGAGTTCTGTCCATGAAGGCTCGCATTTTTTTCAGTAGGTGTAGTCTAGCAGAAGCCTTTTTAATAGATTCATTTAAGTGATAAGACATGTTGAGATTGCATGTTAGATTGAGACCTAGATATTTGTAGGTCTTGATGTTATGTATTTCTTTGTTTCTGTGCAATGTTATGTATAAACTAGGTGTCTCCTAGTTTTTGGCTAGTACCAAACATCATAACCTCTTTTTTGCCTTTCTTGGTGTTTATGCCAAGCCCGTTTTTGTCAAGCCAGCCGGCAAATGATTGAAAGTCTGCATTTAAATGTTTTTGGATTTCACCTACATCTTTTCCAGAACAAAACAAGACTGTATCATCGGCATACATCAGCATTGTGCATTGTGATAGCGTTTTGATTGCACTGTTGAAATACAAGATAAACAGAAGCGGTCCGAGTATTGGCCCTTGAGGGACGCCACAAAATATTGTTTCCCCAGATGATTGTTTACCTTGAAACGAGACCTGTTGTGATCTTGAGAACAGGTAATCGCACAACCATTCCTGAGTCATCCCTGAGATGCCATATTCAGGTAGAGTGTCGACCAGGATAGCATGACTGATGGTATCAAAAGCTTTACTTAGGTCTATGTAAACTGCACCTGTGTAATGGCCGTTGTCCATTGCCTTTTGGATTTGATCAGTGAAGTTAGCTGTAGCGATTTCAGTCGGTAGGTATTTGCGAAATCCAAATTGGTTTTCCGACAGCAATTTGTTGCTTTCTAGGTGGTTCGTAATTTGGGCGTGTACGCACTTTTCGAAGACTTTGAAAATCACTGGCAGAACACTTATTGGTCTGTAATTGTCGAATATATTTTTGGCACCGGATTTGTATATGGGGGTAACCCTCGCTTTCTTTAGGTCTGTTGGAAAAGTCCCCGATTGAAGCGATAGGTTGATAACATGTGTCAGTGGTTTTGCCAGGACATATGCAATGTCCTTCAGGTAGCACGACGGCAGGTTATCCAATCCCGTTGCACATTTTCGTTTAAGTTTTTTAAATGTTTTAGGACCTCCGGTTCGAAAACTTTATCGAATTTGAATTCAGTGACATTTGGCTCCGATGGTTAGTTCACTAATGGGAACGATGCTTTTTTAATAGTTGTTGCAACATTTGCAAAAAATTTACAGAACCCTTCTGAAACGATGTTTTTGTCCGTAACAGTCTTTTCATCGATTTTGAATTACTTATATTTGCAGATATTTGCTGACTTTTTTACAGGAAAAACTTCCTTAACTATTTTCCAAAACTTGTCAGGCTTGGACCGGTTCTCTTCTAGTTTATTCTTGAAAAAGATACATCCTTATTTTTTTTCGAATCCGGTTTGGTTTCAGGAAAAAATCGCTTGCTCTCGATTAGAAAACACACATTTGGAAAAGCGAAAAATGTCAGCATAGCCGCTCTCTGTTGCGAATGTTGCAAAAAAGCAACTGCTGAAAATGTGCCCTCTACGCCTTTCTTTCTTTCCCCAACGTCTGTCACTAGAGTTTCAGCATGACTCTTCCCCTCCCCAATTTCTCCCAGAAACAATAATCTGTATTTTTCTGAGTAACTTCGATTTGTCTATCCTGAAAGGTGTAGTATTTTGTTAAACTTCGTCTGGGAGATGCTTTTTTAGTCTTTCTAGAAGGTATGATTTCAAACATTTTCTTTTGCGACGGACCCAACAATGGTGTCGGTCCTCCTACGTCAATAAACATGATTCTCAGCCCACCCAGGTTTCAGTTTCTTCTCGCTGTCTCTGAAAAATGTTATCAATTCAATTATAAAAAAGTCAACGTACTAAGAAATATCTGAGATTACCTTCTATAGAGCTGGAAAAATCTCACTAAATCTAAAAATCGTGATTTTTGTTTTTTTAATTTTGCCCCTCAAACTGTTTCCACACCACACACCATAAATTATACTTGGTGGTGCCATGACCCACTGCACACTTGATATTAATTCCCTCTGCTGCCCCCCCCCACCCCCCAATTGACATGACAGATTTACCGCCCCGGTCTATTCTCAGCAAAAGTATCATCCTTCCACTCAATTTACTTTCGATCCAGTCTGAATATAACTTTAGGCTTACTACCAACTTTTATACCCTGAGGACTAAATTTACTCTAATATATTGTGTTTTTACTTTTTCATGCACTTTTCAATGTGCCAACAAACAAAGGAACTAAGTCGTAGAGAATTATTATTGAGACGGCCACATCTCCCTCCTTCCCTTCACCCATAGACAGGCCCTTTTGTTTTCAGACGAGCACTTTGTTTTCAGAGGATTAAAATGAACTAGTGGCAGCTCTCAATCTAATCAAGTTGTTAAATAAGTGTTCTTTTAATGTGAAAACTTCGCAGTTTTCTAGAAGGTGGATTGTTCTTCGAATGTGGTAGAGTCACTCTTTAAGAGTTCGCGGAAAGTGTACATGTTATCAAACGAAGATGCTACAGAGATCTTAAGTGTGACGTCACTTTGAACTCTATTTCTCAGAATCGATTTATCATGTGACTTTATTTTACATGAAGCACTTGATATGAAAGAGTTTTTCTCTTCGGTATGGCGTCAAGTGCAACTGGAAATTAAGTGAAATTTGGCGAGGAGAATACTGAGAAAAATGCTGTTTAGAAGAAGTAAACAGGCTACATAGTTCACTTATTCTCACCTTAAAGCTGTTTAACTGTGTGCAATTTCCCATTTTGCAGTCACTTGACTGCTTTTTTACTGCTATAGACAGCTGCCTGCTAATGCTAGGCCAGTAGAAAAGGTTGCTAATCGAGCGTTGAAAGGCCATCACAAAACGGAGACTTTTCAGTTACAAAACAAAATGAGTAGTTCTCGTCTAGAGCATTCTAGGAGAGAGGAGGAATTGTCAGATGAAAGTGATACTGGTGAAGCTGAGGACTCTAGATCTGAGCAAGAGGATCAGGATGGTGAGGAGTCACATGTGGTGGGATATTCACAATGTAATGAACATGATGCGCCTGTACCAAAGAGCAAGTTAACAGTACGATCAGCAATAACCTTGGGAGTTTTGGTTTTTATCAATCTTCTAAATTATATGGACAGGTTTACAGTCGCAGGTAGCTATTATGTGTAATTGTTTTGCTTCAATTTAGTTTCGTTTTGTTCCAGATCGCCACACCTTGAATTTCAGAGAATTATGTTGTTATGTTGAGTTTAAAAAGATATACAGCCTAGTATTATTAGGCAAGATATGTTTAGGTTCACAAAATAAATGGTTGCTTCTGAAGAGAGTTAGTTAGAATTACATTTAAGGACATTCCTGTTTTAAATGCCTGTTATTTAAAATTTGAGCTGGTTTGTTTGAGTTATAGCCCTAGAGTTATTTCTTGCTCACATCAGGGGCGGGTCCAGAAAATATTCTGACTGATGCACACAAGTGTCTGTTCGGAAATATTATTTGTGGAAACACTATAGTCTCTCCCCCCTCCCTTTCAGTAGTGTGCAACATGCACATTGAATTCTTGCCTTTTTAAAGCCTGGTCAAACTACAGTATATTCTCCTTCTGGGCTGGAGCCCTATTAGCTTCAGAGGAACACCCAAGTGAACATTCCCTGGAAATGCCTGAAACCAGAAAAGAATTGAAAATCCATGTTGCAAAGATTTACTCTGAAAGTTTTGTTCATTGAAAATGTCACTGTGCCAAAATCCTTAATATAATTTCTTGGCGAGAGCCAAATCACAGGTATTGCCTTATGTCAGTTTGATTGACATTAGTAGGCCCTCAATCCTTGGAGGAAGTAATAAATATTGAAACTTGAATCCCTTGTTTAATGTTACTGAAAATCTAGCGACCTTTGTCTTCCCAATTGCCACATTTTATGCATTCATTTTACATGTGGCCTGTTGATTCCATAACACATTCCCTCGCCAGGCATCAACAAGCTAAAGACACTCTGTACAAAAAACCACACTCATTATAGAATAAATCTTTGCTCAGTGGTGTGACCTTCCTAAAAAACATACTGTGCACCAAAGTTGGCACTATCTAGCGATTTGATTGGCTGAATAATTACAAACAAAAGCTTTGTGAATTGGTACTATTAACAGGCCTGGTCATTTGAGGCAAGCGATAGCTCGCGCTCGCCTCCACGCTCCCCTCGCAACCTGAGGCGAGCTATGAATTGCTCTCCTAAACAGAAAATGAAGGGAGAATCGCTCCCCTAAAATTTCCATTCATTTGCCTTTTTCCTATGCAGAGAACCCTGAAAACGTATAAGGGTTAATTGGTTTATTTTTGTAACAGCGATTTCTCCCGTCATTGCATTTTTTTGCAATTAACTTTTTGCTTGTTGGGCGGTTTTTGTTATGATAGGCATAATCTATTTGGAAAAGGATATTTAACCGAAAGGTACGTTTGTGGTGATTAGAACCTTTCAATCTTAAGAAAACAGGAATATTTTTGGAAGGAAAGTCAAAGAAATTGGTAGGAATTGTAGATTGGGGATATAATAAGACAGCAGGTCCCTCCCAGGAATAGAAACAAAACTATCCCTCAAAGAGAACAAGGTACTCTGTCTTGCAGATCAAAAACGACAACCAAAACATGGAATTCTACTATCCAGCGGCATTTACTGAAAAACCCAGATTGGGTGAAAACTATAGCGGCAACATGTTTGGCATTATTGGCAAAGCCTGATCATCGTTCCATCTAGCAGTTTGTGAATCTATCTACTATATAAACATGACTAACCGCTTTTGTGTAGACATAAGTGAGTTCGCTTTCACCTTAGGACTCCGGTGGTAACATTTTCAATAGGAAAGCGGCACTGATCGGACAACCTCAACAGTCATGTGCTCGCGTTTTCTGATTAGCCTATTTCGATCCAAAACTGGGTATTTTAGCTTAGAGATTTCCATCTATCTTCTGACGTTTTATTCTCTGAAAAGTGCTAGACGTATAACTTAAGTTTGTTTCAAAATTTGTTTTTCAAAGCCATTTTCAAATTCTGTGCAACAAAAAGGTTGTTTTGCAAGAGAATTGCTGTTTTTGTGTTGTGCCAGCTTTACATAAAACGGAAAGAGTCTGTTTTATGTAACTTCTTCAAGTAAAGGGGGTGCCTGAGTCACCCTTAAAGCAAATACAAATTGAAAGAAATAAAACAGCATACTCCTGACTGAGGCTATTGAAAGCAACCGACAGATACTAAAGGGGCTTATTAAGTCATCTGTCGATTGTCTTTAAAGTACATTCTATGTGTTACTGATTTAGCTCGCCTCAGCAAATGAGGGGAGCGATTCACAGCTCACCTATAAAAATACAAACGGCCAGGCCTGTATTAAGCATACTGTGCACTGAACCCCCTAATCTAACTACATTGGTACCCTGTTCTTTTTTAGTCAGGATGCTTAGAGATATGAATCAGATTGAATCAAGATCTAGTATAGATTTAGGGATCATGTAATATTTGGCTATGGCCAGTTGGAATCATTCATGATTAAGACCCTGGATCTCCTGCCCATGCAAGGTGGTCGGTTGTTAGATATTGCTAAAGAATAATTCCCAAGCAAATGCAACCAAAACACAAATGGAAAATTTACCAATGAGCACTAAACTTGGAGAAAGTTGATGTTCTGGGACCTCCTTTGAGACTCATTGCTAATGCCTTAGTTGTATGTGTGAATGGTGTGAACGTCTAGATCCACCCCCGGATCACATGTCTAAGGCTCTTTAGAACTATTTAGAGGCATTCAAATTCAATGATATACTTATATCATGCATTAAATATATTCATACCCCTAAAAAGTAATGTCAGAAGCCATTTAATTGTTATTTCTTCTCAGAAGCACTTTGTCTAAGCAGTGAGGTTAAGAAGTGTACCATGGATGGTACTATAATGGCCCTTTCGCCAAAGCTTATTTCAGAATTAAGCTTAGATGAAGAGAACTCAAAATGGTTTCTTGCACTTATTAAATACATTTGCAACTGAATGAAGAATTGTGATTTTACTGGAAGGAGAGCAGCAAAGCCACCAGAAATTTGTGAAGTGAAAGAGGTCTATATATTCAAAAGGGAGCTCAAATCAAGATTTAAGTTGGCAAAGTTCTATATATTGATAGTATATAAAGAGCTAGATTTCAAGACATTTTTGGCGTTTGTGGTTCAGCCTCTGTATTGAATTCATATTGAATCACCCAAAAGTTGCTAGCAAATGGCAAATGAATTGGTTTTAACAAAGATTAATTAGACTCCTTGTTTTTTATAATATTTCAAATCAGAAGGATTTCAAAAAACTTAGAACCCAGGTAATATCCCTCACTTTCTCTTGTGTACTTTCTCAGCCACCATATCAGATTCCAACCGCATCCTCGCCATACCTTTGTAGGAGCTCTACTTGCATCAGTCATAAAGGTGTCCTGTAAAAAAGAAGCAATCCATGCCAACCTTAAAAATTGTTGAGTGTAAGAGTTGTTCCTGAGGGTGTAGCCCATGTTCCAGTCAGACCTTTTTCTGGACCCATGCCTAAGATGCCCTAGAATTTTTTATTCAACTTCCCCATACAGAACTCAAGGAATGCAGACTGAGTAAGGGGCTCAACCCAGGCAATAATGCAACTTTACACTGAAATAATGATATTTTGACTGAAATATAACAGTAACAGGTGGTTTCCTTTAAAGTTGATTTTAGTTCTCACGATAAGTTTTGGTTGACTCTCATTTTTAATGATTCATTTTTATAACCAAGCTTATAGGAATTAAACTTAAATCTAACTTACCTTTGGGGTTTGTGTCTTTCAGGTGTCCTCACCCAGATTCAAAAATATTTTGACATTGAATATAAGACTGCTGGACTCCTTCAGACTGTCTTCACCTGCAGTTACATGGTTTTTGCACCTTTGTTTGGATATCTTGGAGATCGGTATTCAAGAAAGTATGTCATGGCTGCTGGAATCCTGATCTGGAGTGTTACAACCTTCCTTGGTTCCCTAGTAAACAGTGAGGTATGTTTTCCAGTTATTTGTCAGTCTGTTGGTCTGTTAAATTGACAATGATTGGCCTGTTGATGCAGTCCATGTCATATGAAAGGACTGTCTCTAAATGGTTCTAGTTTGCAGATTTCATTGAGTAAAAAGATAAAATTATCATGGCGACGTTTATACAAAAATGTGTAAGTAGCTTGAAATGTGTTTGCTGTTTTGTTAACTGTCACATCAAGAGAAAATACTGTATTTGCTGTGTATAAGACGCATCCTTGCATAAGACACACCCTTATTTCCATGTTTGAATTCTAAAAAAATAGTTTTTACCATGTCTTACTGTTTTTAAGACACACCCCCTTTTCTCAGTTCTTGTAAACAAGTATGTTCCTGTGAAAGAATAAACTTGAGAATACTATCGACACAAACTCTGTGGAGGAAGATTCGTTCAAAGCACAGTTTTTCAAATATTGTATTATGTTAAATTACTATGTTTAAAACTATTAGGTAGAAAGTTCAACATCATGAAATAATCCGAATCATCATGCAGGTTACAAGAATCCATAAAGCTCTTGTTTGTCATCCTTTTCATTCACAACATTCACAACGATTACAGGGATATGCCCTCTTATTTAGAGAATGCAGGGTACAACCTTTGGAAGAATTTTGAGGTTTTTACTAAATTTCCGGTAAAAGTGAGATTATCCAAATTAAGAGAACAGTTGCACCAAACGATTTTGGCTATATAATGACACTTTGCCTTCAAAAGGAAATGATGGGACAGTCAATGTTATCATTTATAGGAAACACTCTCAAAAAAAGCCACAAATAATTCGAAAAAGGTGTGTCTCCTACATGGCAAAATAGGGTAACCATTTCTATTTTGGCAGTACCAGTCTGCATTGAAAAATCAATTTCAAGTGCAATGTTGAGAATTTTTTCCTGTGTTAAAATTTTTCTTTTTTTAAATCTATCATTTTTAATTATGAGGAAAGCTAATTTGATTTTTTTTAAATTTTAGCAACTTGTTTGGTTTTTTGTTATACGTGGCCTTGTTGGTATAGGAGAAGCCAGCTACTCAACTGTAGCACCAACCATCATAGCAGATATGTTTCTAGGTGATAGCAGAACAAAAGCACTATCATTGTTCTATTTTGCAATACCCTGTGGCAGGTAGGTTGATTTTTGTCATCCCTTTATTACTCTGTTATGCATGCTATGTAAGTTAACAGTTGGTCTATTTCAAGTGAAGTATTGTCATAAAACAATTACTTGATGCTTATGCATGTTTTTTATTCCACTTCTAAGACAGTTACCTGATCAATGTATTATGTGCCAAACTCATAGTTGTAGGCTACAACTATCCTCTTCTATACACCAATGCAACTTCTGAGTCATTTTCTAAATGAAATACAAATCAAGCAATTACATTTTGCTTCTGCGTAATGCAATTTAGTTGTCACTTTGGATCAGCAAGAACTTTGCAAACAAATTATTTGTACAGAATGACCAAGAATAAGAATTCCAAAACAATGGTGATGATCTGGAGCTAACAATAATGCTTATTCCTTCACTTGCTTGCATCTTTCAAAAATATCAACATAAATGAATTTTTTTATTTCAGTGGTTTAGGCTACATTGTTGGATCAAAGGTTGCTGAAGCAGCTGGTGATGACTGGCACTGGGCTTTTCGTGTGACACCTGGACTTGGTGTGCTCTGTGTCATTCTCTGTATGTTTGTTGTCCATGAGCCAAAACGGGGTGCAGTTGAAAGTGAATCACCCGATCTTAAAGATGTGTCTGCTTCACTGCACCATGAGTCATCCAGCTATCTTGATGATATTAAATCCATTTTCAAGGTGTAAGTTTCCAATTATGGGCTTGGAGTGGATGTGTTCTGGCATTTCTTTCTGTGCAAATATTTTATCTTCCTTTGAGATTGCACACACCAATTCAGTATACCAAATTTATTCTGTTTAAATATAAATTTATATAAGCTGTCCTTGTTTATAAGCAGCACCCACAAGACCATGCAGAGATACTTGGTTTGAAATGACAGATGTAAAAACTTGGGAAACTTTCTTGCCAAGGCTTCGCATACTTGTGGCTTGCTTCGGTTTTTAAGTTTGTTGCCATAAATGTAAGGGACTAACTGCTACATCCCCACCCCCTAATGACTTCTTAAAATGAAAAACCAATCGGTCAAAAAGATCACTTATACACTGGCAATAGTTTTGAAAACACAACACAATTGCCTCATTTTCCATTGCGTATATCCCTATGTTATTCAATCATTCCTTCATCTTTATTCTAGGAAAAGCTTTGTCCATGCAACTGTCGGTTTTACTTGTGTCTCTTTTGTGGTTGGGAGTTTAGCATTTTGGGCACCATCATTTGTTCTGTACTCAGAGCAAGCAAGAGGGAAAGATGTTAAAATTGATGAGTGAGTGTTCTGTTTTTCTGCCCCCTTTAAACTAAAACATTCATTAATAAGGCAAATCTTTTCGCATTCCTTTTTAGACTTATTGTCTCCGTCATAAACATGGTTTGTCACTTTCGAGATTAAAGGGGCTTTAGTCCCTTTGTTAACGTCATTAATAACCCGCTAAGTTGTTAATTTTTTTCTAATTTGAACGATTTATATTTTATTGGTGGCATCGACCACTCAGCCTACGCGTCTTCAGGTTTCTAGCTGTTTAATCTCATGAAATTTTCTCTACCCTCTAAGAAAAACAAAATCTGCATTTTCCTATAACTTTTTGAAAGCAAAACCTATAAAGTGACGTATATTAGGCTCGAAACAGTGACAAAAATGGCTTTACGGCGGCCTTAATGAAATAATTGCTCTAGTTAAAGATATTATCTGTTCCTAGCTATCTATCGATAGTAAATTTATTGTTCTTTTAAATCTATCATTATTGAAGAAGTATCGTTAAAGGCATTGCTCACTTAATTTTCGAAACCTAGCCTTTCCAGACAGGGCATAACTTAGTTTTACAGGTTAAAAATCTCCTACATCCTCCCAAAGAAGACATAAAAGCTATGCTCTTTAATGTTGCTTACATCCAGCACACACCCTTCATGTGTACATAAGGTTGTATGCAAGCTTTTTGCCGGTCTGTATTGCAATAATAAAGTAGACGGATTTGCAATGAAAAGTTTTTTAAGCTGATATTTGTTACAGTAAGGCAAAGTTATGCAAAAGTATTAGCCGCTGCTCTATTTTAATCCAAGAACGTCTATACTATCTGACGTTTGTTTTTTTACTTTGGCTTGTTTTTATTCATATTAGAAAATGTACCAAAATCTACGGAAATTGTATCATATAGTGCATTAGAAACTAATACCTATCTCAAAAATGAGATAGATCATTACAAATCAATCTTTACAAACTGGCGTTGAGTCTCTTACATCACAACCATAAATCTCGCAAAATCATATCATGTGATTTCATTTTGTGTACTGTCGCACGTTTTTCTACATTTGTATCGTATAACTACGTTATCAAATGGTCTACTTCGATTGTCAAGTTTTATAGCCTTCTTTTAAGTTCTCTGTATTAATTATAGTGTCAGCTACATATTTGGCATTATCACCTTTCTTACTGGAGTAATTGGTGTCTGGACAGGCTCTGAAATTTCACGAAGATACAGAAAGAAAAACAAGAAATCAGATGCAATTGTTTGTGGATTGGGTATCTTTGCATCGATTCCATTCTTGTACTTTTCTTTATACCTCGCCGACAAGATGATTTACTTAACCTGGGTATGTAGCCCACGATTTTCTTGTACATTTCCAGGCAATTAATAAAATAATATACAATCAATACTTTTTGTTAAATGCAACTAGGGCTATGCTCATGGAAAAGAAAGTCTTGTGGTGCGTCGATTATGTTCGAACCGAAAGTGCCAAGCGTTTAGTCGTAATATTTTATCTGCAATCCAAAGAGGCAGGGCCCTTTTAATACGATTGGATAATAATGCTTTTTTTAGGTATCCGCCCTTTTTTCTATATTTAGATTTAAATCTGGTATTTCCAGTCTACATGTTTTTTTCTGTGGCCATTTTCAGCGTATGCAACCCATCTTTCATTCATTCGCAGGTTCTTATAGCGCTTGGTGAGATTCTGCTTTGCCTCAACTGGGCACCAAACGCAGACCTACTTTTGGTAGGTTTACTTTACAAGACAAGAGCTATATTGACTCATTTACAAAGTTTTTTGCCTTCACTCGATGTCTTAATTTGTGACATGGTTCACTTTTGGCGATTTGCTTACCAGAAACTGCCTCATTTTTCCCACTTTGGTTCTACCCATAAGATATTTTTTTGGAAAAAACTTCATTTGTTGCTTGCAGTCAAAACATCACCTGTTTTCAATTCTCCTCTGGTGCAAACAATAAATTGTGGTGATTTCTTCTTCATGACCATGTAATCATATTTAGCTTTTTTCGGCTGTTAATTGTCATTATTTTTAGTTCATTGACGAGACAATTCTTATTCTTGTTGGTTGACCAAAACTGCTACGATACATCAAATTCGATAAATCTGGTCATGTGACCTTGACTTCAGTTAAGTATTCCTTGATCTTCTTTTAGTATGTCATTGTGCCAAGCAGAAGGTCCACCGCAGAGGCTGTGCAAATTCTATTGATCCATTTATTTGGTGATGCAACGAGCCCATTTATTGTTGGTAATGTAAGTCACTTTATTAAATATTAACGCATTTATTTTCCTTTACAATCAAAGAAAAATTCCAGAAAATGCTTGCCAAATTGAAACGAAAATATTTTTGTCGTGAACGTGGTTTCTATTATATTTGCTCTTTGCATAAATCTATTGCTATCATTTCACTATCGAACCGAAGATGGACGAAGACCCCATATTTGTTTTCTAAGTCCATTTCTATCAATCATTTTTGGATTGAAAACATACCAGAAAAATACAGGAAAATGCTCATCCTTGATCCAACAAACGTTTGATGCCGTGTTTTGCCTTAAAATTATTTTGAAATAGTAGAGTTGCTACGCCTTTATGCTACTAAAGCCTGGTCTCCATAAAGTCGTTGAGAGTCGTTCTTTATGAGTCGTTCTTTATGAGTCGTTGAAAGTTGGAATCTGAGATGTGTTTTCATATGGTCGCTGAGGGTCGTTGAGAGTCTATGGCAGTCTTTTTGAGTCAGAGTTTGGTGTTTGAATCATTCCATTCTTTCTCGGTGGTTATGGGTTGCTGGGATAGAACTGTGGCTCGCTGAAATGTTTTTATGATGTCTCTATATAGTCGTTGACAGTTTTCAGTTATCAACGAGCCTCAAAGACCGTCAACGACCCTTAATGACTGTATAGAAACCAGGCTTAACAGCACTTAGATTTATTATCTAGCAATACCACCAAGCATATTGAACTATTATTGAGTTGCCAGAACAATGTTTGAATTTTTCCTTTGCATCCTCTGGTATAAAAAGAAGCATTGTTCCGTAAACAGATCATACTCTAAGTTTTTCTTGCCAGAGGCCGCTCTGTGTTGTCATCCCTGTTTCTCCAAACTTGCAAAAAGTCCGTTCTATTTGCAGTTGGCTCATTTTCACAATATTTGGTATCAAAGTTGTTTGAACTTTAGATGCTTTCCTGTTACAATGCAACTTTGAACTTCAAATAAAATTGCACGTAGAATAAAAGAGCGAATTTTCTAACATTGTGAATAATGATTTTGTTAATATAATTCGCTCTTTCGTTTTCAATATTTCATTCTTGAGTATTTTACAAACAAGGTATAGTTGAAATGATTGTGTATATTTTAGTGGTATCAATAAACATTCACAAATTTATGTGGCTATGATACTCAGGCAGGGCCCACGCCACGAAGTTTAACGTGGGGGCGGGGGCAAGGCTAACAAAGGGGAAGTGTCAAGCAAGGCATATTTACCTTTTATTGCAGTTTTGAAATCATTTGCTTCGCAAAAAAGTGGGGAGGCCATGGTCACCCTATTTGCGTAGTATGGGAGCAACCTCGCAGAGTTATATGTAATGTTTCTGTAAAAGCAATGTACTATGATGTTATAGCGTGCCTAGAAAGGACTAAATTTGAGTTGAATATAATGAGATATGCCGTCATCCTTTTTCACAGGACTGACAAAAAAGCACTAGGAGATACAATAGGAGATACAATATGAATCTAATTCATAAATTGCAAAAAAGAAAATGCAAAGTCAAGAATACAAATAATGTCATTTAAAAGTTGTTTTTTAAAAAACAACAGAGGTCGGTGGAAGTCACCAGGGCCCAAAACTACTGGGGAAATTCTGTGATTTTGGCTCTTACTACTGGGGAAAGCATTGGGCCTACTGGGGAATCTGGCTCTTACACTGTTAAAAAATGCCCTGCACGTTGTAGAAAGTAGATGGTGCTCTGTTAACTCCAAGAGGAGAGCGCCCCATTTGATTCGCTCTGGTCGTGCGATCCATGTTTAATTGCACTAGAAAACGCAATTGAACTACTGAATGAAAGGATTTGCCAATTCGCTTTTTATTTGCGTTAGTCCACTCTTGTCAAATTCGCACCTAGACTAATGCGGATACCCACCGTTACTAGGACTGGTCCATTTGAGGCAGTGACTCTTAAACGAGGACTTGTTTACTAGGGTGATTAGAAAAGACCTTGATAGAAAGATATTGATTGAACTATAGATTGCTGATGCTGTGCAGGGAAACGACCAGTCGGCTTTTGCCAAGCAAAAAGCATTGCTGTACGCTCTGCTCATAACACCATTTGTCAGTTTGCTTGGCGCGATTGCATACTACTTCTGTGCGAAGCATTTGGTTCATGACAGAGAGGTAGCTGAGAAAACAACAAAGAAGGCTTCTGAAGAGGAGAACCAAAAGTACTTGGAATCGATGCCGCCGTCAAATGGTGATCAAGAAGACCCCGCAGCGACAGTGTGTGTGAGGCAGGGACAAGAAGGCATTGACTATGGGCAGAGTGATGAAATTGCCAGTGACAAAGAGCAACTGATTCCAGCAGTCAGTTTCAGAGACTAAAGGGAAAGACAGAAGCGTCAAGGTTGATATAGCATATTTGACTAATTGTTTAGAAATTCACAAAAACGAATTTTGTAATGCTAGGTAAGTGTTGAGTGTAAGGAGAGTGTTGCAATTGATTATTGTAAATCGACTTAGATTTTTTATGTTTTGCCAAGAGATCATGCAATAAATTTAGGCTATTTGAACATACTGATTAAGTTATTAACATATTTGTATAATTATTTTGCAACAAGTGATAGCACAGCCAGATTTTCCCATCCCAATCTTTCAAGGCACAATTTCTTAGCCTGCCTAAGACCTTACTGACTAAACTTAGTGAATTTGAAAACAGAATGAACTTTTCCATATTTCGTTTTTTTATTGACAATGATTATAAAAAACTAGCCACATATTCGTATTTTGTAAAGAATAGATTGATTGCTTTTTACCTGAGGTAGTGCTAACTCTGATGTTTGCGCCTGTGCCTAGAAATTTCTCATGTTGATCTTTAGTCAATGGGTGAGTGCCTCGAATTGATGAATGTGTTAGTGCCTCGAGTTGGTAAATTTCTGTTGCAGCGTCTGTTAAGTGAGGCTGTAGCGAAACAGGCTCATGGGGTAAGTCCACCCAATCGGTTAATATTTACCAGCATTTTTTGGTATACCCATGTAAAGCTATGAAACACAACGATTCTCATAGCTTGGGTATTAAACAATAGTTTTTGTATAGATTTTTGGGGTAGCACTAAAATGCATACGTTTTCAATAGAAACTGTTAACATTGCAGAGATACGTCGGTAAGGTTTATTGAAATGAAGCTTAAGACTACCTATCATGGTTTCTCTTTGGTATCAGTACTATCAATCGCAATAGATCTTTGTATATGATAATGTAGGTATGTTATAGACAACGGGACGCACGTCCTTTCCAGCAACGAAGAACTGTTTTGCTAGAGTCTATCAACTGAAGTACGAAACAATGTTTTATGAAAAATATTAATGGTGGCCTGATGCCAGAGTTGGGGTACTATGATTAAAGCCGGGGCCCTCGCTGGATGTTCTTCAGATCATCATGAACATGAAAGACGTGAAAATTGATCGGTTTTCATATAAACAAGAGAACTGATCTTTCACTTTTCCTTAGCACTTTACCCCTGTATGTATTTCGTAGTACTATCTATCTGTAATACCTTGGTTTTGCCACTAAAAACATCATACAAACAAGTATTAGTATATAGGAAATAATATGTACAAATCTGAAAAGTGATCTTTAGGGCAATCTTGCTATTGTAAGTAAAAGTACGCTTTGCAATTCTTGGTAATTTTAGAATTAAGCGAATTGGTATTCAGAATTTTCACTTCAGCATATTTTACGGGCCAGGTAAATTTTCATGAAACTTTTTACCTGGTTAACCTACCACCTGAATGATGGCCCCATTTTAATACAAACGAATGATTGTTACAACTATTTATAATAATATTGTTAGAATGCCAATTAAGACTGTTAAATGTTTAAAGAACATCTCGAAGTAATTTGTAGTTATATTAGCAATGTTTTTATGAAATGAATTCAGTTGTCCGACTTTATGTGCTGATATCATTCTGGTGTACTCCGAAATTCTTCGTTCATAAAGAGTAGATTTTTAGACACACAGTGGATAAACTAAAGTAAGGTGGACGTCACTTCTGGAAGGATGGACATAAGATTCACTTTGTTAAAATTCTAATCTACCTTACGAAACAATGCGTTGTAAAGGCAATCGACAGATGCAAAAGGGGCTTAGGCCATTCAGGCCCAGGCCAAAAAATTGACCAATCAGTGAGTTTGATTCCATTCACACGCTAATTGATTGGCTAATATTGATTGACAGCAGTTTCATTGTAGCCTTTTTTATGTGTCACAAAAATCTGAGCAAAACATTTTTTGGGACAATTTGCCCAATCTTTTGCCAAAAATCTTTGGTTCTTTACAAATTACTTTGTTTGGTTCAAAATCCTGGCGTTTTCTAAATTGGCGTATTCGAAAACTTAGTCACAGTTTTTTATTCATTTAAATTCAGTGTACTTAATCAATGTACTCAAATACGGAGTGAGGACCATATTCAACTGCTAGTGTTTTTTATACACTTGTTGTAAGCTTTTGATCTAAACACTGACGTCGGAGCGACAGAAAGTATGGGAGGCAGGATTATCTTTTTCCTGAAATGTTTCTGCTCCAAATCGCTACCAACATTGCAGAAATATCACACGCATTGTTTGTTTCTCAAGATTTCCCCACATTGTTTGACAAGGTGCTGTTTCTCAAGATTTTCAGCATATTTGCCTTTTCAGCATCTTGCACTGATAATATCAATGTGCTAATAAGCTAGACAGTTTTTGATGAAATATTGTTCGATAATTTGCCCTGCGAATACGTTAATTATAAAACCAAAACTGATACAGCTACAAGATTTTATAGGATTTAGGAACATAGCTGTTTACGTGTGGTAATAAAGATAGTAAGTGAATGTTTTTGAACTTGAGATGATTCTCATTCAATCCTCGTATAACCCCCTCGTCTCAGGATAATAAACCTCCAGAGGGTTATTCGAAGACTTGCGGCGATATCCGCATCTTTTCGATTTTCTTTGTTTTAGAATAATTTTGTCTTTACAATCCACTTCACATTCCACCACAACACCACGCCCTACAAGCAAGTTCAACTATACCTTTACTATTTCGCATATATTTGTTATTGTAAAAGCTGCACGAGAAGCCTAGCTATTAATAAATGATTTGCGTTGTCTCTCGAGCCCGTGATTACTGCATAGCTTGTATAAAAAGAAAAGCATTAATAAGATTCTGGTCTGCTTTTGTAGTTTCAGACTCCGAAATAGCAGGATATTTACCTAATGTTTAGAAACATTGATAATGCTTCTTTATAAATTCGTACATTAAAGATGTCTGTTTCTCCACATTTTCACACCAAATTGCGCCAACTAGAATGATTCCTTCTTACTGTCTTCCTTTCTTGTCGTATATTCAACCCATCGAACTCCAATGCTTAGATTTGTTAAAGTTTCCCTCTTCATGTCAGCTGTTTAAAGACATTGTTACCTATTAGATTTGTTAAAGGTACGATATTTGTCTTTCTTCAGCTACCAAGGTTTTTTTTGTAAGAAATGTTGTAAAACATTTGAAAATAGCACGGAAAAGCGGAAACATGTTATACTGAAGTACTTTTCATCCGGCATTCGTCTTTCTTTAAATTTACTTCAGTTTCAGTTTTTCATTTTAAAATTCACACAACATACAAGTTCCAATAAAAAATACATCAAATACAATAATATAGATATAAAACAAGCGATAAGCAATAAAAATTAAACTAAGAAAGAAACATATGAAACCTGAATGTGGGGAATTCCTTAAAGGAGGAGATCTCTCAGTAGATAGGCTAATCGAGGAGAGAGCACCCCCTATGTTAAAAGATCGATTTTTTCAGTATTTTATGATGCGTTATGTGCAAGAGACCTAGAATCACCGCAGTGACCAATGGAGCCCACTCCAAGCAAACCTGCTTGGAGTGGGCCAATGGAGCCCACTCCAAGCAAACCCTACTGCTTACCTTTGGACATTGTCCGACGTTTATACTCTGACAAGTGTCAAACAAAAAGTGCTTTAGTATGGTATGCTTTCGCTTTTCCATGCTCAGATTTTGCGGTACCAAAGGTTAATTGCTAAGACATTTGTAAAAGTTTTCAATCAAATATTTGTAAGTCTACTTGAAGCATAAGCTTCTCTCTACCAGGTTCATGCTGAAAGCTTTTTGTGTAAATTAATTAAATCTCTTTTGATTTCATAATAGAATCTTCAGCTTCAAGATTCGATGCTTAACCAAACCTGGACTCTTGCAGCTAAATGACGCTGAAATTTTTTGTTTTGTAGAAGATCATTGGTAAGCCATGATTACTCGCCTAAATATGTGCTTTTTGGCGTGCCATTTTCGCCTTTTTTGCCAAAGCTTGAGACGTATATTCTGACCGGTTTATCCTTGAAGTTTTGAAAGGCTTATTTGACCCAGTTTGAGAAAATGTCACATATTCTTCGATGCTGTTCTTACGTTTGTGACAGTTTTTGAAGCATCAGGTCACAGCTAGGAAACCTCAGTTATTCACGTCAACAGGTATGTATCCCACGCCTTATGTTGCAAGGTCACTAAGAGAACTGATAGAAAACGAGCTAAGTTTTGTTTATAACTGACGTTTTGCATTGGATATACCGAGACTAAGCAAGCAAAGATGGAAGAGTGCGTGGCATCGAGAAATTGTCAAGAACGGTAACAGATGTTAACAAGTATTGAAATGAATTTAATAGAAAAAGCAAAAAAGAAAACATCGAATAAGGTTAATTGCAAAGATGAAGTAAATATACGGAAGTGATTGTTAAAGAAAGAATGGCCGGCCTTTCGTGTGTACACCTATAGCTGAATAATTAATGATAATTTACAACATCAAAATGCTGAAATGCAGGAATTTTGCTTTGCATCGCCGTTCAATCTAAACGATGTATACATTTTTGAATGAGTAATGACTGGGCGACAACAATAGGCTTGCATGTCACACATGTATCCTGTCTTTAGTGAAGGAGGTCTATATAAGGATCTGTAGTGTCTTGAAAGATCAGAGCACAGGTTTGCACTGAATTATAATTATCTGAAGGGAGAACTGATTGTCGAGAAAACATTCACTTGACACCATGCAGCCACTGGTAATATTCATGACATTTCTTATATTCGAAATCAGTGATGGCCTTGCTGGACCATTGGGCTCCGATAGGATTGTATTAGATTTGCTTACAAATGATGCAGAATCAGTGACATCAGAGAAAACCTATAAAAGGGACAAGCTGAATGAAAAGGAAAGTCGTGACGCAGCTAAGGCTGCTCAAAGCAAAAAACCAACAATTCTTGGTGATGAAAGTGCTGAGTACAAAAGAAACTCCGCCATTGAAAAGCGGCGAAGTATGGACGATCTTTTCGCAAATCTGCTGAAGGTCGAAAGTGACGAAAGTGCAACCAATAAAGTTGTGCGCATGATTGAGAAAACAGAGACAGGAATTCGGAAGCAGTTGGAAGATCTCGCTGAAATGAAACGTTCTGTTGCAAGGAGGGCAAAACGCTTCCCGCAAACATTTGAAAGCTTGTTTGGGAAACTGTCGCGCCAGATTGAGGAGGGAAAAGATACAGGGATGATTTCAAAACCGAAAATGAAGAAGGAAGAGCTCTTGCGATTGGCCGAGGAGCTCGAAGATCTTGATTTATTCAGTTTTGGAAAGCGAAGGAAAGCGAAAGAAGAAAGTGACGAGAACAGGCCACCTAGGCCAGGTTAAAAACAATCAAGTACTGGCTAGGTGTCTTTGAACATTTATTTGCATTAAATACACTGTAGAAACGTGTGAAATAAAACTTGCCCTGTACAAACATTAGCCATGTTGCTTTTCATCTCTTTGATCTCTTAAATTTAATGCACAGATTGCTATGAAATGACATCTTTTAGA
Organism: Rhopilema esculentum; assembly: GCF_013076305.1. The sequence goes on from NW_027019317.1 coordinate 4,721,041, forward strand.
CCCGGCTCGTGATTTAGTGAATTTTGTATTGAGAAGGTCATTCGAATATGTTCAATGACTGATCCATATAAGACTTTCATGTAGTAAAGATCGGCTTCCACTGTCTTTGGTGACTTTTCTTAGCTGCATTCACCACCAAAGTTTTTATTCGATTCGGTGAATCATTTCCCTACATTCTACCAATCGGGAATCCTTTATTATTTACGTTTCTGGCATTTTCATTAAACAGCGGCGTTATTGGGAATTTGATAGAGATCATTACACATTTCCACTACCTGTTTCAACCGAGATGAAGCGTAGAAGATTGTGTCTTTTCCCATCCGTCTTCACTGTGGTCTTTTTGAAAGCGCTGAAAAATCAATTTATTTCTATTTTAAGCCGCCCTTGTTTATAAGCTGCCCTTGATCATGAGTTACAGCAAATGGGGTTCATGAAAAAGGAAACCGGCTTTGATTATAGTCGCCCACACAAAACCATGCAGAGATACTTGACTTGACATGGCAGAGGCAAAAACTGATAAAATCCTGATTGTGTACTTAAACCGAAAAATAGACGTTGGAAGTTTAACCAACAACAATGCCGTCCTGATGACAGATCATCAATGTCGTTCAGAAATACTTCTTCCACATCTTCTACATTATCACCACCAGCTTCAAGGTAGCGGGAAAGCTTGGCATGATCTGGATAAAAAAGTGCAAGCCGCCCTCGTTTAAAACCGCCCTCGTTTAAAGCCGCCCTCGTTTTAAGCCGCCCTCGTTTAAAGCCGTCCTCGTTTAAAGCCGCCCTTGATTATAGACCGCGGCAAATCATACCAGAAAATGGTTATAAGCCGCGGCTTATAATCGAAAAACTACTGTATTTGTTCGACTGGCCTGACAATCTCTCTTCTGTTGAAAAATAAAGCTTCAAAGCTAGAATGCCGGTATTTTTTAATGCAACACCTGGAAAGCCAGTAAAAGTCAAACATAGAGAATGCGAGTTCTGTGCTTAGCAAGGAATCTCCTTTGAATTGTCTTATGATTTTAAACGGCAATTACCAAATAACTTGAAGACAGAATATTTTCAGACAACAGAATATATTAAATTTTCATTGCAAACTCGCTTAAAAAAATTTAAATAAAATTACTAGATGTTGAAAGTCAGAATTCTATGGACATAAAAATATTTGCATTCATGAAATATTAGGCCAAAACTGAAGAATTCTGCTAGAAAATTTTAGCAACACTTTATATCGGAATGTCTATATTGGTTTTCGACATTACGTTGTTTTCATTCGAACTTAACACACAGTGCCATTTATATAGACATGCCTTTTGTTACCGATGTTTGTTTAGTAAGCAGCTTAATCAACCATACACTAATGAAAATTTTTGGTTGAAGATCATGAAAGATCTGAGAAAAACATCTTTAAAATCAACACAGACAGCTTCTTCTATTACCAGAAGATTATTTATTCCTAAAGTGGTCCGTATATAAAGCAAATTAGTATTCTTCCCACCCTCGAGTCCATAGTGCATTTGAGTCGTGGCGTCCTCTTCCAGAAAGTCGCGTTAGAATGATGGTCACTTGTTCGTTGACTAAAATTTATCTATAAAATAAGGCTTGGACGAGTGCAGTACATAGTGCATTTTTTGGAAGAGAATTTTTTGAAAAACCACTCTCTAGGATAATCTTTTTTATCTCTTTTAGCAAAAAAAATTTGCTCGCTGATAAATACGCTGTTTTTGTCAGAAATTAAAAGTTAAGAACAAGGTGAGGCTACTATGAACCTTAATTTTAAATATCCTTTGTTTACATACGCTCTTTATTCATTGGTGTGACGTTTTAAGCAATAGTGGTCGAGAACATAGCTATTCAGCGCATTGAATCATGAAATTTTATTAATGTCACTCAATAATGTAAGAACAAATAAACAGCAACCTAGCCTCACTGTTTTGAAAACATTAAGAAGAACCATCCTGAACCTGAATTTACTAGTTCTTATATAAAATATAGTGTATTTTATCAAAACAGTCTTTTGTTATATAAAACGAGTATTTTTTTCAAACATTGTTTTAACGAACTCTTATTTTCTTACACTCAGATGAATCGGCGCTCATACTTAACATTGAAATTTGCCTGCTTTCCCTTTCATAATCTAACTGTTGGAGGTGACATTGCAAGTTAGATGACATTCCTCTCTGCAGAAGGTTTAATTTTTTCAGTGCCCTATCTACAACGTGCAAGACATGTGGAGCAATGAATTTATATTTTGTGCCTCAGTTCGTGGACTGTTGATGCTGCAACCCAATTTCTTTACAGAAGGACTGCAGGACTAGGTATATCTCGTGAACGGTCACTTTGACACTGGGAAATTTTTGCGCATATTGAAGCATGCTGTTCTTAAAATATCACGTTTTTAGAAGATAGGTTCATCCTTACCATTGTCTTGGTATGATTTTTAATATCATAAGGCGGGTCAAGCGAATGCGTATTGGTGTTTTTTTTATAACTCTAACAAGAAATACAAAACTCAAATTAATTATTTGGAGCCAAAAGCATTGTCGAAAACGTCATCGTGTTGCCTCCACATCCAACATTACAAATATTCCTTTACTTTACAAAATACACGATAAATACACAATACAACACACTACAGCATAATTCAGCACAATACAGCATAATTCAGCACAATACAGCATAATACAGCACAATACAGCATAATACAGCACAATGCAGCACAATTCAGCACAATGCAGCATAATACAGCACAATACAGTACAATACAGGGCAATGCGGCACAATTCAGCACAATACAGCATAATACAGCACAATGCAGCATAATACAGCACAATACAGCACAATGCAGCATAATACAGCACAATACAGTACAATACAGGGCAATGCGGCACAATTCAGCACAATATAGCATAATACAGCACAATGCAGCATAATACAGCACAATACAGCATAATACAGCACAATGCAACACAATTCAGCACAATGCAGCATAATACAGCACAATGCAGCATAATACAGCACAATACAGTACAATACAGGGCAATGCAGCACAATTCAGCATAATACAGCACAATACAGCATAATACAGCACAATGCAGCACAATTCAGCACAATGCAGCATAATACAGCACAATACAGTACAATACAGGGCAATGCGGCACAATTCAGCACAATAAGCATAATACAGCACAATGCAGCATAATACAGCATAATACAGCACAATACAGCATAATACAGCACAATGCAGTACAATACAGCACAATGCAGCATAATACAGCACAATGCAGCACAGTACAGCACAATACAACATAGTACAGCACAATACAGCACAATACAGCACAATACAGTACAATACAGGGCAATGCGGCACAATTCAGCACAATACAGTACAATACAGGGCAATGCGGCACAATTCAGCACAATACAGCATAATACAGCACAATGCAGCATAATACAGCACAATACAGCACAATGCAGCATAATACAGCACAATACAGTACAATACAGGGCAATGCGGCACAATTCAGCACAATACAGCATAATACAGCACAATGCAGCATAATACAGCACAATACAGCACAATGCAGCATAATACAGCACAATACAGTACAATACAGGGCAATGCGGCACAATTCAGCACAATACAGCATAATTCAGCACAATACAGCATAATACAGCACAATACAGCATAATACAGCACAATGCAGTACAATACAGCACAATGCAGCATAATACAGCACAATGCAGCACAGTACAGCACAATACAACATAGTACAGCACAATACAGCACAATACAGCACAATACAGTACAATACAGGGCAATGCGGCACAATTCAGCACAATACAGTACAATACAGGGCAATGCGGCACAATTCAGCACAATACAGCATAATACAGCACAATGCAGCATAATACAGCACAATACAGCACAATACAGCACAATGCAGCACAATACAGCACAATTCAGCACAATACAGTACAATACAGGGCAATACAGCATGATTCAGCACAATACAGCATAATACAGCACAATGCAGCATAATACAGCACAATACAGCACAATACAGCACAATACAGCACAATGCAGCACAATACAGCACAATGCAGCACAATACAGCACAATGCAGCACAATACAGCATAATACTGCACAATACAGCACAATACAACATAGTACAGCACAATACAGCACAATACAGCATAGTACTACACAATACAGCACAATGCAGCACAATACAGCACAATGCAGCACAATGCAGCATAATACAGCACAATGCAGCATAATACAGCACAATACAGCACAATACAGCATAATACAGCACAATGCAGCATAATACAGCACAATACAGCACAATACAGCACAATGCAGCACAATTCAGCACAATACAGGGCAATACAGCACAATACAGCACAATGCGGCACAATTCAGCACAAGGCGCAATACAGTACAATACAGTACAAAATGCAAACTATCTATACGTCATCATAGCAGATCGGGAACAAAGAGCTCAATCTACCAGAGATAGTTGACAACGGCCAAAAAGAATGTATCCATTCGTTTGCTTTCTCGTTGTAAGCATTACTTCCAAAAATAAATTTGTGTTGGGTAATGATAACAAGCTGCGATAATGATTGCAGGCATTGTTTCCGTTGATTCCGTAACACGACTGTTCGTGTCAGAGGGAAGACCTGAGAGATGTTATCGATTATTTTAATTCAATGCTGACTTTTTGTTTGCTGACCCTAGACTTAAAACGTATATACTATCGAGCCTGGCTTTTTTCTCTGTTTACTTTTGTATTTTTGCAGTCACGGATCCCAATATTCTAATGATCTATAATCTTAGAAAAAAGTCCTCATGAATGGAATCATCACTTCTAAAGGTTTTCATATGAATGGATGATTTCAGACCCTTCAAATGTGCCTCTCCATAAACGATGACCCCTTCAGTGTCATTCGGTTCCATACAAAAAACGTCTAGATGCCAATAGGAGGAGATCTGTTTTGCCCGGTATTGTCCGGTATTGTCCGGTATTGTCCGGAATTGCCCTGAAAGTTTTTCAAAAACTGCCTTAATTTCTTTTGCATATATTCTTGAATCTTTCAATCATAGAAGTTTCAATAAAATAAGACTGATAAAGGATAATGTGCTGTTATTATGAAATATGTTGCCCTTTATAGCTACTTCCCATGGTTATCTTCGTAGCAGGATTTGGCCCAAAACGGTTAAAGATTTATGGCTTAATTAAGGCACACTGTCAGTGGTTAGAAAAAGGAAGCTTTTTTGATGGAGACTTGGTTTGCCTAAATTAAAACAGTATAAAGCATTCCAGATGTTTGAAACATCTATTTGAAGTTGATTGCTCAGGTTCATACGGCTAAGGATAGAAAAGCAAGCCACAAAATGGAAATAAGGAACACTGTGAGATTGTTCTTCATAGCGATGTTTACAGCTCAAGTCATTTCGTATGTTTATAGGCCTGGAAAAAGATCTGCTGATTCAGCTGCCACAAGGCAGTGTTTGTTGGGCCAAATTGCTAAGCTATTTGCTGATATGCGAAGATTGGAATCACTTGCAGATATCGGAGACATTCAAACGCTTGTTGAGAGAGCTAATGCAATGCTATACCATCTAGCGCTGAGGAAAATGAAGAAAAAGAGAACGAGTAAAGGGAATGTCCCAGCCAACAGCAGCAAGAGGAAGAGTCTGTTTAGACCATATTCTGGCATGTCCGCAATTTTTGATGGTACAGAAAAGCCTCGCCTTTCAAAACTGACCCATGCAGGAGAGAAGTCTATTCATAGAAAGGGAGGTGAGAAATCTTGTGGAAAGCCCTTCTATCAAATTAAAAGAAGTGACAGGCTTCAGAGTCAAACGGCTCTTATGGCAATCTGGACTTCGAATAACGAAAAATAAATACTAAAAACAGATATATGATAATGAATATAATAACTGTGGAAATGTTTATCATCTTGAATGTCATAAAAGCATATATTAGAAAGACATTGAAAATATGGAAGCTCGGTGTGTTTTTTCTACGCTTCTATGCCAATATGAAATTCAAAGATCAGATCTGCTTATACGTAAAGGATAAAAGGTTCTTTTGGTTTCAATCTATTGCACTGTTCTTGAAATTGATATATCATACAGTAACCTTGACAAGTAAGAAGGGTCTAAATCGTGCTGTTTTGTGCATCTTATCTGAAACACGTGACAATCATTTGATCGACATAGTGTCTGACTATTTTGAAATGGTAAAACAAACAACTAGGTTGCATTCCTTGAAAAAGGCCCTGCTACAAACTTTAAACTAATAAAAGCCTTGCGAATAACCCTAAAACTTATTCTATGTTACAATTAAAAAAGCAAGTTTATCCAGCATTATGTAATCGAATAGTACATTAAACCCGGAAGCAGCCGACGGCATGTCATATTTTGAACTAATTTTGTATCACCATAGATAAAGCTCTAGGATTCAAACTGGACTTGTGTGTTCTCATAAACAATAGTTTTCTACAAGTTTCCTAGATAATTGTATGTCCTGTGTTTTATTTATTACAATCATAAAAATTCAAGTCAAGAAGGCCCAAATTAATTTTTAGGCGCAACCATCACAGAATGGTTGCAAGTGATGGCTCGATTACATGCATTTTTATAAGATAATTAGCTCCGGATAAGAACATTGTTTTCTTTTCTTTTCAAGTGCCCAGAGTTTTTCTTAGAAAACAAGTCACTTGACATAAATTAGAAAGAAGTAAGAGCTTTTCTTCCTTTCATCTACATGGAGATACCAAGAAATAAATACCTAATTGTATTTAGAAATAATTCCGATCCCGTCTTTCATAGAATCTTTTCGAGATAACATCAGTCATATGACTTCTAAATTTCACCGCTATCTTAGGGCTTGTTTTTTGTGGACGGTCTCTTATAAATAAAAGTATGTATGTTTTTACGTCAATTCTTCGAAAAAAGGTAGCTTCTTTTCGTGCGAGCTTCAGAAAAAATTTCTTAAATGCAAAAGATATTACTGATTTTTTTTTCTTTAAACAGTAGATCCAAATAAAGAGCTGTTTTCTTTGTCATCAAAATAGACTCTTGTGGCTGAGTGAGCTTTATATAACGAATTTTCATTAACGCTAGAATAAGCAGTTATTAAAAGATTCGTTATCCAATGCTTGAAATATTTCGCAAAATAAAATACTAAGAAAATGGATGAAAAACAAAGAAGCTGGTTTTGCAAATCAAGGAAAATCTTGTGATTGAAATAAACAAACACTCTCCCAACAACATCTGTTAACGATTTCCAGAACTAATTTCTAACACAACAACTCACACAAATTTGAATAAAAAGCTAAGTTTAAAACTGTTCGTGGAATGTCACCCAGGTTTTGGTGGCCTTGCATCGTCTCTTGACAGAAACCGTCCTGGTCTTGGAGGTCTGGCATTGTCTCTTGATAGGAGCCGCAATCCTAGCCTCCGCATATTGTCCAATCTTCTTTTTATGTGGCTCCTGGCATCCTTCAAATTCAAACGGCGGTTTGCTTCAAAAGTTGCAATGCTTCTTCCTGGTTTTGTCCCAGGTTGCAATGGAGGGCCGACTACCTCATTATGTCCTTCATCTTCAACTCTCATCCAATCCACGGTGTGATCTTTGAAATCATCATCAGAGCTTAGCGTAAAGCCCTCCGATTTGAATAAAACCGTGCCACTCAAAAGCACTATTATCCACGCCGTCTTCATCCTTTCGTTTTCTTCAGCTTTGTTGAAGAACTGGCCATACTCAACTGCATTTATAATTTTTTGTATCAAAGTGATTTTGCAAATCAGGTCATTTGTTTGTTTTAAACATCCTTTTCTTTCCATTATAATTGGTTATGAGTCTTTCAGCTGATCACACACAAAATGATTTTCTTCGGAATTGGTTTTTTTCGTTGGCATTAGCAATTTTTATTTGATAGGTGGTATCTTCAAAAACGTGCAACTCACAGCGGCTCGTCCCGCTTCCTCTAGGCAAGCAAAACATCTGCAGATTGTTTGTTCTAGCATGTGTCCACTATTCTCGATCTGCCTTCATATTATCGAGAAAAAAATTTATTCAAGCTAACTTAAGCGTTTTCATTTGTAGAACATTGGTAACATGACATTGTTTATTGATTTTAGTGCCGGCTCTCGACGTTTGTTAACTTTTTTCATAGCTTTTCAATTTCTCCTTCTCTTACGAAACGTGAGCTGTGACAACATTTGAAGACACAACAATAATCGAAAGGATATCGTTTGTCTTATACATTGCTGATAGTTATATAGGATTTTTGAAGACCTTTTCAGTTGATAAGAAATGAAATATAACCAAGGTGTCGCAGTTTTTCATTTAGAACTTTTTACAAACGTCCGTCCTTTGGATAATGCAACAAAGAACAACACATGTTGAAAAACATGGAAACCAGCTTTTAAACACACAGCGACAAAACTCAAACTTAACATGAATACTATATATTACTATTGTAGAAACTAGGTTGGTTCTTTCCCATAACAAACCCTGTTATCATTAGATATCTTCAGGAATTAAATGTAAAGGAACAATAAAATGAACATTAAAAGCATGCGAAACTTACATCTGCTAGACGAATAATTCAAACTTTTATTTGGCGCAATCAAAGTTTTTGTCCAGTAGTAACCAGCATCACATGGCTAGATATCATCTCATGCATATTTTCAGTTTGATTTACCCGAAGAACGCATTCATTTTTATCCCCTCCCCCTTCCTTCAATTCTCCTTCGGAAGAACGTATCCGAATTACAGAGACGAAATTCAATAACCTTCTACCCTTAAATATTTCTATGAATGTAGAGAGACAGCTTGATCTATTCGAGATTTTGAAGGATTGATAGGCCACACAGGTGCGAGAAATACCTTTTTTGAAACTTAGAGCTTTCCAAAAGATCCTACCTTTTAAATATACACATTTATCTACAAGGTATATTGAACATGAGCCGACTCTTTTGGCACAAAGGGTGTGTTCAAAATGCCTTTTTTGTTTGCCGTTCCCCCTTCCTGTGACGCTATATGAATGAAAATCTTTACTACCCATCTAAAAACTGGGATTGAAAAAAGATTCTGGAACTCATGGAAATAATAATAACTGCATTTAGTGACTGAACTATTGAGGGGATGGGTACCTGCCTCCTTATTTAAAATAATCGAAAAACTTACTTCGACAATCGAACATTTTGTTTTGGGAATAGCAGAGAAACTCGAAAATCTGAAGTGAAGGTCGAATGCTGCTCCAGGATAGAATTCGAAAATCCTCAGGGCTTCCCCTCTTAATGAAATGGAAGAGTTTCAATCACTGTCTACATTTTATCCCAACTATTCTCTAAAAATAATTAAGATAACTGCTTGATGTCAACCAGTTTTGGTGAAAAAGGAAAACCACTGCTTACCAGTTTCATGTAATTTTTTACACTGGGTGCCAGAGTCTAAAGATTTAAGTTCCAGAAATATAGTTATCTGTCTATTATACCGTATCATGTCGTATCATACGGTATCCCGGGTTTCTTGAGGCTCTAGTACTTTTTAGACCAAAATGCTTCACTCATGAAAGCTATTTGCGGTAAAACAAGTTAGATCAAGTTCAGGATTTACCAAAGGGAATCCAATCTTTGCTAGAACTTTGACCGCTAGGTAAATTTTGACGCAACCGTGGCGCAAGGCACAAGGCGAGCCATTCAATGATATAAAAGCGCCGAGGCAAAATCAGGTCGCGCTCGACTTTGGCGAATCAGGTCGCGCGACCCTTGCGATTGCTCAACTGCAATCGCAGTATTGATTTCCACTCTTGAGATTTGGTCGCGCGATTGCTGCCAGTGCCCCAGAAGAATTAGGCGCGTAAACAATATGGCGATTTCAAGGCGATAAATATTGATTCTCATTTTGTTGAGACGTTGATTAAAAAGAAAGGCACTACAGACTCATAAGAAAGGAAGATGCTGGGTAAGGAAAATATGTGCAGAGAGATGTGAAAAGGGAGAGTATTGTCAGAGATGAAAGAGATGAGATGAAACTTTTAGACATTTTCAAACGCAAGATAATTTGACTGTACTGTAGGGAGTTGACTTTGCTGAAACTGGCATAAAAGCTACATGACTTCTGGATCAACTGTTATTTTTCCATCGTCTTTTTCTCAGGGTAGCAGAGCGTGGAGTTGATTTTTTGGACAACCGCCAAAGAAACCAAGACAGGAGAATGAGGCATTTTACGTAAACCAGATAAGAAAACAAAGCATCTAATTGGTTCTTAATAATCTGGTCGCAGAAAAGTTAAAATCTATTCAACTCCCAAAAGCGTTCGCGCGACCGCCAGTGCAAAGGGGAATCACTGCAATTGGTTGAATTTTAACCACAAAGCGTAAAAGATCACCATGAAATACTTTCAAATACGCAAAATTGGCCAAATATGTCTAAAATCGGTTGAGATATGGCTAATGAAAGATTTAATATTTTCTAACGAATCACTATCAATTTCAATTCAATTTCAATTTCATGTGTATTCTCAGCTTAATTACAATATACTGATCTAGTCAAACAATTTATCAAGATACAATTCCAGTTATACTTCAATACATACAAGGTTAAGATATTTAAAATAATTATTTGTATCTATAAAGTTATAGCTGAATGACACATGGAAATAACCCATAGGGGCTTTCGAGCTATGTGCCAACTTACCTGAATTTTGCCTGAAGTAATTATAAATCAATACACAATATTACTAAACAACAATAACACTGTTATTTTGGCTCTGTTCATAAAGTTATGAGGTTTGATACGGGGATAGTAAAAATACAGAGGTTTGATAGGGAGAGAACCAATAAACGAGTGGCCATATCTCTGCCATTTTGTAATACACTTGCCTGATTTTGCACATATGGGATATTTCATGATGCTCTTTTAGGTTATGGGATCCAAATTAGAAAATTCTAAAAATAGATTTTTGTGGCGTCATCGCTTTGGAGCCATTGCATGACATTGAAAACGAGGTTCAAAAACAGTAATGGCGTTTCATATTGGCAAGAGATGTGAGTTTTCGGGCCACTATGGAACAATTAGATATTTCGGCGAAGTTGCATCAACTTCAGGTGAATTTTGCTTATTGATGCAAGAGGTGTTCTTGAATTCAAATTGAGACATATATCTGCAATAATGTCTAGGGATGTTCACATACAGAATCAAATGCCCCCGCGTTTTTATGTTTTTATGTTTGCGCAGCCAAGATCATCCTCCTAGACAGGTAACTTCCAGCAAGGAGTGAAGTCAAGAAAACTTTTTGGAGGGGTAAAGGAGTGCTTTTTGCCGACAAAGAGGGACGTGTCTCACTTTTCAAGGGTGTGGTCAAAAGATAAATACTCTTATATGCTGCTTTTATGCGATTTTGTTTCAAAGTTCATACTTTAGTGCCATACTTTGAAAGTTCAGCTACGACAGAAAAGTTAAAACCTTGCCAATTGTTGCAAAAAGGTCCCAGGGTGAGCACAAAAATAGCTTCTTTTGCCTGGCAAAAATCCTCAATGTGCCGACGGAGAAATTATTGGGGGAGTACTGCACCCCCCGTATACCCCCTTTGGCGATGTTCCTGCTTCCAGCCGAAAAGCCATGTACACTAGCTTTTGAAAACTTGCTAACGTTGCAATTGTTTATGAAATTTACAACAAATTTGCAAACTTTCAAGACTGTAAAGTATTTTATTGTGCGGAAAATGCCAGAACAATTAAGTCCAAATTTGGAGATATAGAAAGCGAAGGTTTCTTGAGTTGTGTGGATCCTGTATGGGATTTTTAGGCAAGGCTTTCCAAGTGATCTTGTATTATTTATTTTATTCTTGTAATTTTGCCAAATATTGAGGAGAAGTTTAGATTTTGGAATATCATGGGGGAGAAACTGACCAGATAAACAAATATTATGAATGAATACTACAGCAGATTCTTCATAATGAGCAGGTAGAATGAAGGATGAAAATTGTTACAAAAACCAACTTAAAACTTCAGGATAAAATGTCAGTTGAATGTCATATGGATTCAGTCAGGCCAGGTTATTTCGAGTGCAGCTTAACAGGATGCAACTGTACTTTGAGGTGTCTCTTTATTATGAAAATCAGTTTTGGATGGCTCTTGTATCTAAAATTATGCACAAGCTATATGAATATCATTTGAATATGAATAGATTATTTGAATAAAAATGTCTCGAATGCATTGCCAAGTGATCTGTAAAAAGAAATAATCTCTGCACATTGTGAGGGTGCGGTCTCACAGACGTTTCCTTGTGATCATATCCCCCAATTTTATCCAGTTAGATATTGCTATTCAGTTAGATTTTGGTCTGCAAGAGTATCATCTCTAAACATGTCAATGTTGTTTTGGATGAAACATTTGTCCCCTCCCCTCTCTGAAAACTGTGTCTTAGGCTGCAAATTTCAAAAAAGTTTCCTGATACTCTGTAAAACATTATTATTTGAGCTTAGCCAATTCTCTCAGGCTTTTACATTGAAAAGCATTTGCTCTGTTTTTTGTTTAAGGTGACTGGTTTGGAGTTGAATGGGATGAAAAGAGGGGGAAACACAATGGAACTCATGAAAATAAGCATTATTTTAAATGCAAGTAAGAGCTTCATAAATTCATGATTTTCAAACAATTTCTTTTGCTTTTGTTTATTTTCTTTGTAAGAATAATCATACCATGCATCACATGTATTTGCTTTATTTCAATAGAGATGGGCACGGATCGTTTTTAAGGCCAAATAAGATAAACTTTGGAATCACTTTGAAGGAAGCAATTAAAAGACGATACGCTGATCATCCAGAGGAAGTAACTCAAGATGATATGTATGTTTTCGGCAGTGGAACACAAAAGACCTTAGTTGAAGTCATAGGCTTTGATAAAGTACATGAAAAATTGAGGTGTGTGATCAACCCTATATATTTGATATTTAAGCTAATTTGCACAAAAAACAATTGTTTTGCCACAACCTGGTATAAGTGGCACTGTCATAAGGGCTTAGGGTATACTGCAAGCAGGTTGGCCAGTTTTATGTTTTCAGAGTAACTTTGGGAGCAGTGTTTTCAGATTGTGCCTACATAGCTGTCTCTTCAATTTTGAAAATGCATGTGAAAAATTACCCATATCCCTGTGTTACAAAAGCAGTTGTATCATAAAATAATATTTAGCTATTTACAGTGTCCAGAAAATATCCTTGCCCTAGGTCATTAGGCTGTAGGCAGTCTAATTCACAGATAAAAACATGTTCTGGTGCAATAGTTGAATGCTCACTGGCCTTGTATCATACAATAATCTTTGGATACTAAATAGATTTTGTTGAATTTGTTTTGTCTCAGCATTAAGAATAATGGTAAGTGTCAATAACTATTTTTATCACTATATGCTATTTCCCTTAAAACACAACCCACATGCTACACCATTTAAAATTTTTTTCTGTTGCAGACAAGTTGCAAAATTAAAAAAAGTCTCTTTGGTTGGAATGTCTATTAAAGAGGATGATGCTGAAATTGATAGCAAGTTGCATAAAATTGCACCAAGTAAGAAAAATGTTTGTTACTTGGAACAATCAGTTCAAGAAGGTTGTGAAACATTTTTGTTTCTGTTGTTTACTGGATAATTAGCAATTTTTTTGAAACAACACAAAGGTTTTACTTCTTTCAGCAAAAGTTGCTACGTTTGGGGGGGGAGGAGGGGGGGAGGAGGCAGTGCACAGGCTTGGACCATTTCCATCATGTCAGAAAGCATGTAGTAATATATCTCTTTATAGCAACTCACTTACAAGAAAAAAACAAGTTTTTAATTACTGTCTTTCTAAACCGGTTCTTTTTCATAATGGCAGTATCTTTTTAATTTTCTTTTTGAATTTTCAGATGTCCAAGAGTTGGATATTGCAGGGAATTTGTTTAATAGTTGGTCTCAGGTTGTTGATATAATACAGAAAATGAAAAATTTGGTAGAATTGAATATAAGGTAATGTTCTGCTAAAATTCTGCTTTAAACGAGACTTTTTTGCTTTATACGGGCAATCATTGTGACAGAAAAATTTTTGAGGTTCTGGAAAGTGTGTTATATTTTGCTTCCATTTTAAGGTGGGTGTGATGTATATATTGTAAATTGTAAGTCTCATGACATGGAGATGAGACCTGTGTGGAAATTATTTGTGAAAATAACTGTTTATGCTGCAGTTTGCTTCTTTATAAAGCTGTGCGAGGATCTCTTCCATTATCATGTTTTTTAAGACTTGTGCATGCTACCCAAAAACAACTGTAGACTTTTACATTGGTACATATTTGTATGTCATAAGCATATATCTTTTGCTAATGATATTCCTGCTTTTCCTGTTCAAAAAATCTACCAAATGCATTGAACAATTGCAACAGTGTTAGCTATGCAGTTTCATTAAAGTCTGTAATGAATCTGATAAGATTTATAAGAAAAATTTAACTAGAAATGTAAATCACCTGAAAGCTAATTCTATTTCATATCATTATCACAACTTATTTTTTTCTTTTAGTGAAAACAAAATATCAGTAGATGCATTTCTTGAGGATGCTCATCCCAGATCTCTCACCTTGAAGGTTTTATTCGCCAATAGAATAAACATAACTAGTGATCAGGTTGGTTTTCTATTTCACAAAAGCTTATGCAAATTATCTCTTTTTCTGTCGTTTTGAAGAAATAGAGACTGCAGGCATAGTTAAAAGAGGAATCTTTAATCATTTTGATTTACTGACATTTTCACCTGAAATTCTAGTTATTTCATGGTAGATCTCTTTTTTTACAGATAGTTGATCTACTTGATTTTGTTCCAAATTTATCAGAACTCCATGCCTGCTTCAATGGAATTCAAAGTATAACAAACAGGTATGTTCTCCACTTGCATCATACTTTAATATTGATATGCAGAAGCAGCCAATTGGGTTGTATATTATATTTTGTGATGTTTTCTCTTTCAGGCAGACTGCTCAGCTTCATTCCCTACGACTCCTGAACCTTGAAGGCAATAAACTGGAATGGAATGAAGTTATGAAGCTTTCATCATTGAAGAGGTTTCAATTTGCAGAGCTTGTATACCACAAAGATTTTGATATCTGAAAATTACTTAAAACAACTTCATAAGATATTTGTTTTGTTTAACTTTAGTTGCCAAGAGACAAGCAGTCTTGTTTGCAATGCCAGTCATCAAAATTGGTGTTTGACACCTTTCAGAGCAAGATGGTTTAAGTTATAACTCTGAGCATACTCCCAGTATATTCTGATCTTTAGGATGTTTTGGTCTTAAAAAGTCTGTTCTCATTCTGACATATAACAAGTATTTTGCTTGAGTAAGTTTTGATTTCATTGTCAGTTGTCATCTAGTGTAATTTCAAGTCTGTTTTGTTTCAGCTTGGAAACTCTTATTTTGAACAATAATAGAATATCCAAAATTTATCTCTCCACACAAGGTAAGTTTAGGTGAAAATTTGTCTTTTTAATTTTCTGAGTTATTCTCCCTTTATTGTCATGTTTGTCTGAATTTACAGTATTTTTTGTTTTTGATGTCTGATGTCTGATTTCTGATATTTTATGATTGATGCTGATGTCTTATCAACTTCGTTTATTGAAATGATGTGTGATTCTTTTTCAAATTAGATGAAAACATGGGTTTTAAGGCTCTTGCTTCGATTTCTATAAGTGGTAATGAAGTGTCTGAGGTAGGTTTTATTAGGTTCTTTTAAAGCAAACAAATTTACTTTTATGTAGAATTGATGATAGGCTATTTTTTCATTGCTGTGGTATTATTGGATCTCTATGAAAATTTTCAGTAATTGAAATTAATTTGAAAAAATAGGGTATTGTATATCATATATTTGAATTTTTACGAATAATATTTTGCCTTACACAGAAAGCAGCTTTCAATAATTTGTTTTCTTCATGGGCTCCGACAAAGGTCGAAAAGTGGGGGGGGGGCCAAGGGAAAATTTAACACCCATAACAAAATATTTTGAAAAAAACTCTGTTGTTTTGCAAAAAAGTGGGGGGGCCAAGGCCCCCCCCCGGCCCCCCTTCGTCGGAGGCCCTGTTCTTTTCCTGAATACAATGCAAAAAGAAATCAATTTCCTCAATGACATCCCAATCTCATAAGAGGAAGGAAGACACGGGCTGTGTAGTTAGTCAAAACAAAGAAAATCAGTCATGTTTGTTTCATACGATTCCTAGGAATCTTTAAAGTGTTTTATTTAGGTTTGAGGTTTACATTTTTTATGTCTCCTCATAAATCCCACGCTGATACCCAGTGAGGGCTCATTATGCAAACATGGTTTGGATTTACGTGCTTCTCTGTAAAGGTGAATATTTGATGTATTTTCTTTAGTGGACGTCAGTCAACAAGCTTGCCCTTCTGCCCACTTTGTCTAAAGTGAAGTTCAAATTGAATCCACTTTGTAAAGGTATGTCAGGAGTTTATTTTTTCATGTTTGGATTATTTTCTCCTTTTACTTATTTAAACTGATGGGTATAATCTATCATTTCAAACTATTACAGGATCTATAATAACCACTAGATTGAGGTTTTACAGCTCTCCCACGCCCTTGATTATTCATAATGATCTATGTGGTGCTTTGGATAATCATAGTTGTAAGGTGATTGTCACCATATATAATGCTGTCATAGTAGGTGCAACAAGCCTGGTGCACCATGCACGAAATTAGTTCTATTGTTTAATTCACGAACAGTTTTCTATAGAACGATGATTACCTTTTTGTGTTTTATGCAAAAGCTTTTGAATAAGCAACTATTCGATTTCTTTTGCAGGAAAAACGACCTTTGATCTTAGACAAGAGTTGATCGCACGACTAGGGCGTGTGGTTGTTGTGAACGGTGGCGAGGTATCTGATGCATTTCAAAGCATTATTGCACTTTGAGCTCTTATCTATTCTGAATGCAAGTCAGTGCTACCTACCGCAGCAAAAATGGCAAGAGAAGGCAATTTACTGATGTCTTAAGAGCCTTTCTGTTTATAATTTGCAGAAGAAGTTTAGTATTTTTTTAGTGTATTAGAATACAACAAAGTTTATAACATTCTCTGAAAATTTCATATGTTTGGATTCATAATTTTTGCCCATAAAATATTTTAACATTAAGGAGCATTCAGAAAAAATCCTTTTTGTCTTCACCTATTAAAGTTGGATACTTTTTATATTCAACCTACATTTTCTTTGATTTTCGAAACAGGTGACAACAAGAGAACGCAATGAATGTGAATTACTTTACATGAAAAAATATTGCCAGCTTTGGCTTGAATGTGGTGGAATCGATAACGATTTGAATGGTGAAAAGCTTTCTCAGCAATTCCAAGAGCTGCATCCCAGGTTCCTGGAACTGATTCGCTGTAAGTGGTTTTCATCTAATAATAAGCGCCCAGTTACAATGATTTGCTATTGAGCTTCTATTAATTTGCCCGACTGCAAAACCAGGGTCCAGCGTTGTTGCTAAACTTTGTTAGATTAAAGCACAGTCGTTTCATAAACCTCTTATTTGAAGGACCTAAAATCAATAAAGTCCAATTAAAGTACACTATATGTGGTTTTGTCAGACCCGTTGATGGCAGTAAATAAAGCTACAAATTTCTGGTGGCTTGTTCATTTTTTTGCCTCTGATGATTTTCTTAAGCCCCAGCCCAACGCTCTCAATACTTCACTGAACGTTTTCGAACATTCGTGTTCAGTAAATGCTGAGACCGTTTGGCCGCCTTGTTCAGGCACTGGACATTTGTTGAAAGTTGTTCAGCAAATTTTGATGTTCAAAAATATTCACTGAACATTAGCTCGACTCAACCATGTGGCGACCGTTATGCCACCTTGTTCGGCAATGTTCAGTGCAGGTATGCTTGCTAAAGAAGTTTTTGCACACGAGGAAACGACTTGCAGTCTCGAGTTGGGAATAGGGATAATTTTAGTCTTTCTTGCCCTTCATTGACACCACACCGCGGCAAGCTCTTGAATCAGTCAAATGGGAGAGGAAACGGGGCATTGGTACAGTAGAAACCGTGAAGGTTGGGCCTTAAAATAAGAATAAATCTTTCTTCAGTGATACAAATAAATTTTCATCCAAAAAGGAAAACGACGGAGTAATGAGGAGATATATAATTTGTTCATCGGTTGGGAAGTTTTTTTTATAATGTGTAGAATGTTCAGTGAAATGTTGGAACCGTTTGGCCAAGCAATGTTGAGCGTGGTTCAGCAAAAATGTTAATAACGTTTGGCTGGGGCTTTAGAAAGCCAAAACATCTCCTAGCGAATCGCTAAATTTTTAAAGCATGGATTTGCTTTAACTGTGTCTTCCCGTAGTGAGATTCGTTATAAACGGTTTAATGGAATCCTTCTCTAAACCAATGATCAATGACGTAAAATTATTAAGGTCTTCATCAGTGGGGATGCTTGAAAGTTTTTTCAGTACCACTTATAAAAAAATCAACTCAAAGCTCGTTTCCATTATTTTAAAGATTTGTATGATTGCAGTTTTAGTCCACAAGCTGTATCTCATTTGATTATTATCTTTGCTACGAACATTGAAAGTCGTTCGTTTGTTTTGCTTTATGATACCTTTTTGATGCTTATGGCTCCAACTAACACGAAACTATCAAAAACAAGAATTTCATAGAACAAATGTGTTTAAACTGAGTATTATAGGCAACAAGCTAATTTTTTGTGACTAGTAGTATCTCTTGTGCTTAACAACAAGATATTTTAGCTGATTATTTTGGGTCTGGAAAAACTGTTTTCGATACTTTTCAATGAATTTTGCTAATTGCGGATGGACCTCTCGCCCATATATAAAATGTTTGAGCGACTTCCTTGGGATCAGTACTATTTAAACATATAATCTTCTGCATTCCCAGCATCGTTTTAAAAGTTGGTAGATTTGAAGCCATAATAGAAAATATTTTTTTTGAAATTATACCTGACTTTATTAAAAATTGTTTGTTTGTCTTTTGTATTGTTTTTAATTTACACAATAAAAATGATCATCGCATTTCTTCAGTTCATAGCGCTAATATTTATTGACAGTTTTCTTTGTCTCTATTAACAGGCCACGGTCCTCCTGTTTTGTCGGTTCAAAAAGGAAAAACCCTCAAGGACAAACTGATCAGTATGCTTTTCGTGCCTATTATCTGGGGGTTTTCCCATTTCGCATATAGATGCTTTTCAACCAGATCTTAAGGTCACTGACATGTCATTAATGTGAAGCTTTATTAGGCCTTTTGTTACCAGTGACGTATATTTAAATGTTTATTGACATTTTTATCAAGCAATAAGCAAATGATAAGAATGATATTATTGATTTGACAAAATGCAACGGTTTCTTTGGATAGTTTAATACTTTACCCCTATTTTACCATTTTCATTTAATTTAATTACATTATATATTTGATCAACCAGGTTAAATCTTACGTGTCAGCTGAAGCTGATGTGGATCTCCTACTATGTCCATAGTAATATGAAATGTATAACTTGCTCAAAATTTCCAAAAATTAATAGAGTTTGCTTAGTTTAGTTAATTGTTAAAGCAAATAAAAGGTATAGAGAAAGATTGAATATACAAATTGATAATACAGCTTTGCTTTCGATGTATAATTTCCGTGTCTCAAAAATAGAAGGAAGCTTCTTTTCAAAACATAGCAATGTAACAAATTTCTGATGTCTTTGTATTTTCTCCTTGAACTGTTGTAGGCTACACGTGTTCCTTGTCTCGAAACTTAGTGTTTAACAGAAGTGTTCCTCTAACTATCACTGATGTACGTGCGACTTTTTTGAGAATTGTACGTAAATTAAAGGAGTATCTATCCCGTGAATGAGACAGTCTATTTTCGAAATGATCTTTGATGACTTCAGGAATCATTTCATATTGATGCATAATTATGCATATTAATTTGCATAATTGCGAATCTTTCGTTTTTAAATATGACCCAGACTGCTTTGAGACTTATAAATATGACCCATGGCTGTGTCAATGGATTGTATGGGTACAATAACATTTATTATTCGAACCATCATAGATCATTGAAAACTCACGTAGAAATTGGAACATGTTTTCTCTGTTCTACCAATGCTAGCCCAATTATTTTCCTTGTAAGTTGAAACCCAAAGCCTGCCTTTTAGAGCCTTTAACGGTGTTTTTTGTTCAAATACAATGAGTAGTTTGCAAATACCCACTTTCTTGTTGTTAAGTAATTTTCAAGATACAGAAACCCTTAAAGATGACTAATTAAAGTATTGTTAAATATGTTGTGTTGCTCCTTGACTTTTTACTAGTATTGCAATTCAAGTGTCCAGATTTGGATGAAAACAAAATCATTGAGAAAAAAGTGCCAAGTAAGTACATTTCTTTGTAAGTGAAATAATTGACTGTCATTCGTAATTATTTAAGTTTCGAGCCAGAAAAAGATCACGCAAAATTACAAGGCAAAGTTCTGCCCACGTCAGCGGTGTTTATTATAAGAAAGGCGAATATTTTCTAAGAAAGCTCGTATTTACGATCCCATCTGTTCTTGATATCTATTTTGCTTTCAAATTTTAGTTTTACTAAACATTTGTTTCTGGAAATAACGCACAAAAACATTGCAAAGAATGATCAGTTAGCAATTTACTCAATGTCTAGACACACATATGTTTCTCGTTTAACTAAAAATGTTGATTAGTTCAAAACAAAAATAAACAGTGGGCATCCAAATTGGTGTTTATACAGCACATAGTTTTCATATTTTTCAAAATTAAGTTTATTTTTTTATTGATTATCTTTGCCAAGATTAGAAGTTGAGATTTCTTAATGATTAGTGTCTATGGTAATTTTGAGATCAGCACAGAACTTAAGGCCTGAAAAATGTTTTGTTGTAATTTAATCGTAACCTCTCCAATTGAATAACATACCTGCAATCTTGTGGTCGGACTACCTGAGGATTTTCGGTCTACCTTCAGCATCTTTTTTGGTCGATTCCATCCTGTTTCGTCTTTTTCTCATGACTAAGTCAAAATATTGTTAAACTTGCATTTAACTCCGGTTTAACTAAATTAACTATTTCACAACTCAGATAAATTTGCATGGTTCCAGTCAACAGAGTATAAATGCTGCCATTGCATATGTTGGATTTTGTTGGCCTTGTATTCACTTAAGTTGGATCTTTTTGCGAAAAAGCATGACATAAAATGGAAATTAGCAAAATAACAAGGCTGTCTTGAACTAAAAACACATGACCGTTCTTAGATACTGTACAGGCATTCATGACATGTTTTATTTTGTTCACATGTCGTAAGTCATCTCTATACTTCAGATTTCATTACTTTTTTATTCTGTGGTGTTTCATAGGATTGTTCAATGTCGAAATTTAAGTTTTTACGCTGTGATGCTTCATGTCAGTTGATCACAATTTGCATATGTTAGGATATTTTATTTGTTCTGAAGAGATCCAGCTTATGTGAGTTTGACTAAGCATGTTAGTGCCATCTCAATCTTGCATCTTTTGATATCTCACAAATATTTATCACATGTACTTACGTCCTGATCTTCAAAATTTAAGACCTTATCTTGACCTTATCAAATTTCTGTTACCTAATTAGGTGTCTTCATGTTAGTGTTCAAAAGCTGATTTCACCTAAATGTGGATGAAAAAAATGTGATGAATTCACTCTCACTTTACAATATTTTCCATGAATTTGCACTAAGCTATTCTGTTCGAAGCTTGTAATGCATTTCAATCTTGTAAGTTATAACTTTTTATTAGCCAGTGCGTGGAGGTCAGGCTTATGTTAAAAAATCGGGTGAAATATTTATAAGTTTGTGCCCAAGTAGAATTGAAAATAACTTTTTTAAAATGAAAATAATTCTGTTTTCTCAGTCATTTCTCTATACTACATTATTTGGAATTTAGTTTTGTATGAATCAAAGAAAGTATTAGTTTATTTCAATTTGACAGTATGGTTTTGTTTTTCTTGTAGTTACAATGACATTGCAACAGTTAAAGAGCTTGCTGCAGAGACTGTTCAAAATACAAGCCTCTAAACAGCAAGTTTCATATCTGGATTCCAAGGTTTTTATGTTAATCTGTCTCTGCTTTAAAACCTCTCTTGGCAGTATCTCTTAAAAGTCCCTTCTACATCGAGTACCAAGCAGAGCTGGTGGAGCAAATCTTTAAGTGGGGGGGGGGGGGGGGTTAAAATTTGAAATTTAAGAAGCTATACAAATTATGCAGAAAGCTCATTTGCACAAATTTTATAGCTATATTGATCAAAGAAAATTCTGACTATAACTTGGCTTTGCTGACCCTTCAAAGTTATTACCCCATTTTTACAATCATTAATTGAAACTACATTGGTAACAATGAAGTAAACAATTTCTATAAAATTGCTTTACAGAGGCTTAGTTGGCGTTAGTTGACAAGCAGTCAATTTCAAAAAATTGCTAAAAGTCACCTTTTTATTATTATTTATTATTTAGAATTAATAATTGTTGGAGTTTACTAGGTGCTAAGCATGCTCTTCACCAAGGACTGTGGAAGCAAAGGGGCTATGGGGGCTTTAGCCCCGAAATAAACCAATTACACAGCCATACAAAAAATCGCCCTGCTCTCGGTTTTTGGCATGTTTTGCCCCCTCAATATGTAATATGCCTTGCTGTCCTTGTTCTACACAATTGAATGAAATGATCCTAAGCCTGGTGATTTTGCTATTTTGGAAATGACATTACTCAATGGAAAATACAAAACTGATGTCTAAATTATTGTATAAACGCAATAACCTTATAAAAACTCTTCAAGATATCAAGTACATTAAAATTTTCCCAATTTAAATATTTATATACAGTTAAAACCATGGTTGCCAAGTCTCCTGCATCCTGCTGGAAACTCCAGAATTTCAAGCTTGTTTCCAGCCGAGCTCTGCAACAGCAAAACCTAGAAAAATCTCCAGTATTCTATGAATTTCAAACATTCAACATTTTGAGTATTGTCAGTGGTTTTTTCATGCAACCAAAAGAGTTGTCCTTCCTATATTTAGATGTCCCGGGGGCTTGCAACCTGCAGTTCTAATCTCTCTTTGTCCCCTGCTGCTTTTCTGTATCATGTCGCCATGAAAATATTTGAAAGTTCAGGAACAACAGATTAAGCCCCTTCATAGCTACACAGTGCTGCTGTGTAGCGATCTAATCTCCAGCATTTTATTCTCCGAAACTTGGCAACTATGTAAGGGGTATGATCCTTCTTGGGCCAATATGATCCATTTTGGTCCAGTGAGATCTAAAGCTAGCACCAAACATTGTTAAGAGACTGAAAACAGTGTTGCTGAGATTTGATTAACTGTCTTACAAAATAATGCAATAATCATGCTCATCGTCTGTATATTTCTTGCATAAGTAATATGATCCTAATTTTCTTATAATCATATCATTTCTTTACTTGCAGACACATAAAGAGGTGAAGATGGATGACAATCTTCGTGACCTTGAGTTTTATTCAATAACAAAGAATGATATTGTCCTTGTTCGATCATAATTTATGGATTGCAAGGTTCGAGTATTCTTATATGTCTTTAAGTATAATAAAACATTGTTTGAAAGGGATGCTTCTCTAGAAATATTATGTATTGCACCAAGACTTTCTGCATCATGTATGTAGCATTTTTGCATTTAGCAGACTATAAAATGTAGCAAGACAGTTGTAAATTTGGTAGATCCAATCGAAACATTTCTTTACTAGTTGTGTTTCATGTGCAACCTAGAAAATCTTTGATTGAATGATTTTGATTGATTGAGGTATCGTCTCCTCTGTTGCCGCTTTGCCCTTTTTCACTGGACCCTGCATAGCTTTTGATATTTGAGAAGAAAGAGGTGTCCTATCTTAAATGAAATTTCATTATGAGGCAAACTCAGTTTAGTGTAATTAGAGACAACAATTCCTGAATATTTTTTTATCATTAGCATATAATAACTTATGTTTATGCATCATTAATACATGTACTGCTGGCAATTATGGCCTGTGTTTCTTTGACAAAGGCATTTGATGTATGCCTTGGCAAAAAAGTTGCATATTATAATAAACATGGATTTGCATAAAAACCTGTTTTGCAATTTGTCTAATCATGATAAACTGATTATTTAATTATGAGATACACAACAAAGTATTTTACACCATGCTTCCCAAATACATTTTCTGAATTACAAATATATCATTACTTAATATATATGCTTAAATGACAACCAGTAGTTTATTTTAACACTGTATGAATTATGGATTTACATGTTGACTCCTTTTTAGTTATGATTAAGACAAATGCAAGTTTGTGTGTGACTGTGATTGGTAGAAATTGTCTTGGTAGAAGACTAAAAATGTTAATAGTAAAATACCATGAACTCCAAACAAATTGAAAACAATGTATAATAACTTAACAACCCTGTCTTTTAAATTTGGTACTTTCTTGCAAGAAGCACTGAACTAGCACAATCAACCAGAACAGAGACCAGATCAAGGGGGATCTGTTAAGGAGCTGAACAAGAAAATAATGACACAGAAGGTAACCCAGTTGTTGTTTAGGTGCAGCAACTAATTTGCAGTCACATTTTGTGGGTAAAAATGTAAATAAAGTATGGGAATATCGGAAGATATCAACAATTTTTTCTATTACCCAGGCCTTTTCGTGAGAAATAGCCTACGGAAGTGGCCCATCCCTTGCGAGATTTCTCATGCATGAGCGATCACTCTGATAATAAACAAATTGATCCTGATTAAAGGTACACTTTTGTTTGAGGTGACATCAAATGAAAAAGGATTGCTACGATGATCTGTAATGTACTCCAAGAAAAACTAAACTCCAAGAAAATGTGCTTTGTTTATAAACTTTATGTACATCACGAAGGTCATAAAGACAATGTCTGATAAGTGTCTGATATTAAACTACTAATGCTTAATATTCTTTATCTTTTCCTATTCATATGGTTCCTATCAAGGCAGCTCCAGCCCTTTTCCAGGATCAAGACATGCTTGCTCTGGGTGTTATCAATATTCTTTTCTTATTTTATTCAAAACCAGGTTGTTCTTAGCTCATTCTGCTAGTTTGTGCCAGTTTAATGTTTTTTTAGTCAGTTCAACCAATTCCAGCAAGGTTAGATTTAAAACATGCATCCCCCTTATGCCCTGAAAACATGCACCACACGAACAACAAGTTGACGACATATTGGACACTCTGCTAACCTTCTCCCACATTTAGTGCAAGTTACAAGATGTCCACAGTCCAACAAAACACAGTCAATCTTTGAATCCATGCAAAGTTTGCAAAGGTCTTCCTCGTAAGGGTCATCACCTTTAGAATCTTTGCTAACTCCTTTGGTTCTTTCTGTAAAAAACAAAATTTGAAATATATGAAAATTTGATAAACAGAAGGATATGAAACACTGACTTTTCGAGAGAAAATTTAAGCATTTCTGGTGCCATTTTCCAGAGATTTTTGTTTTTGGCTTGTCCAAGCCATTTTGTTTAAATATGGGTTACTTTGAACTTGGAAAGTTAACTGAAATTGAAACTAAACTCAATGAGTAAGGGCCAGGGTAGACTTAAACTTATATGTTCTTTTGGTTGACCTTAATGGCTAG
Organism: Rhopilema esculentum; assembly: GCF_013076305.1. Next base: position 4,746,704 of record NW_027019317.1, read on the forward strand.
GTTCATTTACTTTATCTACTTAGAAGCTTGATCATAGGGGCAAACACTTGGTCAAATATTGGGGGAGGGGCAAGCCTATGTGTTAAAATATTGTTCTAGAACAAAAGATCATTGTCTTCCAAAGTATGCGGGGTCACCCTTCCCCCTCAACCCAAGGTGTCCACTACTGATTGATCATTCTTGTAAGGTTAAGAATCGGGCAATCTGCTACTTGTAGAAATTTCTTCAGGATAACGTCTACATTTTCAGTATATACACAAAGCAAAGGAAAAAGCTTGTGTCTGAAATGGTAAAGCACAACCATTTTGTATCCCAAAAATAAACAGAGATAGACTACCTCCTGAATTTTGTGACGACCATAATCTTTTGACTCTTTCTATCAACTCCCGTTTTTCAAAACAGCCTTTGTAATCTACAAAATTCACTGTCAATATTTTCTTTAAATCTTTCACACACAAATGATCAATTTCATCCAGAGAGACAACATCTTCAATTGATTTCCATTTTCTTGCATTATCTTTTGCACTTTCTTTTGGCACTTCTGATGCAGTGCCAGGCTGTAAAAAACAAAATTTTGAAAGATAAGCCTTTCCTCTTGTCACATGTTGTAAAACATAGTGACTACAAGCTTAGATTCTATGTTCGTGTAACATTATTGGAAAAGCGACCTTTTTGATAAATAATTAGATTCTCTATGTCAACATGTCAAACAAAGCTCCAATGATTTGGCCACAAGCTGTCTACTAAAGGTTAAAATGTGAGAATTAAATTTCTGAGAAAAGTGAAGTGAAGTAAAAATTATATGAAGCTTATCATATGTAAGAAAACAAACAAGGAAGAAATATTACTATGCTTAGAAAATTACCAGGTTTGCTTCACTGATTGTTTCTCTAAAATCAAAATTTGTTCTCCTGGCATCCTCCTCTTCAAGTCTCTGAGCCTCAAGGCGCAGATATTCAACATGGGCCCTTTGATTTTGTTCACGCCTTAGGTCGGTTAAGGATTTTTGACCAGTTGCTTCAGCAAAGTTCATAACCAGGTCGACAAGATGAAATTTCTCTGTGCAGTTTTTGGTAGAAATTTGTTTTGATGTAAGAAAACAACGAAGATCTTTGGTACTCAGCAGTAAGAGATCTTCACGTCTGTATATGGAAAGACCAAATATGTTGCATCTAAGACATTGTTTTGGTGACAAACTATTTTGTACTTTCAACTTTGATGTCTTTGTAAAACAGTTTCCACAAAATACCCCATTGCATTTTCCACAAGTGAACTGAAATGAACAATTCAATTGAAAGAAAATGTCATTATAGATTTGAAAGGATTAATATTAAACAAGCAGCTTTTTCATCATCAGATTACAAAAGCTTCTTTTTGTTTCTTCTCATGTCTATTCTTTAATTTTTAAAATTATGGTGACTATGTGCTTTTTTCATCTTGACAAATGTTTTATCATGGTTGGGCATTTCGCATTACTAATGTAAAACCAAATTGGGCACACCCATGTTATACTTTTCTGTGCTACTTGATAACATGTTTTTTATTTTATAAAAAATTTTGATTTGGCATCCAAATTTTGGCCTTTTAGTAATTAAAAGTTTCTTATTCTGGGACCTAAAACTTGAGCATTTTTGGAAGAATATAAACACAGATCGTCACAGAAAAAACCAATGTAGATCAAAGTCTAGTCTGCTATTTTTTCCAAAGTTATATCAATTATAACAAAGGCTTCTACAGAGATAGTAAGTGTTTTGTAACATTCTTTCTAAAGATGTTTATTCATTCATAAACACTTTACCCATGGTCTTAGGGATTCAGAACTCAGCAGACTGATAACATTAGTAATAGGTACAATGCCTGTCAAAAGTCTTGGAACACTGATGTCAATTTCCAAGGTCAAAACCAATCATCCCCCTCTCCCCTACAGAACAATGTTGGTTTACTATCAAACCGGTTAGGATTTTAGGATGCTCTTTCTTTTGCCCTTTTTTATGATGTTTCTCTAAATTATCAACATTGTTTCAGGGGGAAGGGGGAGGAAGTAGTAATTTTTTCTTCATGAAAGGAATGAAAGATATCAAATGCAGTGTAAATTGCTGGGTGTCCCAAGTACTTTTGGCAGGCATTGTAGATGGAGTCATTTATGCATGCTACCAAAGATAATGAAATAAATTCATTAAAAAGCCTTTTAGGGGAATGTTTGAGTGCAGGCTGGTACTAGGCAGGGTATGAGATATAATCTGGAGAAACATAACAGCATATCTGGGAAAAATGTAATGTACTTAGCCCCAAATATTTTTGGCATGAGCTTTATTATAATGGACCTTTTGACAAAAAATAGTGGGTGATTTGAAATTTCCACAAAATTTTTATAGTTTTTGAAAAGCCTGTCGCCACCATTTTAATAAGGCTCTGATTCTGAGAGTAACCGTACAAACCTTTCTTTTAAACAGGCCAATGTTTGTTGTACAATCTGCGCATGGTATTGGCATTTTCCTTCAACGAGAGTCAACAGGAGGAGGCTGAAAGTTGGTTGTAACTATTTGTCCTTTATTAAAAGAAAAAAATAAGTTTCTGACCAATATTCCACATTTATCCCACAGCTTTTCAATATTTTTCCAGAAAAAATTCAGATGAGATTCGCAGGAGCTTTAAGCACGACACTGACTTGGCCAAGACCGTACAATTTCAAAAATGGCGATGTTTCCCAGGACATCACTTTTCAAAGTCCTGGTCCGATCCCCTGTGTGGTTTTCTACAAAAAAAATGCTGTAGCTGAAAAATAATACTTTTGTACACCCGTATATGATTATATCTGGTAATTTTGACGAGTATTTTTCGTCCTTAACGCAAGCAATTTCCTGGACACGGAACACAACAAACTTCATCCACCTTCGTTACGTCAACTTCCATCAAAACAATAGTGCTTCGGAAGTAAAAGCTGTTGCTGTTGTCACAACTTTGCTTCGGTCACGGTGGGACTGGATTCTAGTTAATCCTGCATGTGACGTTATTTCTTTTTCACGCAAATCAGCAACATTTTTGCTGCTCCTTTTCATTTCACTTAATATTTATTTAGTAATTGATTCAGTAGCAAGTTAAAATGTATTTTATTATTGCTCCAATTGATGAAAGTCGAAGAAATAAAAACCTAACTATCACTTTTTCATTTATGTTCTGATCGACCCAATATGAACGCCCAAAGGGCTGGGTGTGCCCCGCGGACCGCAAGATGCCTAGTCGTGTCTATAAAAGTGCATCCTTTTTATGAAAACCATCAGCCATTGGTAAGGAAACTGTAAATTATACAGGGCCGTCGGAAGCGGAGAGGGGGGCTGGGGGAAAACCCAGGTGAAAAGACGACCACTTCATTTTAATGTAACCGAATTCGGTAAGGAGGATAAAGAAGAAGCCAAAAATAAATTATGAATCACAACATACTAAATTCAAGCAATTGGTCTTTAGTTGGCAAATAATACAATGCCGAAATTCAGTCTGATGCCCCAAAGTGGACTAGAGAAACACGTTCTCTTTAATGTTATCATCCCATAATCATCTCATCATCCTCTCGGTTTCACCAAATGGTTTTCGGTTTCACCATCATTTTTCTCCAGGCCGTACTTACGGGTGATAGGGCAAAGTCATTGCTTTTGGCAATGCTGGGTGCCTTTTTTAAAGAAGTTACATGCTGGGTGCATTTTGTGGGGGGGGAGCAATGAAAATATATCCTTGGATTAAGGGGGCACAACATTGTAGCTATATGAAATTGAGGAGAGGCCAAGAAAATAACCGCATTCTTCTAAAAAAAAATTTCCGCCCCACCCCCACCATTAATAATGACTGGTCCCAAGGTTTGTTTTTTAAAATTTCTTCCTAGCATTGTTATCAAGCCAGGTTACCTGTCAATGACAATTTCTCACTCTATATGTTTCGACAGAATTGAAAAAGAAAAGAATAATCTTTAAATTTTCAAAAAATTTGGAGTGATCTGCCCCCTGATTATGAATTCGTCACTTTGTTTCCCAAGCGGAGGATGTAGAAGGGATGACTAGGTGACTATAACGGCGCCCCTTTTGGCCTGACTAATGACTAGTACCAGGGGCGTCGCGACCGGGCGGGTGTGTTGGTGTCACACCCCCCCAATAGTATCTCAATAGGAAATTTCAGGTAAGATCCGCTCGGTGGAAGAAACGCTTTAGGTATTTCAGAGACCTTCATGTCAAAAAATCAATAAAGGATCGAGCAAAGGCAGTTTCTCCGTTGGTTGAATATGATTTTCCTTGATATGAATGAAGGTAAACAAACTAATGATTTGAAGATTTGAAGATTGCTTGTTGGCAATCAATCTAAAAATCCAGACCCTTTTCAGGTAAAATTGTGCCTTGTGTCCATTTCTCCTAAAGTTTCTCACTAGAAGCGTCAGCTGCAATTCACTCTATGAGCTCCAGATTTTTCTTAACATTCAAAAGGCATGCTAAGATGGGGAGAGGGATCTAAATTTAGAAGTAAGTGACAACCTGGTATTTTCCAAGACCACGGCGAAATTGTTGTTTTTATCTGCTGTAAATTTTTTTTGCAAAAAAAACAATAATTTTCAATAGGATTAGGAGGATTCCTTTAGTGAAATTTTTGCTTAAAAGAGTGCATTTTCCAGGGAACTAGAAGCATCACAATTCGAAAATTTCCTCCTCCTTCCGCGGCAACCATGGTGCCGCCTCATGTAATAACGATATCCTTTGCCCGTCCAGATATAGAGATTTGATTGACAAAATGTATTGCAGAGGTTTGTGACAGCAGCTAAAAAATTTCAGGCAATAATTTTTTATGTGTGAGAAGGAAGAACCGCAGGATTCTGTGAATCTTGCAATGAGTGCTGTTATGAAAGATATGCAGGAATAATTTTTTAATCAGGTAAATTTGTAGTCCACACCCCCCCCCCCCCCAACGAGGCTTGCCTTGCGACGGCCCTGACTAGTACACCCTCCCACCCTCCAAGCAACTGCAAAATGGTGATGCCGAGAATGATGCAAAACGTAGTAATCCTTATAGTTTTCATTTTATGGACATTACTTCTTGTTTCTGTTGACATACCATTGGCTTGGCGACGTATTAAAAGTAGATATGGATTTTTAAAGGCCAAGTATAGATGTCAGCAAGGTAAGAGCATTGCATGGGCTTCTTTCCGATTAACTTGTTGGCGCTAGGCCAGTCACGAAAACCCACTTCCGGGAGCTTATGCGCGATCTTGTATCAAATTCCTGTCACCTTTTTTTTGTTCTTGTAAGCCATTTGGGCCATATATTTCGCCTTTAATTTTCTCTCTCTTTGAATCTCTTTGACTGCGTGGGGCCTTTTTTTCAAATCCGCTATTCGGCATCTTGTCGGCCATATTTACAAAGCCATTTGGAGAAGGTTGAAAAATGTTTCATAAAATCTTAAATTACCAACAGTCTTACAACTTACACTCTTTTTTATAAGAATATTGTTTATAAGAACATTCAGGCTCAGAATCATCCAATTTTTAAGAATATTTTAAGAATATTGCTCGGCTTCAGATCACATCTTTGTGTCATATTTTCTACAGTTGCCTTTTCGCGATGCTCAAAACAGAGGATCTCATTACTGACACATCTCGTCTTTTCAAAAAGCGTGGTTTCTATTTGAGGGCAGGCGATGTTCCCCTGAAACCGTTTTCAGATTGGAAAAAAGTACGAATATTTTAAGAATGTATATTTAGGCTCAAAACGTAAATTTTTAAGAATATCGAGGCTGGGCAAAAATTATTGCATTTCTTTTCAAAAGAGGTGTGTATAAACGTAATTGGTTTTGCATATTGTCCACACGTTTGTATTCATTGCATATGCAGGTTGTTTGAAAGGTTGATAACAAAGCCAGGGCATTGACTCAACCATTCAGAATTTTTTTTTAAATTCTGTACCTGTTTGGCTAAAGAATACTGACTGCTCATAAATAACTATGAAAGCTCAAATGAACTAAAAATCAGGACGAGAAGAAGATTGCTAAGAAAGATGTACATATGAAAAATTTCTAAGAACAATCAAACTTGCAGCAATTTAATTCACAGTCTGACTAACCAAACTTTACACCTTGCAAATTAGCTTTCAATATGTGAGGTCAATTCTTCAGGGCACAAATATACAAAATGTAGGCTACAATCAACAATGGGCCAAGAGAAGTTAAACTGTAATTGAAATGGTAAATGTAATTGTAATTGTTGCTACCCAGCATCCGAAGGTAGTTTTTAGGACACTGAGAAGCTATGCTTATTGAGCAGTGCCTGGAATTACAGAGAGCTGGTGACTCCCCTGTCTGGGTGAAAGTTTGGTTTTGTCAGCGACTCGAACCCTAGACCCTTCAACTGAGCCATCCTTGCACAGGTTAAACTCCCCAATGGTAATAAATGTTGGGTGTTACATACTGTTTTCCTTGTTATCCAGCTCTGAAAAAAACTGGGCATGCCCATGAAGAAATCATTTTTTATTGTGAACACATTGTTGCAAAATTTGAAAGCTTTGTCACCCTCTCAGAGTCACTACCCAAGATGCCCCTGTTAAAGAACCAAGTTTTCTGCCGAATAATAAACAAGGTTACTGGATGAAATGTTTCAAAAGTGCTGGTTTATTAATGTTACAGTCTACACAAATTTTATCATTAAAAAACAGTCCAAAGGTATCTGTATGTATGTACCCAACCATCAGCTTCATTGATTTCAGTCAAAGATATGCCTGCACCCTTTGCCTTATATGCAGATGCTTTAGAATGTCTTTGCCTCTGAAAAAATAGCTGAAGAGAGCCTTTATTTCCTGATAGTGTACCAGCTCAAAGCTGAAGGGACTTGACAGCGACAGTTGATAAATTCTGACTAGTTGGGCAACATAAGCAGGTTCTTGCTGCACGAAGTAATGATAACTCTGATACCAGTAATCTGTTATATTGAGGATACCAAGAAATGTATTGCAATGATTCATTTGTCTTTATTGCCTATAACCAGATATCTCTATCATTACAAGTTGTAGAAAAGCAGGATCTCATATTTCTTACATAATAAACAACATTCCTGTTTTTCATAAGGATCTTATTTCTACTATGAATTTGCTCTACCTGAGATTTGCTTTTTACTCCAGGATATAAATGTGATGCTTTTGTTCTTCAACTATCAATATACCTCTTGTGGTTTTACTTCAAATAGAGCACCCCTCCCAGCCAGTCTAAGGGGGGTCTGTTGTTTTGGGCAACACGTTTGGTATAGTAGTTGAACTTAATTCTTTGGATTGTGTACACGTGATCAAAGAATAAACCCTTTTTATTCATGTCATAATCTATGAGAATATCTCTTTCAATAATAACCCCTTATCACTTTTGGCTCCTCTCTATTTCTACTTTGTGCTGTACATATCTTTTATTGATAGTTTGAATTGAAAAAGAATAAACAATTGCTATCCTTACTTTTATGTCTTAAAAGTTCATAGCTCATCAATAATTATATTAGTTACATTTAAATTTTTGCTAGCTTTTTGTGATAAGAGCTTTTTTAATGCATTTTTAGTATATTGTTTCGATTGGTTTAGTTGTAAGTTAAGGGCCATCCTGGCTAATAACCTTGAAATTAAAAGAAATACTAATAAACAATGAAGTTCTTAAACATTTCTGTAAGGGTAGGGAACATTTTTGCAAAATAAGCGAAATCCTCAGCTGATAGGAGAGAAGCATTTTGGTTCCTGATGAGAAATAGTTTGCAATACTTGCATCGTCCTGAGATGACCCCAGGATATCCAAGAACTAAAGGTTATTTAGGTCAGATCTAGAACAGAGCAGAAATTTGGAAAATTAACCTGACTTTCCATTGCTAAGACAGAATTGCTTCCAAGAGGCACTTTAATGTAGTAGCACCACATTATTTATCTCAAAATTAACAGAACTGCACTTTTTATTTTCACTCTTTTAAAAAAACTTCGGCTGGAGCATCGTAGTCATAGTTTCCTAGGTGTTCTTCAACTCGCACACAGAGACATCTAATACTGTGAACTAGTTCAATACATCTAGGAGAAACCTGCAAGATTCAATGTGCAACAAACCTAAAGGTCAAAACATCACACTTAGGCCAGGCACCGCCCAGTCATTGGGCTAGCAGGGGCTATAGACCCCTTCCCCTTTTTTTTGCAATAATAGGTTAGACATTTTTTTTGGAAAATTTACTCTAACGCAACTGTGAAAAGTTTACTCGAACGGATAACAAGAAGTAGCAGTTCGTCTTGACTGGGAACCCATTTTCTTGGTGTTTTATCTTGTCAAATCTATTTTTATGGTAATTTATATCCTCTCTGAATCGGACTGTTTATAAGTGGAAAGAAGTAAGTATTTTCTAAAAGAGGCGTTTTCCGGCGTATTACCTTTAATTTATTTAAAGGTATGGGGACATGCCATTATTTAGGGGTACCTCATTCCTGAAAAGTGCGGTATCAGTTTTTGAAATAAGTGCAGAACTATGGGTACCATTTGAAGAAACATGCAGAAATATGGGTACCATTTTGGGAAAATATTGCAAAATTATTATAAGGGAGATTTAGCATGAAAAAAATGAATGTCCAGTTAAAAATGAAAGCATGAAATAAGTGTAATATTGGGATTTTGGAGCAGAGGACATGTCCAAGGGCGTGTATGCAAAATTTGTTTGAAGATTTTGTTTTGCTTAAAAAATGTTATTTGCTTTGCGGAATTATGTGTGTAGTTGTTATCATGTTTGCGGTATTATGGGTCACATTTTTAACCAAAATGGCACGTCCCCGTTCCCCCATAATTAGACTTAGTTACCACATCCCCCCCCCGAGATTATACTACTTGAAGATTTTTATGGTCTTCTTCTCTAAAAAGACACTATACCTTTTTAAGTGCCATACCTTATTAAAAGAGATTACTCATCTGACTCAAAACAACTGAAGAAATCGCTATATTCGGCTTCAAAGTCTCTACTTTCAAAATGTAACATTTAGATGAAAGATGGACAACCATGTCATATTTTCTGTCAAAATAACAGTTTAGCTTTACAGGTGTTTTTTTTGCCCACTCCGACCTCTCTCTATCTACGCCACTGAAGGAAGCAAAGGACGATTGTTTTAAAATCTATTCAAAGTTCATTCTCAATAATGTGATATTTGTTTTTAGAGTGAATTTAATTTTATTTAATTTTGATTACATTCAGTAAATACATTCAGTAAATTCAAATAATTGTACAAAAATGTGCTCTGCTTAAAAATCTAGGTATCCTTATCATAAATTAACATAAAGATCTAGTAGATGAGAACAAAAGAAAAATAAAAAGAAGAGAATGGGACTCGGAAGTAAAACGCACTTGATGCACTTAGATTATTTCTACTGGACTTTAAACTGGAGCAATGTACCTCAAAAATTGAAAGTTCAATCGATTTTGCGAACACCTAGCAGCAATAAACTTTTTCAGTCAAACTTTAAGTAAAAAAACAACAAATTATTAATACCGTTGCTCCCCTCCTCTTTTGTCCATGGTAAATCATGTATGTGAATAGTAATGGATTTCTAATTTTTTCTAGGTGTCACTGAATTGCACCCAGAGTATTATACACATGTTGTTCCAAAGAATTCCCATCGGAAAGACAATGTGTTCCCTTGCTTCAAAGGGGTATTCAATGATACCCTCATTGTTGTGACATACAACAGTCCTTATTATGAAAATATTGAAGTCATAAACAAATTATACAATAAGGTTTTTGGAAAAGTTGTGCACTGTGGTGGTGAAGCAACCAAGGCAGATAAATATTCTCCAGACATAGTAACTGACGTATGTGGTGGCCATTGTGGATATGTGTGCATGGCACGTGCAATGGAAAAATATCGTGGTTACAAAGGTTGGTGTTGCTAGAGCGATATTTTTTTGACAAGATTGACTAAGCTTCCACTGTAGTCACCTGAGAACAGTTTGCAAACATTAAAGACTCATTGCTAACAATGAGCCTTTGCGAGGGTGGCAAATTATCCAGGCGACAATCCAAACAATGGCAGTAAACTTCTACGGATTAACCATAATTGATTTCAGACTGGCTCATTGTTAGCAATGAGTCTTTACAACAACATTAGAATTCAAGTTTCACATACAAATAGGGTAAAATACAAATGAAAAGTTACCGATGACACCGCAAGAACCAACATGATGGTTATCGGGCCTATTGTCCTTCGTATTTTAACTACTACTACTACTACTAATAATAATAATAATGGAAACTTTTCATTTTGAATTCCAGTTAAAACTACAATTACAAATCTCACTATTACAAGGTAATTTGTAACTGGCTAGCCTGTTTTTACAAAAGAAGACTATTACAATCGTAGTAAAGAGAAAAGGAAAAAAACGTTAAAAAGGGAGTAGCTCTGGGTTAGTCCATGTTTTGTTCCTACAGCAAAAAATGTAATAGGTGGTACGAATGGATATCGTAGAAAGCTTAGAAATGAGATATCGTTTGTGTTGATCATCGATGGAAAGAGAGTCAGACATTTCAAGGAATGAGCCGCATGATTCGCTGAAGATGCCAAGAGAGCTGATGGAGAGATTTACAAATATGACAGATTTGAAATAATAAAAATAATAATAATAATAATAATACAAATATTTACAGAGGATGGCCTCAGTCACTCGAGGGTGCTTTTCATGACGGTCCTCTATTTAACTAATTCTATCGATTTACTAAAAACATTGCAATTAAAAAAGTTCATCATATTAAGAGTGGATAAAATCAGTTCACATTGTCCAAAACCTTTGTTTAAAAATATTAAAATTTCCTGCCACCTTAATTTTCTGCCTACTTAGAAGTTAAAATTATTTGATAAGATATAGAAATTTTTTTAGTTTGTAATTTAAGAATTTAAGATAAGGTTGCAAAAAGATTGGAGCAAAGGGATGTGGTTTTACAAAAGTCATTTCGTACCAGTACAGCATTTTAGCAAATGCGCTTCAAAATGCTTGCTAAATAACTTTTGCTGGATTCTGATCAAACCTCATTAGGCAAGGCCAAATCCTGCATTAGCATCCTTATTTAAAGTAGCTCTAGCCCCCTGGGGGTACTCTCATTTTGGCCTGACGTAGGGCCAGGTCGGTTTGAGGGTCTTACCAACTGGCCCAATTTAGAGCAATAAAAGTATCATTTGGGGGGTATTTTGAGAGTTGCCGTTGGTTGACAGTTTGACACTTTCTGCCAGCTTGTCGATTTGGCAAACGGGGACCTCGACTTACTTGTTAATCGGAAAGAAAGGTCTTTCAATTTGTTAGTATTTATCTGTTCTACAACGTGAGTTTTTAAGTGTATTTCAAAATATTGCTCTTTTCAAGCCACTAGAAGATGATAGAATGAAACGATTCTCTTGAATCAACCATCCTGATACTGTATTTTTGAATCTTTTTTACAGGATATCTTTATGTAAATGACGACATGGTTGTGAATTGGTGGCGGCTATTAGACTTTGATAGAAAAAAGGTCTGGCAAGGTCCAGAAATTATTAACTTTGAACAAGGTGCGTATGAAGAAATCAAGAACAAAGAATGGATGTGGTGGGAATATCCAGTTGGTCTCGCAGCGTGTCGGGAGTCGTACCAAGCTCTTTCCTTGGCTGCAAAGGAAGACGAATCTTTAAATCGAGCTTTGGATATTTACATAAAAAATGGCAAAGGAAAGCCAAGATGTGGAAAAGGCTGGTCTGATTTTTTCTATGTTCCCGGCCATTTGGCAGACACCTGTCGAAAGCTTCTCGATACTTATGAGAAGCATAAGTTGTTCTTGGAAATCTCTGTCATTAACGTACTTCATAGCTTGGACTTTGCAGAAAATTTTGAAGTAGTTAAAGGGATTTTCCTCCCTGATCTTTGGCTCGTTGACCCCGCTAACGGCAGAGAGTTCTGGGGTGTATACAACACAAGCATAACTTTTATACACCCCTTTAAGTACGGGTTTCAAGATTTTGCAGATATGAACAAGGCTCTTGTCAAGAACTGGATATTAGAAATAACTAATTCATTGACAAGCTGCTAAGCTGGCGTAGCTTTGAAAATGTCATTATAATATCTTCCTGATAGTAATTAAAGCTTTCATTAAATTTGTGTAATTTTATGTTGTTGAGATCATTGTTCAAATCTATTAATTTAAAGATTTTGCTTTTTGTTTGTTACTTTGTTTGTTTTTGTTTTGTCAGAGGTTAATTTGAAGCAAGAGCAATATCGATGAAAAACTATTATATTATATTATACAAATGGTGTATTAATTTTATTATTTTATTTGCTATTTGAGATACTGCTCTTACGGTATCTGTCTTGGAAAAGTGAAAAACAACTTTAGTTGAAACGTGAGTTTCTTTAGTTAAGCGTCATACCACTTACATGATTGCTAAAAGAGTTATAATCAATGAGGTTGTGCGTATTGTACGTCGAAAATGAATAAAATTTGATGCAATAAAATAACGACTTTGTACATGAAATGAATATTTGGTACGACGTGTCGAGCATAACTTTTCATCAGGAAATATTCCTTTCTTGTGTCAGACAAATCTTGATTGATATTTGATAATTAAAATGGCCTTTCTTTTATCAATAAAGATGACCACATTTTCAGACGAAATTTATGAATTTTCTTCATAAGTTCGTAGGAAAATCTTTCTATGGCATCGATTTTCTGCAATTTTACTAGACGCTAAAATTAGGGTCCCTTTTTAAGGATTTCAGTAACATAAAGAAAAGATTCTAAAAGAGGAACCAAGGAAGATTATGTTAAAATCTATTCAAAGTTCAACCCCATTAATATGCTTTATTGGTGTAAAGTTCATATAAAAGCTACATTTTACTAAGGGGAAAAAGGAGAATATTATGTATTGTGGGGCTAAGAAGAGTTGAAGGGTTGAGCTTCCTAACAGTAAAGAGTGAGAATAATTTTCTGTTTTTGTTTGAGTGACTCTCGTATTTAAATAAGTTATAACCTCTAAAAGACCCATGATGTTTACAGGGGACTCTAAAAAACACATTGATTTATACCACAAGGAAGGAAGGGACGGGGGGAACGGGAGAAGAGAACAGCGTGAAAGGGCATCCCAAAGTCAAAGGATAAGATATACCCAAAGCATCTAGATACACTCACTCGTTTGAGTTAAGAGACAAACTTTCGTGCAAAAAAACCAAACTGCAGAACTCTTCCTTCTCTATTATCCCAAGGGCTTCAAAAAGAGGAAACAGAAGCTTAATACAAGAATGAAAGAATGAGCCTTAACACCCCAATTTGAATAATACGAAGCAAGTCAAAAACTCTAATTCAATTTCTAGGAAATCAAATTATCGACGTCCCTCGTGAAATTTACTAATTTTATCAGCATTGAGACTTAAAGAGAATGAGAGAATGAAGAAATATGAAAGAAAATGAGAGCGGGCAAAATTTGTCCTAGATAAACGATGTAGTTCAGAGAGATATAAGTCATTGAATGAGACATGAACCGAAAGGCAATGACACAATTTCTTCAACTTCCTCAAGTTTCCAAATTGTTGGCCACCCTCCTCACTTTCTTTTTGTTTCTACAACCCTTCCCCCGGCCAGTGGCCGTGGGGCCGTAATGTTTTCCTGGCCCTGGTTATCTTGTCGGAAAATCGTGGGCTTTTGCCTCCCCTCGAAAGAAAGCCTGAACTTCCACTACTGATACCTGCGACGGAAAAAAAAGAGAAAAAAGTCACAGTCCTATCCTGTTCTGGAATTCTTAGCCGAAAATGATACATTTTTGGCAGGCACATGCCTGTGTTGTAAGTGAATTAAGTAAACCCCCGCCCCCGGTGTCTCAAACGGCTTCAAAATGAGGATAACCAGGTTTTGTTCTCGTTTTCAAACAGGGATGATCAATGGATCAACGAACATTCTCAGAATGTGAGCTCTGAAAGTCAAGTAGATCTGGGTGTTAGAGTGCGTGTAATCCTGCCATTTATCGTATGTATTCCATTATAAACAATATCATTTGATTAAACATACTTTATCTTACCTTTCTAAAGGCTGATTACACATTTTGATTGTTCCATCTCCGTGAGTTTGTTTTCTCAAGAGGCCTGCAACATGACAACATTGACTCAATCTAGGAAGAGCCACTCGTATTCGTATTGTTTGTAGAAACAAACATTTAGCTTTATTCATACTATATGTAGCTTTTGGTTTGAAGTATTTAGCCTATCGAAAGACCTAATCAAGAAAGAGTAATCGAGACTTGTAGCATACGTATTTAGTTGAGTTAGCGGTCAGCGGGTTGTCAAGGAAATCAGACGAAAGCCTGCCTGCATAAACCGGTATATGCGCTAAGGTCTTTCGAACTCGTTTTTGTGAAGTCTTGTGTGCTGAGGAAGAAATACAAATTTGAATAAAATCTGTTTTGACAAAAAAGAACTGTTTGGCAATACAACTCAGATCCGTACTTAGGCACAGACTTCTGCCTTGCCAAGTAACTTGAAAACTTGAACCCTGCAATCAACCTCCTGTAACATAAAAATCCAGAAAAATCAGTATGAGAAATCTAAAAAAGCTAAAGAAAATTTCACATATTTTGTATTTAGACTAGATATTGTTTAAAGAAGAAACATCTCCCATCCCATTGAGAGGAAGGACCAGGACACTGCTGGATAAGAATAGCTTCCCAGTGTCGTTCCATCTAGCAGTTTTTTAATCTATCTACATAAACATGAAATATTGCTGTTGTGTAGACAAAAGGAGTTCGTTTTCAACTTAGGACACCATTGGTAAAAGTTTCTCAATTAGCAAATGGTAGTGATTTAGGCAACCTCAACAGCCACGCCCACAGGTTACTGATATGCTATATGCTTATTTCAATCCACAACTGGGTACACACTTAGTGACCAGCAATATTACACAGGCTGAGACAGAAATGGCAGAACTGCAGCAAAATTTTTTAGCTAACCAAAATTCAAATAGCTATAGCAAGTATGCAAATTGAGCCACGATGATTAAAGTATATGATATTAAAGCATCTTTAAAGTACCTGTGAAACTTTTATGATAAAAAAGTTTATCTTTGCATCAATTTGCAATATCTAATTAAAATGAATCAGGGACATAGTTACTTTATGCTTGGGTGTTAAGGACTACTCATTTTCCTCACTGTTGTTGGAGAATATGCTAAACGTTGCAGTCATAATTATTTGGAGCTGCAGTAAGCCTAATTTCAGTGGTCGCTTCATGATTATATTGCAACAGAATTCAATCAATAAAATATGTCACAACCTTCAAGTCCATTTTTGCTAACCAATTTCGATTTTGGTAATGGAAACTATAAGGTTCCAAATTACTTGAAGCAACATTTTGTCTTCTCATTGAATGAAAAGACCAAAATTTGGCACAATAAAATGTTTTCAAAAATGTCACAAATTTAAATGTCCTTTGCTTATAATGCAGAGAGTTCGAATCTTGTAATGCCAATCTTATCAGATGAATGGTGCAGCTGCCAGGAACTGTTTCTTCATTCTTGAAATTCTGAATTTTCATACAAATTTCCAATGGTAATGAAATTTCTTGCTGTCATTTTAGAGGTCATAAAATATTAAACAATAAACCTGCTTTTCTTGGGTCTTGAAAATTACACATTTTTTCCATTGTTTCTTTGATTCTATTCAACAAAGAAAGTTTTGTAGAGTTGAGTGGAAAATACAATAAAGAAAATATTTCATCCTTTCTTTTTGTATGAATATATTCTTTGAGATCTGAAGGTATTGTTAAGCATTCTTTGAATTCAGGTGAATTGAATTTTTGGACCGTAAACTTCTGGTTTTAAAATCTTTTCACAAAGTGCAGGTAATCCACTCAAGCATAACTGGAATATATCAAACCATAGTCAATAGAATAGTGACTGGTCTGGAAGCCTATTGTATTATCTTATTGTTCAAAAACGCACAGGTCACGTGCCGATGTGGGTGCAAGGCAACGCACAGGGCACATAGCAACGCGTAGTGAAACAGCGTACACATTTTTGAAATTGATCGAGACGAGAAGGGAGTGATGAATTAATATTTCATAAAATCGAAGATATGCCGGGAGCGAATTGTGCTTTTCCACAATGTGGTGCCAGCAGGACAGCAAAGTATAGTGGTTTAGGGATTTTTCAAGTCAGCACGCGATCAAGTGAGCGATATGTTTTGTGGAGGAAGGCTGTGTTTGATGTATTAACCAAGTACCGCGAAGAAGATTCCAACTTCAAACAGTTGATGGCATCAGGAAATGTATGGACATGCGAGAGGCACTACAAACTGGAGGATATTGAGTTCACAAGTAAGTCTGGTGTGACTAAGAATAAGTCTGGTGTGGCGCTTCTACTTAGACAAAAAACCAACGCACAACCCGTCTGCTTTGCTAAGGCCAAACTAGCTCGTAGCAATTTAATTTTTCAAATCATTTTCCACTGAAAAAATTTGTAAGTTATCCATATATACGACGTAACGATAAGCTTAGTTATTTAATTTTTTCAAGAGAAAGTCTTTCTGTTTCCCAAAAAGGTTTTTAAGAAGATTTTGATGGTTTTTATGACCATTTGTAATTCTCTTATATTGTGGGATTTGATCTCCTAAAGACTTGCTAGATTCTGCTGTATTTAATTCATGTAAACAGAAAACACATTATTTGTAGGCTAAAAAATAAGTTAAATTCTTTTTAATCCATTAGACACTGGCAGGAAAGTGCTCCGGTTTGGTGCTATACCCACAGAGAACTTGCCAGAGAAGTCCCACCCATCAAAGCCCATCAAAGAAAGAAAACACACGAGTGTAGTTCAAGACCGAGTGGTGGAACAGGCAAAAACTGATTTGTACCAGAGTTTGGAAGAAGTAGTAAAAAGGGCTGCTAAACTTAAGATTCCAGCTTGGCAACAAGAGTCAGTGAGTAACCAGCTGAGACTAAAGCTCTTTGAAGAAGAATGTATGATTCCAAAATTTGAATTGGTAATTGGCAACAATTTGACATACACATTATTCATCTATGGTTGGCTGCTGCCACAAAGTCATCCAATTTACACTGAATCTGACCAAAATCTAAAAAATATTACTGTCTCAGAGCTGATTCGAAAGATTGAGCAGCATAAGATATGTGGAGGCATTGCAAAACCTTCAAGCGAGTTACAGGTTCATGCTATTCCTTACAAAGTCAGTTTGCAAGAAAAATTCAACATTCCAGTGAACACAGTCATATACAACAGGCCAAAAGATTGCTTCATTCTGAATGAATCTTCAGACCAATGCAAGATATGTTCAACAGTTGAAAGGAAGCTTACCAAAGTATTGGACAAAAAAACAACTAAGTTGTGTATCCCTGCAAAGGCTAAAGCTCCGGTATCCATCACTCACCCAAGCCGACTCAAATTAACCCTTCAGCAACATAGACTTAAATGCAGTCAATTGCAAAAACAAATTGATGAAATGAGGCTGTCAATAGAATCAAGCAGTTTGTCAATTGATTCTGAATTGGACCAAGATGTGAAGCTTATTATGTCAGATGCTGGGACAAAGCTTTCACCATTTATGAAGCTTTTTTGGGAGCAGCAACAAGAAGCTTTCAAGTGTAAGAGCAATGCTATTCGCTATCACCCAATGATAATAAGATTTTGTCTGTCCTTGGCAGCAAAATCAGCATCAGCCTATGATGAATTGAGGGATTCAAATGTGCTGACCTTGCCAAGTAGGAGGACTTTGCGAGACTATAGGAATGCAATTACTCCTACAGCAGGATTCAATCCTAGTGTGATAGACGAGCTTACCAGAATAACACGTAATCTTGAAGGGGTTCAAAGGTATGTGGTTCTGGGTTTTGACGAAATGAAAGTGCAGTCAAAGTTAGTATTTGATAAACATACTGGAAAACTGATTGGTTATGTGGACCTTGGTGATCCAGAGATCAATTTTGCCACAGATGAGAAGCAAGATAACCTAGCTACTCATGCCTTGGTATTTTATGTCAGAGGCCTTGCATCTGACCTCAAATACAACCTGGCATATTTTGCTACAAGTGGTGTAGTCTCATACCAGCTCATGCCTATTTTCTGGAAAGCTGTTTCTGTTTTGGAATTAGCCTGCAAGCTACCAGTAATTGCCTCAGTATCAGATGGAGCTTC
Source organism: Rhopilema esculentum (assembly GCF_013076305.1). Next base: position 4,764,874 of record NW_027019317.1, read on the forward strand.
TCCAAACAGAAAATTTTTCCGCATGCATGCCACTATGGACCAAACCCCTGGGAAACCAGTGGTTTATCGATCCATCAATATTTTTGCACCCAAACGATTTCTATGGTTTTTTGCTGATGCCCCACACCTCCTCAAGACCGCCCGTAACTGCCTGTATCATTCTGGCACAGGAAAATCTACACGTTACATGTGGAACAATGGAAAGTACCTTCTTTGGCAACACATATGCCAGTTGGTAAATGATGATATGGACAAAGGTTTGAAGCTTTGTCCAAAGTTGTCAAGTTCACACACACAGCTAACCTCCTTTGGGGTAATGAATGTGTCATTAGCTGCACAAGTTTTGAGTGCAACTACAGCAAACACACTTAAACAATTTTATGACAGTGACACACATGGGACGGCAGAATTTTGCAAAATGATGGACATGTTCTTTGATGCACTCAATGTCCGAAGCACTAAGGAAGGTCAATTTAAGCGGAAGGAGTTCCTACAGCCTTACACCAGTTTAAATGATGAGCGGTTTCACTGGCTTGAAAATGTATTTTTGAAATACTTGTCAGATTGGAAAGCAAGCACCATGTCCAGAGATGGCAATTTCAGTGGAAGCGCAAGGGACAAAATGTTTCTGTCTTGGCAAACATATGAAGGCTTGCAGATCACTGTGTATTCAGTCATTGAAGCCACTAGGTTCCTTTTAACCAGTGGAATGAATTTTGTTCTCAGCAGCCGCTTTAACCAAGATGTTGTTGAAGAATATTTCAGTAGACAACGCTCTCTGGGTCGTCGTAGTGACAATCCTGATATGCGAATGTTGGGGTACAATGATAACACCATCAGAATACAAAGGTCAATTGTACCTGTTAAAGGAAACACAAGAGGAGGACATATCCAAAAAAGACAAGTCTCATGGTCAATTGTAGATGAAACAAAATTAGCTAAAAGAAAACGTAAGTCCAGCTAGATGATGACACTTAAATTAACAAAAAAACAAAACCACAGTTAAATGCAACTAGTCTTGTTTAACATACACCAGTAATAGATAATGTAGTTTTTACTGTTAAAAGATTTTGTTGGGAATTGCTCTGAAAAACCACATATCATCAGATTTTCTGAAACAATTTGATTTTAAAATGATATAATTTCAAAATTCTCTCTGCTTTGACCTGCCCCTATCATTGCAACATGAAACTTGGCTCCAAGAGAATTATAAGATAACATTAATATTCTAAGTAACATATAAAACATTGAACATTTAAGCATCTTGATACACCAATATATTTTCCTGCAAAACACTTTGCAGTAACAGCATTGGCAAATTTCCTTCAAGGAGCTACATTTAGGCTTATTTCAACTGAATAGTTTTTGGCATATTAGGTAACTAAAATTCTCTTTCGCCAAGTATTTAAACTGCACAAGTGACAAAGGCTGCCATTGCAATTATGTTTTGGTGCTTTAAAACTGTGCAAGGGATCACATGTTTTGACAAAAATCATAATTTGATGATTGCCCTTTGGAGATCTATTTTTTTCTAATTGAATGTATGTAAAGTGGAGTGCATTAAAAGTTATTAAATTATATTGGATTAGAAGTTATTACAACCCCTGTAATTTCAAAGATTTACGTAATGCTTTGGATTTTTTGCAATGAAGTTGTGTGTTGGTTTTTGCAAATGAAAATGCCCTAACTCGCAAGTACAGCTGAATAAGTTTTTCAAGGAGATTCTTCTTTGTCTCTTTGTCCATTTCACACAGGGATCCTTCCTCCATGGCACTGAAAGAACTGACCACATCAACTCTCTCAACTAAGATTTCTGTCAGCTTGTTGCAGTTGATCTTGGTGATGTGTCCAGATTCTGTTGCCTTGCGGAACTCTTCTTCTACATAGCTGAAAAACCTAACACAATCATTGTTCACTCCCCATAAACCTCCTCTTGATTGGCATTGTATTTGCTGTTGAGCTGAAATATCTTCCAGTCTCAATGAATTCAAAAATGTTAACATAGCTATAGAGCTTTTTGATTTTTGGCCGTTTGAGACTTGGTGCAGTTTCTTAACAACAGAATGCACAACATATCCTGCCAGATATTGTAAACTGAACATCTCCTGTTCAGTGATTTTCTTTGGGACTGCTATTTGCTTTGCTGGTGTCTTGAAATGGGAGACAATCTTGTCTGCTAGTTTAGTTGCAACCAGTGTGCACCCAGGAAAGGGTAAATTTGGGAAAAACTTTTCAGCATTCATCACAACTGAACCATAATACTCAGAATAAAATTTCTCAGCATCTGAATTTTTCCAAAGTCTGCTGCAATGTTTCAACAATTCCGTTCTTAGGTTTTCACTTTCTTTGTCAAACACAAACATTTTAATAGCATTGCAAAGTTCAACTGGATAGCATTTATCAGTTGCAAGTTCATTCTTGGCTTCATTGACCAACTTAACGATGTCTTCACCACTGAATTGTCTGGTCTGCTTGTGGGATACGTGTTTCGATTTTATGTGCCTTCTTAGGCCCGCTTCGGTCTTGTATTTCTTGCTGCAATTTTCACAAGCTAGTGAGCCGTCATGCGAAATCTAAAGAAACAACACTGTTTTAAAACTTTAAACACACATTTTATGCTTCTAAAATGAAAGTTTTCATTACAACAAAATCTTGCCGAGTTGGTCATTGAAGTATTCTAATAAAACAAACATGGAAAATAAAAACGTGTCCTTACAACTTTCACTCACCTCTTTTACCACCGAAAGCACTTCTTCATCATATACAGATCCAAAATCTTCGTCATCTATCAAAATGTCGAGAGCAAGCTCTAGTGTTTCTTCGAAGTGTAAATTATTGCTAGCAACCGGGGTGTTTGCGTCCGCCATGTTCGAAATTGTTTGCACTCTCTTTGGCACGTGACCACCAATCTCAGAGTGAATCAACATCCACGCGCAAACAAAAGCGTATAACAATAGGCTTCCAGACCAGTCACTATTCTATTGACTATGATCAAACATGATAATGTTACAGGCGACTTTCAGCTCAGCTTATGTATTACCAAATTACATCATACAAAGGTTTTTTTTCCACTTACAGACTTTGCTTTTAAAAGGGTCAGGGTGTGTAGAGGCTTAAGGGAATGTTCCATTATTGATAAAATATAAGATAATGATACTGTATATATGGTCACATCATCATTATATGTTACTGAAACCCTTATTTCATTTTATCATAGATCAAGTTTAAAATTTGTGCTCTTGAATCTCGGAATGTGCTCTTCAGCAATCATGTGACCTAGTGGGAATGATGCAAAAAGTGTGCCATAAAGCATGGATGATCTTTATGACTGGCAGGCAAGTATTCTTGCTTCTGCAAGAGAGGATAACAAATTTTCACTGTGGGATCTTCTAAATATTATTCCAACAGACATACCAAAAGATGCATCAGAATTTGATGAGGAACTGCGTAATATCATAATAGATTTGTACTCTGACAGTTCAATTTCTTTGCATGTGAGTGAAAGTAATGCCAAATATCCAGTCAACCCTCCTTCACATGTTAATCAGATCGAAGAAAGTGTTGTACACGGGAAGGTCCTGATTAAGAATGGACACAAAGAGAACATTGCCTGTAAAATTAAAACTCCTGTAGATAGTTTTAAGAATGCAAACAAAGGGATCATTCATATTAATCAGCAGTCTGAAAGTCTAGATACTATCAAATCTGAAAATGATAGCAACTATAAAGAGAAAAAAGAAAATTCTAATGCAATTCCATTTTCAATGGATATCACATCAAGTGACAATAATGATACATGTCTGGAACTTGCTAAAAACAAGCTTGACGATGATAAGGATTATAGCCAGGACAAATGTGAGATTAAACAAGAGGTTTCAAAGTTTGTTAGCAATGAAAATGATGCTGTGAAATGTGAACCAGTTGCTCTAGGTGCAGAAGGCACACAGCTAGATAAAGGAATTGGAGATTTTTCTTCCCACAAGACTGGCTTCGAAACATATCAAAGTAATTTGGATGAGCTTGGAGATGGACAAACAGCCCAGCTGCTTACCAGTTTTACAGACTGGATATCTAAAATGTCTTCTGATCCACCTAAAGACCTATTTGGCAATGTGTCCCTTTTGGGTGATCTTCCTAAATGTGCTTATCTAGATGTACACAGCAAAGGGTTAGCAATGGGTGAAGCTATGGATCAAATTTCACCTGTTAGTAAGCCTTCTGAACTGCTAGAGGATGACATATTAATCAAAACCCATCCATTGACTGTGATAGCGGAAGAAACTGATGTTGTACTTAAGCAAGAAACAGACATTGAGCTGGGTATAGATGAACCAGAGTCATCGCAATCGTCATTTGATCTAGGGTCTTCGACACATGATTCAGGAATAGGATCAATCATAGTTTTAAGCCATCTGCAGGAAGAAAGCGATGCTGCAATTGAACCTACAGGTATGTTATTCTAAAATGTCCTGTTCTAAAACATGCTTTGAGCTTTCACTGCATCAGTGACAAATACTTTTTTCCAATTTTTTTTAGAGTAACATTAATTTCACACCTGTTAACAAAAATTCGGTTTTTTCACGCCAACCTAAACCTTCAACAAGAGTTTGGGCTGGACCATGAAGGCACTGATCTAATTAGCATATAAACCACAACTAGCAAACTTAATTGATGCGATGCCCATAGCATATTTTTATATGCATATATATAAATAAATATATACACAGTTTTTGCATACTATATTTTCAATAAATATTAACAATCTGCAAACACGGCTGGATATGGTGTAATATAGATTCATGTTTGAACGTAAGTTAAACTAACAGCTAGGTTACCATTGATTTGTCCTGTCCATGTTTTTATGCTTTTTTGCGATGTATAGTTGAAAAGCAGCCTGCTAACTAAGGTTATCTGTAGAATGTCTGAAGACGGAGGACGAACACAAAACTAGCAAGAGCGCTGCAAAGCAGTAGAAGAAGACTAGAAAAAATCATCATATTGATAATAATTCGCCCGGCCGTACGGGGCTTCCTTAAAGGTCGATCTCCATTTAACATTTTTTGTGCGCGCGGGCGTTGCGCCCAAATCTGAGCATGCGTAGTTAAAATCAAATGGTCTCGATTTTGCGTCCGCTGTGAGCGCCAGAAGGTTGACAGGGTCTCAACTTTTTTGTGCGCTCGGCTACTTGACAGCAGCACTTAACTATGCATGCTCAGATTTGGGCGCTACGCCCGCGCGCACAGAAAATACAAAATGGAAATCGGTCGTAAAGAAAACGATGTTCATCGGCTTTTGTTTGTTGAATTTCGAGGGTCCTCAAAATTAGATAAGCTTGACAAATTAGTATAACTGACCAATAAGAGACTACCTTTGTTATGTTTTGAAAACTCACTGAAATATATTTTCTTCCTTTGTTTGTGTAAACCAATAGACGGCGGTACACACTGCCTTTAAATCGAAATCTGTGATTTGAAGTAAGAATTGTACTTATTTTGAGCTGAGTATTGTATGTTGTTTTTAGAAATCGAGACTTCAGCGGTCATAACAGACAGGGAACATGCTGAGAGCCAAGGCAGAACGTATATTAAGACCGGCCCCAGTAATTTCTGTGATGACGACAATTTTCTGGCAGAGCTGGAGCAGAGGCTTAATACTATTGATAAAAAGGCGCCAAAAAGTGAGTTGGTGTCGTCATCTGCTGTCGATAGCAAGCTGGATTCGCACATTCAAGCATTATCATCTGATTACTCCATCTTGATGAAGGAGAAGATGAAATTAAAGAAAATCATATGGAGTCTAGAGGAGGATCTTGCTGCTGAGAGAAAGCTACTTGAAATTAAAAATGAGGAAAAAATTGATATTCATGAACAGAAATCTCAGATAGAAGCTGTCGTTTTGGAACTGGAGGAGAGATTGAGGAACTTCGAGACTGAAAATGAAAGGCAGGATGAGTCTTTGAGGGAAACAGTGGAGAAGCTTCAAAGGATGAATCAGGCTTACGATGAATTGAAAAGTAAAATATTTGACACGGAGGAAAAATTTAAGCGACAGAATGGCGAATTAGAAAAAACGAAAACCGAACTCAAGGGTTGCATATCAGAGGCAAAAACATCAAATGAAAGTAAAGAGAAATGTGAATCGCAGCTGAAAATGCTTTCGGAAGCTTTTCAAAAATTGAAACAAAGTAAAGACTGGTTAGAGTTTCAGTTAAAAACTCTGAGTGACTCAAGAGCTAAAATGCAGTTGCAGTTTGAAGAGGCAAAGACAGAAAGAAACAACAAAGCAATTGCATTATCAGAGCTCCAAGCAGAAAACAAAAAGCTTTCAACAAAACTTGCTGAATTGAACTATGCCAGTGCCAGTGAAAAATCAGAAATTGTAAAACAAATGGAAATAGTCGAAAATGAAATAAAAGAGTATGATCTCCTCTATGCACGCCTTGAGAAAGAAAATAAAACTTTTAGTTTGTTAATAAATGAAAGAAACAAGATAATCGAGACAAATGAGGCAAAAATTAAAGAGTTAATTGAAATTGTCGCAGCAGCGGAGGGCAAAATTGAAAAGTTGACAACAGAACTTTCGAAAAGAGAAAATACTGTTGAGGATATGAAGAATGACATGGAAAATACAAAAGCAAAAATAGAGGAGTATGAAAGATTGGTAAAAGAACTAGAAGAAGAAAATACTATTGAAAAAAGCAGGATAAGAGAACTGGAACAAAAGATGCTAAATTTGCAAGGGGAAGTTGACATGAAAGAAGAAAGAATGTCTTTGCTTATTTCAGAAAAAGAGGGCTTGAAGAAGAACCTTGAAGCAGCTAACGAAGAAAAGGCTGAATTTGAAAGTGCAGCTCTGGCATTGAAAAACGACATGCAGAAGGTGAATATGATTTTTCATATAATGAAGAAGGACTTGGCTTCAAAGTCTTCGCTACTGCAGACCATTGATGCGAAGAAAATGGAGTTAATCAATGAAATGAAGGATCTGCAGGAATACATGAGTGAGCAAGGTCGAGTGCAAAATGAGCTCAGGTTTGTGGTCAATTTTGCAATCCTTGATGCATCTTCTTTGCTAGTAATCTTACAGCTGAGCGTTTTAGAAATCCTTTTTTAGGCCTAAATTGACTTGATGTTCGTATCCTTTTGCTACTGGTCTGTTTTTAAGGGCTTGATACCTTTTAGCTTTATGCAATTTTGTGTCTTGAAAAGGACGGTTTAGGTTGCAGCTCCGTGGTTCACTCTTAGAGCAGTCATCAGGCAGCGGCGTAAATGAATTACTCTGTGCCTCTGAAATGCTACTTCCCTTAACTTGGAAGACGTTTCGGGTGTGTACGACTCAATCAAGGCTTGCACACAATGGTGTTCAGTATTAAACCCTCGCGGTTGAAAAACGAAGAAAAAACGAAAACGACCCGTGCCCTCCATGGGTCCTTAAGTACTCGTTGTGGCCGTTCTGTTATTCTGTTAAAATATTTACAAAGTGGACTTTTCTAATTGCAGTTTGTTATCTTTCAGGGATGCTTTAAAAAATAAGATCGAGACAGTCCGATTTCTGACTGAAGGAAAGGAAGCTCTTACTGTTGAGGTAGAACAATTGAAGACGAAATACAAGACAATGCAAGAAGATTTAGACAATGCAGTCAGAGCAAAAGAGGGTCTGGAAAGAGATTCCGAAGCACTGCAAAGGTTTCTAGCCATTTTTATATAGATTTGGAAGAGATAGGATTTTATTTGTTGTTTTATCATAGTATGCGGTCAAGGAAGCTGACAGTAAATTATTTCCTATCCAGCCCAGCATAGCTTTATATCTAAAGTAAATAAGCTCGTTTCATGAATGATGTATTAATTTTGTAGCGCATGGAGAAAACAGAAGGAGGAATTTGAAATTAAGATTGATGATTTGACAACGGAATGTGAAGCAATAACTTCAAGAAGTTCTGAGACCGAAAAATGCATGATAGAACTGAGAAATGAGTTAAAAACCATGACGGAAGACTTTCAACGCCATAGAAAGGAAAGCCAGTGTGAAATAGCTAACCTAAGAGCCAAAGAAAATAAATTGACCACAAAATTAAAGGAGAAGCAAAATGAATGGCTGAAAAAGGAAGAAAATTACGAGTCTAGCATAATGTCTTTGGTAGAAAGACTGAAGGAAGAAAGCATCAAAGCTCAGCATTTGGTTGCAACTTGCTCTGAACAGAAAAAATTGATTGATGAAAAGGAGCGAAATTATAAGCTGTTGGCAGAAAAATTGAGAGGATTTGCTCATCATGTTGGGCTGTTAAAGCAGGAAAGAGACATCGTTAGCAGAGAGTTATTACGGCTCAAATCTTCTATTCCTAAAATATTTTCTTTTGTTGCAAGTGCAGTTGATCGAATGGGTTTGCAGCTGAAAGAGAGTTCTCAAAGTAATGATAATTTGATGGAAGTTGTAAATAATCTCAAGTTAGAATTAGTGAAAAGTGGGAATCGAACGGCGCTTATGGAGAAGAAATTACAGCTTGAACAAGAAAGGGTTGCAAACCTTGAAAGAGATGTTGAGACAAAGCAGGACGAGCTTAAAGGCGCAAAGAAGCAAATTTTAGTGCTGAAGAAGGATAAAGATTTGGGAGTTTTGAAGTTTGGGCAATACAAAAAGAGTGCAGAAGAAAGATTCACAGCAGCAGACAAAGAGAAAAATGAGCTGGCTGCTCAAGTAAAAATGCTAAAGGATGAAAATCGTTTGATGTTGGCAAAGCTTGAACAACGTGAAAAAGACCTAGAGGAAACGACAACTGAGAAAATCGAACAGGGAAGAAAATTATCTGAAATTGAAAAATCATATTGTGAAATATTGTCTGCTAAAAATGAAGCTGTGGCAAAAAATAGTAAGATTACTTCAGCATATGAAGAGCTGCAAGGCGTAATTTTTAGTCTTGAAAACCAGTTGGGAATTGAGCGCAGTCAAACGCGTGTACTGCAGGATCAAATTGGCAGCTTGAAGTGGCAGCAGAAGCAAGCCTCTGCGGAGGTGCAAGTGAAGAAAAACGAGCTAGATGTCTTGAAGTCACACCATGATTCGGAGTTAAGAAACATTAACTCATTATTAGATGTAGCGAAAACAGAGCTTAAATGTCTGCGAACTGAAGTATCTGAGACACGGAAGGAAAAGCAAAAATGCAACGGTTTACTTATAGAAGCAAGGGAACGCTTACGACGTCAGGCAAATGACTCTGAAAGACTTCAGAAAGATATTTTAAAGAGAAACGAAGACCTGATTAGGTTGAAAGAAGATATGAGTGGATGCAAAAGTACTGCCACTCGAGAAATGCTCGATTTTATTGTGAAAAAGGCAGTCATAAAATTACCAAATTTGGACGTTTTGGAAGACGATGCTAAACACAAGCCAAGGTATGTTGCAATGTAGCCAGGTTATATTTCTTTTAATTTAAGCACCCTAAATTTCAGTTAGACATTATGTAATTTGTTTGATTAATCTCCAAGTATCCAGTTCATCATTTTCTAAGTAAATAAATATTGGAAAAATTCTCTTAGCAGATGCAAAACTGGCATACTCTCAGGCTCCTTCAAAATATATATTTCGATACCAACTATTTAAGTTTTAAGTAGATTTTGTGCAGTTGTATGTTCAGTTAATTTGACCCACAAACGCCCCGCCCCCCCTTTCTATAAAAACCAACTTAATGTTTTCGGTTCGTCTTCAAACTCTTGGCACGTTATAGTTTGAGTTCATATTTTGCTATGTCAAGACCTGCTATGCCAAGACTTGCTATGCCAAGAAAACCTTTACAAATTATTGTATTTATGATGCAATCGTATAGATTTTCTTAGCAGCATACAGCAGTAAATGATTTTCCTGATCGAATTTTTGAAAAGCTTATGGCTTTTCATTGGCTTTTCATTGAAACCTTCTATTGCTTTCCAGCTCTGCCCTTGCAACACTGCGTAAGTGCATGTCGGCGTTACGGTGAGTTTTTCGACGTTTTTTATTGCAAAGCTTCATATTCGCTGACCCTCATCTTATTCTTAGTATAAACGGCTTTAAAGTATGATGACTTAGGTTAGTTTATTTACTATTGATCAATGCAAGTTTATGATAATTATATCTCAGTTTTTATGCAAAATGGAGTGGTAGCACTAGAAAATACAGTTGTAACTTTGCGTTTCACGGCAAATGAAATCATCAAAAAACCGGAAACTTTTCTGAAGATTCATTTCGAAGGAAAACGTAGAGATTAACCCTATTTCTACAAAAATATTAATTTTTAAGGAATGTTACAAAATCTGTCCTTGTGTCGGATGAAATTGGATGAAATGATCAAACAACTGGAAGCCTTTGTCAGATTCATTCCTAATGAAAACGTTGGCATCAAACCAATTCTTATAATTATACATTTATAGTAAATGTAACCAATACTGCTTTGAATTCGACCAAAAATAGGCCTTATTTTCCTTGGAAACTGATAATTCACGCTCTAGTCCAATCAGCTAAGGGCCATTCAGCACGAATACCGAGGTTTTGATTGACCAGTATTAAGAAGTCTGCTTTCGTTTGAGAATACTGCTGGCCTCAATTCAATGCAGCCTCTACTATAACTATTTTCGTCCTATATTTGCTGACAACGGGATAAGAATGTTTATGCCCGAAATCATTTTTGGCTTGGTGGTTAATGGTCTATACAATCATAGTCAAATTGACATCGATTTTTGAATGCTGAAAAATTTGCAATTTTTTAGTGTCGAAATGGATACACTGCATACAGAAATGTCATCTCAACAAGAATGCTTACAGGGATCTCGAAGCAAGTTAAGGTGAGTTGAAATTCTGTTGACATCGGTCAGAAACTTAACGCGTTAAGAAAAAGTAACAACACTTCTGTCACTTAATGACGACGGTCTTAATCACTAACGGTGTTAGAAATTACTTTGAATTCTAGTTTTTTGCATATGTTTGAATAAATTGCGGCGTACCATTTAATTAATCTAAGCTTGGTTTCCATAAAGTTTTATCTATTTATTCTTTCATTTATGCCGTATTAAGCTGGTATTTTTGTTGTACCTGTCCTACAAGTTGCTTGCAATGGTTTCTTTTACAAATACGGATCAATCACGCCTATTTCCATTGCATTGTTTGTATCTGTTTGTCTACTACTACGTTGCATACTAAAGTTTGTCGTATTGGGCTGTTGTATGGGAAGTTTCCATAAGAAGGTTTTCATAGAAATGTTGCCAGTGTTTTGAGTTTTGATTGGTTTTAAACTTAAAACTAGCGTCAAATGGCTTCACAAAAGGGGTTTGAATTTCGAATGTCGTATTGTTTACAACTCCGTCGCCATTACTCGTTCGTCGAAGAGGTGCAATAATTGTCTAACCTAAGTGTATATGGAAGCAAGGTTTCAGCCTTAAGCAAATCTTTAATGGATTTTTCTTTTAATCTAGTGAATTCCAAGAAAACTTTGGTCATTTACAATCAGCTTGCCAAAGCCTGCACCAGAAATCATCTCAGCCCAGTAAATCGGAAAACCATTTGAATAGCAAATGAAAAAGTAGCAATCTAGCAATGTTCTATTCTTGGAAAACAACATTTCAGATACCAAATATTGATGTCAATTTTTGTGTTAACATTGCTCATACCAACTGTATTTAAAATGGCTTAAGTTTTTATTCTTTTTTGAAAGATTACTTTTCGTAATTTCGTTTTTGCTTGAATTGTGTTCTTGATATATTTATTGAATATACTTCTTTTATAAATAAATGTATTATATGTTTTTAAGTGGATGATAAAAGTTATTGAATATTTCCTGTATAGAAAGTTAGCTCAGAATGTTGGTCTATTTTACTGTATAATGTATAATAACTGTACAATTATTTGTCAAACTGCTCTCTGCTTTTTGTGGCACTTTTTTCCCTGACATGTCTGCACTCCTAGGCGATATGGGCCTAAATCAATCTACAATGTGCATTTGTTGACAATTCAATGGGCCTCATTGACCGAATCTGTGGGAATGAACACGTCTGATATACTTGGAGAGTGAGACAGCTTGTGAAATATTTGCTTAAACATAATATACACACTGTACGATGATATTGGTGCAATACTATTTATTTCAATTTCACTAAACAATCAATCGTTGGGGCAATTCAACGAAGCAAACAAGTGGTTCATCTGTTCCACGGTGTGCAACTTCAATACAGGTTTCTGTAAACGCAGAATGACCGAGCGACAACAGAGCTGGCACCGATATATTTATGAATTCACAGAGTATTTACAAAACAGACGTGAATACAGAACAACAAAAAATTCTTAGAACTACATCCAATATCAAAGACATTATTTGTGTTTCTACTGCAACATAAAATAGTTTCTTAAAAGCAATTTACATAGTGTGTTTTAAAACACAAATGTCAATGCAAATGGCTAACATTATCCAATACATATGTTAGTATCCTTTTGCATATTCCCGCTGTCTTTTTTTATTACTTCCATCTGAAAACCTCATTGATTTATCCTGCTAATATGCCCGCCATTGTATTGGTACGGACTGCTAGCAGGTTGGTCTGCGCAGATCCATTAATTCACGCCCCAGACTTCTTCGAAGGCCGAACAAACTTTGGTACATGTTAGAGCGGCAGAGAGCGGATATTGACTAATAGCAACATTTTCTTCACCATAATCAACTTGAACCTATAAAAAAACAAATTGTTTTCTTAGCACACTCGAGTAATACATAAAAATCTTTACAAAACTTTTTTTAACTTATCCCCTTACGTATTCTTGTAGATTAGGCCTTATCTTGTCAAATGAGAGTTTTTGAAAAAGATTTTCAGACTAAATACAGTAGCATGACATGCTGGGCAAATTGCTATAAGGGGCAGGAATCTTTGCAAAAAATAGCTCAGATTTCTTGACGAAAAATCCAATTAAATGTCTTAACTTTATGTCATACGCAAAAGTCACCTATATCGCTTTTGCTAAGATGTTTACACAATTAGTGGGGGTACATGAAGGCTCAACCACTCTCACCGCAATATTGGTTTAGTGAGCGGGGAGGGGGGGGGCTGGTTGGGAGATAATTTACGACTAGCCAGATATTCCTGTGAGTGCCTCAGATTCTTGGAAGAATTCCAGTTGGTATAAAGATACCATAGCCTTTTCGAAAAAGCTAACACTCGCCTATAGCATTAATGAAAAAACCATGATCAGGTAAAATTTTCGTTCATGAATTGAATTCTAGAATGTCCAAACCTTCGAAATAGATGTAAATAATATGTCTGAGCAGATTGATACCATTAAATCAAAATTGGTTTTTGAAAAATTTAACCCTAGCTTTTTGACAAAAAACAATCTTTAAGGCTTAGCAAATATATGTTTTTTAGTAAACATTTTCCCCAACAATAAAGATCTAGAAGGTTCAAACGTTAAAGAAGAGGCAAATGACATACCTTTTATCATTAGGAAACCATGATCAGTTTTTGAAAAATTTAACCTTCTCTTTTTGACAATAGGGAAAACTTACAGGTTTTGAAAGAAGCACCTTTTTGCAGTCTAAATTTTTGTTGGAAAATAAGGCTTCAGAGGGTGAAAGGGATCAAAACAGAGGTTTAAAAGAAACTAAACCTATGCTTGTTAATGGTAGGGAAGCTATGAAAGCCTCTTTGCTGCCATGTTTAGTTCTTGAAACACTGCTGAACTCACCGAGCCATGGGCCATTGCTCCGATGACAAACACAACTGGGTCATCTGCTGGAACATAGTCCCTTGGGTGGGCGCACTTTTCAGCGTTGTATGACATAACTACATAAACAACGAAGAACGGTTCAATCGTTTGCAAAAGAGCTTGCAGAAAACGTTTTGATCATGACAGAAGCAACAAAAATAATAGTTTGATCAGTAGATCAGAGTTAGATCAAAGTTTCATCAATAGACACTTTCCATTTCTTGATAGAAAACATTGACCAGGGTTCTGTATATACACAAGAATAATAATAAAAAATTTGGCATAAGATACTTTAGCAATTTGGATTACTAATTTAGAAAATTTTAGACAATCTTGCCCGGTACACTGTAGCTGAGTACTTTATCTATTTGTTAGATTTTCTACAAAATTAGATTTCAAAATTACTTAAGCTTCTTTTTCGATTCTTAAATCAAATATAATGGATCGTTGAAGGATGAATAGCTGTCCAACCGTGACAAGAATAAGACTAAACCAATCAGTTGCATACACTACATTGCAGCATAACTTTCTAAACATCATGGATGTTTTGCTTATCACCATGAATAGCCATCTGTTGATAGCGACATATCTTCTTAAAGGACATCGATAAAGAAAACTCAAGTACCAAAAATCGCAAATAATATTGCCTTGAAAATACTACTAGGAAGAAAACCACGAAAAACATTTCTTTGCGCGCTAAGCTTCGAACGAGATCCAATAATTCTTCCTTTTCAATCATATCGCTAGAAGAGAACCATTACCTGATGCAATAAAGACGTTTTAATGACAGTAAAATGCACAAGACGTTACCTATTTTCTTGCAACCAACTGGAAGATGATCGGTGATCGGGTTTTTTATTACCTGAGGAAAAAAGAAGATAAAAACAGATATAAACTAGAAACCATACGCTCTGTTTTGTATCCATGAAATGGGTCAAGACGACGTAAACAAGAAAAGGCGATCGACAAACCCTGTATGTGTCATCTTAGTTAAAATCGAAAATTTTCTTTACATATAAGACAAATACTGATGATATAAAATGATAACTTTCTGGAAATCATGAATAAAAAGACAAATATCCGGAAGAATAAAAATTCGAAGAGTTTTGTGCAGTGGCGTAACGCAGTTTAGGCGACCTTAGTTCGAGAACTAAGGGCCCCCGACCAAAAAGGGCCCGAAAAGGGCCCCCATCAAATTTTTCGTATTTTGTGCTTTTTTACCATGTTGATAAGGTTTCCTAAAGCCATCCCAAAAGTTCTTACTAAACAGTGTTGCTAACACAACACTGGATTCATTCATTCTGTTTTGTTTTGTTTATTCGCTATAATTCTTCAATGGCTTATTTCAATTATACTGACAATGACAACTTTGACCTTGGCATTCAGAAGGCACAGAAAGCAGGTTCATGATAATTTGTGTGAAGATGGGAACTTCTTGGCATTGGTCTCTCTTATGGCTGAATATGATGAATTTCTAGCAGAAGTTATATCTCTTCCAGGTAGAGCAACAAAATACCTTAGCGCTAAGATCCAAAATGAGCTGATTCACTTGCTTGCAAATACTGTATCCTCGACTTTAGTAGAAAATATTAATTCCGCACCATTCTGGAGTATAATCTTGGATTCCACCAGTGATATTACCAGAGTCGACCAATTAACCGTTGTTATAAGGTGGGCAATCACACGTTATGAGTAAAAACTTTTTTGCTACCCTTCGAGATATCTTCAGTTTTTTTGGCTCTTCCTTGAATAGATGGAGAGATCTTGGAATCGAAGCTGGGAAAGGATCACTGACACTAAAAAAGTTATGTACGACACGTTGGAGCTCTCGCATTGATACAATGCGAGCTGTGCGTGACAAGTATCCCCAGATAATGAGGCTTCTGACGAGACTCATCTTAACATCAAACAATAAGAATGAGCGTGACAACGCAAAGAGTCTAAAGAAAAAAATTGACACACTGGAAATTATTATTTTCCTTGTATTCCGGGAGAGAATACTAAGATCAGTCAATGCAGTATCAAAGGAGCTTCAGTCCCCTAGGATTGACTTGTCTGTTGCCTGTAGACACCTTAATATTGCACTCTCGGAGCTCCAATATCTTCGAGAATCATGGCAGTCTATAATGCTGACTGCCACAGCACTTGCAAAATCTTGGGATGGATCGCTAGAGTTTCAACAAAAGAGGGGTCGGAAGGCAAGAAATGAATCAGATGAACTTGTTGTAGATGGAAGACTGATGGATCCTGAGCAAAGTTTTAAGATAAACGTTTTCTACAAGACTGTTGATACAGCATTGATGCAACTGACAGAAAGGTTCAAGGACAAGCAATGGTGACGTCATTATTCAGCTGTCTCTACCCCAACAACCCGGCAACACTGAGTTCTGACATGCTTGAAAATGCAGTACGAGTAATTCGTGAGAAATATCCAAATGACTTTACAGATGAATTAGATTCTGAGATGAGATAATTTGCAACCGAATTCAGAAAGGAGATTGCAGTCAAGAAAACTGTTCTAGAAGTTAATAACCTCATGCTCCAGAGCCGTATTAGTTCATCCTTTCCACAAATGTACAATCTATTAACACTGTTGCATTGGTAGAAAGATCATTTTCAAAGTTGAAACTGATAAAGACATATCTAAGATCTACAATTTCACAGGAGAGACTGGACGACCTAGCAACTTTGTCAATTGAGAACAAGGAAGCAGAGAAAATTGACAAAACAAAGCTTATAAAGGATTTCGCCAACGTTAACGCACGTAGAAAAGCTCACGTTGTGAGCAAGAACACCTAATTTACTGTTGGTTTTCTCATATGTAAACATTTTCTTTACCACATCACGTGCATTTCTCGAGGTTCTAAAGGACCTAATTTTAAACATTTTCCCATTACCCCGAACCCCTTTGCCCCGTAGAGCTCACTTCACTTCGCAGTCCCTAAATAAGGGCCCCATCTTAGTAAATTCCTAAGGGCCCCGAGTGTCTCTGTTACGCCACTGGTTTTGTGACGGATGTGGATAGCACTGCATTCGATATAGGCAAGACAAACTTATGATAGCTTTCGATTAGCGTATCTATACGAAGACTGATTGAATAAAGAGAAGGGATGCAAGGGAAGCTCTTATCGTCAAATCATTCTTTATTTTCTGGGGGTACATGCTTCGTTCGTATGCCACCACAGAAGACATTTCTTAATCATTAAAACACTCACAAGACAAATCCCCGAATCTGCAATCCACTTATCTAACCATTAACGTTTTCCTTTAGCTGGAGCTAACTCTCACCACAACACTGCCTGAGGAGTCAAGCTTAAGGTTACGGTAAACGTTTTGAACACGAAAATTGGTTTTTCCTTCCTAAAGGCCAAACGGCTCAAGGAATCTGGATAAACTATATATCATGCGATGCACAAGATTATGGCGTATCTAGCCAGATAAAAATTATTGGCAAATAATGTTAAATGTTATTTTCCATGCGAATTTACTGGTCAAAAAGTGTACCATCTTCAAAAGCAATTATGTACCCTTGCAGATTTTTTAAATTCCTCCTCTTCTTGAAACTATACCCTGTCAAAAATTGGCAAATAATTTTTCCACCCTCCCGCAGCTGTATTTGGGTATAAGAGACGGACCAGAGAAAATAAAAAAAAAAAGAGACACACTTTGTTTGCCCAACGTCTGCCCTGGCCGTGTGCAAATTTTCGAGCCATTCGATTGGTTCCTTGGGTACATAATTCCTCGTACCTGCATGTAGAGGAATTTCGAGTCCGGAGAAAACGGGATTTTACTGATCGCACTTGCAAGATACACTCGTAAACCACAGTGTAATCCGGGTCAAGTCACTTGAAGATTTAAGATCAATAAGGCTGTTTAAATAAACACGGCTGTACATGGGATACATGGATGTGCCATGCTATATTGTAAATGAGACATGCGACCACAACCGCAAAGCAACGATAATCGGCTTAACAGGTCAAGAGATTTTCAGGCCTCAACTAAAAGTTTTGATAAAGAAATTATGGAAACCTTCGTTTACATGGGATTTTTTCCACTTTCAAAATTTCTGTTTGTTTCAAATTTGGTATCATTGTGCGCCTTGAAAGTTCGGCTACTTGAATGTGAAAAAATCGAAAAAATGATGTTTTCATCCAGAAAACGTTTACCGTAACCTTAACTGAAACGTTTATTTTATTTGATCAAAATTTCAAATGACTGTAACAGTTAGGAATTTAAGCAGTGTAATTAAAGCATACATCAAATGGGTAACCAGCGCTTTAAAACACAACTATTTTTAATACAGTGATACAAAACTCGAACGACAGCCATCAATGAACATGATCAAATCAGTATTCGAATTGATAATGAAATTGTGTAACTAGTTTACATAGCTTTTATATGTATCAAGTTTTAAAACTTTGCTCGATAACCATGGAAGATAATGCATAGTTCCATAACTTTTGACATTTGCAATAACAGTGAACAAATCTTTTCTTAGTTCCTTTAATAGTTGTTTATGAAATTATGCTGATTAACTAGCTCTATAAAAGACCCAAATTATTCAGTAGCAGTATAGGTGAAGCTGCATCAAGTGAAAATGTTTTAGAAAACAGCACTAAATGATGAAGATTTCCTTTCTTTCAAGAATGCTACGAGTCTTGAGAAGATTGTTTCATCCGTCTTAATTGACAATCTTCCTCTCACTGACAGGATGGTTATAGCCTATCTAAAGTTGAGCTATTTGTTTTGTAGTTACCAATACATTGTTTAGGTTCTAAATTTGTGAAGGTATTTTGGCAACACTTTTGAAGGTATTGACACAATTTTAGCCATTGCCTGAAAATTGATTTACCAAATAACGATTGACAATTTTTTAAGAGATCAATAGTTTTTGAACAATCCAAGCAAATCTCTCTCTTTTTTCGATACAAGATTGCTTCTGAAAAACTTCCATATTGTGGACGAGTGTGCAAATGATTTCTTAAGATCTCCCTTTCCTTGGAACATCTGGAAACGCCATTTGAGAGAGTAAGAACAGCTTCTTTCAGCGTATGAGGCGAAAAAAATTAGTAAGCCAGAGATTTAAGATGGGAGGTTTCACATGTATGAGATGTTATCTTGTCTCTAAAACCTTGATGAGATATCGCAACAGACTCATTGAACAGGCCTCCGTCGAAGCCCCTATGAAAAGGGACGCTAGTCGTTTCTGTGATGGATTTAGCCATCAGTAACGAGGAATTTAACCAGTCGATCTTCATTCGCTCGATGACCTGTATATTTGCAATCATTGCTTAAAAATAACCTTTACTTTTACACTATCGTACAGCCCCTACAATCTACCATCCATGGTACCACCAGTACCATTCACCAGAACTTGGTATTAGTGATAGCTGAAGAACAAAAACTGTCATATCACAAAAATAGTGGCACTGCTAAAATAACAGTATGACACAATTATTCTTAGCAAATTATGTTTTTACTTCCAGAATCTTCGTCTCTTTCTCTCTCTTAATGAATACCGCAATGTATAAGTAACTGACAGTATCATGAATCGGATTGCTCGGGATAAAAGATCACAAATGTGAGGGACCAATGACTGAGAGGGAAACAGTACAACTGTAAAGGCAAATGGCAAGTATCCACAAATAAATGCTGCTGTAACAAAAATCGAGTGTATCAAAGCATATCGACATCTGTTGAGTTGGCCATTCGGTACAGAATTCCTTGAGGTCTCATTTCGATACACCTGGCAAAAGATCGCGCAGTACAATATGAAGAAACGTGCAATTAATGAATATCACCACTGCACTTAAGAGAAAAGAAGAGGAAAGTGGCAGGAGAGAAAGCATTCCATAATGAACAGCAAACAACCCAACACATGCTAGACTAACAGTGAATCGATGCGGAGCCATGGTAATCTTCGCCTTCAGCGGAAAAGCAACTGCAATCAAACGCTGCAAGGCTATGAAAAGCACGTGAAACATAGATTACGTCACGAAGATATTCATCATGCCCAAAACAGTATGAAAATGTTCTGAGGAGTAAAATATACAGTTTAATTTGAAAATACACGAGAATAGAGAACAAGTAGAAATGTTAACAGCTTCACTAATCAGATTGCAAGCTATCCAGTAAAGCAGTGTTCATTTCGGATGGACGCATTATTGTCATAGCTCTATTTAACTTCTGGGTATCTAAAAAAATACCAATTTCAGCTGTCAAATTATAGATGAATACATTCATTATACATACCTTGAGAAGTTTTTGTTTACCATCCGAAGCTTGAATGCTAAGTTTGTGAAGCAACTGAACTAAAAGACAAAACATACAATTAATGTATCTCAATGTCTGTAACAATGCAAAGGACGAAATATTTTCAACAAACCCTTTCTGGTTTAACACACCACACAAGCTTAGTTTTGCTACGAGTCATTTGTTATGATTCAAAGTCTAAGCATAGTTTTGTTTACCGTACATGGATAGCACTTCCATCCATTCAAAAGAATTACGTTACAATCAATTTACATTACAACCTCTTGTGACTTGCAGATCAAAAACAGCAACTAAAACATGCTATTCTGCTATCACGCAGCACTCACTGGAAAAACCAGATTGGACCAAAAACGCGTAGAGCCAGTTCCGTCTAAATGTAAATACTGCCATTGTGTAGAAGTTTTGTACTTTGAACAGTGTGCGACGACAAGCTTGATTATGTTTCAAAAAGTCATTGACTTATAAACAGTTACTAGGGCAAACGTACCCCTCATTTAAAAAAACTTCAAACTTCAAATCAATGACATTTATCAAGAACTGCTAGAATTTCAAGAAAACTGTTACTTGCATAAAACGTCCGTAGCAGAAAACATGTCACCCCCAACTATAAAGACAAACCAATGGAATCGCATGTTTAACATAATTAAAACGATGCTGTGAGCTTACCAATCAATCCAGAAAAGCGAGTGAACGTCCTTGGTATACGTGTCTGTGGGTTGATTTCGATGAGAGAATTCCTTGCTGTATGGACATACACCTGAAGAAGGCCAGCTCTGTTTAAAGGACTGTCCATCAACATCAACAAACACTGATGCGTGATGTCGGGACGGGCTGAAGACAAATCACGGCCCTGCTTCTTGAGCACGTGCTTATGATCATCACAGTTTAAAAGCTCAAAGCGTTTGCCATTCTAGGAGAGATGTAGCTGTGTTAAATCGTTAAACATCATTCTCTAGATAACATTAGTGGCTCACTGCACCAATTGAAACAATCTACTTTTGAAGCAAAAAAGTTTAACGATGTCATAGTTCATCTTCTTTTTAAAGTTTTAAGAACAACGGCCCCTCTCAGTTTATTAATACTGGCTTGCCTAATAATACAGGCATTTTGCGGATTCTGCCGCAGGACACAACCATCTGGAGTGGCGCTAGAGACAAGCATTCAAGGTGTCGATATTCATATTCTACGTAAGTGTTGACCAAGGTTGTACAAAACGGCCGACAGAAAAACATTGAAGGGAAGGTCTATTGAGAGCATCGAAAGAAATTAAGGAACATTCAGAAATTAATACTCTCGTTAAATGTTAGTTAAATGCTTCTACTCAAATGCACTCATCGGCGTTATCAATTAACTCTAGACATCTGCAAAATGCCAATATTATTAGGGAAGCTGAGGTGAATTGGTTGCTGAAGGAGAGCTACTAAAAATCCTGGGTGAAACCCTCGCCCTGTGCTCCGCGACCACTGGCAGCCACTTAGGTCGTTTAACGCTAGGCGCAGTGTAACGTGATTGATCGAAAACTATCAATTACATTTGAGGAATGACTCTTAATGAATCATAGCATGGCAGTTAAAAAGTCTGAGTGATTGAACCTGCTTGTAGATACGTTGTATTGCAAATAGCCGGTGTTTGTTCTTAAGACAACTGGTAATGCAATTTGGGCAGTGACCCGTTTTAGACACTTATACGCCAAACAAGTTGTATTATCCTTCAATCAAACCCAAGGAAATCAAACACAAGCAAATTCAAATATATATCATTACGCTTTTTTGACTGAAAATGGGATTTGTACCTTTTTGTGTGTTACTGATATCGGCAGTACTGCTATGGTCAAAATCGACGACTACAATAACAGGCAAAGCAATAAACGATTTCAACATCGGTATTCTCTTTGCATCATATCAACTCGACAATATTTGCAAGTCACCTGTCCAGTTTGTCATGGCAAAGAAAAACAACACCGGTTCGTGCCAATGGGAAATTGCAACTGATTTTGAGCAACAGAAAGTAGACAACGAGACGCAGCTACCCACAGTTGACAGGGCTGGAAATTGTCTTTTTTCGTGTAACTATAAAGCAGAATCCCCCAAAATGACAGCTGAAGAGGCTATAACGTCATTTTTCTCTAAAACCACATCATACAAAATGTCTGATTATGACTTCTACACATATCTGGCCCCATGTGAGACAACAATTCGCGGTAACTTTTCTGAAGCTGACACAAACACATCAAAAATACTAGGGAATTTCGCGGGCGTCTACTATTCTAGCAATGGAGATGGCTGCAAAGGTTTAGGTTCAGAGGTTCAGAACGATGATATCCTCAGGCATACCAGTGTCACTGGCCTGCTTGCTGCACGTAAGAACACAAAAATAGACCTTTGTCGTGTTCAGCAAGCCATAAAAGAAATCAACAGTGGAAAAACGTCGCTTTCTGCGCTCCGATCTGAGAGTGAATGGTTGTATAGCGCAGCAGCAGAATACTTTGAGCAACATCCAAAAAAGCAAGACGATAGATGAGTGGAGAGGACGGAAATTTAAGAAAGATAGACAATTATACAGAAAAGGCGTGTTTGAAATAACTGCAAAGGTCATTTCAACACATAAAACATTCCAAACACAATGTTCCAAAAGAATATTCATGGACATGTTGAAGCCAAATTGGATCTTTGAAAACAATAAAAGACCCCTAAAATTCAAAACAAAATCGTAATATTGTATATGCTTGGTTCGATGAATGAAGTTAGTGCATGAAACGCCGAACGTTTATACAAAACTATCCACAAAAGAGAAGTGCGACAGGATGCATGTTGTTGATGACATAAAGTTCAGCAAAAATAATCATAAGACCAAGGATAACACAGGTCATTCGGATATCCAAAAAAGCGCAATAGCTTGCACTTATTGCTCTTTATTAAATTTTACCATGTCTATGGGCAGGGATGTTGCCCTAAGGGCGTAAATAACAAAGGGGCGTTTACATTACATACAAAGATTACGCAAATTATTTGGCTTTTTCTCGGTGCATTCAAATACACTCTATTTTTTATAAGAACCAGTAAATTTGAGTTCTGGCTGACTGTTCTTAACTTTATCAAAAATATGAGACTGGATTGTTCTTAATTTACTCTTAAATTAAAAGAGTGTAAGCAGTATGATTGCTAGCTTCTTCACTCTAGAGGGTGTTCAGGCCTCATTTGCCAACAAAGTGAGTGAGACAGCCTTCAACTTGACTTGTCACCAAGTTTGAATATTTACCCATCCACACATGGCTCAAAATCTTCACTTTTGAGATAAAACGTCGATGGAGATTCCATTTTACAGTAGTGCAGCCTCAGCTTTTGACCAATTTTGTGGCTTGTGTTCTTATAAAACTGTTCTTATAAAAAAAGAGTGTACAGTCCCCAAAGAGTGTGAACCAAGTCTTCCGGAGTTGAAATTACACAATATGGCAGAAATAAACTTTGAAATTTCAGAAATGGATTAAATGTTGAAAAAGAGAAAATGCAACTAAAGGCTTGCCAAATTATCATTCCGAAAAACGGGTTTCTATCAGAATAGATCTGAACTTGCTTTTTTCTTGTACATAACAATATTAATTGCAAAGTTTTATTTTTAACTAAATGGAAATTTTAACTAAATGTAAATAGCAGGCCTTAATAAGTTGTAAATTAGCTGTATTTGTTTTAAGCCTAATGTAAATAAATAAATGATGATGATGATGATAATGATGATGATGATGATGAAGGCTGGTGCTTTTCCTTTCCCTTCCAACCCAAACTAGGAGGCTGTTTTGTGTTTGCTAAAATGCTTAGGCATCAACAGTTGTTAATGCCAATGCACCTAGTTTAGAATGCAACTTTGGCAGAATCTCCAAGTATTCTGCCTAGCAAATATTCTTAATCTTATATCTATGTTACTAGGCAATAATTACTCTTGTTGTTATTAGTAATGCAAATATGTTTCTCGATAAGTGGAAGGGATGCAGAGATCTAGGTTCATATTGATATCATGTAGTTTAGCAAGTGCAATTAAAGCTTTAAGCAATTCAAAACGAACACAGAGGTCAACAAAACAAACAAACAAAAAATATTGTTTACTACTACGTTTTGTCCTGGGTACAAAACAGTAGTGCATAAGGGGTGTGACACCTTCCTAATATTTCCTACAATTGGTCCTTATCATGAATTTTATTATGACACAGTGGAGCGTCAACTTGCTGGGCCAAAATGAAAGTAGGCCTAAATGTGAAACTTTCACAGAACATGAACAACACTATATTTTTCAAGCAAAGTGAAATTTTGAAACAAAAATTATCATTAGCTTTGTTACAAATGAATGAGCTATATTGCTCAATTCGGTTTCAGCTAGAAATGATACTAAATGAAATGGTTGTATATCAAAGATACTAGAAACAACCTATAATTGACTTACATAAATTTTCAATAGATTCTTTTAGCGTAGAAAAGCAGAGACATGTATGCACAACTATCAACACACAATCATGCCAGATTTGGCCTGCTAGGTCCAGAAATCAAATCCCTGCCCTAAGAAAATCGACATTTTCACAAAAATAAAGAGCTATTATTTGAAAAGAGTTTAGCGGGTGTTTCACCCTCAGTAGCAAATAAGCATCCTCTCGCAAGGCAAAATGGATAAACTAGGCCAACAGGACTCAGGGAATGAGAGAATGTGGAATCTCTAAAAGGGAAATATAAAAAATGCAAAATATGAATTATAATAGCACTCTCAGCCTTCAGTGTACAGGATGAGCTGCATTAATGGGGAAAAAGTTTCTATGATCTTTCTGAACGTTGCCTAAAGCAGCAGTGTATGCAAGGGAGGATGAAGGATCTTACCCCTCAACCATTTAAACTGGGCTCTCTAAATTTGTCTAAGAACATAAAGAAATTGGTGACGATGAGGGAAGGCACATCAATTGCATTTTGACAGATCATATAAATATGTTTGAACACAATTCAATAATTTTCCTTATGCTCCAAAGTTAAAATCAGCATGTGATAAACACAATTTTAAAATGTACTAGATTGCGTGCGATTTAATGTTCCATTATTTATTCCTGACACAATTTACTCACATTCATAGTTATTATACAATTTTAAAATGCTTATCTACTAAAATCCTAACCAGGGCTTATTGAATTAGAACAAATTTGATGCTAAATTCATTATCTTATGATTTATATATGTGTTTTATTTTAGAGCCATAGATTGAAATCAAATGTTTTAACAAGGTAGGTGTATTCAATTGCAGCTCTAAGGCTGGTGGTTTTATCACCAATGATAGACTTGGTATGGAATACACAGCAATAAACAATACTCATAAAAATTGCTGCTCAGAGGCCCAGAGGTCATACTGATAGAATAAATAAAAAGAAGTTTTGTAAAATGTTCCCTATCATTATACTCAAATTCACCGTTTCAACTCAACTAAATACTGAACTACTAGCTAAACGTAAGATGAACTGGTGTGAAATAACAACAATGAAGAGTCACACTTTGTGTGAAAAAGAACTAGGGTGACATTGTTTGTTCAAAGCACAACTGCAGATTGTTCATAGCATAGCGTAATAAATACAGAGCAATTGAGCAGCATCGTTAAAGCATTTTGCACATATAACTTTACCTTGACTGTTTCCAGTGAAGCATGTTCCAAAATAACAATTAATCTTTTACCACTTTCCTTGCTTTTCAACAACCGTGGAATTTTCTGCGGCGGCTCTTCTTCCTCAAACGCTGACATATCCCTGATTTTGATAATCTAACAACAACGATCTCTGCTTCTCTGCTAGAAGGGCACACGAGGGTTCCAGAGCCACCCAGAGCTCATGGACCATGTTATTTTGACCTCGATTGGATCTATATAAGCCTCGAATTGCATTTGCAGCGAAACAAATTATTATAAATTCAAGCTTTTAATTACAGGCTACATGATTAAACAAACTTATAATTGATAAAACTTAGGGCAAATAAAAAGAGCTAAGATGAGCTATCGAGTTATTTGCCCTATTACACTGCATGCATAAAATTACATTGAATTAGAAAAAAAATTTAGATAAAGGTTAAGGTTAACAAATACAAAATAAAAAGACAACAATGAAGAACTAAACTAAACGAAATAAACGATAAAGAAAAGAATAGATGCCAAAACCCAATATCAAATCTAAATGCTCATAAATTGAGAACTGGCAGTTTTCTGATGAGTAAACCAGTTTCAAGATGACAAAATTAGCCCTAAATCAATTTTTTTAAACCTTTCACAAAGTTATATTTTGTTTTGGATTGTTTTATTTCCAAGGGAATAATATTGCAGAATTTAACTCCTTGACTTACTATGGAAATTGCTTTAAGATTTGTTCTTACGGCTGGCTGTGATAGATTGCCAGATGTTGCTTGTCTTGTGCGGATATTATGCACAGAAGCAACTGATGTTAAAAGATCTGAAAGAGTTGTATTGGCTCATTTCTGAATGATATCAAACATGAATTTTGCTGATTCTATTTTGTAGCCTTCTTCTAAATTATGGAGATTTAGTTGACGAAACAAAAGATCGCTGTTGGCAGTCTTTTGTTTGAAAGCAATTGTTAAGGCTTTTTTTAAGAGGGTCTAGGGTACTTTTAAAGGTACCTCCCCAATTTATAAGAGCATAATTAATGTGTGGTTGTATAAAAGAATTGTAAAAATTGATGAGTATATTTCTAGGAACATAATGCTTAAGCCGAGCAATGATGCCAATACCTTTAGAGATTTTCAAATTAATTGGCTGCACATGTGCCTTCCAAGAAAGTTCGTTGTTTATTAGCACGTCGAGGTAATTCACAACTTGAGCTTCGTCTATTTCAGTATTGTTGATTTTTCTTTTCATTTTAAAATGGCTTTGAAAAAAGCAAACATTTTACAACATACTTAAAGCTTTTTCGTCTGACACTCCTCAGAGCATAAAACGTCAGAATAGGTTCCGAAAAACATGTTTGAAAAGTATATACCCAGTTGTGGATCGAAATAGGCCAATCAGAAAAACGCAAGCACAAGACCGGTATAGTTGACCAATCAGTGCCGCGAGCCTAAAGAAAAATTACCAATGGAGTCCAAGAGAGAAAACGAACTCCTTTTGTCTACACAATGGCGGCTTTTTCGTTTTTATATAGATTGACTCCAAAACTGCTAGATGGAAGGACGACCGGGCTCTGCCAATTATCCGAAACATGTCGTCATTATAGAGTTTTGCACAATCTGGGTTGTCTAAAAGATGTTGACCAATGGCAGAATCACTTGTTTTAACAGTGTTTCTCGACCTACAAGATCGAGGAACACTGTTCTTGTAGGTCGATCTTGTAGGTCGTCCTCGATCTTGTAGGTCGAGAAACACTGTTAAAACAAGTGATTCTGCCATTGGTCAACATCTTTTAGACAACCCAGATTGTGCAAAACTCTATAATGACGACATGTTTCGGATAATTGGCAGAGCCCGGTCGTCCTTCCATCGAGCAGTTTTGGAGTCAATCTACATAAAAACGAAAAAGCCGCCATTGTGTAGACAAAAGGAGTTCGTTTTCTCTCTTGGACTCCATTGGTAATTTTCTTTAGGCTCGCGGCACTGATTGGTCAACTATACCGGTCTTGTGCTTGCGTTTTTCTGATTGGCCTATTTCGATCCACAACTGGGTATATATTTTTCAAACTTGTTTTTCGGAACCTATTCTGACGTTTTATGCTCTGAGGAGTGTCAGACGAAAAAGCTTTAAGTATGTTGTAAAATGTTTGCTTTTTTCAAAGCCATTTTCAAATTCTGTACCGCAAAAAAACTGTTCACTCTTTTCATTTTCTTATTTGATTTCTTATTTTTTGGGGAAAAAATCAGGTAGTTTGATTTACTTGTGTTAAGCGACAGCTTCTTTGCAATTAACCTCTAGCTCAGTGTTTATATTTTCTTTAAGTATGGATATGTTACTGTGAGAATTAAAGAGACTTGTGTCGTCAGCAAAAAGATGTGGACTCGAAACTTTTGTTGCACTTGGCAAGTCATTAATGTAAAGCAAAAAAAGCAAGGGGCCTAAAACACTCCCTTGAGGTACACCATATGATATAGAAAGGCTATCTGATAAATGATTTCCAATGCAATGCAAAAGAATCTCATGGTTGACAGTGTCAAAAGCTTTAGCAAAATCTAAGAAAATACAGCAGGAATATTCTGGATTTCGAGGGCCAAAAAGTTTGATGGGGCCGAACATGCTAGAAGTTCAGAGAAAGATTATTTTTGAATGTACATCTTGGGAATAATTGATCGGGGGGGCTGAAGCCACCTCAACCCTCTTCTTCCATGGTCGGGGTCCAGGGGGCGAAGCCCCCGGAAGCTCCTGACATTTTGTCATTTCTGAGGCATCAAAATGGCTCAGGATTCTTTAATATCTCTGTCTGTAATATGTTAATAGAAAAACAGTTCTTCGTAATCAATAGGTCAGTAATATCGAAGAACAATTCTAGAAGTGTCGATGAAAATGCCGTTCAAGGGCCTGTTATTTGCCCTTTGAGGCGAAGAAAGGGTGTGACCATGGCATCATTAAATGTAAATAGCCTCATCATGAAGATTGATGGAATACGGTCGCTTGTAAAAAACGAAAACATTGATATTTTGGCCATAAATGAAACCAAAATCGATCACAAAGTTGACGACAGGCTTATCTCATTAGATGATTTTTCTCTTTGTAGATATGATAGGAGTAGGCAAGGTGGTGGTGCTGCTCTCTATATCAGAAATACAGTCAGGTTTAAACCCCGGGTAGATCTTCCTAATAAATCGCTTGAGTTGATTTGCATAGAGGTAGAGCCCCCGAATTCAAATCCGTTCATTGTCATAGCTTGGTATAGACCACACAGTGAGCCTAATTCTTGCTTTGACAGCCTTCATAAAAACCTGAGCTTTCTTGATGGAGAGGGGAAAGAAATTATTATTCTAGGAGATACTAACTGTGATTTCTGTCATAGAGACAATACTCCGAGCCATATTATGCAGTTACGTGAGCTGTACGACCTTTTTGATATGAAGAAGATTCTTAAAGAGCCCACTAGGGTCACGCTAGACAGTTCAACTTTGTTTGATCATATAGCTACCACAAACTGTAACAATATTGCAGAGAGTGGAGTGCTTAAGATTATTCTTAAGCACTCCACTCTAAACAACGAAAAAAAAGAACAATCAAAATTATTACCTGAAGATAAAAAAAATCGTGAAAAAATACAGTGTCCCAGTGTTGAATAAAATATAGTGCTTTTGTTCACTTTCTGCTTGTATTTCCGTCTGTATTATGTCTAACTATTATTTTCTTGTCCTCCATTCCACTTTCAGTAAAACGGCCCCGTTGCACTCACTTCGATCGTTCGTCATGAAAGACTTCGAGTTCTTTGCCCTTATCACTTATTTATCCTTTAAAAAACTGGATTCGAAAAAATAAGCAATTTAACATGCAACTTTATGAACGATAATTTTGTGAATTCCTTGCCTCAAATCCTTGTCTGTCTTGAAAATCTCCGGGTAAGAATAATAATTTGAATGAACGACCCCCGAACTTGTTTTGATATGAACTTCCTATGAGCTTTGAGTTCTTAGAAATAAATCCTGACAGGTGGGAATAAAAGACAAAAGCACAAACATGATGGCCATCGTCATTGAGTGAGTGAATGACTTTAAAGAGACTAGACTTGCTAAAAGACTTCAGTTTTAAGATGAGTTACTTGGGGCCAATGGTAAGATGTGTGCGAGATATTTCTATTGTTTTGGACATGTGGGAGCACCTGGCCACAATGGGAGTGGTTCCCAGTTTGTATCAGGAGGCAGAATATAGAATATACACGTTGAAGAAGGACGTAACTGACCAACTCTCATTCGTTTTTTCCTACGACCAGAGAACCTACGTGTCAATCGAAGTTGTTATTCGTGATACCAGCACTGGACAAGAAGCTGTTGTCATCTCTAGGGAAATTGACACAAACCTTGTATTGCAACTAAAATTCTACATGAAATTGGTTGTTACTGGATACAGTATCGTCAAAACCGCACAAGACATGTTTGATCAATTTCTGAAAGACGGTGGATATGAAGAGGTTTTTTGTGAATGCAAGAATTTCGCTGTTAATTTACTGAAAGGCCTCGGAGTCGAGCCTTCGTTAATAGCTGAAACAACTAGAGATACCACAGAGGGTACCTTGAGTCTGGCAGCAATCGTTGGAGCAACATCAAATCCACCACCAGAGTAAGGCCACATTTAGGCCAAAATATAACTGAAATCCAACACTGTAGCAAATAAAGCATTGTGGATTTAATAAATACTATTGTGTTGTATATACTAAAGTTCGTTGTAGAGTAGATTGTGTTACATTAAAATTGTTATTTTTCTTTTGCATATGGATGGGTCTATCTTTAGATTGGTAGCTTTCACTCGCTTTAGAATCCTTTTTCGCAAGAACCAGCCGAGGCTAGATGTTACTTTATTTCGATAATCTTTTACACGGTCCTTTTTACGACCATTTTCCCTTAAGTTGTATTCTCTGTTGTGTCCTGCCACTGGCAAGACTCGCTGTATCCTGGAGATAGGTTACAGTATGGCAATAAAGTGTGGACTTTGAAACAGAAATGTATAAAAGCACCATATAAGAGTATTTATCTTTTGACCACACCCTTAAAGTGTGAGACACGCTCTTTTTATCGGCAAAACCACTTCTTTACCCCTCCAAAAATTTGTTTAGATTCGCCTTTGTTGAAGACACGTGCAAGGAACTGGACACTACACGTGATGTCAACGTGGGGAATTTACTTGACATTTCGTGACATTTTCTTTAGAGCCCTATTTGGCACTATCTTAATGTTTGGTTTTGTTGGTAGCTTTTTAAGCATGCTCCACGTCTTGCAGTAGTTAAGGACTGAAATTGGTTGTTTTCTTCTTGTCGTCCTCTGTCGCTGATTTGAGAGGTCGTAAGTTTATTTCATGATTTACATAACAGTTAAATTTTATGATTTATTTACAGTTAAACCTTATAGCAAAAGTGTGGCTCAACACCTTTGTACGGTTCTGGGACAGCGTGATCTTCTCGTTAGAAACATTAAGTTGTATTGAAGTAGCTTTTATAGTCATCCATCTAATTTATCCGTTTTGAAGAACACCATAAAAGTTGGATTCATTTAGTTTTAGCTTTGCATGCACTTTGTTTTAGCATTATTTCTTGTTCCCTAATGCACTTTCGTCTGTGGGAGTGACTTGAGATAGCAGTAGGGCTAAAGTAAGAAGATTCAATCAAACAGCCGAATCGTCTGGTTATTAGGTTTTTAGGAGGCCAGCAGAGCCAAAGGAAACGTCTTAAAATTCAAAATTTTCTGGGAAAGCATCCCCGGACCCCCTAGTAAAATGCATTTTCAGCTCATGTCCCTGTGCCCTATTAGTGTGTTTCTACGTGCATGTTTTCAAAAAGGAACAATTTTAGCACACAAAGGTTAATATTTTTCATCTAGTGTCCTTATGCTCCCCTCAAAGTATTAAATTTCTACAACAGTTTCCCGTTACACCATAATGCCAAGAAAATGAATTACCCATTTTACCAGGGCGCGAGGTGGTCTCTTGCCATTTCCCCCGACGTAGTCTTGAATTGATACATTTTTATTTTGGTCTTGAAGAGTTGGCCCATTTCGTGTAAGAGGCGGTCCAACTTGTCCTGACACCCCCTCCCCCTCTCTCAATTTTTTTTAATTTGCGCCTCTGTGCAGGACCGTAGGAAGAGGGGTTGTCCCCTCAATGGTTTTATAACAATGTTATATCATTACCATATGAGCGATTAATTCAAATGTGATAAATGCACTTTATAATCGACGTAGGAAGAGGTTAAAAAGTGGAGAAGGGGGCAGGTAGAGAAAGGTCAATCAGAAACGCAAGCCCGAATGCCTATAAAATGCATTGTTCATCGAAATTGAAACAATGTACACTAGCAATCACTTCCGAGTTCTTGGAAATAAATACGAAGATAGAGGGTTCTAGGATGGGCTAACATTTTGTTCAACAGTTTTCAATGTATTGAAA
The DNA here is from genome assembly GCF_013076305.1 of Rhopilema esculentum. Next base: position 4,796,948 of record NW_027019317.1, read on the forward strand.
AGATCGTGAAATATATTGCTTGCTCACCTGTAGAAAATATCGTTAACAAGGTATAGGCAGGTTGACAGTCGATAGACTTCCGAGTTCTTGGAAATAACAACAGAGATAAAGGGTTATTTCCCTTTAGCCAGTCAATAGGCTGTGTGACGTTCCCTCTCGTTTTATTTCAGGCTGAGTTGCGCTGAAGGGCGTTGCAAAATGTGTGACCTGGAGTGTTTCGTGCAATGCGTGCGGGATTACGCTGCTCTTGAAGAAATGTGGGAACGCATTTCCAACCTTGGTTTTCTTCCTGCATTAGATCAGCTCGCTCAGTATAAAGTGTACACGCTGAAAAAAGGATTTGCGGATCACATGTCGGCTGTTATAAGTTACGACAAGCAAACCTACGTATCAATCGAGGTTGTTATTCAAGACAACGGTCCAAAGAAAGAATCTAGAGTTATTTCCAGAATTATTAGTACCGAACATGTGCTTAAACTTGAATTCTACAAGGATGTGGCCATTACTGGACAAGGTATAATCAGAGCAGCAAAACAAGTATTTGAGCAGTTTGTGCAAGACGGGGAGTATCAAAAGGTATTCAATAATTGCCAACATTATGCAATCAATGTGCTGAAAGCCTTGGGTGTGGACAATGCGCCGTTGGAAGATGGAACCAAAGCCACACTTGGTACCTTGGGTGCAGGAGCAATCTTTCTTGGATTAATTGCAATTAGGCGATAGATAGCTGCCGACGGTGGGTTGTACTATAAAACAAGTAAAATGATTTTTGCAGAACACAGTCGGGCACCAGGAGTCAACTCTACCGGAACAATCTAACTTGTATACTAAAGTCTCGTGCATATGAGCACTTAAATTATACTGTCTACTTGAGCAACTTGGGTTTGAAACTGTCTCTTTAAATTTGATGAAATTCATTTAGATAGCTAGAAAACTTTGTTTTTTGATGTTTACTAAAAAGAGCGTTGAAAATTGAAGGAAAAGTTTTTTCATTCCGCAACATCCTTCTATCGAGTAGGAAGGTCTTGAACATCGGAGGGTCAATTCAACTGTGAGATTAGAACGTTTCTATTCTGTGTTAGAATTGAGAAGCAATTGAAACTATTGTAGATCGCAATCTAACTCAATTAGGCTGGCTCGACTCGAAACATATATACTTACCAGAGTCAGGAAAACATTACGGTCGCACGGCCACTGACCGGAGGAAGGTGCACGAAGAACAATATAAGCTCCTATGACACACCCAAATCACGCCCACTTTCTATTGTTTTGTTAGGAAGGTTTGTTTTCTGGAATGTTTTTGTCTGGAGGAAGTGCCTTTGTGGTTCAAGTATGCCTTTGTAAATGTTGCGTAGTTTAAAAGTAGTGTCAAAGGCCAATGGCTGCTTTTCGTTTTTGTTCTCCTTTGGGCTTTGAAGTTCTTCTGAAAGGATTTTCTTTGCTTACTTAATACTATGCTCTATGAGATTGCTGGGATAGTCAAGCTTTAACAGTGTTGAATCTAAAGTAATTAGGTTTTGTTCTCCGTGGTTACTATAAGAGGAAATGAGTAGAAACGACTAGTAAACAAGAAGAAACAACAATCTGATGGCGAGTACTTTAGGGAGGGGAGTGTAGTTAATTAGCTTCTGCTTCTTTACAACTGGTTTACAAGGTGCGAAAATTATTGTCTCATGATCAAACTGCCCTGGGGAAATAAGTGTTAATCCATGTTCGAGATTATAAAAAAACTGTTTGGCTGCAAACTCAAAGAAATCCCTACAATTCAAAAAATTACCTACTTTCTTGATCATTCATAGTGAATTGGGTGTTTTATGCAAACTTTTTAACAAAGCTGGCATATTTTCTGAATTGTCTATGTTATGGTTCCATATGAAGACAACGGCCATAGTAATGGCCTCTCCGCTCCCCTTTACTATTCATTAGCCTCATATCCGTAGTTCCTCCTGTCACAACCCATCACAACAATCATTTGTTAGTATAATTGCATATTTTTGAGAAGAAACATTATACGAAATAATCGATCCAAATTGTATCTGATAATGCCCCCACTGTATCTCCTGTGTTTTAATGCCAAATATTAAGTATCAAACAACCAGAAAAGCCTCTTTTTAGACGGTTTTAGCCCGGGGTGCCTGCCCAAGTTTAAAACATATTACAAAAGTATCGTGAAGTCAGAATAAGAGAAAAATTTCCACACCTAAGAAACACTAAAGTCATTATTTTCGCGTTGCGGTGTGTTTATTTTCAACAGTCTTGAAGCTAGTCTCCTACTATCTCCACCCACAATCCTGGCCAAAAATAGCGATTTGAACAAAAAAGGAATTCGCGTGCTTTATCTTCGTATAATATGCGCTGGTGACCTAAACCCCCTTCCCCCATGTTGGTTAAGATGGTTACGGGATAAGTCGGGATTAATACATCGGTTACCAATCTAAACACAACATTGATTTGAGGGGAAGGGGGATGGGTGATTTGTAGGTGGGATTCCTTGTCTGCAAGTGTCTCAGCATTTTTGGCAAATTTTAGTTCTATTGTTGAGCTTGCATCGCCTGCGTTAGACAGTGCTTTTCTCTTCTTAATGCTGCATTTTTACGAAAACTTGATGGCATTTGTTGTCCGGCAATGCAAATTAAACTGTTCTCATTAGTATTTGCTTTTCGCCTCGTATCGCACCACTTTCATACGTACCGGTCAATATCAAATTTTCTACGTACTTTTCCATTCAATCCAGGGCAGGAAGGCAATTGAATGGTTGGCTCAATTTGCATCGTTTGGTGAATACCGTAAATAATCGCATTGGCCCTCTGGGGGCTTATTTATTTTTTATATTTTTAGATGAGGGCTTTTTCGAAAGGGGGAGCAATTCGAGGATCTACGGTACGTATTTGGGTTTCAAAATGATATAAGTCTCTCCTCTATTCTCTCTGTACATGACGCCTTTTATCATTCAAGTCCTTCACCTATGTAATCTCATTACATTGTACTTTAAGATTTGTACCTTATCCTATCGAGTGAATGTGCAGCTGTTGTCCTTTAGCAAAAACGTATTCTTACCATTGGTTAAAGTAAGAGGGGAAGACAGCAGGGCTATACTTTATTTTGTTCCAATATAGTCATAAACAGGTTTTGTAAGCTGCTTTTTATTTTTACCAATACTTAGAAGGTCTCTTGCCATCCACCTCTTTGTGGCTTGTGCTGGGTTACTCTAACAGCACAGCACCACGCAAATATTGTGATACAACCAGAACCAATCTTTGAAATTTTGCATGTGTTTTCTTTCTCTTACTTACATATCGTTAGATAGTCAGGATTAACGTAAATAGAGGTATAAAAATACAGGTAATTATCATAGACATCATGTTTATCTATGTGAAAATTTGGGCCAATTTAAATCTTTGACTTTGCAAACAAGTGAGGCTACTTGCTCCCCTTTGGCACGGGCCCTGACATGTAGCTGGGTGGAATGAGAGTTGATGAAGACTTAGGTGTTGCGTTATTTTTAAAGCACAACTCCACCATGAAAATTTCAATGGCACCGGTATAAGTAAGAAAGCTTTCGTACTTAACTTTTTACTACACCCCTTTGTTGATGGCAATATCTTCTTTGTATCGTGATTGTCCCCTTGATGCACACCCAACCAGAGTGGGACAGCCCAAGAATAAAATAAGATGATATAAAATGGAGTATAAACAACAAGAAATCTGCTTTCTACAAACTGCACCGAAAAATCAATTTCATTACCATTCCCTTAATTACCTATTGATCTTCGTACCAGCTTAGCTTGAACAAAATTATGACTACAGTCCGTCTATAGATACCCACATTCCAAAATTAATACAATACTCACTACATTCGAAAAGCACTAGAATCCTAAAAATAAATATATATCCTTCAACTCGTAGGAAAAGGGAGGTACTTTGCTAATTGTCTGGTTCAATTGTACTTGTGCTTGTACATGTCTGTTTTGTAATTAGGCCCTGACATGGCCTCTCCGAGATCTTCACTCAGCTCTGCCAGCTTCTTAGCGTCATTATAATGTGTTACAGCCTGAGCCATAGCAAGAGCTCTTTTGGACGGATTGCCACTTTTGAAAATACCCGAACCAACGAATACGCCATCAACACCAAGTTGCATCAAGAGTGAAACATCAGCTGGGGTTGCTAGAACAAAAATTGAATGACGTGAGATCTTAAACAAAATATTGATCTAAACGTTACAGTGATCTTTTGTACTAGCACCAATGGCAACCGTGTACGGCTAAAAGGAAATTTTGGAGAACAGCGAAAGAATATGGTTTGAAACTGGCAAAGAGATTTTATATCTGCATAATTAACATAAATCTATATTGCACTTACCAATACCACCAGCTGCAAAATTAACAACAGGCAGTCGCCCTAGTTCAACAGTTTTTTTCAGTAAATCGATTGGAACTCTTAATTCTTTGGCATAAGAATAAAGCTCCGAGGTGTCCATGGATTTTGCACGTCGTATTTCGTTTCTGATTGTCCGGGCGTGGCGCACTGCTTCACAAACATCACCTACGAAAGAAAACCTGGCTCAACATTTTCTAATAAGGCAGGAACAGTGCCCCAGGGGGGCAAGGGGCAATGGCCTCCCCTCTTTTTCACTAAATAAAATACTAAAATCAGCTTAAAGTTTTATATAGACAAACCTTTAGATTACAACAAATACATTGCACCAAAGTCCACAAGTACACCAGTGTCAAATTATTGTCACATTTGTGGCTGAAGGGTGAGGGGGAAGAGGAAACTCTATTTACGTTGCTGGCCCCTCTAGTTAAAGATCAGAGGCTCGGGCCCTGTAAGGACTAGTACAACCCTTTCACAAATTTATTTTGGGCTTGTGCGTAGATTTCTATCAATATATTTGTAAAAATACACTGGCTTGGTTGTTACTGCCAGCTATTGTTGCAGGGGTATAAGCTATAAGACTTTGGAAGACTTTGTAGGGAGCGTCAGCAGGCTCAATACACAGATGGTGTAATTTTGATGGCTGGCAACATAGTAGTGCCTCAACAACTGGTAGACAAAGCAAGAGAGAAAAAGAAGGTTATGAATATACAAAGATATGGAGCGAGAGATGATGGTGGCAAGCTCGTTACGATTGGAGAATTTTTATTCAAAAATTCAAATTTCTAGGAGTATTTTAAACTTACAGTTACGATGTTTCGCGTGCGACAATAAGAAGAATAGCAATCACAAACAATGCCCCAGTAGCACTATCAGTTGTCTTGAAAGATAGAAGCATAAAACTAAAAGCAAAAATTGGATTATTCTATACCCTAATCTGAGTGCTGGGTTTTTAGGAAGTATGATAGGAAACACCTGCAACCCTGGAAATCTGGTGCTACCGTTGCACAATGCAGGCCCGTAGTAGCTAAACTGGATTTGGGGCATGAACAGAAATATAGCTTTTTCTATACCTGCCTAACTAAATACTGTCAGCGCTTATAAGATCTTCAAACACAGTTTTCGCAAATTATTGGGGGGCATTGCCCCCCCGCCCCCAGTATCTACGGGCCGACAATACCCATGAGCAGGGTTGAAGTTAAGAAAAATAAATTGAGATAGCACTGGCTTTAAAGAGCTGGCTGTTCTTGGGCAGGTATTAAGGACTAAAAGCCTGGAAAAGAAGTTAAAGGAAAGCCAAAGACAAGACTGTATGACAACATCAAAGACGTTTGCGGGTTGACTATGTTAGAGGCAGAAAGAATGTCTCAAGGTCGAGGACGTTTGCAGGCTTATTTCCACGCTCGAAATTATGTGGCCCTGGTACCCAGAGTACTATATAGAATACAAATATATAGAGTCCACTGCAACTGATAAGTAGTAAATAGTCGAAAAGAGTCGGTCCAAAATTCTGAAAACAAATGCCCTCCAAGGACATTACCTGAGATGTGCTACCCCTACCACTGAGCCAAGCCATCCTCGCACTCGACTGTAAATCGGTTAACAATTATATATTGAAGAAAACAGCTAGTGAAAGATTGATGTCGTCGGTCACCTTATTATATGGTAAAGCTACAATCAAGAAGCGATCTTCTTTACTAAAGGCAAGCTCTAAAGGTGACAAGATGATTAAAAATAATCTCCTTATTGACCAGTCAGAGGAGTATGTTCAAATGAATATACACGATACCTACAAATACGCACCTTTTATAATCTTAGTGGCCTGCTTTATATCGCATGAATATATGAGAACTCAAATCAAAGTTGATCAGGTACTTGACCAAAGGAAGTGCATGGAGTATCACATGTTTAAGGTACAATCAAATGACAAAATTACTTGGAACATCCAACACTTTGCGCTGTGCTTTTCTATTTTTCATTTGTTTCCCCGAATACTACTACCTCCGTCCCTCTCCCCCCCCCCCACCCCAGCTCTGGAGTGCTTGTTAATAACTACCTCTAGTAATATGGTTTGCATGCATTGTAATCTTGAAATGCAAGGTAAGAAAAACAATATTATCTATCTGATATCTCTTAGCAATATCTAATATAGCAAACATCCAAAGAAGAAGGTAGTTAAAACTAAAGGTGACAGACCTGTGCCTGCTTCTCCTTTCGTTCTTATCATCGCAGCTCCTTCTGAAATTCTCCTTAAAGCTTCACCAAGATCTCTAGCACCACACACAAAAGGGATCTTGAAAGCATGTTTATCAACATGATTGTGCTCATCCGCAGGTGTTAGTACTATAAAAAAACATATCAATTGATATGCTGCAATGTATCCCAGTAGTATGGTTAAAGACCCTGAAAATTATTGATTCAAACAAGTTTTTGCACAATACTGCAAATCAATTTATATTGAGGATATAGTATAACGCAAACAAGAGCAAAATAAAAACTTTGAATGTTTTTTCCACCTTATTTTCAAGCCTTTGCCTGAAGCTAATAAATTATGATCAATTGTTTATTAAAAGATTTAAACTTGACATGAAATAGGAACAGGTTAACCGGAATGTTTTAAAAGCAGAGCAAAATTCTAAAAATGGGCTGAAATGATATGATTTACTTTGTTTAATAATCATTCGTACCTGGGTTACTGATGTTGGAAATGACATGATAACCTTTAAAAATTATTCTTATTCATTAAAGTTTATTAAAGCAACTCTGTTAGGAGAGAAACATCATTTTTTGGTAAATGTGACTTTTCTTAATAAACACATTTTGTCCTTGCACTTTGGTTGTTCTTTTAATTCAAACTGCTCCTAGAGTTTCTCCACTTTTTCCTAAAGTATGTGACTAGATTCAAAATTGATGCATTTTTCCTGAATGCCACTAAAGACTTAAACTTACCTTCAGATTCATCAATCATATCTACTTCTAATGCCTCTAATATCTGGGCTTCAGCAAAATGACCTATTCTGCACTTTGCCATGACAGGAATTGTTACTGTACTCATAATTTCTTTGATCATCTAAAATAACACATTACATTATTAACAGATCAGAAGTTTTGAGTGCTTTAAATCTGTCTTCTATCAGTTCAAAACCTGGTCCACGCTAGTCCAATCAAGACAAAAGATATGCTTGATCTGATAGGCCTTTTAACATACATCAAACAATATTACTCATATTTACACCAGTGTTCACCTATTTCTGTTTAATACAGACTGCTTTGCAGCCCTGGCCCTGAGCATTTTAGCAGGCAAGCGGTACATCTCTCTCCTCGGTAAGTCAGGCAGGTGATTTTTAGTCTCTTGAAAATCGTCAATAAAAGTATATGAATAAACAACAGTCTTTAACAGCTAAGTTTACAAAACAAGATGGTGATTCTCCAACAGAAATAAAATGATAGTTTCCTATAGTCGCAAATCAACAAAAATTCTCACTAACAAGATTAGAATAGAACCAAAATTAAATCACATAGTGTGATTTTGTTATAACATTAGTACAAACTAGCATTTATTCCAAGACTGTCATTTTGTTTGTTGTCACAGGAACAGACACATATTTTATTAAGCTAGTACTGGAAATTTTAAGATTAAAAGATTTTGAGAGATGACAGCTTTGTACGGTCCTTAAAAAGATAACTATCAGTGGGGGATCTCCTGTATACTTTAACAGTTGGCGAGGTCGGTTAGCGAGGCAATGAATAGCTCGTCTCGCCAACCCGAGTCAAGCGTGGAGGCAAGCATGGAGGTGGGCCCGGGCAATCGCCTGCCTTCTTTGATGCTAAAAGACATTTTTCCTGTCTTTTTTAGCAATTTCAGTCTCTACTTGAGAAGCATAAAAAATAAAAGTAATGTCCCTAATGCAATGGTGCCAAAGGCAGTTTTAACTCATAAAAGAGCTTTTTGACCCAGGAAAAATATCAGGTACTCATACAGGTCACCAAAAGCATTTAACTGCTGAATAATAACCAAAATATTTTTTACAATGCTGAGATGAACCAGACTTAAGCATGCACAGATGGGACAAAGACAACCTTGTTGATGGAACTTTCCTATATTTGAATGTCATTCCTATATTATAGTGTTGATGTTTAAAGATAATCTTGCAGGTAGTTTGATGAAGCAAACTAGGAAATTACTGGCTTGGCCAGTAAGTGCCAATATGTACTTTGTTCGGCTATAAATAAACAATGAGCATTTGATGATCTTCCTGAGAAAAGTGGGTTATGTTTGATTCTCCTTTAAATGAATGATCAACCAGCATTTCAATGTACAAGAATAAGCTTTCTGGTGTAGAAAAATGTATATTATTAAGAAGCACCTACAATGTTTATTCTAAACAACATAAAACTATTACAATCTGGTTTCAGATGATCAATGCAGTTAAACTAAAAATACCTTGGGATCTGACATTCTAGCAATTCCTCCATCTTTTCGTATGTCTGCTGGGACTCTTTCCAAGGCCATTACAGCACATGCCTAGCAAATCAAAATCATGTTTCACTTTACATGTTGATCACTTTATAATTTCCTACAAGTTTATCGAAAACAATGCTTTCCCTTGGCCATAAATAAGATAATCATGACTTGCTGTGTTGTCATTAAAACTTAAAAGTAACCAGGGAGGAATTTACTAGGTTGTAGGGGTGCAACACACCCCCAATTTTTTTAGTGTCTTTGGGTAAATTTTTCCTTGATTCAGTAAAAAGCATTTTTTTAAGGTCATTAGTAACAAAATAATGCAAATATTTACTTAATTTATCTTCTTATCTTCATTATCTTGAGGCTAAAAGCTTACTTTTTAAAAAGGTGTTTCCATCATTTTCCGGTCACCCGAAGGGTGTGGCACCAAAATTCAAACATTATCAGCACCCTCCAATCAGTGATGTATAAATCTATCCCTGAATGTAACCCTTGTTGTCAAAATGCATACAAAATATGATTGAGTCTGTGAGTTATCTAAGTTCAGGGATTAAAGGTTTAGCAAGTTTGTCAAATTTAAATACGGCATTTATTCTGAAAAGTTGCCTTTAGGGGAATTAAAACTTAAATGAGTGAAGTAGAGTGTAATATACAACAATTTAAATCAAGTACTGAGATATTCATGATAGAATCTGGTTCAATGAGCAGACAGACTGGTATTAACAAACATTTTAAACAAATGTGAAGCAATGCCCTTTCTTCTCCCTACATATACAACTGAATAAATAAAAATTTAGAAGTTAAAGTAGCTGACATAACAAATCAGTTGCCCTCAGAAGACTTACTCCAGCCTCCTCTGCAATTCTTGCTTGTTCTGCATTCACCACATCCATCACAATTCCACCTTTGGCCATCTGTGCCATCCCAGCCTTCACTTTGAAAGTCCCTACAGCAAACGAAATGTCTACATTTTGAGACCCAACCTAAATATCCAGCTTCTTGCAGTGAGGAGAAAAAATAATTTAACAAAGCAAGCAAAATCTCTCTTACAATGTCCGAATCAACAAAAAGACAAGCTTTTCCTTATTTTTACTTCAATAATGAAGAAAATCAAAATTAAGTTGCAAATAAGTGAACCTTCAGTGGAAGTTGAAACAGTTGAGCACTAACCTGTTTTTGCTGAAGAAGTAATTCTTGTTTCTTCTGTAGTAACTCCATTCAAAGAGAGATTTTTAACTTGGTCTGTAACATAAATAATACATTTACTTCAAATATATTAGCTCTAGAGGGAAAAGTCAAAAGAGAGAGAAATCTAAAGAAAATCATTGAAAGTAAAGAAAATCATTGAAAGTAGTGAACCAGGGATCTCTTGAAGTGAAGTGGGTTTGTAGACTTGCCCAGGTAAATTTCACCAGGACCATGTCCACATTACACAGTCAATAATCTGCAATGCTGCACTGGATTTTGAGAAATTAAATGGGCCATATTCTTAGCTAACTATCTGGGGTTCAAGACCCTTCATCTTCCTTTACCGGCAGGATACATACGAGCCACCTAAAGAGACCTAGCCATCTAACTCTATGTAGCAAATATGCTAATAAATAATCTCTATGTAGCATAAATGAACAACAATAAAACCCTGGTATGCCGGGGCGAAATATTAGCCTTTACTGATTTACGTGTTTTTATTGTTGTTTATTCTCGGCGTATTGCAGAGGCGGATCCAGCGGAAAATCTGAGGGGTGCTTAAGGGCGTTGCCTTAATAGCCATAATAATGCCACACCCCACTTTTACTTACGGTTAAATGAAGGCAACACCCATCTTGATAAATTAATCTTTTTTAAATTCAGGTATCAAAGCATAACTATATAGAAAATTATATCTTTTTTTAGAAGCCTATATGCTAGCAATGCTAGTTAAAAATAACACTGCTACCTTTGCAGTTTGTACATCACATTAATCAATGAATGAAATTTTAGGTGGTTCATTTTTGTAAAAAGGCAGCTAAAATGTTTCAAACAAAAAAAAGCAAAAAGAATCATTGCTACGTTAACTGACCATTCCTATACGAAAATTGAGTTAAATATAATTGGGTCACGGTAAAATGGATTGGGTATACCCTAAGTGCCAGAATCCGCTGAGTCATGATTTTCATGAATGCCATGCTATTGGTTGACCTTGAACTGGTCACATGAACTCACCTCGTACTGATTGACAAAACAATTTCCATCAATAGAAAGTTGTCAACATCGGATGCAAGTATCACATGAAACAGCAGCGATCATGCCGAATCCAAATGACCCCCTATAGAGAAGGCCTATTTACCATGACTCAATGTCTTTAAATCAATACTTGTAAGAATTTGTTGATAAAAATTGATTGTTTTACTAAGTCCCTTGTGTTGAAGTAGTACGTTTTTGGGGTCATCTGCATTTGGCAAGAAATGGGTATCGAATTCATTCTGGTAGTAATTACCATACCACCCCAACAACCAAAAATCCTTGGCACAATTTTTTTGGGGGTGCGCATTTTTCTCTGTAAAATTCAATATTTTTGTCGAATTAATCCAAGAAATATTCTGTTAAAACGTTTTGCATTTAAAGTCTGGTAAAAGAAACTACCAACCAGAAAGGCCGAAGGTCAGAACTTCCATGGGACAGTACTTGAACCTTTGGCATTTGCAGTTCAGCGAACTCATCGATCTGTGTATTCCCACAAGTCACGACACCATCCACCTCACTCTTATCAAAAAATTTTCTCACGATTAACTGAATACTCAAAAGCTCGTTTTCCGTTTCAAGTTCTTCAGTCGACTGGCAACCAATTACCGAGAACACCTGCAACAGCAACGATTTTATGTCCGCCATTGCTGCTACACGAACAGGTTTAGTTGTTTCAGTGACGGTATGCACCAGTGTATATTGAATGATTGATAGGGGTGCTCAGATGAGCCGAAATTTGGCAAACGGATTGGTTGAAGCCTTGTTTTGATTGATAGGGGTGCTCGACATTGAGGAAAAACATATCAGAGCGTGATGTGATTGGCTCAGTTGCAACTTTGACCTTAGAGGTTGACTGATAGGGGTGCTCAAGCACCGTAGAATTGAAGTAGCTCATTGGCCGAGAGTGTGGTTTGATGGACAAGTAAAAAAATTGGTTCCAGGGCAGCTCAACATGAAATTTCTAGCTATTTATAGTTTAAAGCAGATACAGGTTATGCTAACTAACGCATGACCGTATGTCATCAGTTTACTGGAAAATGCATTTACATCATCTAAAAGGATTCAAGACGTTTTTCAGAGATTAGAGAAAATGCATTAAATGTTATATCTCCGAAAATTTTGACCGGTGCTCAAGCACCCATAGCACCCCCCTAGATCCGCCTCTGTATCGCGATGTTTCATATTTGCTACATTTTTATCGACTTTTCGCCGCAAGAACTCCTTGGAGCCCGTCGAGCAGCCTGCTACAGTGGCCTTTTCTTCATTCGACACATCTAACTACCCTGTTCATTTGAATTTGTCAATATATCAGTAGTTTTATTCTCCAAGAAGGAAAAAGCTTTTCGTTCTTGATCTAATAGGATAAACAATCAAACTTCAGAATTCGAGATATTTTCCAGATTGGAAGCTTTAAGAAAATTAGTTGCTTCAAGGAAGGTTGACCACAATGGCCTAAAGGAAAAACACCAATCCATATTATAAACGTAAATTATTGATCTCTTTACATCAATCTAATATATGACATAATAATTATAATTGCAGATTTTATCGTCCTACGTACCAATGCCAGAGGAAATTCCGTTTGCCACTGACATCTCTGAGGCTTTAGTTCTCAGTTTTTCCTTCTTGTAGACCAAAAGAAACGTTCCCACGTGTTATGTAAGTCTTGAACACTCGCCAACAACCAAAATTGCCTCGTGTTGACAGTGGACACAGGGTTACAGTGGCTAAGTGTGAGAAGGAAGAACCGCAGGATAGGCTTTCCGCCGGATTCTGTGAATCTTGCAATGAGATTTTAAAATGAAAGATATACAGGAACAAAGCAATACGACGACGAGAATCCAATGTCACGAAATAAATTTTCAAAATAAATTTAATTTAATTTATTTTGAAAATTTATTTCGTGACATTGGATTCTCGTCGTCGTATTGCTTTGTTCCTGTATATCTTACAGTGGCAACCCTGTTTTTAAAACATTTTTTGAAACACATGGAATGGAAGGATTGACGTAATCTTTGATATTTCATGTATCCAGGGAAGCAATATAAAAATTTATGACTCTATCATCGTTTCAAGTATCTTAAGAAAATATTGTCAAGAAAACGAAGCTACAAATTTTTTATTTCAATTAATTACGATTTTGACAATAATCAGCAACGTGACCTTTCTGCTTCATATTCTTCGCCAAATAAGAAAAATCACCAGCAAAGTCACTTGATTCAACTCAAACAATCAACTTTGTGTATATTCATTCGTTTGACCAATCTAGAAAGCTCTTTTGTCACCCGATCAATGGGTATATTTTATGTTCAATCAGCAAAGCAATTTTTAAATCGTTGTTTATCCACAAAGTCATGCGTCTTTCTGCTTATGTGTCTTGTGTCTGAGGTCATTTTAACTAATATTTTGCTACTTGCTTTGGAGACAAATTATAGCATATAACATCTAAATTTAAAAAGTGATAAATGTATGAACAAAGATTGAAGAGAGAGACAACCAACAAATTAACTGAAGACCAAAACATGTATGTTATTCATTGTCCCAAATAGGCCTTTTTACCATTAACGTCTAAAGTTACACTTGTTTTCCCTGAATTATCGAACTTTCTCTGAGCAACCTCTTCCCCGTTAAGATTATAATATCTAAGTGCGTTCTTTTTGCTATTACGCACACGTTTTGAGGTGTGTTTAGGCCAGTTTCCTCGTAGATTAACCCTCACATTTGTAAAGTTCACACATTTGGCTTCTAGTTGCCCCTCTTTTATCAGCTGTTTCTCTACTGTCCTCTTTCTTTTTGATTCTTCTAACGTCGCTGGTTTCTTTGACAAAGATGTCGAAGCTCTGCTCTGCTCGTTATAAACAGGAGGCAGATTTAGGTCGGGTGACTCATTATCCTTCAATTTCAAGCCTACAAAAAAACATTCAATTTACTCATGAAATTGAAACAGTGAAAGACTGTCAAGTGGATAAACTGGCCTACCCTGAATTAGGGTAAATTCATAATGCATAGAGTATTTTATACCAGATTCCCATAAATTAAAACTATTTTCGCATACAGGTAAACTTCATAACATTTTATGAAATCTGCATCGCATTTTTTAACTACAAGGTTCTTTTAAGTATACGAAGTTGCAATTAGTAATACGGTTCCGTTGATCAGGGCTAACTCTTAAATTCACCAAGCAAGAGGCAGTGAGAGGCAGGGGGTTGTGGCTAGGCGGGACACCGGGAGATAACCAGGTGGGCCGCGTTCAAGTGAGTTTGTAAAACCCAGGAAAATATTTCATGCGAAAAAAACTTTTGGCGAAAAAATCTCTCACTTACATGTAAACTCAAGTTCATAGTTTAGAATAAGAGACTTGGAGATAAACATATACAAACCGGGTCCTGTGAAAGGGATGCGTGGATCTGAACAGGGCTGCAGAGAGGAAGACATGGAGGGGCAAACTGCCCCAGGTCCTCGAGGTCTAGGAGGCCTCTTAAAGTAAGGAATTCTATTTTAAGCACTGAATTATAACGAAACGCAACAAAGTGTACCTAAGAAATCGTAAAACGTTGTAAATGATTACAAGAAAATGACTGCAAGAAAAATTATGAAATGTATTTCGAACTAATTCATAGGGCACGTAAGTTCTCTGTCCCATTTGTGTTTGTATCAAGTTCCAATCTAGAAGAGGCTATGGTTAGAGAAAAGGGAATACACTCTTGTCAAATGTTGCAGATGAACCTTAAAAATGATAAAAAATGGTATCTTTCTAATTTTTCATCGATGCATGGTTTCCAGGTACGTACCATTTTTGGCGGTTTGTGATTGGAGATGTCATACAATACAAAGAGCGGGCCCCCTTATGATGATTTTCTGCCGGCCCTTTTCTAGGAGCCACGACGCCCCTGGTGAGAGGAAACAGTCATCCCATCCTTATAGTGGAATCGCTCTACTCGCTCTGCGCTCGCATTGCTGGCTACTCCGGAGGATCACCCACCCTGGCTCGACTGGCAGTAGTTAAAAGAAAAACATGAACAAGTCTATCTCCGTCAATATAAAGAAACTTGCAAAAAGGTTTCAGCCAGTCAGTTTCTAAATAAAAGGGTGTTTATGTTAGAAATCTTAGATTCCCCAACGATCTTGCGTTAATGGAGTGGCGTAAAGTCAAATGGATACATAAGTGACGTACAGAGAAAAGGAAGCATTCTACAACAAAATATAATCATCACCCGTCACTGCTTTTTAAAACAAATACTGATATTTCGCTAACGTTAGAAGAGTTTGGTCTGCGTTTCTTGGAAAGCTGTAACACGGCTTCGCAGAGTCCTATAAACACTTTAAACGGGGGAATAGCTTTCTCAAAAACAGAATTGAGAAGTCAAAAACTGGAAGAGAAGATGAATAATTGCCTAATGATGCCACATTTTGAAAACTATTTCACAGAGTCTCGTTTTTGTCGAAAAAGCCGATACCCATGATGAATTACATCTTGCATCATAACTACTAGCTGCCTTGAGACTGCGAGCAGTAGGCAAGATATTGGTACATATAGTGGAAAAGAGCCAAGAAATTACATTGATTATGTTATGAAAAATCAAGCGTTTAGAACAGATTGTTGGGTTTGAATACGAAAGTTTGCCGAGTGTAAATGAGAAGTTATGTCATCTCCAAGCGCCGAAAGACTGTTCTACTACCCTTGTATCGCTATTCAAAACAAATAGACCGTACACAAAGAATTTAGCGAACTTACCTGGATAATAAATCTGCCTGTGGCCAGCAGTTTTCATGTTACTAACAGGGATCTTGACTTCTGTCCACGTGGTAGTGACTGGTGCCTTCTTAGCAGCCTCTCCCCGTTTGCTTTGATCTTCAATTGCGTTTTTTCCCCTCGCATTATTATTTCCCCGACTCTTCTCTTTGGCTAATGCTTGATATCTGTATTCTAAAGTCTGGGTTTTTCCAACACTCGATTTTTCATCCTTCAATTGTTCTGCTTTTTGCTTCTGATTCGGTTGGGATACAGGGGTTTTCTGTGAAACTGTACACCAAGTCATGTTTGAAATATCACACAACTGGGTATCGCATCTTATATCACCCTTCTTGGTAAAGTTGTGCCGTTTTTCTTTCAAAGAA
This sequence comes from Rhopilema esculentum, assembly GCF_013076305.1. Next base: position 4,813,131 of record NW_027019317.1, read on the forward strand.
TGAGGTTGACTGCTCTCCAAAGCCTGATCGCGCAAAAGTAGTGCCATCACTGAGCATTTGGAGTTTTTATCAGCCCACTTGTCCAAAATCGCTCCTAGAATGACAAATAAATAAAAATTGACTTTCCACCAAGTCCTTGTTCACCTGGAAATGGAACCACGTCGAAGACACACTGGAAGCACTGACTACTAGGTTACGTCTTTACTGCTGTTACCTGGTTCCGCCCGCACCGAGAGAGATTATTTGAAATTTTAAACCGGGTTCGTTCAACCCAGGCTTAACCCTGGTTAAACGACATAATATAATGTAACCAGAGCTTTAGGGGGCAATGTCATTCAGTCTAAATACTGAATGAAAATTTTCAACGACGATGAAATGAAATTGAATCAGAATTCATTTCACAAAGGCCATTCGCCCTTTATCTGACCTGTCTTAAGTTTATATTTTCTTTTTGCTATTCATTAGGGTCTTTTGTGATGTGTTTCTTCAGCTTTTACTTGTACCAATTCTACAAGAAAATGGACAATGCTGTGGATTCCTTTGTCCTGCTGCGGTTTTTTAGCTTATAAAACTAGAGTAAGGTGTGTGGTTTCATAGCATGTCTATTCCCTAGGTTGAACTGAAAACTAAGCATCATTACCAGAAGAGTGCCGTAATATCAAAGATGGACAATCATAGTGATAATCCCGAGTCATCCGATTGAGTGGCCTTTTTTCTTCAACTTCCAGAAGCAGGAATATCAAATTTTCAAGGCAACTTTGCCAATCAACCTCCACCCCTCTACCCCCCCCCCAAGAATCTCTTAAATTTTCCGACACAGATTCGACACATCCCTTGTTTCGACATCTACTTTCGCTATTACGTATACATGAAGGCATGACAAAAATCAAATGTCACGTTACCGTGATAATGGGCATTAATGATTTGCTACTAATGATGATCCATAAAGGCCGATTTCCACTAGGCGAATTCTTTCGTGCGAATCGAATAAATATTCGTAGCGATAGAGTAGGACCGTGATCTACTTTCTGCGAATCGAATTTTTTCGCTGCGAAATCTGAGAACATGACACCACGCATGCTAACATTGGCAAAAATTCGATTCGTGCGAAAGGATTCGCCTAGTGGAAATGAGCCTGAAAAGTTTACATACCCTTTGTACTTGTTTCTAGCTTTGCCCCAGTAAGCAAATCTTTCGTTTCTCTATGGTATATTGACAAAAGATTCTTAGGTTCTGCTGCCTTTTCATCCGAAGCAATGAATTTCTCGCTTTTTCCATCCGGTACTCCTCTTGCCGTAGTTAGCAAGAGGTCCTGTCATGAATAATTATTCTTAGCCTATTTGAAGTTAGCATGAATTTGCTGCAGAAATTGTCGCTTTAAGTTTAAAGCTATCAAAACGTTATAGCACTTGCAAATAACGCACACTAACGACATATAGGCTATTTAGAAATCCAGACAAAGAAGCTCAAAACAACATACGACAATAAAATATAAATTAAACTATAGAAATGTTAGAATATGAACATAGATTGCTTATGCTATATCATCTGCGATACATCAAAGATTTCAGGAACACGTGTTAAAGCTTAACTTGATAGATCTACAAAAGAAAGTAATCTTTTTTCGATGTCTGCATAACTAAAGTCGTCCTTGTATAAAAGAAACTACCCTTGCTCAAACACCACGTTTCTAATAAAAAAACAAATTAAGGGTGCAACTTCTTCACAATAAAATACGCACTGATAAGGAAACTGTAGCAAAGAGAACAAACAGAAGTTTAAAGTGCTTCTAATCGTTCTTACAATATGCAGAACACAACAAAGACTACTGTTCATCTATTTTGAAAATAATTTAGCATAAATAATATCTCAAGTATACTGTGGCAACATATATGTAAAGATTTCAGCAAATAATGAAAGAGAATATAAGAATTTTGAAACAAATAAAGTGGACATAAAACAATCGAAGAATCAAAATATGCAAAGCAATTTCTAGAAATTCGCTTTGCTATGAAAATTGAAAATGTATAAAAGCTATTATCAAAGTCACTTGTCAAGTTCAAAATAATTCTGAATTTATTCAAAGACAGAAATAAACAAATTTTCAAAACAATTTCCTACACTTTCGGAGGTTTCTCTTTGTAGCCATGAATGGCGAAGAATCTCAGAGAGAGGTATTCTTTTTCTGTGATTTGGAGTCAAAATTCTCTTCACCAAATCTTTGCAATCTGAAAAACAAACTCTTATATATCAACTCCTTCCGAATGCCAAAACATGCCTTGCTTTAAATGGATTCACAGATTTTTGGTAAATTTGAATTGAATTATTTTATTAGTGAAAGCCAAGATAGAGATCGAATAGGTGAATATACGGACTGAAGGAATTTCGTTTACATAAAACTAACCGTATTATGTATCTTTATCACGCTAATGTTGCGTGTTTCATTTCGCAACAATTTCTCTCAAGTCCAGCATAAAGAAAAAATATAAGTTGGCCTTTCTGTTTTCAATTTATAATGAAATTCTTTTGCTTTGTTAGATAACTCATTAAAATTGCTGTTACTGTTTTTATCTAGGTACTTTCACTACCAAGATTCTCGGGAAAATAACAACAAGTTTCAGGGTCGAATTCGTATGCTATATTTTTATTTGTAGCTATTAGTATGTAACTTCTGTAAGGATTTTAACGGAAACAGAGAAGCTGTGCTTATAGAGCAGCGCCCCAACTTCCTACTAGTCATTCACCTCGATGTGACCACATATCATGATTCATATGGTCATGTCAGTGACTCGAACCCCAGACCAATGTTCCCTGAATACTAACATTAAGTTCAAGTGTCGAATTCAAGCATCCCCTCGTCACCCTAGAGCATGTTGGTTTACTATGAGATGACGTGAGACGACGTAAAAGTACTGCTTTCATGGGATGTGCATGATTATTACCTTAACTATCAAAGTTGTTCTGGAAAAGAAACAGAAGGAGCATTTTTCTTCAAAGAAATGAACAGCAAAGTTGCTTCTAGAAAATCTGACAGGCATTGTGGCAATTCAAAAGAAATTATTTTTAGTCGCTTGACAGCACAATGAAATGGGTGAATCTTTCTTAAAATAAATGATTTGATACATTGTTACTCATAACGAGAATGTATAAATGACTGCAGAAATTGAAAAATTATAACTAATTGTATGTTAAAATGTCGTACCTGCACTAAGCTGAACTTTTGTAGAAAAGCGTAACTTCCCTTTCGTTTGTTCCACTAATGTTGGGATGTCTCGGTCATTAAACGGCAGCCTTCCGTTCAACATTGCAAACAGAATTATTCCACTACAAAAATAGATGAAATCACAACAACTTGTAAGGAATTCGATAATAAAATGGTAGGTACCTTTGATTGAAGTTCGTATAAAACGTGACCCATTTAAAGTTTGATGCGATGCCAATGATTAAAGAATTATTGATTATAAAAGCAGTCAGATTTGTAGATGAAATAATTTAACTATTCTGTTGAGGCTAACATAAATTGGTAGTACGAAAAATTGAAGCTAAAAATGTAATTTGAATAATTTGAAAAATTCACCAGCTTGATTTGAACGAGCTCAGCATGGCAGTTTTTCTAGATTTTGGTGTTGTGAAGAAAGCATTATTTTTTACAATTTCAGCAGTATTCTGGATTTTTTTTACAAAGAAGGAAACTGGGAATGAAAAATTTTGTCTCCAATTCATAGCAGTCATAAACATATAGCATTCAGTCTGCAATGCTTAGCTGTTCTGAGAGCTTGAGATGACCACAGACGCATGACCAAAGTGAAATACTTTTAATATTTTTATAAAAACAGTCGTTTCTCATAAATTTTGGTCAGTTGATGTATATTTTGCCAAAATATTGAATATTTCGTTAAGGCTGCTGGCTGCTGCTACATCGAGGCATAATCACTAGAAGGTTTACAAAAGAGGTCGACTACTGCAAATTACTCAGTTGCAATTTTCTTATATCAAACCTTTATTTCTAAAAAAAATTACCTGTCTATGTTTTCAATTGCACTGTCAAGAACGTAACTGCTTGCAGTAAAAAAAATAAGAAGTAAAGAAAACATTGTGACGATTCTGCAACCAGTATGAGTCTATTATCAGACTTTTCGTGACTGAATATCTTATAAAGCAACTCACAGACTCCAGATATCAGCAGCTTTCCCATCATACTTTTCAGCCTGGAGGATTTCAGGGGCAGCGTATGCGTACGATCCACAAAAGGTTTCCAGCAGTGGTTGTCTTGTGGTTGGGAATCGCGTGGCAAAACCAAAGTCTGTAGAATGAAAAATTACATAAATCACATAAGTTACAAATATTGCATAAATTATGAAAATAGCATATCTAATCATATCTATGGTAAAAGCTTGAGTTTATTGATCAGTAGAGTTACTAGTTGCAACAACTAGACTCACACCAAATGCCATTCTCAGGTAGCTGGTCTAGAAAATGAAAGAGTATGCAGGTCTGTTTCGGCATCAAACAGTTTGCAATAGATCGGTCAGCAGTAATTCTCATTCCATCGTAATAGTTGCTCATTAAATTTAAAATAAATAAATAAATTAATTAAAGCTGAAATTTATGCCAAATCAAATAAGCATAAAATATTTCTTGTTTGATGTTTGATTTTTGAAAACTGACTTGCAACTATTTACAAATAAAAGTGAAGTGAAAGTGTAATCAAAATGTAGATAGTGATACTATAATACATTATTTTTGCAAAATACCTGAAATTTTGATAATGTCTTTATCATGAATAAGAATATTTTCGCATTTCATGTCTCTGAAAAATGCAGAATTTGTTATCAGATTCGTTGCTAAAATGGTTACAAATATCACTGAAATCTAAATTCTAAATTTTAAACTTCATTAGCCTTAAGCTTCACCAAGTGAAATTAAATCACGCTATATGTGTGGCCGGATCTATTTGGCATTAGGGATGGGGTATACCAGAGTTTTGGGTTTGTTAACGATGACGATGAATAACTGTTGAATGAATGAATGAATGAATGAATAACCGATGAATGACGGTGGCCCCTACTTTTATATTGCCTCGGTTGTATTCAGGGGTGCAATAGCAGGGTGGCAAATCTCGGGGGCCATAACAAATTTTTTAAAAGTAGGGGCCACCAAGCTATAACAAGTTATAAAATTTAACTTTTTTTACATTTTAAAGTGAATTTTGGGTTGATTGTTTGTTGAAAAAATCAAACAAATCAAAGATTTCATTTCATTCAAAGATTTAATAAACATTGTAAAATAATGACGGTAAGTTCTGTGGATACAATGAACTAAATAGGAATATACCTATGTACAATGTTCCTTCTGTGGCAATAATCCAGCCCCTCTACCAACTGTTTGAAGAACCTCTTTGCTTTCGGCTCGCCTATACCAGGCAAATTGGAACGACCAGAGTTTATGAATTCCAATAAATCACCCTTATTAGCGTATTCCATCACCAAATAAATTCTGTTTTCAGACCGAAATGCTTCATATAGCTTCACCTGAACAAAATAAAGTAGATAATCGCTGTAGGCAAATTAAACACAAGCAAGTTAAATTGTTTTAAAGTTTGTAAGGATATGTAAATAACGCCTATTGCAAACTCATTGAACGTTCGTTGTGTGACCGTATACAGTTTGCGTATCTATTTGCCATATTATCGTCATTCGCTCTCAATATTATCGTACCTGTTGCCCACCTGTTGTGTTTGTAACGTAATTGAAATGTATAGTAGTATGTAATTTATATTGCTAAATTTCATATTCTAGTAAAAGAGAGAAGTCCTTTTCTATAACATTCTATCCTGATTTCTGCTAATGGTGCACTTTCTCTACTTCCTATCATTGAGTTAAAACAGATCCATTCTTGATGAGAGTTTTTCCTAATCTCTCCCCAACCCCCCCCCCCCCCCCCCCAAAATATTTCTATTATGCACCCTTCACCTCACCCTTTCTTGAAGTATAGGTCATTCAATTATGCGCAAAAGCTATTAAATCAAAGTGAATTGCGACACTTTTTTTTCTGTACACATTAATAGTACACTTATGATTTGTATCCTCGTTCTTTTGGACTTGTTTGAACTCTGAAGTTCAAACCTTTTAGACATTTCGCAAATATATCCTAAACTTTCTTAGAAACTCTTCAGCCTGTTGCTTGCAGTTCTTTCCTCCTTGCTGCTTCATAAAATGAGAATTTGAGAAAACCATGAGTTTGGTCTTCATTTTACATACCACATTGTGACAGCCACTGATTGAGTTTAGTGCATCGATTTCTCTTGGCATGAATTTGTTCAAATATTCCACTGGTGCAGTCTTTTTTGAGATGATCTTTATTGCGACCTTTAGAAATAGAAAAAAATACTTATCAATGACTATCCATAACGATAAATATTTCTAATCACAATTGACTGACAAATTGTAAGTTGCATATCAGTTTCACGTCTAATGCTATCAACAAATAATATACTGTGCTATCATCAAGCAACTGTATTGTAACTCCTCGAATAAGCCCCCGGGGGTTTATATAGCAATAAGTATTTGGGGAGGGGGGAGGCTTATGCGAAGGTGGAAGCTTATTTAGCAGCAGTCAAAAATATTATCAAGGTATCATTAATATCATTCTTTCCTCTATTTGAGGTTGCTCAGTTTGCTTTAAACGGCAAATATAGCAAACGGGGAAGGGGATAAACCTTTTGCTGTTTAGGCAGTATCTCTTTCAATGGGAGCATACTCGAGGGTGAAGGCTCATTTCACAAAAAAGTTGCTTAGGTGTAAGCCTATTCGACGGGGGGGGGGGCTTATTCGATGATAGGGCTTAAATCGAAGCTGTCCTGTTCTATACACGAAGGCATCTGTTTGCTTTTACATGTACAGGGATGTTATTTCCACTTAAAGTTTGCTGGAGAGAGTGGAGTTGCCCTGAAATCTTTACCAAGTGGAAAATTAAGTTTTCTTTAGATACCATAATATTCAGAGATTAATTATTATTCAATTGTTATCTTATTGGATTTAGACATGCTGAATTTCTTGCGGAAAACGTGCATATCTCTGAGCTTGTTTTCAAAAAGTAAAATCTAAAGGTACACACATATTGAGAAAAGCAGTAAAAATTGATTAGTGAGAACGTTATCAAAACAAGATGAGCGACAAGTTGAAAAATATTTTGTCAGGTTTTCGTATAAATTGGTTTTTCCTTTCTGAAGAGTTAATAAACACTTTAGTAACACTAACGCATCTTTGAAACTTAAAGTGTATTCTGAATAATAGCAAATTTAGTTTCCTGCATCAAGTGCTGATTCACAATTTGGCTAATTTAAACTCTTGGTCGAACAACAAAAACTGACCCTAAATCTTATTTTGGAAATGGCACACAAGATCACTGTAGTAAGGTGGTTTTTCTCTAGGACAGCTTTATCAAGCCCGAAGAAGGTGAGATTAGCTGCATTTTCAACAGCTGAAAAACAAAATCTACGTCATCACAACTTTTTCATTGTTTTAGAATACATCAAAACTTACTCACCTTCCACTTGCAACCTTTTAACATGCTAATCAAGTTCTTGTTCTTTTGTCCTATGATGACATGTACACTTACTCTTGTAAAAACGAGGGTTGATATTCTCCCCATTTCCTCAACGACTCAGTAAATTTTTGTTCACTGTTATTCTTACGAGTTTCTTAATTTTGATAGCATTCATGTAGTTGCTAGCTATATTGGCTTAAAATGCTGATAAATGTCCTAATTTCATAACAGAACGGACATATGTTGGACATCTCAATTCCCCCTACCCCCACCCCACACAGAAATATAGCAAAAACAACCACACCTCAGAGGAAGATCAGTTGTCAAATGCCCGTTACATATCTGCCAAAGAATTATGCCTTGGTTCGCATATTTCTTTTACGGGGAAAATATATTTGTATTGTTGACGTCTCAAGTTTTATTCCAGTCAGCCAACCACATTGATGAAAAATAACGAAAGTTTGGTGTTCGATTATTTCTCAAAGTTCAATTAATTCTTAAAATGTTTTCTTTAAATAAGAAAGTTTCTTTTTTGAATGATTATTGCTTATTTTGTGTACAAAGATTACACAAAATGACCCAAATTTAAGTGACAGATTATTTCTAACCAAAACTGTAACAAAAATTTAATCAATATTGCACTCCGGCCTTCACATTTTCAAAAAAAGTCAGCTTTCTTTTCATTTCGAAGTTGGTTGAGAGTGTTTATGGTACGCTTTGATGTTTTGTATCTAGGCTTTAGCAGCGCAAAACATTTCAGCCATGCCAAGCAGAATTAAGATTATCAGAAAGGTCAACTAACATTGATCGATTCTGTACAAAAATTGGTGTTGTTTTATTCTGCGCCTTTGCGCCGAAAGTTCTACTACCAGTCAACTTCCTCTCATTGAAAAGTTTTCTTATTGAAATAGGAAATGATTGTAAAAACTGCAACATATACACGAAAGTTGGTACAGCTCTGTCAAAATGGCATCAAGCACTATTTGAAGGATCGGTAAAACAATGATTTTAATCTATATTATGGTGCAAGTATTCTCCATTAGCATACTAATTTAACATGAGCTAAAACTGTTTCGCATTCACGTCCAATTCATTTGTTACAATTCATAGTGGCAAACTTGAAGGAAAGTGTTCGTCTTACTAATTGACATTGAGAATGCATTGTGTAAGTAAAAAATTAGACAAGATTCGCGTAGAAATGAGAAACGTATTACTGACCGAAATCTGCAACATTAGAAATTAAAAGCCTCGATATGCCGAAGATTACGTTTGCAAACCACACTTTAAACTTATCATTGCAAGTGGCATTATTTGCGAAACTATGATCCTAAAAGCGATAGAAGGCAATCTGCTTCTTTCATTGCTTGGAATTTTGAAGCTTCTTAAAGTCGTTATCATAATAGCTAAAATCTTTTAACCACTAAAAACCTGAAAATCTTATATGAGCAAAGTGATCAAACCGGTCAAGAGAAAAAAGCCGACGAAGCCCATTCAAAACGCTAAAGTACAAAATTGGTTATGAAGTACAACGCAGTGTAAGAAAAATAATTGTGATGGCGAATGGTTTTAAATGACACATACCTTACTATCTCCTTTACGCTTGAGTTCCTCCATCAAAGACTTGTCTTTCTCCAACTTCAATGCTGTAGCAGATGCTAACATGACCTTAGCATAAGCACCTTTACCCAAAATTGTTCGAGTTAACTTATAACCTCTCCGTTCGCATTCTAGCTCTTCACTAGTTGGTATGTGCCTCTCAGCAAATGCTTCAATTGACTTTGGGATACTTGGTGGCCTGAACTTTGCACTCGACATATTAAAGGAAACAGCCGAAGACCTCAAGCCAACAAAAATGTACAACTGTTAATATTCGCAATCAGAATTAAACGAGGCTTACTTTGTGACGTCAGATCAAATGAAATCAACATCACGCGGTGATATCAAAAAGCGATTGGCTGTAAAGAAGATATTGTGGCCAACAATCATGTTCTTGATTATCTTATATTAAAAAAAACGTTTAAAGATTCCAGAAAGATATCACTACGTTATCAACAATTATAAAAAACATAAAATTTAAAATTGAATTTCTTAAAATAAGATTCAATTGAATGATTATCATAATTGAATGCTTATCATAATTGAAGATAAATTTCACGAAATGTTCGATCTGAAATATTTTGATTAGGCATTTATAATTTATAATTGACTTTCTGAAATAATCAGGATTCGTTAACAGAAATGATATAATCTTACCTTATTTTACTAACCTTTCAAGATTTCATATGATCAGCTGATAAAAGAGTGGTCTCTAACCAAAGGATACGCCAGCTTACATTACTCAACATTACATGACATCACAATGCACAAATGTATTTAGCAGGATGATGTTAATACTAATAGCGAAAACTCAATAGATTCTTTGCAATGAAAGAGTATGCAAAAACGAAACTAAGTTGCTAAGTATTTTTCCGTGTCAAGGATAAAAGCTACAAGAAATGTATTATAACTCAAACGAGAAGCGCGATTATCAACAAAAGGCAGAACTGTTTAATTACAAATTACAGGTAGGCGCTAGGATTTTCAATTAATTTTTTAAATACATTTAAGAACTTAGAAATTGTGTCTTCACTAACAACACGCCCATCACATGAAACCGTGACTGTGCTAAGATTCAATAAACTTTCATTTTCTGACAACGAAAGTTTAGGGCTTCCAATGGTTAACACACAAGCGTGTTCAGGTCGAATTATCTCTGATGATTGCGAAAGTCCTCCATCACTTAGATCTGTAACTGCGAAGGATCCTGCATCATCATAGAAATGTCCAGAATCATTAAGCTTCAGATCCTAGAATAAATGGAAATTTGGTTGATTTTTAAATCCTTTGTGAGCATAAGAAAAGCTTTATCAGGTGATATGCAGTGCAACAAAAATGGTACTAGGGATTTTTCATAGGTTGAAACAAACACGTTTTAAATAGTAATTTGAGTCTACGAATAAATTAGTTTCCCTAGGTTTATCATGGAATGTGTTTAAATAATTGTAATCTTAGTTACGATGTCCGCCAAAATTGTTGGAACAACCCTATCAATTCCCCCCATAAAAGCCCCCCTTAGCCTCGTATTCAATGTAGGGTTGCGCATACAAATTGCAAAATAAAGGTACGAATGGTAAACGTGTATCAGGCTCTTATCATCCTTCCCAAAATCGTTTGGGGCGATCTGTCCACTTGAAATATGAGAATGGATGTGTTTTTGCAGCCATTGTGGCATCTTAAAACCTATTCTTAAGGGATGGTGGCCGTTCACATAAAACGAAATTTTTTGAACTTTTCATTTGACAACCTGTTATAAAACGAAAAAAGTCTCTAAAAAGCAAATTCCATAATGACTTGCAATGAAGTTCAAATTTATCAAAAGCGAATGGTATCGATAGCAATTCAAACGCAATTCAAGATTAATGAATTTGGGTAAATTTTTTGTGTTTCGTTCAGCACAGCCAACTAATAACCAAACATTATTGCTTTTTGAATATTTATATTAATCTTCCAAAGTTACACAGACAAAACAGTTAATCTCACAAAGTACGTCACAGTCTCATTAATAAATTAGACTGCAGTTGAAGATAAGAGGCTCCTTTTCAATTGAAACTGGCCTGAGCCCATCGGTGACCTACTCAACGTGAGGTTCGCACTTGCTATGGTCATATTTCAAACAAACGTTAAGAAAAATAACCATTTCGTTGGCGTAGGAAGAACATAATCAACTTCAACGAAGCATCTCTGAGAGAAGAGCAAGATGGTCTAATTGGTTTATAAGAATGACAAGCTTAAAATTCGATGTTTCTCTTGCTCTGATGTGGAAAAAGCCAATACCTTAATTACCTGTTAATTAGATGCCTTGATTACCTGTTAATTAGATGCCTTAATTACCTGTTAATTAGATGACAAAAATAATTTTATCAGTAATTATTCTGACATAATCCACAACTGGGTAAATATATTTCCTAGCGTAGAGTTTTCGATCTATGTTCTGACGTTTTATACTCTGAAGAGTGTCAGACGAAAAACTTTAGTTTACTCAAATGTTTGCTTTTTTCAAAGCCATTTTTAAGTAATCTTTCTTTAAAAATGCAGCTAATTTTAGAAAATCTAAGTAAAAAACATTCTAAACGAGCCCTGCAGACGAATTTTCGAAAAATTCAGACAAAAAACTTTCGGACAAACAGTTTTTGAATGATACCAACAGATATGATAATAATCGGCAACTTAACTAACTATAAAGTGCAATAGAAAATTTTATCTAAAGATTGAAAAAAACTAAGGAAAAATTCTGAGCATCAGAAAGTTTAAAGCAGATTTTCCAATATTTTTGCAAAATATGAGACATATAGCAAGTGAAACATTCAACGTAGAAACTGCCTCTTAATCCTTGCGTCTCATACCTCTATCGACACAAAGAAATTACTACTAACAATTATGGTGTTGCTTATGGCAATATTCCCTTATGTTATTTTATTTTATCTCATTTCATTTTATTTTTTTTAATTTCATTTTTTCTTATTCTATTTTTTTTCCTTTTATTTTATCTTATTTTATTTTCTTTTATCTTATTTTATTTTCTTTTATCTTATTTTATTTTATTTTATAATATATATGTTATTTTTTATTTCATTTTATTCTATTTTATTTCATTTTAATGATGATTAAATGGAATTTAATTAGAGTTAATTTCACGAGGAGATTCTGAACTTTAACTAATTCCCTTGAGATAGTTATTATTTCCTATTCGTTATGGTCTCCTGTGCTACGCTTCCTTACGTTTATCTTGTACTCGCGCTATTAGTTTATGGGTAATGCGAAGGAGTCTTTCGGCCTCCTGAGGATTTGATTTTTGGGTAAGGTGTGTGTTTCGTGGCGTTTTCATTCCCTTGGTTAATCTAAGAGTATTTAATGTTTTGGCATAGCGTGGGCCTCACCTTGCTTGGTAAAGCCTCAGTACAAGCATTCTGTTTACTTTCCCAGCCCTCCCTCCCTCATTTTGTTTCTTTATGTGAAATGCTTTTTCAGTATAGTTTTACGTTTAGAGTTTCTTTTACGGCGTCTTTAAAACCTCTCATACCTTTAGGCATCTTTTATGCTGTTTTTTGATGCTATTAGGTAGGACTGGTGCATCGGGTATTAATGGGGCAAAGAGGCTTTTAGCGTCCATTCCCTTCCAATTATCAATCATTTTTTGTGGCTATTGTGTAACTTCCCTTAGTAACCCCTGTATGGTAGATTAAGCGATTTGCGCCGATGCACCAACGGCCCAACTCGCTCTCAATGATGTGGTAACGTAGCCACATCACTGACCTTCTGATGTCTATGGCAGTTTTTCTGAGGGAGCTTTATGCCTCTTATATTGCATTGGTATTTCATTCCCGAATAAGAAAATTAAAATTTTCTTTTCTATTATATTTACTTTATCTATATATTTTATTTTTTATTCGTGTTGTTTTATTTTATCAGCATAATATGTTTATATTATTACTTTTACAATTATAAGAAGAGCGATACATTTTTTGTGCTATTCTATAAGTATTAAAAACTTTCCGACGAAACAATTTTCGAACAAAACCTTAATTCGGATAATTAAAGTTTTGGACAATATTTTTTCCGAAATTTTTTTAATATAATCTAACCCGAAATAACAATAACAATATAATTAAACGGAGAAAAAGGAAGTCCCAATTTCGAAAGCTTTTTGGGATATTTTGGGACATGGACTACTCTAAGATCCGCAAAGACTCATGCCGTCACCGATTGGAAAAATAAGAAAATCAATAAATTCTTTACTAAGTCTGAATTACGATGATCAAATTTTTATTCCAAATTTGAGAAAACGCACCATATCTCTCATAGTTTGTCCCTTTTCAAATTTAATGAAGTTATTGTTGCTTTTAAAACGTATGTAAACTCCAGATGTGAAATGAAGACCCATTGACATATTCGGTGGCACCGGATGCAACACCTGTAAATATTTTGGAAAACTTGCACTCTTCAATTTCTTTAAGCAAATCAAATGTAAAGCAGTTTACCTCCAAAGACTTTTGGATATCCTCCAGTGTTCGTTGATGTAAACCTTTTATAAGTCCACGACAACTGCCTTGTAGGCTATTAAGAGTAACAGCTACATCGACATTTTCTACAACCTTTATGGTCTCGTTGACGTATTTAGCGTTCATTTCTGGGATTTGTTTGAGAGCAGATGAAACTGCCTTCAAGACAAAGGATGTCGTCGAAATTGATAATCCTAGGTCCAAGACAGATTACAATTACTATTTATAAAAAAATGATTTGACATGACACAACTCAAAACAATCTAACAGTGTAACAACCAGAAAAAATGGAAAAACATTGAAGCCATTCTATCATTTTTGGCAATTTTCAGTTGTGTACTGTATAGCCTCAAAACAACTTAATCTTGCAAGATGTACAATCTAAGCAAGCCATTAAAAACGAAATATGACTATCTTATCTTCAAACTTGCACAAGACTTGAGAAAAACTGCTGATTACCTTATATTAGCAAAAAATTCAACTACTTTAAAAGACAAAAGAAAAGTTTTATAGGGTATACTACCCCACACAATCATCCTTTGTAATAACCATTTTTGAAAAGGGCTAGTTTTGATTCTTTTTTCAACTCTTTATAAGATACTGAATTCAGTTGAAATGAGGTTTTTATCGTCAGAACTAGTGCTTTGTAGAGTAGCAATAAAATGGAAAACCAATTAGTCAGGACCCAAACATACCTTGCTGAGAAAGTTCCTTGCGAATACTCATTATGCTATTGAGATTGCAGACAATAGAGGAATAAAAATGTGGCTGTGTCTGTTTTGATTCCAAATACCACTGCAGTTTTACTTTCGTATCATCTGTGACAGGATAATCTTCAAACGCAGACCCAACACTTGATTTGAGCACTTTATCCTTCACTAGAAGGTAAAAAATAAGCATAAAGAAACACACTTTTTTGGGAGATCAGAAGAAAATTTATCTAGTGGAGAAAGATTATCAAAAAAATTGTAATAGGTCTAGATACTTATTGAAACTTTTGAAAAACCTGTGGAAAAGTTGAATTCATAATCACACTCCCAAATTATTTTCACTTTTATTAAAATGTAAACTCTTTATGAGCTTCAAATGTGAATACAATATACCTTTAGTGGTAGTAGCTGCTGCTTTTTTGGCTTTTTGCTGGACATTTGAAGCTTTCTTCTGCTCTGTGTGCGATTTTTCCAATGGCAGTCTTGTCAACTTATTCAGCTCAATATACTTTAAGACATCACCTTTCAGCAAATGACCTTTAGGCCCAGAGGCAGGTATCTGGCCCTTTATCAAGCCAAAGGCTTCAATGAGCAGGCGAGCAGAAGGCAAAAGAGGCAGAGTGTTGTGCTGCAAACCATTGCTATTATCTGGAGTTTCTAAAAGAAATTGAACATAATATATATTTATATCAAGCCTGTCCGTAAGACATTTAACAGGGGCACAGTAAACAGCTCTCCTAGTAGTATTCAGGTGAGCTATAAGAATAGAAACAAAGGAAAAATTGATTTCAAGGAGAGCAAATTTGTTTTTATAGAACAATTTAAGAGAGCAATCTCTAGCTTCCCTCCAGCGTTTGAGGAGAGCCTAGAGGGGAGCAAGAGCTTTGGCTCTCCTCACATGGCCAGGCCTGTTATATCAAAAGAAAATACTTCATCTGTGGATATTTTTGCATTAACCTTCCAGCCAGGGTGCTGATCTGTGATTACATTGTATCAGACAGAAATATTGTTGTACATATTAACATTAAATAAAATAACATATTGACACTGAGATATCTTCTTTACTATTGCTATACCATAAATAAATACATGGTACAAATTACATTTTAACTTTACAGGTTGATCAATTACTAATAATAACAGGCAATAAATCAACTCTCCTGTCAGTTTCTTATACTATTCTTCTTTTATAGATGGGCATGACAAATCAGAAGTAGAAAACCAAAAAGTCTTGAGCCTGTTTATATGTATTGGTGAACGTCTTTATGAGAAAGCAGGCCAGGAAACAGAAACAGAGAACAAATAGACAAAACTTGTTCATTCAAGTATTTTTTAGAAAAAGAGAGATGTCTTTTGACTATACAGAAAGAGGAAAGACTACCTGAATTTGGAAACTCTGAATCACTATCTGCATCTGGCTCCAAACTTGACTGTAAGATTCCTTCAAGTACATTTGAAAGGTTTTTGTGTACTGTCTCTTCAACAGCATCCAAATGCTCTTTGTCATCTAACTTCAAATATTCCAGCTGTTTACCCCTATATGATGGGAGTTGATCTAAGTTCTGTTCAGACAATGACAAATGGGCTTTCAACTTGTTTTCACCAGCCTGTTTAACTAGCCAGTCTTCACAACTGAATACATACCTACTGCCACTGTGATCTTTAATTGTTACCTGTTTTAAGTAAAATACAAACAAGTATTCATATGGCTCTTTAACAGGACGAATACTGGAAATTTTTAAATAAGCCCCCATAGGCTTATTTGCAAAAATGGTGTGGGGCCTAACCAAGGGGGCATATTCGATATGGGAGGGGGGCTATTTTAAATTTTGGTGTTTTTCTCAAAGGTTAACCTAAAAGGAACATAATTTTTCGTTTAAATCTGAGAAAACCTAAAATATGTTATCAGCCAAAGATGCAGAATGATAAAATTGAAAACAGGATGAGAAGAGATAGCAAGTATTTACATCAAAGCAATCTACAGTTGATCCCCACTTCTTGTGCAAATCCTTTTTGTTTGGCTACAGTAACAAAATAACATTTAATATTTTGCATCAGTAATATTGTGACTAATGATCCAAATGAAATGTTGTTCTGTTTTACAACAACCATAGAGTACTCTGTGACAAGGTGGTTAAATGATCTTCCCAATTGAAACAGTGTGTTAATTCCAATATTGTCTTGGAATTTATTATTAATCTTTGATACTGATATCATTAAAGGTGATATTATAGCTTTTTTAACTGAACACTTCCTCTATTTGATTTACACATAATGCACTGTGTGTGGCAATCAATTATCAGTTATTTGTAATACCTTGAGGTTATTTATTTGAGAACAGTACTGGAACAGATTCAAGTTACCTTCTCCAGATACCATCCAGGTGCCAAACCAGTATTATCATGTCTGATATCTATATTTTTTAATGCACCAAGATCCTTAGCAGCTACTTTGTATCTGTTCACCCTAATAAGTAGAGAGAAAATAACAACTTGGTATCACATATGGTATGATAAAGACAAAAACAAAAATCATATTAACATTAAGGGATCAAGAGTCAAAGTTATAGTTCTATAATATGAAAATGACAGAAACAAACAAGGCTAATGGCGAAAAATGTTCTGTATTATACCATTCT
Organism: Rhopilema esculentum; assembly: GCF_013076305.1. Next base: position 4,830,125 of record NW_027019317.1, read on the forward strand.
AATTCTACAGGATTCATAATTTTTATTGATGAACATCAAACATCATTTTGGGAAGATGGCAAACACTTGCACAAAATTTTGCATTAAAACAGTTTTGATAATTTGCTGCAAAACCAAGGATTCACACAAAGGAAAAAATATATTCAATATAGAGATGCCAACCACATCTTTCTTTACCAGGTTATGGTTCAGCTTGCCCTATACTTGACCAGCATAGCAAGGTTATGAATGAGATCATAAGTTTTCATTTTTAATAATTTCATAGATGCAGCATTCAGTGTATCACAATATATGCTTTGCTTACTTCAACCTCCCACTTTTTCTATACAAATTAAGCAACTGCTTCCAAAAACCTTGAACTTCTTAGTCAAGACCCAAGAGTATCCCTAACATATGACTTTTTTGGTCTGGTTCATATAGAGGATCTGTAAAAGAGCTAATTTCACACAATTATAAACACTTCATGATGCCGTTTCAGGTATGTGATAAAAATTCGCAAAATGGAGTTTTATGATGCCAATATTCATCATAATGATCAAAATTATTGAAAGCCTTCTAACAAGAGTGGATAATAGCTAGCTGAAGACACATCCTGAATTCAATTCCAAAACTCAGAACATACATTCCCCTCTCCAGGTCTCCTTTCTTTGAAGGTAAATTAATTTCTCCACTAGAACCTCTTTCACCATAAATTTCCAAGAAGACATTTGCATCTGTACCAGCTCCAAAGCGATTCCCAGTTTGTATGATCACATCATAGTAGTATGATACTAAAGAAAATGATTGAATGGTTACAAAAAGATTAAAACTATGTACTTAGGAGACTCAAGGGGTTCAAGACCCTTTTTTAATGCCTGATGTTTACTTTAGGATTGCATCCCTCCTTACTAATTCTTTATCATAGACAACATAATACATGTTTATTGATAGTGGCCATGCCAAATTATCATCATGCCAGATCTTCCAATCGGAAGGAGGGCCTCCTACGAAGGAAAGGGGGCAGGAAGGGGCCATGACCCCCAGTTGTTTACAAAACAATTGAACTTTTCACAAAATCTTGTGTTATGGGTATTAAATTTTCCCTTTGTCCCCCCACTTTCCAATTTGTGTCAGAGACTGTGAGATAAAGTAGGGAGATATTGAGATTTTTAAGAAAAAATAGGAGAAAATGTATAAAAATCAGGAGAATATGTTTTTTTCATTGTTGTACCCCAAACAATAACAAAACAACAATAAAACATGGTATACATGTTACTGTAGCTTGTCAAAAAATTATCAGTCATTTGCCCTGATGTCTAGCAGTTGTAGTTTTTGTAGCCTGTGCTCCAGACCCTTAACCTGAAGGAAGGTTAAGGGTCTGGAGCACAGGCTATAGTTTTTGCTGCTTTGACAATATCCTCTTCAGGTACCCATTTGTGGCAAGGAATTCTTAGATCAGGGTGATTTGATTTCATAGCTATGTCGTAGTAACAGAACTGCAATTTAAGTTGCTAGTTTTTAATCTATCTTTCAATCTAGAAAGACAGGGCTGTCGCTAGCAGGGGGTGCAGGGGGCGCGGCACCCCCCCCTAGAAAATTCTTGTCTGCAAATTTTTTAAAAGTAGAGTTCTATCGGGTTTTACTTTTGAAGTTCTCAATGCCATAGTTTTAGCAAAAAGTTTGGATAAGATGAGGATAAGACCGAAAAAGTATCACCCAAAAACCCTCAGCAATGGCGCTATGGGTGTCACGGAGGGGCAAATGTCCACCAAAAGTTTTAAATGACTTCTTGTCGGCAGCCGGAGTCTAGAATCTAACTAGGAAACTCCGAACATTGATCCTGGAGGTACTGGAAGCCACTGTAAGAAGGGCTGCCGAGGGGAGCAAGGGGGCAAAATGCCTCAGGGCCTTGAGGTTAATGGGGCCTCTAGTAGTAATGAACTCCATTTTAAGAATGAAATCAATGAAACGTAGAAGAAGTATGCCTAAAAATAGTTAAAAGTTTTAAACGATTGCAAGAAATGACTGCAAGAAATATTCTGAAATGCATTTTAAGAAAATCTAAAGGGCGTGGCCGCGAAAAATTTCTGCTCGTTCCGCTCGCAGGGGCCTTGTCTTTCGGGTTTCCTTCAAGGCCTTCGAAACCTCTTGGCGGTCCTAATAGTAAGATCTATGCATGCAAACTAAATACCCACAGTCGCTCGAAAATTGAAGCGATGATTGACTAACGAGAACAAACTCTTTGATAAACAAAATCAATTGCGCCCTATTTTGTCGGCAAATTTGTGACTGGCACCCCCCTAAGTGAAAGTGATAAGTTAGCATCTTAAATCACTTTGATTCTGATCCAGGTATCTCCATTTTCTTTTTGTTCTAACATAGGCTGTTATATCCCTCCAAAACACAAACCAAATAGCTTATAAATTTTCTTGTAAAAAAGGTTTTGCCTTCTCAAAGAATTAAGTAATTTTCAAAAAGTCTTAAAATCAGGAAGAAAGAAGGAAAAATGGAAAGGATGCTTGGAAACCAGGAGAAAAAGAAAAGATACGGGGAGAAATAGGCAGAAATAAGGAGTCCTCTGGAAAGACTAGGAGTGTTGGTAGGCCTGTCATGCAAGCCTGCCTCCCCCTTCCATCACATCACAAACATCTCAGTTATTATAGTGCTGCTAGTGCTAGGCCTAAAAGATTGGTCATATTGCTTGAACAAGCAAGTGGTTGGTGTAGCAAAGGACTAACAAGTGTCTAGAGGTTCTATTCAAGGGCAAGCTTATAGCTGGAACTCTCTGCCTTTCTTGACCATACGAGTTTCTGGATTTATTTAGATATGGATGTGCAATGGCATTAGTTAAAAAACTCATCCTCACCTGCTGCCCTAACTGATTTAAAGAAGTGACGTTTTGCAAAACCGTTTTCTCCACGAGTAATATGTAGTTGACAAGACTGATCCAGCAATTTTTGCGTGTGGTGTTTAACAACTGAACTACGAAGGCTATAGCTCATACTATTTATCCACTTTGCCCGTGCAGCCATTTTCTCGGGATAATATTAGGTACGCATGCGCCTTAAAATGATCGAGGGCAAAGGTTAGGGCATTGGTTGCTCCTTGTCACCTCAGGCTTCAGGTTCAGGGGGGTAGCACCATACCCTTGCCGCCAAGTATCTTTGAATGTATAATGTATAATAATATTTAATGTGAATAACAAACTAAGTTTGAAAACTTGTTTTCAGTTTGGTTCCCAAATTAATAGAACAAATAATCTAAATTTAACCAGTAAGGAAATAAAAATTAGAAAAAACCTAATATAAAGTTTAAATGATGAGTTATAAACCTATAATGTTAGTTAAAAATGCTTTTTTTAAATCCATCCATACTTATTAAAAGAGTCCGACTTAGATTTGTCCATCAAATAATTTTTACATTTATTTTTAAAAAAATGAATATTGTCACATTTCCTCAATGAATTGGGCAAACAGGTATTTATCTTTAATGCTGGTTTAGCACAAAATGTTATTTTCAAATACTTCTAGTCACGGTAAACTTTCGCAAGAAAATTTCCAGTGAAAATAGTTTGGAAATGATGGCTAAAAAACCTCAATAATGCAATAATATTATGTTGTTGAAGACACATGTGTCACATGAACAAAAGGATTCACATGAACAAAAAATGAAATTTTAGATTCTATCAGAAATTTTTTGCCATATTTATGACCAAGCCCGTGGCCGTGGAGAGGTTTGGGAGTTCTTAGTGCAAAGCCGAAAGTCGAGGCCCCCAGCGAGTGGAGGGAAAAGAGAACGTTTGCGACCACCTCCTTAAGATTAGCTTAAAATTCGTTTTAAAATATTTCTTGCAGTCATTTCTTGTAATCATTGATCCTAAGACATACTTATAATGCGTTTGATTAACTTTATTCCTAAAATGGAATTCATTAATTTATGGGACAACTGGGGCAATTTGTCCCTCGTCTCCCTCTCGACGGCCGTGCTTATGATATAGTTTTGATATTTTTTAATGTAATAAATTAATTTCCTCCGAGCATTTTGATTCCTTCCGAGCTGCCTAGCTTCTTGCTAGATGTATAAAACTTTTCTATTATTTATTTTCTATCTTCTATTTTCTATATTTTCTATTATTTTCTATCATATCTATAAACTTTTCTATTTTGAAGCACTTAATTCAAGTTCGAGTTTCAGACCTTGGCAGCTCCACCTTGCAATTCGTGGCGTGGGCCCTGCAGCAGATCCCTTTTTTGCACGGTGGACCTCAAAAAAATATATAAAATATCGTTTTGAACGAATAACAATCTGCAAGAATTGAAGATATGCAAAATGTGCACGGAAACAGTTCAATGCTCATGGAATCAAACAACTTTTATCAGAAGGTCACAATTTTGCTAAGATATTTGAAATGTGGTTTCAAAAGTCCGGTTTTTTGTGAGAGTTTGTTAAAAGCCAAACATGTAAATTGATCTAAGCGTAGTAGCTAGTGTTCCAATCCCCTTGCATCTCCAGTGATCTCATTCTGTTTACACTAATTTTTTTATATAAACCAGTAATTTGAAGTTCAGGCTGGCTGTTCTTTACCCTCATATAGTGAGTCTGGTACCCAGGGTAGCTGTTCTTGATTATTTTTGAAAATTTTTGAAACTCCATGTGATTTAGATTGTCGCCAAATTTGTTAAATCGTTCTAAAAACCTTATTTCTTTATGACTCGGATCATCCATACTGGATTGCTCTGCTAAGAACCTCGGAGATTCACTTTGCAGCACTGTGTAAGAAAATTATTGTGCTTCCAATCGCAAATTTGCATTTTATGAGCACCTGAGTGGTGAACAACTATGAAAAACAATTGAGTAGAAGAATATTTTCTATGGATCAGGGATGGCCTCCCAAAGTAAAAGTTGTATCTCTTTCATTATTCGTTATCGAAAGAGCAACATTGTTGATTGTGTTTGGACGCATTTTTACCAAGACATGCTTCTTTGCAACAGATAATTCAAAAGTGTCACAGGTTACAAAAGCAAAGTCAAAAAGAGTCAATATAGCTACACTTTTTACCCATTAATTTTAAAAAAAAATTTCTATAATTCTCTTTTTCACCTCTCCTTCAGTATGGTATTTTTGTTTTGGGACTTACCTATGATACTTATTTAAATCCTCTTTTTCTGTTAAAGAAAAGGGTTTTACGATCAATTTCATTTGACTACTTTTCAACACCCTCTTCACTTATCTTTTTTGTTTCGACGTTTTTAAGCTTGCCTGATACCTTTCAGCTTAAATTGCTTAGTTTCGCATTACTCTGTCAATAAAATCTCTCCTGCTTGTTTCATTCTTTCGTTCCCTTATTTGAGTCTGTTCACTTATATGGTACACGTCTTGTCACCAATAACGGCATGTCATAAAAACACCTTGCAATATGGTCATAGATCAGTACGCTACCATGGAGCAAAGTGCTGGAACAACATTTCTGTAGCAATAAGAAGTTCATCATCTGCATAAAGTTTTTGTCGAAAACTCAAAGCTCTTTCTTTAAACAAAATTACCAACCATAGAAATGTCAACATTTCTGCAAAGTCATATAGACTTTGAAATTATTTGAAATTTTCAGTATTAAATTTCAAACAGGGTGTGCTCTCTCCCCGTTTAGCTTAGCTTTTAGAAATTCTCTTTACACAATCCTTCCTTTATCAATCGTATTTATCAAATTTAATTTGAAATCTTTTGTATTTCCAAGAGCAATTCCATTTGTTATATTAAGCTAGATTTGCATATATGTTATATTTTTGTCCCATTTATTATAGTCTTATCTGTTTAATTTGTATTTTTGTGAAACCCTCATGAGTACCGTCCAAAGGAGGTCCAAGGGCCTTGAACGAGGTCACATTCTTAGGGCCTAAGTTGTTAATTCGCTGTTTTCTAACGTTGGTGCAGCGTTTTCCACAATCACTTAAAATCTCAAACATCAGCTTGTGAATACCAACTTAAATTGCCATGTCGATTGGGGTACCGATAAAGGTTCTGCATGAAGCAGAAGGTCACACTATTACGTTGGAAACAATGAATGGCGAAGTTTACCGCGGCAAATTGGTAGAAGCCGAGGATAACATGAACTGCCAACTAATTCAAATCACAATGACTGCTAGAGACGGCCGAGTATCAAATCTAGAACAAATCTTCATAAGAGGAAGTAAAATTCGGTTTATTATTTTACCAGATATGCTGAAAAATGCGCCAATGTTTAAAAGAATCCAGGGTAAAGAACGGGGATCTGCAGTTGGTCGTGGTAAATCTGCTCTGCTCAAAGCTCAAGGTGAGGATCCAGCATAGAGTCTGATAATGTCATTTCACTCTCAAGTATCAATGTTACAATAGCGAAAACTTCAGCAAAACCATGCATAATTTTGTATATGTTAATGATAAAATACCCTCCATATTTATAAATACACAATATTAAAACCAATAGGTCTAGCAGAACACCACTAACTAAGAACCTCTGGTACATTTGATGAGCTAAAAGTTACATTTTTGAAAAAGTATAATTATTATTAAAAGAAATAACCTTTTGTTATTATATATATTAACTATGTTTACTCTACTTTCAGTCATCATGACTTATATACTCTCTGTAGCATAGATTTTGGCACTAAATGTGGAGAATTGAAGTGTTTTCCTATATCAAAGGCACACTTGCACATCATAAAATTTCCTCTTGCACCTTCTAAGTTTTGTTCACACCCAGATCTCAAAGTTTAACACCCTTTACCAGCTTAGCAGGGAAATTTTTGAAATTATATCTTAGGTGTGCACTTACCATACCATACTCTGCAGTCTGGTAAATTCAGAAGCATCACAATTCAGAGTCGGCAATCAATTAAGATTGTTCCCCTTATATGAAAACCACCTAATATAAATAATCCTAATAGAACATTATTCAAATAAAGAGGTGAAAAACTTGGGTTCTACCAACAAAATACCTTGAATTATGATGAATTAAGATGAAATACCTTTTTCGGTTTTCACATACCATGAAAATCGTGGAGCTTGAATTGTGTCAAAGTATATATATTACTTGTTATAAAAACCAACCTTGAGCAGTTGTTGAAAGTATGTACTAAACTATATCTTGCTTTCACTTTCACGGGTGGCTATGAATGTCTGCATGGGTGAATAATGTTTTTCTTCTATAAATGTAATCATTGAGCAAAAATTTACCCTTTGGTTATTCTTGGTGTTGTGTACCTATATTGAATACCATATAGACTTACATTGGCTTTGTTTCCCCCCTATACAAGTATGAAATGTATGTAAAGAACTTCTTTAGTCTATTGTTGCATCGTTTAAGTTCTTTAGAAGTTTTGCATTGTTACACCATTTTTGCAGAAGTCAAATTTTCATTTATTTTCTATGTCTTT